>OZ038513.1:25769973-25827473 GCA_964036315.1 Acanthosepion esculentum
TTTGTAAGAAATTTGTAGATCAGGTTTCATTGTCCTATTTTTATAAAGAGGGTTTGTGTGAAGTGCCACATGTATTTCTGGTAATATTTTTTTCAAAAATGTGTTGCTGGTGATATTTAAAAAAGTGTATTGCTTGTGATTCTACTGTAAAAATTTATTTTTATACATTCATAGTGTTTGGCCCCAGTTTGGAGGCTCACTATTTGCCCATAGCTGGGATGCTAACAGGTGCTACCACCCTGGGTCAGTGTGGGCTTGGGGACAACAACAATTAAGAGGTGGTTCTTTTTTCTTCAAAACCTCCCGATCAGAAGCCTTGATGCCGGATGTAGTTTAGTCATACTCAGACATAAGTAATATGTCATTTTGCTATAAATAAGTATCTTTGGTAATTTCTTTATATAAAAACTTATTGCTGGTATTTTTGTTACAAAATTGTATTTTTTATAATTCCATAGTGTTTTGGTTTTTTGGGGGGTTAACTGCTTATAGCTAGGATCCGAACAGTTGCTACTAACACGGTGCAGAGTGGAGCTGGGGACAACAGCAATCAAAAGGTGGTTCCACGTTTTTCAAAATCTTCAATCTCCCGATCAGTGGCCTTGCTGCCGGGTGTAGTTTATCGTCATACCCAGGGTGATGACTAGTATTAAATAACAGCAAAACAATAAACAGACATCAACAGCGAAGCGAGGACAATCTACCCCCGTAGATTAACCAAAGGCTTCAGTTCGAAATTCGCTGTTCGATTAGCACCTGAAGAAGACTGAATCGCACAACGGTCGAAACGTTGAGATAACAAAGATGAAAGCAGTAGTCCGAGTGAAAATAATGAAAGGCTCTTCTTGACACTAATATTATTAATACACTCTTTGCTCGGGAAGTAAACGTTTACGTTTGTAGACTTTAGAAACTAAAATAGGCCGGCAGTCTGCTAGGGGCGAATCCTATTAAACTTTCATGACTGTCTTTTAAAATAGGAATCGCAACTTCATTGACTTATTCAGGCAGAAGTTTCAGAGAAAAAGAAAATGAGATATTCAATTTGCGAAATATTGCTGAGATCACCGTGAGGCTGACTGGACCGAGCGCATCTCCGGTTCCAGGTTGGACTGTCAAAATGGATTTGCCAGGGAGGCAGTGATTTGCAAAGGAGAACACATTGTATATTCGTGTTTCACAATCTCATATCTCTGCTAAACAAGTTCACTGGGTGGAATGGTTTTTCGAATTTTGAATCTGACGACGAACGATGCGACTGGTGCGGAATGCAATATAAGAATACCATTGGGAACCTTATGAATCCACCTCTTCTCCCCTCAGCTATGGGTTAATTAGTAAGTATCACTAAACAAATATTATATCAAAAAATGTTCTTACAATCTGAAAATATTTTCTGGCTTTAAATAACCTGCAAAACCTATAACATAGAAGTTTCGTTTTTAATCATTTCACTCACAAGCAAGGCAATAAAGCCACTAAAACTCAAGTGGTTATTGAGTGTGAGAGGATATGAGAAGAAAAAAAAACTATTAATACGAGAGAATGATAAAAGTACAAGGAATAAGAAGGTAGAAGATATTTTTTTAAAAGTAGGAAGAAGAAGATAAAACATCTATGGTAGACAAACAAAAATATTAAATATATTATTTACACCGCATGTTTATTGAAACAAACCTCCAAAAACAGAAAATTCTTATATTTGTTTGGATCAGCTGAACAATATATTGTTATTGGTAACACTGAAAATGCCAGTCCTAACTCCAGATGTGAAAAGCGGATGGTTGGGCAGGGGTTAGGCACCCACCACACTCGTTAAACTCCAGGTCAGGGAAAAGACTAAAAAGAAGGGAAAGGTGAAAAGGAAAAATGAGAACAAAAGAGAATAAGAAGGAACATGTAGAAAAGAAGAAGTAAAAAGAGGATGATGGTGATGATGAAGAAGAAGAAGAAGAAGAAGAAGAAGAAGAAGAAGAAGAAGAAGAAGAAGAAGAAGAAGAAGAAGAAGAAGAAGAAGAAGGGATAAGGGGAGGGAAAGAAGTAGAGAAAATCATTAGAAAGATCGAGAAAGGATTAAAAATCAAAAGAAAGGGGAGGATGACAAAGGAATAAAGTAGAAAAGAAGAATGTTGCGGAAGAAAGAAAAAGAGAAAAGAAAGCGGGAAAGAGGAGGAGAAACGAAGATGAAAGAAGGGGGGAATGAAGAAATAGAAAAGAATAACAAAAATCGTGAAAAGAAGGAAAAGGATGATTACAGTGGAGAAAAAGGAAAAGAAAAAGAAGTGTGAGGAAGAAAGAAGAATAAAAAAGAAGAAGAGAATTGAAAAAGGAATAAGACAAGGAGGGAAAGAATACATAGAATTAGGAAGATCGAAGGAATAATAATAATAATAATAATAATAATAATAATAAGAAGAAGAAGAAGAAGAAGAAGAAGAAGAAGAAGAAGAAGAAGAAGGAGAAAAAGAAGAACAATAGTGGCTACAGTAAATATTCCCCTAAATGGTCGTGTAATTTTCATCATTTCAACTTAGAGCTAAATACATTCTTATTGTTCAAAGTAGCGTCCAATAGTCTGGCAAAAACTTCGGAGAATCCCAATAAGATATCTTTACTCATTTCCAAGATATAACGATTCAAATCTTAATCTAATAACTAGACTTGCTGTTACAAATATTATTCTAACCGTGATTCTGCCTGTGACTGACCCCATTTAGAACGAGTGTCACTATATAAACCTATAACCGAAATTCCTTACCTTACGTCCTAATGTCAGTTGGTCCGGAAGATTTTATTTATTGATGCTATTACCTTTTCCCTACTTCTGGAGAAAGCATGGTTACTTTGTAACTCTCACATCTCGATTTTACTGTTGGTTGCCATAAAACATCCAGTCACACCTGGCCAGATAAAATGACTTACAGTACACCTGACTACGCGGGTTTCCGACTCACTCAAGCGAGGACCCATTCGGGCATTTTTCTTCAAATTTACAGCCTGGTTGAGTTTCTCAAAATTATGAAGTGCGATGTATCGGAGGAAAATCGATATCATAGATTGTCTTCCCGTCACATATTTTTTTAATTGAGTTCACTCCAAGCAAGGTGGTAAAGCTATTGAGACACAAGGGGTTAGTGGTAGAGTTAGAAACAGAAACATTGCTAAGAAGCAAGAACAAAAGAATAATAATCAGGAGGGCATTAGATAGGACTGACATTTAAATTTATGCAGATTAAAGTTGACTGGAAAGCATGGAGTTGGAAGAGAGTTCCACAATCGAGAAAAGAAACCGTTAGCATAGAATTTACAGTTACATTTAGCCAATACAACTGTAAATTGGTGAGACTTCGTCGCCAGTCTAGTACTGTGCTTAAATTCAAAGAGTCTAGGTACCATAGCGAAGAACTCATCAGAACAATTGCCATGAAAGTAATTATAGAAAAGGCACAGTGTTGTAACCTACGAAGACGTAGGTTGGAAATGAAACTATCAACAAAATACAATACTCGCCAGCGGTGTGAAGTAGGTAAACTACTGATAGTAGTGGACTACTTAGACAGCATATTACCCCCCCCCACTTACAATAGTGTCCATCGTATTTATGGGTATTGGGACATATATAATACACAGAGAAGCAAGCTTACGCCGTTTGGAAAGAGACTGAAGCCAAGACAGGGCCAATGATATTGTTGATTCCTCTTTGGACTTTATCAAAGAACTCCAAGTAAAAGAAAGGAGCACCGGATCATATGTGGCAACAATATCCTAATCATGAACGATTGGTACCCTTATAGATATGGAAGATAGATTCTGCACAGAAAAATTTTCTAGCACGACACATTGAACCAAATTTCTCAGAAGCTGACTGAGCAATGGATTCAGTGTAGTCATTGCACTTCAAGTCAGCCGAAAACGTAAGCCCGTGAAGGCGCAACGCGTCGCTCTCCTGTTGCCTGGGAATTTACATTTTTTAAAGCTTTCCACCCCAAGCAAGGCGGGAGTGCCACTAGCACAGAGAGAGTGGGAGCAAGAGTAAAGAGGCGTGAAAGAGGAAAGGATGAAGCGAAAGACGGGGAATAGATCAAGGCATCAGAAGATGCCGATTGACATTACATTTGAATATCAGAAAACTATAACTGTCAGTCAAGCAAGTAAGCGGAAGGGAGTTTCACGGGCGGGAAGTGAGAGACATGAAGCTGTTGGAGTAGAAGAGACGGTTACATTTAACCGTTTCGACAGTGAAAAGTTGGGACCGAGATGCCAACGTAGTAGCACGCTTAAATTCATGAAGTTTGGGAATCAGCGAAAATAGCTCGTCGGATCAGTTACCGTGAAAATACTTGTAGAAAAGACAGAGGAAAGCGAGGGCACGTCTGTGAGAAAGGGACTGTAGACGAGACGCCAGACCAGGACCAATCATATTGCATATCCGTGTGTGGATTTTGACCTTGAGAGATGTGTATGTAATGTGCATACGTATGTCTGTGTTGTGAGTGACTGACTTTCATGTACTTGTGTCATTCAATATAGAAATAAACACACAAACATGTACTCAAAGTTTGAAATAAGCATTATGGAATAATACATTCATCTCCCGCTCTTTATATTGCAAACATTCTAGACAAGACAAAAAAAAAACCTGAAAGAAAGGAAAAGACACATGAACAGCTTAATGTCCGTCAGTCTCTTTGCTTACACGTGTAATGCAGTTCTGAACTATAATAAAATATAATCACAAATCATTTACCTTTCTTTTACCTATTTCCACCTTTTTAACGGAAAAACAGCAAAGTATGATGAAAATAAAGGCCTCAAAATCAATAAAAACAAAGTATTATCATCAAAATGTTTAAGTTATTATTAAGAGGAAAGGTCAAAGTATGTTTTGATTATTTTTTAAAATTTTTATTCCTTTCTAACACGTTCAAAATGTCGGTAAAAATTTTGTTTTGTTTACGTGAGTGGTCGACGTAATAATTGCGATTATTTTTTTTTTTTGCGTTTTCCAGTAAAAAACACATTGATTTGGAAATTATTGCAAAAATCAAATAATTATCGGATTTTAATGAAACTTTCAGGACATATTAAAAAATGAATGAAATTATATTTGAAATTTGGTTTTAGAAAATCTTGGTAAAAAATATCTTTTTTACATATGTTACCACCGCTTATTTAATTTCACGAAATTTCGAGAAATCATTTTTTAGGGCGAGGAAATTTTTTATTAGTTTATCCTTGGAGAAAGTAAATCATCATTTTTTTTTGTGAAACAGCTAACCCATTGATCGAAAATCTTCTCTGAATTGTAAAATAATAAATGCAATAAAACTATTTCATTATTTAATTAGGAAAGCTTTTAACTGGTTTTATAAATAAGATTTATTAAGGGCACTATTGTCTGAAGAAGGAAATTCTTTTCAATAAATAATGAATTTTTATGAGAATTGTTTTCATTTTTTAAAAGATTAATTAAAAAATTTAAATAGTTTAAAATTCTGCATTGCTTCAATGCGGTTAGGTTATCTTGCTATTAAGTGAAAACTATATTTACGAATCAAAATTGAGCAGATCATTAAAAGTCGTTTTAGCCTAATATTTTTAAAAGAATTTTTTAATGTTTTTTATGTATACGTACGTGCCCGTGTTTGAAAGTATGGTTGATCATACACGACATAATCTGCAAATAAAAGCAATGACTATAGTAAACTTAAATTCAACGTTCCTAAAATTAGACTACGGAGAACATTTTCCAACATTTTTAAGATGACTGAGTACTTAAAAATTATATAGAAGAGCGTTCTCCGGTCATTTTCTTTAATTATGTCATAACAGATAAGGTCACCTTAGAACAATAATAAAAGTGTCAACACCTTATCAAGTGATTTACACCTCATCAAGTGATTTACGAGGTATTGACAAGCGGTTAATCGCGCTACTGTTTGTTTTAAAAACCCATTTCTTTGTTTTGTTAAAACTTGAAGTATTTTTTTTTTCAAATCAGATTAAGTAAACTTTAAATCAGCTAATATTTTTCAAATAAAGATTCAGAAAAATATATTTTAATTTTGGAAGATTTTTAAAACTGAGAATTAAATTAAAATAAAATTTTGTTTATAAATCTGTTAAAAATGGTTAAATTTAAACGATTTCGGAAAGCGAGCAAAAAGTTCACATTCTAATCAATATAATTTATATTTGAAATACACCAGAGTATTTTGCTTATTGGAAATAGTAAATGCAATCATTTAGCTTTCAATTAAAGCTAAAAAGAAAGCTTCAAGAATGCGTTTTCATTTTTTAAAATTCATTTTAAACCTTAGGTATTAAAAATCTTTCTTTCACCTGCAGTGAGAGAGTTTTCGTGTTTTATCTATAAGTATTTCACCGTTTCTGTCTGTCTCTATCAGTCTATTCATGCCAATGCAAATCTCTTCGTCGATCTACGTCAGTCAATTCTAATCTATTATACATTAATATCAATATTTTCATATCTATTTACTGGTACCTTGAACCTGATGAAGTAAATGTTCAATTTATTAGTCATAACGAGAAAGTGAATTTAATATCTGTCTATATTTCAGAGATGAGGTATTGTAATTATTTACATTGTTCGGACTGTTGTCCTTATCTTTGTTGCCATATTCACGATGTTTCGCCGTTGTACGCCCCGGTCTTCTTCAGGTGATTGGAATTTCGAACAGAACCCTTTATTTCGTCCATCGGGGGGGGTAGATTGTTCTAGTTCCACGTGCCATACCTCTTCCGTATCAGTTATCTTCCTTTAACTCAACTCACCAAGTTTTTTGTTCGCTTCAGCTGCAGCCAGATATTGAACTCGCAACTCTTTGGGTCAAGTCACTGGATTCAGCCAACGCTTTTATCCACTGGGCCATGTGTCCTTCAGAACTTTTCCTTACTTTGCAGGCATTGACTGCCTCGAATTCCTCGAACCGAACAATTTATTTCGTCCACCGGGGTAGATTATTCCTGTTCCACGTACCATTCCTTTTACTGGATATCTCAGTATCAGTTATCTCCCTTTAGTAATTCAACACTTCAAGCATTTTTTTTGTTCAGCTCTGCTGTGGTCAGGTATTGAAAACACAATTCTTTGGGTAAAGTCACTTTTAGATTACTTCAACCAACTTTTTTTATCCACTGGGCCATGTGTTATGAAATGGGAACAGGTACCGAAATGGAGGATCTTTTGAAGTCATTATTATGGATTCTGTACTTAAACTGAATATATTTTCGAACAAATACATTATTTTAAATGGACAAACAATTTACTTTTTAACATCTCTCTATATTTCTGAGATGAGATATTTTAACTATTTACATTTTTCGTTGCTGTTGTCCTCATCTCTATTTTTACATTCTGTATATGTCTACACAAACGTCAACGAACCAATCTTCAGAAACGCCAACATGCAGACTGACTATTCTATGTTCGGTTCGAAATTCAAACATATATCACCTGAAGAAAGCCGGACCTTACAAAGGCCGAAATGTTGTGAATGTGACAATAAAGATGAGGACAACAGTCCGATCAATTTAAATAGTGAGAATAATTTAGTCTTTATTATATTACCATCATTTTCATTCCTTTTCCTCCAAATCAAGAGGTTGTCACTAAAGTCATTCTATTAAAACCATTTTATATGTTTCTCTCTAGACTGTAACATTGCATGCTGCTGTCGGCTTATGGACTCTTCTTATCCTCATTAAACTAGCTGCTTTCTCACGTGACAAGATATTATATTCTGATTTATCTGCGTCCGTAATACGCGGCGGCGAGATGGAAGACAGGACTAGCTTCGATATTCTTAATTGAGAGGAATTCAGAGAGACGCCGGCAGATATGGAGAAACGCAGACGACATTCCCTTGCGGGCCATATCGTCACAAATTTGGTATCAATCCTATTTGGCAAAGCCGAGATTCGAATCTGACCAAGTAGTTACTGACTTTTATAGCTTTCGCCGACATTGCACGATCAGTAGAAACGAAACAGTCCTAAACGAGAATTTGAAATAAATATAAATGTTTTATTTATTTATTATGGGGACAGTTTTTATAAGTACATTAACAGTGCGATACGATGGCTAACGTTATTTGTTCTTCCCGAAATTCTCTATGCTAGATTAAGACTCTAATCCCAGACGGGTAGCAAATTTTGTCCCCTAACCTTAACCACTTGATCAAATTACAAAACTCCTATCTCAAAGCGAGTCGGTGAAATCGAAATAGTAATCCAGGAATCGTGTTTCGGCAAACAAAACTGCCATCAACTAAACACCAAGTAAAGTTTCTCTTTTCGTTTTTTTTTTTGTTTTTTTTTGCCGATTTCATATATTGTGAGGTTCTTTCTTCCAAAATGATTTCGTTATCATCTTCCTTTCATTAAGCTTTTTTGTTGGTTTACTGATGATTTCTTCGTTCTTTTCTCCCACCTGAATTTCTCCCATCCTTATCTAATATTTTTTTTTATAGACGTTACATTTTCTTTTATTCACATATTTATCTTTCATTTTTCTGTCCTATAAATTTCTTTCTTTCTTTTTTTTTCGTTTTTTATTTACATAATCTCCTTTCATTATTTCTTTATCTTTTTACATCTTTTTTCTTTGTTTCTTTTTTCTCTTCTTCTTTCTTTGTCTTTCCTTTTTATTGCCTCTCCTGTGTTTTCGCCATTTTCATGTTCATTCTTTGTCTTTTCTACACGTCTTGCTTCAGTTACTTATTGTTAATTTATTGTTTTCTTTCATTTTTGTTTTTCATCCACAAGTTCTTTCTTTCTTTCTATTTACATTTCTCGGTGCTGTTGTCCTCATCTCTATTGTCACATTCTGCGCATGTTTACACAAACGTACGTCAATCTTCAGAAACGCCAACATACAGATTGACTATTCTGGGTTCAGTCCGAAATTCAAACAAATATCACTTGCAGAAGGCCGAAGCTTAGAACAGCCGAAATATTGTGAATGCGACAATAAAAATGGGGACAACATTCCGAACAATTTAAATAGTGAAAATAATTTAGTTTTTATTATGTTACCGTTATTTTAAATCGTTTTTCTCCTTCTTTTATTATTTCTTTATCTTTTTGACATCTTTCTTTACTTTTTTCTTTCTCTTTTGCTTTCTTTGTCTTTCTTTTTTCTTGCCTCTCCTGTGTTCACGCCCTTTTCATTTTTATCCTGTCTTTGTCTTTTCTACACGTCTTCTTCAATTACTTATTCTTAATTTCTTTATCTTTCTTTTATTTTTGTTTTTCATACACAAGTCTTTCTTTCTATTTCCTTCTTTTTTCAATGCATATACAGTCTTTGTATTCTTCCTTTGCTTTCTTCTTCATTGGCCCATTATGGTTTCTTTTTCGCTCTTTCTTTTTCTTTCGTTGTTCATCACTCACCAGTTCTTTCTTCCTTTCTTTTTCATGCATTTTCATTTATAGATTCTTTTTGGTTTCTACATTTTCTTTTTCTGGCTCTTATTAATTTCTCTCTTTTGTGTCTTTCATTTCCCTTTCTTTTTCCTTAATCACTTCTTTCTTTCTTTCTTTCTTCTGGCTCTTATTAATTTCTCTCTTTTTCCCCCCTTTCTTTTTCTTTACTCCCCTCTTTTCTTTCTTTTCGCCGTATGCAGTGTTTTCCTGTTGTTCTTGAGTTTATATTCCTCACTTCCACCATAAAATTCAGCAGATTGTCATTCTGTTTCTTTAATTTATACACAGGAATAATCTGACTGGGGTATATGATATACCCCAGTCGGATTTTGCGCAGGAACACCTCGATCAAGCTTCTGCAAAAGCTCTGCTTTTTGTGCTACTGACAACGAAAGCGGCTTACTTTTCTTTTTCTCGCCGTTAATCAGAAGAGTATCTGCAGTTCTTTTGGACATTATCACCCTATAAAGTGACAAAAATTAAGATAGGAAAAAACAACAGCGAACAGTACACTCACGTCTACCCAATACGAGCGCTTGACAACAACTGTGTTTGGCGGGCTCAATTCGCTCAAACAAGTTGGGTGGTGGTAAAGTGGGGCCGATCATGACACCTGTTGCCACATCATACCTAAGTGGCGTGGGTCAATTAGGTAAGCTTTTCGCGTTCCAACCCCACACTAAAAACATTCGGTTTTCAGAGATTTTCGGTTTTCAGAGATTTTCGGTTTTCAGATGTTCAGACATGGGATTGTCCACCTGTATTACCAGGTATTCTCAAAGTCACCTTCTAAGCACTGACCAGACGATATTGCTTTGGTGAGAACTAATACGTTTCAGCGTGATTTGGGCGTTGGATTTCTTTCTAAACAAAACATCGTTCTGCTATGAAACCATTCACACCGCTATTACTTAAACGAATGTTTCTTGAAAAGAATCCCCATCACAAAAAAAACCCACAGACATATGATCCTTTAGTCAAATTTTGAGAAGTTGACAGCCTTTTCGTCAATTTTCAAACACTTTCCTTATTTTTGTGATCGATTTCGAAGCAATGACGCTGAAAACTTTACCGATAGCCTAGGAGATAGCAATTCAAGTATTGATTGCAAATAATTCTTTCTAGCCAATGCTGACTGCGTAATGTTCTTTATAAGACGACGTGAACTTTACGATAAAAGGCAAAAAATAAGATGTATAAAATTAAATAAAAACATTTCTGCATCTGAAAATAAAATTTGGACATCTTAAATCTTATAATCTATTAGTACCACTAATAATAAAAATCAAGTGAAATACGAAGAAACACAAGGCAAAAATTAATAATATTTGAAAATATTTCATCTAAAAAATGACAATAACTTAAGACTATTACGTCTTTTATGTGTAAAAGCAATAAGATGAAAGAAATTTTAGCCAACATCTAAATAAATAAATGGCAAATTATGTCTGTCCGTCCGTGTATCTGAAAGCCCTATAACTCTGACCACACTTGATTTACATAGACACATTATTATACCTTTTTGGAATCAGGATGGTTCCGGAATTGAAAATCTGCCCTCTATCTGGTGGGATTATTGAACATTCAGCAAAGAGATTTGTGTCTGGATGAGGAGGGAACAGTTAAAAATTCAAATTCTAAAATAACTGAAAAAAGGTAGTGATTTTAAAAGGGTTTTTAAATTTATATTGAGATTAAAGTAACACAAAACACTTTGTAAATTAAAAAAAAATGTTTTAAATTCAGTTTAAAATATCTCCAAAACTTGTGAATTGAGGAAATCAATTTTATTTCTTCAAAATGCCAATGAATCAGAGTTAAAGTGAGAGCTTTCGTGACGTGAGGTTTTGAAGTTCCTCAGATTTTGTGATTTAAAGAACTCAATTTTCGGCCTGAATTGGTCTTTTGGCCGGAATCAGAGTTAAAGTGAAGTTAATTCTTCAAAATTATCATTGCTGTTTTCTAAGATGGACCAAACGTTCTTTTAATTTTGGGCCACAGGCCCAATTAGACCTCCGCACGAGCTGGCTTAAAGTTCGCACGCTATTGTAAAAATGTATTGTCTCTCATTTCACTATAAAAATGTTTTGTTGGTAATTTTATTATAAAAATATATTGTTGATTTTTGTTTGGGGGTTCATTATTTCCCTAATAGTTGCTACCACCCGGGTCAGGGTGGACCTGGGTACAACAGCAGTTAAGAGGTGGTTCCTTCTTTCTTCCTTAAGACTATTCCATGTCTTAATACTTCTTCTATGTGCCGTGTGCCTTCCGGATGTAGGCGATCATGGTTCCCCACAACTTCCTGTCCCTTGTAACTCTTAGCAGTGTGCCTTTTTTATTTGCTATTTGTCATCATATGTGTGTTTGTTTCGTCTGTTCCTAAGACGAAGATCATTGATCGCAGAAGGACACCAAAGCCGTTACTTAAAGCGGGAAGCGCCTCACAAATTGACCAGACCGGAAGACACTATATTCATTCAACGGTAAATTGGCTTTTTAAGACCCGCGCCAAATATCTATTAAAATTTTCCCAAATGGTCTTATTTCTGTGTAAATGTACATGATGAACTCGAATTAACAATTAAATTATGAAAAAAAAATGAAGAACTACCGTTTTGGAGTTATCGACAAGAAAAAATCGGATTTCTTGTTGATCATTCGTCCGCCATTACTGCAATAATTTTTAGTAATTCTCTGCGGGGTACTTCCGTTAGCGTAAGCAGAAATTTTGGCCTATATACTTCTTTTACAGACTTTCGACTCAGAAATTTACACGGAAATATGACAATTTTGGAAAATTTTAATAGATATTTATCGCGGGGCTTAAAAACCAAATTTACCCATTCAACAAAGTTTTAATAACTCAGTTATTAAAAGAGCAGAGAGTTCAATAGAACCGCGAATTATACATTCAATAGAGGAGCAACTCTTCTTCTTAACAATACTAAACATGTTCAGCCAATCATTAAGCTCGTTGGGTAAGTTATTCGCTGCTTTCATCTGTCCCACTTGCTTTGAATATGTCATGTGAGTGTTAAATTTTCCAAGACCGCTTTTCTCATTATGTGCCCTGAAAATTACAATTGCCTCTTTCTGATTCTGAGCATAAGTGTCTGTTTTGTTTTCATTTTCACTAAAACTTTATCGTTGCTCAAATGTTCAGCAACTGGTATTCTCAGAAACCTTCTGCAGAACCAAGTTTGTGTTACCTCAGGTCTCTACTTCATCTGTGACGAAATTGTCCCGCATTCATTGCCATATACGAAGACTGGTATTACATAAAAGTCCAATGCGTTTCTGATTCTAACGAAATCTTCCTGTTTCTTATTTCATAACACGACAAAAATGTAAAGAAAGGAGATGAAATAAATATCAGTCTATAATTAATAATAGTTAATAATGCTTTATTTCTAAGAAATTCAGACAACTTAAGACTATGCAGACTTTTACAACTGCAAAAGGGAAAACATTAGCAATAAGATGAAAAAAATGCTATTTAAAAATTAATTATAATTAACAACATTAAATTCTCCTTGGCTATTGCTAAGGAAATGGTAGCTTCCTGGTATTTCTTTGACAGTCTCCAGCTTCTTTCCACGAACAAAAACTGTTTTCCATGGTACCAGTAGCGGGGAGGTAATCTCTGATTTGACATATTTAGAGAACTGTATTCTTGATTTTCTGAAGGACATCAGTTAGGATGGAATGCAAATGACTTCAGCCGGAAACCGAACTCGTTTAGTCGATTAGATTTTCTGGCCTGAATCTGCCAAGAAACTTCATTGGCGTTTATTTTAATTCTATTTTAGTTTTTTAATCAGATACGCATTAAAAGCAGAACAGCTGGCCTTTAGTTGCTTAATCGCATAAGAGAGCACTTTTCAAAATTCTATTTTGATGAGTGGAAAAACAAACGCGAAAAAAATCAATTTTTCAATGACATCAGGAGTAATAATATTAACAAACATTCTTGGTATCCACATGCAAATATGATCATAACACTATTCCCTATATTTCACAAGCACACGATTATATATATATATATATATATATATATATATATATATATATATAGCACACTTTAAGACCATATTTGTTCATTTATATAATATATATATATATATATATATATATATATATATATATATATATATATATATATATATATATATATAAATATAAATGAAGAAATATTTATGGGATAAAGTGCTCAATATCAGAGATAGAGCGTGTGTAAAAGTGAACATAGAAGTCAACACTTAGAGGCGACATTCTGTTTCATGCTAGATGCAATATATATAAATATAAATACACACACACACACACACACACACACACACACATATATATATATATATATATATATATATGAAGAAATATAGTCTTAAGATGTGCTATATTTATGGGATAAAGTGTTCAATATCAGGGATAGAGCGTGTGTAAATATAAAAGTGAATATAGAAGTCAACACTTAGATGCGACAGTCTGTTTCATGCTAGATGCAATAGTCAGGCCTGACGATTGCATTTAGCATGAAACAGACTGTTGCCTCTAAGTGTTGACTTCTATGTTCACTTTTATATATATATATATATATATATATATATATAAGTGAAAACAGTACTGTCTGTGAATGACATAATTTAGCGCTTGAAAATACATTTCAATTGAGCACTGTTGAGAGATAAGCTAATTCTATAAACAACAGCCACCTGCACTAATGCAAAGCTCTTCAGTAAAATGAATGGAGCACTTTGGCTGATTGGCATTTGTTTACATTTGTAAAAACAATACGCTAGATTTAGTTGTGTAACTCTACCGAGTGAAGATAGCTCTGGCTGACACCAAATTAGTTGTGTTTCAATCCTGGCTTGAGGCATTCGAAAGTCTACTCACACTGAGGAGCTGTGATACAGCAAAACAGTACTGTCTGTGAATGACATATATATATAGAGAGAGATAGATAGATAGATAGATAGATAGATAGATAGATAGATAGATATATAGAGATATAGATATATAATATATGTATTATGATTATGAACACGTATGAACGCACTTCCATATAGTCAATATATTCCATTGCACAATATTTAAAGGAACATTCCTGTCCACATTGATGTTTAGAAAAATATTACTTGACACTACAAGTATGCTCCCCTGTGAAAATAAAAATCAAAAAGTTCAAATTCTTCAAAGAATGAAACTAACACTAAATAAGTTAATTAAGAGTATAGCAACAATGTTTTAATATGACTATAACAGCAATGTTTTGGGATACTGAAACTCTAAAAAAAAATTAGATTGCGTTTAGCATGAAACATGTCCACTTTTATATTTACATATCCTCTCTCGCTGATATTGAGCACTTTAACCCATAAATGTAGCATATCACACACACACACACACACATATATATATATATACATATATATATATGATAAAATATATTTTGGGGGTATGCTATGTTTATATATTTTGTAGGTCTGTTGAATTGGATCGTGATTACGATTCCAATGTAATAGATTATAATTATGAAGTATTATATTCTTACTCTGTTCTGGACATTGAGTTCTACTTGGATTCTATCCTCTTGGGAATTTATGTATGTATATATATATATGTATATATATGTATGTATATATATATATATATATATATATATATATATATATATATATATATATATATTGACCACTAATATATATATATATATATATATATATATATATATTGACCACTAATATATATATATATATATATATATATATATATATTGACCACTAATATATATATATATATATATATATATATATATATATATTGACCACTAATATATATATATATATATATATATATATATATATATATATTGACCACTAATATATATATATATATATATATATATATATATATATATATATATATATATATATATATATATGAATAAAGACAAAAGAAAAACTTAAACGACAAAAGAAAAAGAATATAATTTAAGTATTAATTGAATGAAAAGAACATCATTTACGTTCGTTAGTTAGGCATTAAATTATGTCACTTAACATCTTCCATATTTCACCTAAACTTTTCAGTTAACCTCATGAATATTTATGAGCCTCTGTTAAATATTCAAATTTTGAAAAGCTAACACTTTTACTGATTTTAATAAATATTTATTGCAAAACAAAATCCTTACATTTGCCTTGATAAAGGCCATGAAAGCATAAAACACGTCAGCTAAGATATTTTTTCCCTTTTGCCTTTTTTCATTTTCCCTTTTTACAGATAGTCGTAAACAACTTTTTCACATATTGGTAGACAATTCATTATTAGGGAAGCATTACTGATTAAAAATCGTTCTTCTGTTATAAATCTGACACTGTTTAGCAGTGGAAATGCCATGCTAAAAATAGATGTGATAGCCAGGTCAACTAGTGGCGCATAGCACGTGAACGCCAAAAAGCATACGCACCCCCGTCCGGCGCGTATTTCACACAGATAAACTATTACATCGAGATTAACACACAAAATTCACCATCCTAAAAATCACGTCTTTGATAATGGCTATAGAACTAGACGAAAGCGGTCGGAAGAATTATAACTATCGGCAATTCCTATATTTATTTTAACCCTGAAAAACGGGAAAGTATTTCAATGCTGGAAAAACTCAATAAAAGAATTATTAAATATTCCATGTCGGCCGTTTTCAATGAAAGATACTGGAAAGAAACTGTGTTTCCCGCACCATATCTATCTATCTATCTATCTATCTATATATATATATATATATATATATATATATATATATATATATTTTAAGCATATCACCCCAAGCAAGACTGGAAGCCACGAGTACGCAGGGGGTTACAGAAGGTTTGGAGGAAGAGCAGATAGCAGTGGTAAAGGAGGGGATGTGAAGAAAGATAGTGGATCCATCAAGGCTAGGGGGTTACAGAAGATTTGGAGCGAGAGCAGATAGGAATGAAAGGTGAAAAGATGTGGAGAAGGGAAGTGGATAGATCAAGGCAACTGGAGATGTCGATTGACGTTACACTTAAATAGTTGGAGATTGTATTTGTCAGGGAAACAGGAATAAGAAAGGGAGTTCCACAGGCGAGATGTGCGAGGCATGAAGCTATTGGAGTAGAAGTGACGTCTACATCTAACGGTTTCAACGGTGAAGGGATGGGAACGTTTAAATTCATGAGGCCAAGGAACCAGCGAAAGCAGCTCCTCGGAGCAATTACCGTGAAAGTATTTATAAAAAAGACAGAGCGAGGCAACGTCGCGTCTGTGAGAGAGAGACTACAGACGAGATGACAGATCGGGACCAATTACATTGCATATCCGTCTCTGGATCTTATCAAGAACACTGAGGCAAACAGCAGGGGCTCCAGACCATATATGGCAGCAATACCCCATGCAAGGGCGAATGGTCGATTTATAGATTTGGAGGATAGATTCCGGGGAGAAAAATCTCCTGGCTCGGCACAGGGAGCCAACTTTCCTTGCGGTGGATGATGCAATTGACTCGATGTATTTGTTCCATCTCAGATCAGCGGACAGCGTGAGACCGAGCAGCCGCAGAGAGGAGCTCTCAAGAAGTTGGTCATCAGACATTCTAATGGGATGCAAGGATGGATCCTTGTGGTGGTTAATACAGAGCAGTTTAGTTTTAGAGGCGTTAAAGTTAACCGTCCATTTCTTGCCCCAGTTCACAACCGAGATTCCAGGTTAATTTTGTCAGCATCACTGGATTTGTTTTTGAGGCAGGAGTAAATTGTGGTGTCGTCCGCATAGATGCCGACTTGGGAATCTATGGCGTCAGGAAGGTCGTTTATGAATATGAGGAACAGAGTAGGGCCTAGGATGGAGCCTTGAGTAACACCTGCATTAGTGGAATAGGAGCTGGAGATGAATATATATATATACATATATATATATATATATATATATATATATATATATATATATATATATATATATATATATATATGAAAACACAGATTAATGATAATATTCTCCACGCGTGACATTAACTGACGTTATTTTCAGTTAACAATATGAAAATAGCGTTTCCTACATTCCAGTTGCTAAGAACACTCTGTTTTTTGTTTTTATTAATTTTCTTTGTTTAATTAAATTCATTTCGTTTCTTGCTTTGAAACGCGTCAGCAATTACTGTTTTCCTATTGTCATTTATATATATGTATATATATATATATATATATATATATATATATATATATATATATGTGTGTGTGTGTGTGTGTGTATATATATATATATATATATATATATATATTATATATATATATATACACACACACACCTGTGTAGTAAGAATTAATATATTTTTAATCCAATCTTTTTATTAACTTCAAACGTTATTAAGGAATCTTGTATTTAAAAGAGACACATCATTTTCGTTTTAAACTTTTTATGTCTGTCGGTCTACGCATCTAAAGAAAGTTTTCCTTCATGGATCTTGTCTCTTTTTGATCCGGCGTGATGTTTTAATATATTACTTCTCATTGATTACTCGATCATTCATATATATATATATATATATATATATATATACTCGACATTTCCGTCAAATTAGACGTATGATGGTCAAGCAGATCAGTTCCTATGAAACCGGCAGCTCGACTACCAGCACATGAGATATGTTTATAGTGGTTTTGTGATATTCATCCACAATTTTTGAGGAGCCGAATACAGAGACCTGTTGCACTACGTGCCACAAGGTCCCCAAAAGACCCTTCTGGTTTTGAATTCGGGTCTGTCCTTCTCCTAGACCAGTTGCCTTCCAAGGCTATATAACCTTGTCTGTCCTGCTATTTACCCATAGCTGGAGGGAAAAGAAGAGTAGTCATACCTTTCCCAAAGGTATTAACACGTAAGTGAATGTAATGTATACGACTGGAATTCGAATTCGAACTGGGATCTTTGATTCTTCAATCCAAGCAGCTATCCATTACTCAACTGTACCTCCTTTATATATATATATATATATATATATATATATATATATATATATATATATATATATATATATGATGGCTCCTGAAAAATTAATTTCGGTTGAGCTCCCTGGGGAAGGAAGTGTGGGTTTGTAAACAGTGACTATTAAGGCTGATATAGCAAGACTCTTCGGTAAAGCGAATTGAGTCCTGTCGGTCACTGTGTGTTTATCTAAAAATAAATACGCTAAAATCCACCTTCATCCCCGCCGTGCACCGACTGAATGTGATTTCTTATTGATATGTCAGACCGTGCAAATTTTAATATATGTTTGATGATCTTCAAAAAACTATCAAAATACAATGATATTGAAGTGTAAATCTAAATACTCCAGTTGTAGTTGGAGCTCCCGGATCTATGGGAAAAGGTTCCTATAGACACATTGAAGGGATTCAATGTCTTAAAGAAATACAAAAATTTGTAATAAAAATTACTGCTCACACGTTACGAAAAATAAAAATATGTGTGATCTTATTTTTTTTTTTTTTACAAACATGGTCGTTAGAAAATGCCATGAAGGCATTTTTGACATTAGGTATCTGGTTGCGACCCAGAAGGGAATGAATATACAGCAGAAATCAATGGAAATAATAATAATAATAATCATAATAATAATAATAATAATAATCATAATAATAATCATAATAATAATAATCATAATAATAATCATAATAATAATAATAATAATAATCATAATAATCATAATAATAATCATAATAATAATAATAATAATAATCATAATAATAATCATAATAATAATAATAATCATAATGATAATAATAATAATAATAATAATAATAATAATAATAATAATAATAATCATAATAATAATAATAATAATAATAATCATAATAATAATAATAATCATAATAATAATAATAATAATAATAATAATAATGCTATTTTGTACGATCAACACCAAATCCAAACACTATCAGTAGTTCTTAATTAATTCCTTAGCAGTAGCCTGAAACTGAGTTCTTCGGTGAGTGAAGGCGTTTTCCAAATATTTGTTATTCAGCTTTGAAGTCTTCGAAAACTTCACCAATCATCAGCATCAAAGGCTGTTGAAAATGTTCTTTGTCCAGAATCATGAGGGCTCCATGATTCTCGTTGCAATTGAGATCAAGCACTTTTTCTGTCCATCGTTTTCAACCACTACTAATGAACCAGACAGCAAATATTTCTGTTTGTGTTTAACTCGCATGCCGTGTACACAACTCGCACCAAAAACGTCCGTACACCCTCCTATCTATAACTCATTATATATATATATATATATATATATATATATATATATATATATATATATATATATATATATATATATATATATATATATATATATCAGGGCTATCCGTCGGTTAATCAAGTGAGATTATTTCTAACGTGTAAACATATGAGGCAACTACTGTATTGATACTTTATACTGTTCCACAATTTCTGCACTTCACCGTCCATGATTGTCGCTAAATACTTATTATTATCATGAGCATGACCACCACCATCACCACCATCCTTATCGGTCTCTTGACAGAATGTGGTCGTAGAGCCGCTGCACTGCCAAACACACTCTGTATATCTCTGCGTCTTAAGCAATCAGACCTGGTGGGCTCCAACCCATTCGAAGCCAAACCATAGACAATGTCTTTTAAATTGAACGATCGCCTTGGTCTATCGTTGATTCTATCAGGCTAACCCTTGGACCTAGCCGTTGACTTCAATCTAGGAAGTCCTCTGTCTGCTCACTTATGTCGAGTTATCACTATAATGGCCGCATATATATATATATATATATATATATATATATATATATATATATATATATATATATATATATATATAATATAAATATATATATATATAATATAAATATATATATATATAATATAAATATATATATATATAATATAAATATATATATATATAATATAAATATATATATATAATATAAATATATATATATATATTTATATTTATATTATATATATAATGCGAACGTTCTAACAATTAGGACACGTGACCATATAACAATACATACATATATGCATATATATATATATATATATATATATTCTTGAATTGGACATAGTCCGACAATTTATTTAAAGACATTTATAATATGTTTAACGTTAAACATATTATAAATGTCTTAAATATATATATATATATATATATATATATATATATATATATATAATTGTCTATATGATCGTAGAAGAAGTGGTGTTTCAACGTGATATGACAGTACATCTATAACCTGTCCTACGATAAATATACAGTGTAACCCGGATATAAGAGACCCGGATATAAGAGAAACCCGGATATAAGAGAGATTTTCTATGGTCCCAAATTAGAGCCTGTGTTAATGTATATATAATAGACCAAACCCGGATATAAGAGAAACCCGGATATAAGATACTTCGCCGGTCCCGACAACTCTCTTATATCCGGGTTACACTGTATATGGAAGATATACAATTCGAGCACCAAGGTCTTTCTGTTTAATTTCTTGTGACATTTTTCCATTATAATCAGATTGTGTGTGATTCAGTCAATTCGAACGGTAACTGTCACTATCAAAACTCTTAAACTAATCAGTTGGAAGAGAGAAACAAGTTTATGAATTTCAATTTTTATAATTGCTATCGTTTTAATTGGATATACTTCAAACAAACGCAAGTGACACTAATGCATAAAATGTTTTTTATTTATTTATATGTGTATAAACTATAATTTGAATATTAACTATAATTAGTTATTTGGACAGAAATCCCTCTTTTATACAAGTTTCATTAACAACTACTGACAAGGTACTACTGTTAAGTTTTTTATTTATCGTGTGTTTTCTTTTCTTTTCTTTTCTGGACATAAATTAAGTAGAAATTGAGGATCGACCTCAATACTCAGCGGTGATTGTTTGCCAGAGTATTCCGTTAACCATGACTCCACTCCAAATCGCCTTCTTTGTTATCCTTAGCTTAGTTTTGGTACTGAGTGGGAATCGAACTAATTACTCGGTAATAATGGTCAACCAGAAATGTTCGCTAACAAAGCGTCGGTGCTGATTTTTAGAGATGCATGAAAAAAAGTACACTGTCCTTCCTTCATTAAATATAAAAGATAACTTTTTTTTATTAACTTTATTGATCAACTTCTTTTTCCGTTTTGTACCGCTGTCTTCTGCCATCTTGCTATCGACTTCATCATTTCATTCAAGCAGGGCTTTGTTATCTTTCTCGCCAAAAAAGCTACCCGTACCTTTCGTAATCTTCCCTGGATTTAAATATTATTATTTTCTTGGGGTAGCTTAGTTTTAACACAAGTTTTGAACACCTGATGAAGGTCGATGACGCGACGTAAAAACTATGATGCCATCGTACCAACATTTACAGCACGAGGTTCTTGCTTCCCATTCAACTTTGATCTTCAAAAATTCAAATTTTAATGTCAGTTGTTATCTTCTGTCTTCTTAATTCCTGTTCTTTTAATCTTCACTGTCCTTAATAGTTTTTTTTCTCATATTCTTTCACACTCAGTAACCTCTTGCGTCTTAGTAGCTTTAATGCCTTGATTAGAGTGAAATGATTAAAAAAAATTAAGATTAGTAAAATCTTAGATTAATATACATTGCAATAATAAATCATATAAAGCGATTTGATGGCGTATTTGCAGGTAAAATCTGTAAGTCCGTTCAACATTTCGCTTATGTCAACTTTTTGACCACGTAACTACACTAACAAATTCGACGAAATTCACCATTTGTCTCTACATACCCTGATGATGACTTACGAGTGTCGAAGGCTCGGATCATATTCTTCCAAAATGAACTTTTGAAATTTCTGACGGAATTTCCTACTAATCCGAGCTGGAGTATTCGTCATTTGGCAATTCGATCACTAAAATTAATCCACACAAAACGGCTGTTTTCTTTAATAACATTTACATTATTCATATATCATATATATATATATATATATATATATATATGTGTGTGTGTGTGTGTGTGTGTGTGTGTGTATGTGTGTGTGTGTGTGTAGTTTTAAGGCCTGATGATTGCGTTTAGCAAGAAACAATTTGTCGCCTCTGAGTGGTGACTTCAATGTTCATTTATATATATATATATATATATATATATATATATATATATATATATGCATTTGTGGATGTGTTGTGATACAAAGAGTTTCCTACTGAGTTGTAATTTAATGTTGGTTTTGTGAAAGGAAACTGTTGTTTAGTGCTTGAATGATACCTATATAATATATTGTGAAATTTTTCTTCAGTACTTATACAGGAAGCAGTGTTTCAACGTGATGCAGCCGTGGGCATTATGTATAACTCACTCTTTAGAAGTTTCCCTCTCCTGACACCAACTGACCTCTCCTGACTCACTCTGTGTTCTTTATTCAAGTCGTCTTGCCGAGTTCATTAGCATTACCGTGAGTGTCTTATTTACTCCACAATAGCCTTAAATCAAACTGAAGGAAAATGAATGAAGACCGAGAAAAGTTAATGCTAAATAAAACAGAGCGAATGAAAGCAAAAAGGTATGAGGAAAAGGAAGACCAATGGAATAGAGAGAGAAGGGGAGAAAGAGAAAAGAATGCTAAAACAGAGCGAATGAAAGCAAAAGGTGATGAGAAAAAAGAATACCAATGGAATAGAGAGAGAAGGAGAGAGAGAGAGAGAGATAGCAGAATGCTAAAACAGAGCGAATGAAAGTAAAAGGTGATGAGGAAAAGGAAGACCAATGAAATAAAGAGAGAAGAAGAGAGAGAGAGAGAGAGCAGAATGCTAAAACAGAGCGAATGAAAGTAAAAGGTGATGAGAAAAAGGAAGACCAATGAAACAGAGAGAGAAAAAGAGAGAGAGAGAGCGGAATGCTAAAACAGAGCGAATGAAAGTAAAAGGTGATGAGAAAAAGGAAGCCCAATGAAATAGAGAGAGAAGGAGAGAGAGAGCAGAATGCTAAAACAGAGCGAATGAAAGCAAAAGGTGATGAGAAAAAGGAAAACCAATGAAATAGAGAGCGAGCGAGAGAGAGAGAGAGAGAGAGAGAGAGAGAGGGAGAGAAGGAGGATAAAAAAAGAAAGGGAGAAAAGAAAAAATACAAGCGCAAGGAAAGAAACGAAGAAAATTTAATCAATAAAAAAAGAAAAATTTATCGAAAACAGTTCACCGATTATAAATGCGAAAGCAGGATTTTTTTTCCTTTCAGGTCGACTAAAATAATTCTTACAGGAAAAATCTAATTTTTAACTAAGAGGAAATTACCTAAAAAGAAGACAAAAAGATTCTCTGGAGAATGCCGAAAACTATACAACATTCTAAGCAGATTAACAACAAAACAAAAAACTAAAAAAGAAAAAAAAAGAAAAAAGAAAGCTAATTACCTTACATCCGTCTCATTCACCATTCCTTCAGACCAATGAGAAGGGTAATATCCATAACTTAAAGCATTTTCTTTTACTTTTGAAAAATAAGACATTGATCCCCTATACTGTCAGGTATGACTTCACCTAAGTGTTCAATAACTGCAGACTCTTTTATTGGTTCTCTCCAAAGAGACTTTTAACGTTGACCCATATTGGCTTCGTCATGCCTCTGGTGTGAACGCGCTGCTTCGTTGATTTTCGTCTTAGAAATATAATGGTTCACATTTACAAAGGTTTTTAGTTTTAGTTTCTTGACAATGATTTTTACCCTGTATTAAGGGCAAGAACCACTCGAGGCAGACAGTTACTGAAGAAGAGTTACTGTTTGTGGGGATATGTAGGTTTAACATTGTAGTGATCGGGGAAGCATCCACTTGGGAGTTGGCTCCACAAAGCAGCGATTTGTAGGAAGAAGCTCTTAGCAAAAAATTCGTAATTTTACGCAAAAGAAATTGTTTATCCCATTTTTTCTAGCTTTTCTTCTTGCAAACGTTAAAAGACTCGCAAAAATTTCAATAATGATTTACTATTTTTAATTCTTGCCAAAGATTTGCCTTCTGAAAAATTTCCCTCTACTCTGATTTTACACCACGAAATGTATATAAAATTGCCATCATTTGTCGTATAAAGTTAATTTAATATTTTCCTCTATGATGCTGTTATTTTTAACAGATATATTGAATATTAAATTTAATTTTTTATGAGTATTCTTTTCTCTTTTTAAAGGCGTTTAAAATATGTTGAGTTTTAGTTGAGTTTAGTTTAGCATTTACCGACTTCTATGGGCCGGAAACGTTGCCTGAATGCAAGGCATTCGCCTACTCAAGCAAATCTTCTCGGAGCTAGTATCTGTCAAGTGATTACGTAGAGCTCCATAGTGTTGAGTCAACGATTATCTAAAAGGCACCTTGATGAGTACAGAAGTCGATTCGGTCAATTGGGAGACGGAAACTGCCGAAAGAACCAAATGGAGAAGAACATTGCCGAAAAAAAGAACATCTTTCGAAAACCCCAGAAGACAAATAGAAGAGACGAAAAGACCCCCAAAGAAAAGCCAGAGCTCTCAATTCGCTGAACTTTCCTACCATGCGGTGACTGCGGACGTCTTTTCAGATCCAACATAGGACACATTTCGTACACAAGGAAATGTCATCGAGCACATCAATATTTAGCAACGATGACGACAACTATTTATAACATGAACTAGAACAAAATGAAATATTTTATATCCGAGAAAATTAATGAAATTATTATTAAAAGAACGTCTTGGCGTAAAGCTAATGTCGTATAAGCAAATTCAATAAATTTAATTTGGCATTTTAGATATCGAGCAGTTAAAAGATTACTCTCTCTGAAATTCAAACGTTTTAAATATCTCACCTATTATGGCCACACATGCGTAGACCTATCTCAACAAAAAATACGTAGAAGACTTCATGTTGATGGTAGACACAAAACTCATGGAAAAGCTAGCAAAGGACGAACCCTCAACTGTAAGAAGACAAAATGTATTGACGCCCGCAAAAGAAGACATAATGTGTTGTCGAGAGCAACAGAAAACAGAATGTATAGTCGCTAGCAAAAGAAAACAGATTATAATGTCGCCTGCAAAAGAAGACAGAGTGTGTTGTCGACGGCAAAAGAAGACAGAATGTATTGTCGACAGAAAAAGAAGACAGAATGTGTTGTCGACGGCAAAAGAAGACAGAATGTATTGTCGACGGCAAAAGAAGAGAGAATGTGTTGTCGACGGCAAAAGGGGAGAGAATGTATTGTCGACAGCAAAAGAAGACAGAATGTATTGTCGCTAGCAAAAGAAGACAGATTATACTGTCGACGGCAAAAGAAGACAGAATGTGTTGTCGACGGCAAAAGAGGACAGAATGTGTTGTCGACAGCAAAAGAAGACAGAATGTATTGTCGACAGCAAAAGAAGACAGCTTATACTGTCGCCTGCAAAAGAAGAGAGAATGTGTTGTCGACGGCAAAAGAAGAGAGAATGTGTTGTCGACAGCAAAAGAAGACAGAATGTGTTGTCGACGGCAAAAGAAGACAGAATGTATTGTCGCTAGCAAAAGAAGACAGATTATAATGTCGCCTGCAAAAGAAGAGAGAATGTATTGTCGACGGCAAAAGAAGAGAGAATGTGTTGTCGACGGCAAAAGAAGATAGAATGTGTTGTCGACAGGAAAAGAAAACAGAATATATTGTCGCCAGCACAACCCACTATTCTTCTATAACCCAAAATGCAAGCTATGCATTGGGGACGTCAAAATCAACCAAGTACTGCTATTAGATTATCTTGGAATTTTTATAACAGACAACAGAAAATGTGACACCAAAATCCGAAGTTTAATCTAGAACAAAAACCACATGTGGAGAATTCAATAAGAACTACGTTTATTTAATGTAAAATATTCTAGAAAACGAACTTATGATCTATAAAATCTATAGCAAATACATCATGAGCTGTTTTGTGTAAAGCAGAAAGATCAAAAAAGAGAAAAAGAAATATAAACGATGCCTTGATTATAAGACGAGGTTGTCTCCGTTATCCGAAGTAGATTCGTATCTACTGAACATGAAAACAGTTTTAAACGAACAATTATCATAAATTTATACTGGGATTTGTAAATGTTCTCAGACTCAATGTGACAGTGTTTTAACGTTTGCAGAAAAGAATGATTTCAATTTTGAAATGACAGGCTTTCAGCTTGTTTTGACTGCCTACAATTATTATCAGTGTAATGATAATATGAATACAGTGCATGTTAAGTTTCGCTTAACATAATTTGTGCAAACAAGATGCATGTATTTACTATCTTACCCTACCCTAAGTTACGAGTGATGATTCGGTAAGGAATTTGTCACAATAGAAAAATTCGCGAACAAGTCGTATATAAATATTTTGCTACAAAAGAAAGGTAAAAATTCCAACATGAAATAAAAAAAAATTAAAAAATAATTGTTAACCTGGGAATAAATATAAATAATTCTGAATTATATGCACAAAATAAATATGAAAATATTAACACGGGTGCTCAAAACAAGGATTTCTTCGTCTATCTTCATCAACAAATTCTGTGTCAGAGTTCTGGCTGAAAACAATTGTGTTTTTCTGAAGCAACTTCGTTCAAAATCACAGTCCTGATTCCAGCCAGCAATTTTCTTGGACTTTGTCGATTGCATCCTCAAGTACGCCCAAAACAATATTAAAAATGTCTACAAGTTGTCTTATGATGTAGAAATATTCCTGGAAAGATGTTACGGCCGAGTGAAGAGGGTTATATCTCAGCCTCTGTCCGTGGCTTGGCGACCCAACATTTTCCTCAGTAAATAAACTATTTCAAACATTCGTGTAGTCCCAATTATCCAAGCATCTTACAAGGTAGAAAGGTTTCTGGAAAGATGCTTCAGTCAGGTGAAGATGGTCATATCTCAGCTCCTGTCCGCGGCTCAGATGAGCTGTTTCAAGCATCACAGCCACCAGTGCTCTACCAATTATGTCTGGCATCATCCAAGCGTCTTTCTTAGTTAGAAAGCTTCCTGGAAAGACGCTTCGGTCGGATGAAGATGGTTATATCTCAGCTCCTGTCCACGACTCAGAGACCCAACATTTTCCTCAACACTTGAGCTGTTTGAAGCAGCACTGCCACCGGTGTACTCCCAATGATGTATGACACCCTCCAGGCATATTATTGAGGGGGTCTCCCCTTTTTACACAAATGGACTCACCCAAGGTATACATATACTATTACCAGTGAATACCCCGACAGTCGGTAGTCAAGTCGGACATTAGTTGCAGTAGAACGTTGAGTTGGCCGAATATTAATAGAGGAGGGTAGCACAAGAGTCACAGTAACGAGCACTTAGACTCAGTAAGAAGTCATACAGCGATACGTCGATACCAAAGACTATATATATATATTTGTCTACTAACTCCGCATTCCTGGAACTACTAACCTATATTACCAGTTTGTATTATTACATTAATAGATTTATTTCCTATATTCATTCTTGGCGTTTGTTATTATTTGATACCGGATTTCATCCCGGAATCCACAGCACATATAACGAGGTAGCATCTTTCTTGAAAATATTTCCGTGTCCACCAACCACAAAAGGGACAACTTGAGATGCTGCTTTTGGTACAAGTCTTGGATTTTGACCTGCCAGCTCATGGACCCTCTGTACTTGAACCAGATCCGCTTTCACGATGTTCTTGCTTCAGTCAAGATGGTCGTGTCACGCATGTACTTCATTTGTTCGTTCTCGGCTACTGATCTATTATTATTCAAAAGGTTTTTTGCCCACGTAGTGACTGTCGGCTTTCTATATGGTTAAATGATAGCAATCTCCTCAATAGTGCCACACTGACGTCTGAATTTCACTAATTTCAGTAACACTCCGTCGTCTGCCGAAAGAGTCATATTATTATTGTGGTTGCTGCCGGGAAAAAGAAAATGAATAAAAATTAAAACGCCGAACAGATTTCATCAGATGTTATTGAATTTTAATGCCTCAATGAAACCAAATTCTCCTCGTTAGAACAACGAAGATCTTGGAAAGGTTCTCAGTGCCAACCTCCTGTGCCATCATTGGCGCGTCTCTAAATGGTAGCCATACCGCCGTGAAGAAAGAAGTCGGTGAGAGAGCATCCGGGTATTTGAGAAGGCAAATACAGCGTTATATATTTTCGCGCCTTAGAAATGATCAAAGCTCAGCTGAAGGTGTTTATGGCAGTACGGAGCGGTGGAGGGATAACAAAGTGGATATTAAATTCATAAAAAAGGGTGAATGAGGATCAAGAAAGACAAGAGGCGAAATAAACACTGGGCTGAAGTGTCAATGAGTGCACAAAGGAAAACAAAATGGAGGTCGGAAAATAAGGAGTGAAGAAGAGAAAATAATTCCAGTATTTAAAATGAATGAAAAAATGAAAGTAAAGATTATATTTTAGAGAGGTAAACGTATTGAAGGAAAATAAGAATGACTTCAAAAGAAGCAAAAATCACGGAAAACGAGAATGAAAAATATGGATAAACAAAAAAAAAAAATTGCGAAGGTAAGAGAATGAAAGCAAGAAGGAAATGATATGAAGGTCATTAAAGAAGAAAATGAGAAATGGAAAAAGAAAAATATAAAGGATAAAAACAAGAATTGGGAATAAGAAAGCAGGAAAGAAAAAATAAAATGATAAAAGAAAAGAGTGAATAGAAGGAGAATGGGAAATAAAGAATAAAGTAAAATCAGAACAAGACGAACATAAGTATGTAAAGAAGTCAGGAAGAAATAAAAATGAGTTGAAAATGTTTTAAAATGGTCGAAAATTAAAAGGAAAATTAAGAGTAAATAGGAAAGGAAGGATACAAAAAAGAAAGAATAGAGAAAGAAAAAATAGGAAAAGAAATACAGAAGCGAAAGACAAGAAAAACGTAGAAAAGAAAAGAGGAAGAAAGGAAAGGAAAACAAGAAATGCACGATCTGAGAGGAGAACTGAAAAAGCTGATTATGTTTGGAAGTGTTAGACAATGAAGCAAAGAAAAAAGAAAGAAAGAAAGAAGTAAATAATGGAACTACGAAGGAAAGGAAGAAAGAACACGCAAACGAAAAACAAAGAAAAAAAGAAAGGAATGAAAAAAGAAAGAAAAATAGATAGACAAAAGAAAGGAAAATAACATACGATAAAGAATAAAAGAAGAATGAGAAATCGAGAGATAAAAGAAAAATAAAGAAACAAACAAAATACAAACGAAAGAAAGAAACCAGAAACAAAAGAAAGAAAAAAGAAAGGAGGAAAGAAAGAGGAAACAAAACAAAGCTCAGTCCAAAAAATAAAAAAGGAAGGAACAAAAAGAAAGAAAAAATAAAGGACAAGTGAAAGAAAGAACGAACGAACGAAACAAACAAACAAAGAAAGAAACAAAGAAACAAAGAAAGAAACAAAGAAAGAGCATAACAATGGTGGGATAGTATGAACAAAAACAGCAAATATAAAATCCGTGATGAACATTAAAAAAGAACTTTTAAGCTGAAAAAACGAAAAAATCGAAATAGAAAAGAAAAGAAAAAAGAAAACGACAATAATTACCCACTTTATCAGCAGCCGGGCTCAGATGTCGCCTTATAATTAGAGCAAATATTTTTTCGCGCGCTTTTTGATTTAGCAACGCTGTCTTTTCAACGCTATCTTTTTCCTTCTTTTGATATGTTGCAATCATTTTTAAGAGAGCAGAAAAAACAAATGATTCTTACACTGGGAACGGAAATAAGAACGCTGAATCTCTAAAATGATAATCTAAAATAGCGTTAGGCGCACAAACAACACTGTGTCCTTGACAAAGAAAACGGGCAACACATTCGGTACATTTGGATGCAAATGAATCAGCACAGTCCGAAACTCATTTCACCCCAAGCAAAACAAGGCACAAGGGGTTACTGAGTGTGAAAGAATAAGAAAAAGATAAACATTATTAAGGAGTGAGAAGAATAAACGAAAAGGAATCAAGAAAAGAGTAGATGACAACTGACATTGCATTTAAAATTTTTGAAGATCAAAGTTGACTGGAAAGCATTATATATATATATATATATATATATATATATATATATATATATATATATATAGTTAAGTTAAGAAAAATTTGGTAATCCGTATGGGTAGTCCCAAAGAGGATGAAATCCTGAGAGCTCAATGTAAATTCAGAGCTAATAATTTAAAGAAAAACAGACCACTTTTAGGCTCCATGTAATAATTTATTTCACCATAGCCCTTTTAAAGGAAGCTGGATCATCAGACTTCACTTCCAAAAGGTGAAACGAAAAAAAAATATGTATTAGATCATTGCAAAAGTTTGTACCACATAAGAAAATTTTTAAAAATTACACACTCGCAATAAGTCAAGTATATAACCTCCATTATTTTAAATAACTGCATCCCATTATTCTACAAGCTTGTTGGTGCCGTAGAAAGTTTGTGTATTTGTTGGTAGAAGGTTGAGAAGTAGTTTGTGACTGACTTTATAGGGTCAACTTTTTGTCATTTAAATTATTCTGTAGAGACCAAAACAAATGGAAATCAGAAGGAGCGAAGTCTGAAGAATGCGATAGGTGGTGGGAAGTTTCCCCTTTCAAATTTTTAAGTTTTTCATTTGTTTTAAAAGTCAAAATCCTATAGTCTAATTCAAAGAGTCCAACCTTATTTTAATTCGAGTAAAATTTGATGATAAAAAAGCATCGTTCACTTGGAATAATTAACTAGGAGATTATCCTGAAGTGTAAGCAGAAGATTAAGAATACTCTGACTTCGTTGATTGGATTAACGTGATCACTTTCAAATCTCAAGAAGGCTGCCAGCTTCAACTGACACGTCAAAAACATCTGAGAGGACAATGGCTGATACTTGTGGATTGTCAAAACAAGATGGAGAGCAGCCTAGTCCTCTTGTGTTTTTTTCTCTCATGAATCATGTTATTACGAGGTCTGCGCTCTCACCCCGATTTAACAAAATCTGATGAAATAAACAAATATTTTTTTCTTGGTCAAACCGAGGAATTATCATCAGTCCTGGGAGAATGGTTTCAATTTAACGTTGTTTCCATCATAATAAGATCATACAAAACTGCTCAGTATATATATATATATATATATATATATATATATATATATATATATATATATATATATATATTGTGTATTTAGGCAGCAATCCTTCTTTCAAGCACATTTCATTAAAAACGACTGACAAGGTGCTTTTATTTAGTTTTTTATATAATTTCTCGTGCGATCTAATAAAGTTTTTTTTTTCAGAGGATAAATTATATAAAAATTGTCCGAATGTTCTTTTCCGAGCGCTTTCGGCTATACTTTTAGCCATTATCAAGGATTGTATTTCAACTGTTAGAATTAGAAATAGTTTGTGTGTGTTTTATAAAGTGATTCATTTTTTTTTTGTTTTTTTTTGTTTCAAAACACGGTCAAGATATTATGTCCATGTTCAAAGTTAATATTATTAAGGGTTGGTTTGTTTAATTTTATAAGTAAGGCTTCCATTATTTTTAGCCTTTTTTTGCAAGTGGATGATGCTATTATATTAGTGTTGTCGACAAGTGACATGGAGACCTACCGGACACTATTCGGAATATACTTGTCGACAACACTAATATAATAGCATCATCCACTTGCAAAAAAAGGCTAAAAATAATGGAAGCCTTACTTATAAAATTAAACAAACTAACCCTTAATAATATTAACTTTGAACATGGACATAATATCTTGACCGTGTTTCGAAACAAAAAAAAAAAAAAAAAATGAATCACTTTATAAAACACACACAAACTATTTCTAATTCTAACAGTTGAAATACAATCCTTGATAATGGCTAAAAGTATAGCCGAAAGCGCTCGGAAAAGAACATTCGGACAATTTTTATATAATTTATCCTTTGAAAAGAAAAACTTTATTAGATCGCACGAGAAATTATATAAAAAACTAAATCAAAGCACCTTGTCAGTCGTTTTTAATGAAATATATATATATATATATATATATATATATATATATATATATATATATATATATAGCATAATGAGAAGCCACGTATACTTTCTTGATATGTAATATATGGATAAAATAACTGAAAAAAATTTTTGGTTGTTTTTTTTGCGAAAGTATTTATTTCTATGTTTTTATATATATATATTTAATATTTCAGACCACCTCGGTCCTTCCTAAGAAATTAATTGAATTACTACTGTATTACTGTATTTGGCAGTTTGTTTACACTTTACAGCGTCCGTCGTTAGACGCGGACGTCACGTGATGTGGAATGCAACTATGTTTGAATTTTTTAACGTAAATATAACGATAGTATTATGCTGTTTAAAAAGGATTTTTAAAATTAGACACATATAAACTCGGGTTAAACAAAGACTTGGGTATTTTAAATCTGTATAAACATTTCAATAGTTAAAAAATTTCTTTAGATATAGTTAAAAAATTCTAAAAATATATGACGTCATTTGTTTACATTTGATACGCTAGAGCAGATATGAATAGAAGAGATTCATGGAAGATTTAAGTTTAAAGATAGTAAAATCGACCTTGCTAACCAGACGCTTCTCTGTGGCCGAAAGGTTAAGGCACGTCACGCGAAATGATGGTTCCGTATAGGATACAGGTTCGATTCCTGTCGGAGAGCGAAAATTTTCTATGAAAATTTCTCGGACATTCAGGCCGGTAAATGTTATTTAATACTGTTTATTATAAAACAGAACATTTGCTTAAATACTTGTATCTATAAAAAGAACGTTAAACATAATATATATAAATGTCTTTAAATAAATTGTCGGACTATGTCCAATTCTAAAAATATATGACGTCATTTGTTTACATTTGATACGCTAGAGCAGATATGAATAGAAGAGATTCATGGAAGATTTAAGTTTAAAGATAGTAAAATCGACCTTGCTAACCAGACGCTGCTCTGTGGCCGAAAGGTTAAGGCACATCACGCGAAATGATGGTTCCGTATAGGATACAGGTTCGATTCCTGTATGAAAATTTCTCGGACATTCAGGCCGGTAAATGTTATTTAATACTGTTTATTATAAAACAGAGCATTTGCTTAAATACTTTAAACATAATATATATAAATGTCTTTAAATAAATTGTCGGACTATGTCCAATTCTAAATATATATATGTATGTGTGTGTGTGTATATATATATATATATATTTGTTATATAATAGAATTTAATACTTCATTGGATTCATTTATGTTGGTGCGACTACACATGCACATATATGAGGGATGCTTGGAATTTAAAACTAAAAAAAAATTAAGTATCTAAATGAAATCAGGTAGATATAAAAAAATATATCAATTAAAAGATTTCCAGAATTCCTCCTTCATACGCATGTGTAGTTGCACCAACATAATAAGTTTAGTCTGATGAAGTCTTAAAGAACGAAACGTCACAGAAAACCTTTTCCCCCATATCTATCTATCTATCTATCTATCTATATATATATATATATATATATATATATATATATATATATATATATATATATATATATATATATACAGTAATCCGTATGGAATTTCCAGGAGGATGTAGATTCAGGAAGAGCTCTATGTCAAAAGACAGATGAAAATTATTATTAATTAAAGAATATCAAATACTTAAATTCCTGTAGGATGGTATTGTAAGGGTTTGGTATTCTTTAATCAATAATAATAATATTCATATAGAGTAGACTGCCAACGTTCGTAACATTTAATTTAAAAGAACGATTATTACATAATAGAGAAATATTTATTTATTTTTATTTTTCGACTAAAGCTTTATGTTATAGCTGCTGGATTTAGTGATTCATTGCCTTTTTAAGAAGCCTAAATGTGCCAACTTTAATTTCCTTCTATTACTTGCTGAACTTGTTTATATATATATATATATATATATATATATATATATATATATATATATATATAGAGAGAGAGAGAGAGAGAGAGAGAGAGATAGATAGATAGATAGATATATTAGGGTGATTTGAATAATCATAACTAAGTAATTCATAGCGTCTAGAAGAATCCTCAATAGAATGCAGAGAGCACTGGAGGGCAGTTTTGTCCTATTTTGGGACTCATTAGCAATGGGCGTCCATTTCCCTAGAATCGAACCCGCAAGCGTCATACCCACGAGACAAACGGGTTTCGGTGACGAAGAGGTAAAAACAACACACAAATATATATATATATATATATATAAAAAGGCATTTTTATGTTTATACATTCTTTTTATAGATACAACTATTTACGTAAATGCTCTGTTTATAATAAACAGTATTAAACAACATTTACCGGACTGAATATGACCGAGAAATTTTCATAGAAAATATTCGTCCTCCGACAGGAATCGATACTGTATCCTAGACGAAACCGTGCCTTTAACCACCACCACCACCACCACTACTACTACTACTACTACTACTACTACTACTACTAATAATAATAATTCTTCTTCTTCTTTTTAGTCTTTTCCCTTACTGGAGTTTAACGAGTCTGGTGGGTGCCTAACCCCTGCCCAACCATCTGCTTTTCACATCTGGAGTTAGGACTGGCATTTTCAGTGTTACCAATAACAATATATTGTTCAGCTGATCCAAACAAATATAAGAATTTTTCTGTTTTTGGAACTTTGTTTCAATAAACATGCGGTGTAAATAATATATTTAATATTTTTGTTGGTCTTCCATATCGTCTGTTATGCGTTACTGAAATGCGCTGTTTTTTCAAACATCAGTGCAAAATATTTTCATCTCAACCGTAATTTTTGCTTGTCGTCTAAAAATTAGGTTCTTTGAAAAGAAAGATTCTGTTTTTTGACAACGGTAAGACGAATGAAAATACAAGTCCATACTTCTATTTAATCCATAGAATGGAAAAGAGAATAGTTGGATTCATGCGTCCCCCAAAAGCATGAGAGCGGTTAAGTGAATGCAACCGACGCTGAATGCAGCACGTTTGATATATATATATATATATATATATATATATATATATGTCAAAGTCGTTTGCTTTTCTTCTGCCGACTTCTATTCCACTTCAAGTTGTGCGTTTACATTTTTCTAAATAATAAAGCGAAAGAAAATTTTTTAGCCCGAATCACCTGAAGATACCGAAAGGTTGAAACCCAGGTAGCGTGATCGGTTGATCTCAAAATGTAAACATAAAAAATGTCTTAAAATTATTGTCGGACTTTGTCCATTTAATAATGTACATATATATATATATATATATATATATATATATATATATATATATATATATATGATTAAACGATATATGTTTCACGTGTCCTGCTTATAATATGAAGATTTAATAGGCCGGTTAATAAAATTTGACGAATAAAAAGCCAACAAAATGATACTACTGTTGGCAATAAGATTGAAGATATTTATTATATATTAGACTTTTGACTAAATTGAAGTACAAAAAGCAAGATATTGAAATCAAAATTTTAAGACAAATTTTATTAACCGGCCTAATAAATCTGCATATTATTATATTTCTTCATTTTAATTATATATATATATATATATATATATATATATATATATATATACATACATATATATATATATATATACATACATATATATATATATACATACATATATATATATATACATACATATATATATATATACATACATATATATATATATACATACATATATATATATATACATACATATATATATATATACATACATATATATATATATACATACATATATATATATATATATATATATATATATATATATATATATATATATGTCAATAAAATCAATTTGCATACTTGTCGAAAACACCAATATCATCCACATGCAAAAAAAAGGGTAAAAATAATGGAAGCCTTATTAATAAAAAAAACAAACCAACACGTAATAACATTATCTTTGAACATGGACATAATATCTTGACCGTGTTTTGAAACAAAAAAATGAAACATTTTACAAAACAGACATATAACAAACTATTTCTAATTCTAAAAGTTAAAATATAATCCTTGAAAATGTCTAAATGTATAGCCGAAAGGTCTCGGATAAAAAGAACATTCGGACAGTTTTTATATAATTTATCATCCGAAAATATATATATATATATATATATATCAAGTATGTGGTGCATAAATTAATAAATTTGTTTGCGAAGATGTATTCTGGTCATTTATATCATTAACTTCAATATCTGTTTTTTGTATGAATGATTCATGTAATGTAAATTGAACTGCACCACATACTTCATATATATATATATATATATATATATATATATATATATATATATATATATATGTATGTATATGTATAATAAAATAATGTAAGAGGAAAACAACCCGTTTCGTTCCCGCCCGTCAATTTGTTTTAATCGGGAGTGCAAAGAATAAAATACAATAAATTTAAATTTGCGAATGGTTGATGTCAGGACAAAAACGGGGAGGCGGGAGTACTAGAGACTAATTATAGCAAGCCCCAGCAAGCAATCACGCTGTTTACAGAAAGATGTTTTGCGAGACTTGATATATACATTGACTCCAGTACATTTAGTTGAAATAAAGTGTGTGCCTGGGACAAAACCTTGAAGCGCGTGTGTGAAACCGGTTGTTTTTCTATTAATTTTTTAAAATTTTCTTTATATATATATATATATATATATATATATTAATTATGCGAAACAATATTCAGCTAAATGTCATTATAGCAATATATATATATATATATATATATATATATATATATATATATTAATTATGCGAAACAATATTCAGCTAAATGTCATTATAGCAATATATATATATATATATATATATATATATATATATATATATTAACATACAACGTGTGTTAGCACGTGCGATACCCTGTCTTCATCAGCCGCCGACCAGGGGTGATCGCACGGTTTCGGTGGCTATAGCGGGACCGCCACCCCAGGCGCCACCAGCAGCATTTGCCATCTGGCAGGGTATGAAGAAAAGCTAATTGATCGTTCCTCTTTGTAAATTCTCTTTGTAAACAAATAAAACGATTGTTCCTCTTTGCCGCTTCTGTCCGTAATGAAAGTTCCTCAACGCGTTTGCCGTTATTGATGCAACTCGTAAAAATCATTATAGACGACTACTCAAATATTTCTTATCTTTTCATCTGGCAAGTATTTCTTCATAATAAAAAAAATAATCTGATATTGCAAACAATATTGGAAATATTAAAATATCATTGTAACTAATAATAACAAAACAAAAGTCATTGAAACAAAGCAAGTTCAGTCGACCATTGATGACAATTCCATAACAACGTAACTATAAACATTTTTTTCTATCCTCTGCCAGCCTCAATGATGGAGAAAGCATTACCTCGAACCATCGCCAGTGAGACACGCTGCAAGAGCCACTCCGTTTCGCGAGGCTCGTTCCTTCATCGAGACGCAATCGCGCCAATCCTCCGAAGGAACGCCATTGAACGAGGGCCAATAAACCCTGAAGTCTCCACTGCCACGGGCGACGGACCCCGGCTCAACCGCGGACCTGATCAAATTACCGACCGAAAATCTATCCGCACAGGTCGCATCCCAAATCAACGACTTACCCATTTTAAAAGGGAAGATGGTAATGTGATCCGGCCGCTTTCCATCACCACGGTCGAGGCCTACGAGTTCGGTTTGGGAAGGGAACCCAGCTGCATCTAAACCTCTTTTGATGATGTCGTTAATTGCTGCATGCCGTGGAAGGCGGCCGGCACCACGACGACAGGAGAGAGGATGCAAACCAAACTCATCGATGGAGGCTCCACATCTGCATCTGTGACGCTCACATAATTTGAGTCCAAGACGGATCGCGACTCCGACCCGAGTGCACTCCTCATCTAGAAGGGTACCGGTAGATGAAGAGGGCACTGCGTTGAGCCAGGCGCCACTACTCGGTTGTGAAGCAGATAGTAGACTGGCGAGTCGATGCGGATCCAGAGAAAGCCTCAAATTAGTAAAATTGGCCTCGCATTTTATTTTATTCCAGCTTTTTTATTTTGATGTGTCTAGTGGGATAGAAAGTAATTCTTGGGTCCAGACGCTGCAAGCTTGTTCGAAAGAACTACCCGAGAAACACTGAGACGATCCACCGAGTATCTCATCAATTAACTCGCGACTGGACGAAAGTGAAGAAAGATATGCTGGAAGGGCCAAATCTACCGCTGATCGAAACTCAAAATTTAAAAAAAACGTTGCAAATTTGCTCTTAACTGTGATATCTATCTCATTTAAGAAATCCTGTTCACTTGCGCATGTTAGATCGTGATGTTTCGCGCATAATTATATTATATATATATATATATGTGTGTGTGTGTGTGTGTGTGTCTCTCTCTCTCTGTGTGTGTCTGTCTGTGTGTGTGTGTGTATGAACGCCTAATATACTTAGCTTTTTTTTTCTTTAATGTCTATATAGATTGTTTTTTTTTCTGTATGATTAATATTACCTTTGCATTCATGACGTTGGTGTCAGGGTTTTGTAATGAAAAGGCCACATTCTATGAATGTTAATACAAAACCAGAAATTAAATAGACGAGTTACAAGAAAGAACAAATCCACCAACACTAATTGTAAATAAACAATATTTGAAAACTGATTACTGAGATGTTCAAATAAATGCAAAGATTACGTCACATCTGAAGTCATGAAAAATAGTTCATTAGCAAAAACAACTTAAAATAAAAACTTGCAAAAGAATAAGACGATCGTAAAACGAGTCCTATCGACCTTGTCACTGGTCCAACGAATTTATTACGACGTGTTTTCTCCTATGTTACAGCGAATACGTTCCGCTGTGGTTAATCTAAAACGAAGTCACGTAAAGAAAACAACTTTTGAGAGATAAACTTAGCTACAATGTCTTGTTGGCTGAAATTGCTAACGCTAATCGTCTTGCTTACGGACTATTCGCGGGAAAACATTGTTTTCTTTTTCTAATTTTAAGTTTTGTATATTTTAGATAAATAGAATTTGTTTGCGTTTTGAAGTCCTTAGAGCATTTCGTGTTGAGATTACCGGTAATATTTTTTTCATTGGGGCTTTTTTTTTAAGCAAATCGCCCCAAACTAGGCGGGAGTGCGACTAGCACGCAAGGGGTTACAGAGAATGAGAATAAGAGTAAAGAGGAGTGTTTGGGAAAAGGATAAAGAGAAAGACGGGGATCAAGGTCAAGGCATCAGAAGATGTCGATTGACATTACATTCGAATATTTGAAGATTATAGCTATCAGGGAAACAAGTTATAGGAAGGGAGTTCCACTGAGATAAGAAGCTTTTGGAGTAGAAGAGATGACTATATTTAGTCGTTTCGATAGTGAAAAGGTGGGACCAAGATGCCAACCTAGTAGCACGATTAAATTCATAGAGTTTAGGAACAAGTGAAAGTAGCTCGTCGAAAGCAGTTGCCATTAAAATACTTGTAGACAAGACAAAGGAAAGCCACAGCACGTCTGTGAGATAGCGACTGCAGATGGAATGCCAGATGGCCCAACCACGTTGTATATCCTTCTCTGGATTTTATCGAAGACCTCGAGATGAATAGCGGGAACACCAGCGCATATATGGACACGGAGAACCGACCTTCTATTGAGGGGTCTCCCCTTTTTACACAAATGGACTCACCCAAGGTATACATATACTACTACCAGTGAATACCCGGATGGTAGTAGTCAAGTCAAGTCAGAGTAGTAGTGGAAAGTTGAAAACAGTCGGTAGAACAGTCACACACAGTGACGGGGCAAGAGTTACAATGACGAACATTTAGACACAGTAATAAGTCATACGATACCAAAGACTATCTATATATTTGTCTACTAACCCCGCATTCCTGGAACTACTAACCTGTATTACCAGTTTGTATTAATACGTTAATACATTTATTTCCTATATTCATTCTTGGCGTTTGTTATTATTTGATACCGGATTTCATCCCGGAATCTACAACACTTTCAATATGGTTGTTCCACTTCAGATCAGTGGACAGCGTGAGACCAAGCAGACACAGAGAGGTGTGATAATGATCATTAAGATCCATCTGATACAACACACGAACGACCACCTGTAACTTATTCGTTACTGCATTTAATATTTGATTCCTAACAATATGACATTTTTTGCGAGAATTACCATTAGACTTTTTATACTAGAATTTTTGCAACACATTGACGCGTGTTAAAAACCTGAGAACATTTTGTATTGTTAAAGTTATCGCTAACATTTTTATAGAGATTTATAAATCCTACATTTCGTTCAATTTCGCAAACCAATCGATGAAATTTGAATAAGCTGATTTGTTTGGAAAAATAATTTAACAAAAACCCTGCATCTCAGTATAATAATTAATTTAATTTCACTTAACAGGACTTCATGGTAATCAATAATTTTTAAGAATTTTTTTTTTCCTTTTCAACAGCGAAGAATAAATTCTTAGGATTTCTTACTCTTGCGCATGCGACATACAACTGACCATGTGTAAATATTTCTTTCTGGAATCAAATTCCAATTTTTTTCAAACATTTGGCCTTGTTTGTGATTTGTTTATAGTTCTCGTAAAGGCAAGGCGAACTCGAAATTGGATTCTTGTATATAAGATAATGTAAAATTAATCTTAAAGAAAAGAAATGCAAAATCAATATTGCCTTTTTATTAAATAAGTATTTATTATTTTAATCATTAAATTGTTTTTTAAAATAGTGGGAGTATTTTGTATGTTAAATAATAAAATTTTTAATTAAAAAAAAATGAATGAGAATTTATTGTTCTAAGCTATACACCCTAGTAAAACCAATTGTACCTTATACCCCCCTAGTTGATTGCACTTCTCCCCAAAATTTGGTTTCGATCGGTCAATGTATGGCTATTTTAGTGTGTGCGGTCGACGGGCAAAAGGAAATCATAAGATTTTAAATATCGAAGGTAGTTAGATAGATAAATATATAGAGTGTCAGTTTTTACATAGAAAAAAGCATTTGCTGTATTTTCTGCTGATTTTCCAATCGTTCTTTCTCTAGGTTATCTTTTAAATGTCTAGAAAATTACATTTAATTATCTTAGAATGATTTAGACAAGACGAAGGGATCTTCTTTCGGCTTCAATCTTAATTAAAACAAATCGGCGACAACATTAAATACTTCTTTCTTTTTCTTTCCTAACTCGCATCACCAGGTCTTTTTCTTTAAAAAGAATAAACTTATTTGCCTTTGCGATAAATGGAGACGAAGAGCCAAATTGAAATTAACAAGGACGGATATTTGTATCAATAGCAAAAAAGTAGGTAATGCAGTTATGGCCATTTGTATTCATTATAATGTATTAATTTGTTTAATAATAGCGTCGCCATTATAACTATGGATTGGAACTCTGTCAAACAGAAAACAAATAGACATAAAAAATAGATATATATCTGTAAAAGGCATACAAAATATATAATTTTGTCGTTGCAATTTCAATCATTTCATATCGTTATTGATGAAGCAAATCTAAATCTAGATATTGACGAGTATAGACAAACGAGATCTGTGGTAATCATGATGGTAATATTTGCCGTTTCCTTATAAGGAAACATTCAGCATTCGTTGATCAAAAGGCCAGTACTAGTTTAGGTTGAAAATTATAAAATATTTATCTTAGAACAATTGGGAACATTCTTCCTTTGCCTTTTGTATCGGGTAGTCTGAAATGTCCGCATATTATGTCATTATTTTCTCTTCAAGTCCAATGTGATATCCATTTTAGAAGTTGCTGTTATTAAAAGTCCTCCAGTGATGTCGTTTCTGTTATCTCGCATGTGATTCTGTATCGCCAGAAGAAGTGTGGTCATCACCAAGACGCACAGGCTTCACTCACTTGTATACAACTGAAAGTTTAGATATTTCTGAACAGGTTTGGGGCCATGCATGACATTCATGTGACAGTCAATGTCTGACGAGGATACTTAAGAACATGACTTGAGTTTTCAGATTAATGTCATGGTTTTGTAGCGGCGGTAATTTGCGGTGGTTGGACGGAACTACCTCTTGCGCAGCCTGTTCGATGTTAAGTTTCCATGTCTCCTATACCAAATTTGTCCATACATTGAGGTATTTGAATTTTTTATGTTCGCTAATTCCATATTATGCATTTTTATGATGGATTCATGGTAGGTGCGAATAACTGCTTTTATTTCAATTCCAGGTCATAATTTCGGTTTTGGAAACATTTATCTTGAGTCCTGTTTCTCGGAACATTTGACAGGGGATGTTGATTTTCTGTTCAGGATGATTCTCATCCTAACTCCTCCTCCCCATTTTGCATGTTTACTTTACCTCTTGCGTTTTAATATCATATTTAAATATATCCTTTTTCCACGTCATAATTCTAGAGGCCTATTTTTGAGTCTATAGGTAAACATAGGACTTACACTTGTTACTATATGACAGTGTTTCTCAACCTATTTAAACAATGGCACACCCAGGAGCAAATGAAAATATCACGGAAAAATTAGCAATATTTTTAAAAGGTAAACATGTAAATGTTATGAAATAAAACCATAGATTAAAAAATACCCACAGGTATGAAACTTCTTAATTTCAATGTTTCTATTCAAGTGCAGCTTATTTAGTGTGGAACCTGTACCCGTGTTCTTACGAGATATCTTCAATGTTTGGTCGAATGTGTGATAAGCAAACCCGCATTTTTTCTTCAGTTGAGCGTAGTTTTTCTCGCTTCTAAATTTTGATGTTATTTAGAGTCGAGAAGCCTAATTCACATAAATAAGTAGAAAATTGCAATAAAATTGATAAAACATTTTCAGATAATCTTAGATTTTCTTTTTGTATTGAAATTCAAAATGATACAATGAGTATCGTCGAATGTTTAACCTCCGATCATTAGAAATGGTGGCCAGTTCTTCTTCTTCTTCTTCTTCAAATAACTGAAGTTCAATATTAGAAGGAAAATTTATGAAGGGATTTCAAATGTTTTTCTGTGCTTAATGACGGAAAATAATAGCCGATGTTTTCGTCGAGCGCTTTCAGATGGGTAACCATAATAAAGATCATTTCTTTAATGCAGTTTGTACGCATTGAGAGAAACTTATCAAAATGCCGAGGCAATATTTCGTGGTGCACTTAAGAGGATCGGCACGCCGGTTGAGAGTCACTACGATAGATGAACATTGGTCGAAATGTAATCCCTTGTGGGGTTGTTTACCTCTCTGCCCGTTATGTAGTCTAACTCCTGCTGACAGGACAGATAGATAGATAGATATTTAGATAGATAGATAGATAGATAGATAGATAGATAGATAATCAGAGTTTTATATGCGTTGTTGGGTTGTAAAGTATAAAGTAAAGAAATCCTCGCCATGTTGTGTTAATGGGATTTTTGTGTCGTCTCCATTGGATAAGAAATTGTATGTAAATGTCTGCATTTTGCCTCAAAGGAAAACATTTGAAGAAATATTGATGGAAACGGTAAATTTGGAATTTTGCAGAAAGGCAAAGTCTTCCATCTTTAATATATTCTATCCATTTTATCTACAAGTATAAATTGTTTGTTCGAGTTCTTTCTTTTCTGGTTTTTAAATAATTCCTCTTTAAAAGTATGTCTGCTGGCAAATTTGAATATTTTGCACAGAAAATAAATTCATATCGATTTTTTTTATGTTTGGTAAATGCATAGAGAAATTTATTTATTTTTTATCATATTTTATTATAACATTGTGCCTTAAAATTGTTAGAATCATTTTCCGTTCGTTTATTGTCCCAAATTTATAAAAGGGCAACAAGAACACCAGTAGCAATAAAATTATTATAATTATTATTATTATTAATAATAATAATAATAATAATAATAATAATAATAATAATAATAATAATAAGTCTCTGCCTTTACAAGAGACAGATCAGGCTAAGTTTGGAGTACTGTTGTTAATACTGCTTGAGACGCACAAACCGTACTTTTAAGCCTCGATAGAGTCCAATAGCGGATCCAAGTCCTTGTTTTGTGACTAATTATTTTCCACCAGCCAACCTTCACTTCCAGGCGGGATATGGCAAGCCTCTCGTTGCTCTATCTACCACGGAAAGTGATAGAACGAACTACATTCCTTGCATCCGCCTGTTCTAAACTTCAAGGCAAGAATCCCCATACAATTGACATTGGAGCAAACCACCTACATTCACACCGTATTCCATCGGTGAGAAGTAAGTACCACTCAAACAGCTTCTTCCTGCGAATGGAAACGACTCCCAAGAGAATGTTTCTCCGATCATTACAAACTTAACCTGTTCAAGTCTAGAGTTAACTGTTTGCCTTCCTCTCCTGTTCGTACAAACTGCCTCCTAATGTAAGTCTTAACCACTCGCGCGACCCCCTGGACCTACTGTAAGAAAAAAACGCCACATAATCGGCGAATGTCGTAATGTGATACAGAAAGAAAAGACTAGGCAGGACTTGGTAGGAACGGGGATCCACTCGGAAATGTTCTAGCGACTAGGTTTGAACCACACATATCAAAGATATATTCACAGACTGGAATATGTGTGAAGGAGGGAAACATAAAATCCACTGGTCCGATGTAATTCAAACACATATTTATCAGATTGCCTGTCATGAGATGTCTACTAGGTTTCGTATATTTGTGCCACAGTGTTACTTTTTTAGCATGATGCTCTCGCATTTAATAATAATAATAATAATAATAGGATAATATTGATAAAACTGAAGCATTGATGAGTCTTGTCGTTACATAATCGTCAGTCAAAGCGGTCAGTTACTACATATATTTTGATCGGTTGATTTATTTTTTTACAGCTTATCAACCCTTTACAGGTCATTTAAAGCCAGAAATATTTTTACATTTTAAGATCGTTTTTGAGATGATAATGATTTACAGATCGAAAGCCCTACTAATTTACCAATAGCCGGTGGGGATTAGATGTGGACTCATCCCTTACTCAGGGTTATTTAAACGTCAGTGAATATAACGAACCCAACTGAAATTAAAGCTCCTCTCTCCGATTAACAATTCCGAGCCATTATCTATTAAACCACCCGCACATCCACGCTTACAGCACCTGGTATTCTCACGCGGTTACCCATTTAGGTACTGACCAAGCTCAACATTTCTTAACTTTGGTGATCATACGAGCACCAATGTTTCAATATCATATGGCCGTAAGCCACATGACATTGAAACATGTTGATTTTTTAGCGGAGCGCTACAAGGCCAAAATTTAGGGACACAAAAGTTAGGATCAAGCTTGTTAACCGTTACACAACGTCGATGTGTCCCCGTAAGCCCTCTATGCATATACATGTTACTCCAAAGTTATCTTGGCAGCACCACTCCTCAAACTAGGGTAAAAAAACAACGCCCTCGAAACCGGGCGATGAAAATACGGCATTACTCCCGCCCATGAACAGAGATGCTCTTATTATTATCTTCTGTAGAAATGTTTATAAAATCCGAATTTGTTGTTCAATGTTACTTGGAAAGAAGAATGTAGCACTGCATTTTGAAAACTCAGTTCAGTTCAATGAAATTTGAATGAAAAATAAAAGATAATCCATGTCAAAATCTCATATTGAAGAAAATTAACTTTTTTTTTCATTGATAATATGATGGAAATGTAAGATTACATTTCCCTCTATCGTACAGGATTCTAAAATGAATAACCACGTGCAATGAGAGAAGGAATTACTTCCAAACGCTTGCGTTCTTTCTTTCTTTCTTTCTTTCTTTCTTTCTCCGTGACTGGATCAATAAAACTACTAAACCCCTATTGTCAGCGATAAAAGATCGAGTCAGCGAATTCAACGTAAATGATTTTATTTCCTTAATCTAATGTTATTCACATCCATTTATTAATAAAATAAAAAAATGAGAAAGACTGAGTTATACAGAGAGAGAGGGTAGAGATAGAATAAATAGTAGAGAGATACAAGAGAGTGAGGGCACAGAGAGAGAGAGAGAGAGAAAGTAAATAGAGAAGGTAGGGAGAAGTTGAGAGAAAGTAGAGAGAATAGAGAGAAAGAGAGAGTAGAGTATGTGTGTGCGTGTGTGAGAGAGGGAGAGTAGGGATTAGAGAGAGAGAGAGACAAGGGCGTGCCGTTGTCAGAAAAATGTTCGGAGTTAAATATCGGAAGTTTGCTGAAGCAGTGACTCTCGGGATTTTTGTGGAGAGGCCTTGTACTTTTAGTACTATTGCACCTAGAGAATTTTAGGCGCCAAAAATTGCGTAAAATTATAACTCCAAAAATAGCATAAGAGAGCAAAGTTTTTAACAATTTGAACGTCCTTCAACAGAAGCATTTTCAATGTCTTTTTTTATTTACTCTATGTCATAGATAAAGATTTATTGGATAACACTGAAATACATTATAGTATAAAAAGAAATGGTAAGTTCAATCTAAGGGAAACAATAATTGGAACAAAGCAAGTTCAGTCGGCCAATGATGACAATTCCAGAACAACGTAACTATAAACAATTTTTTTTCTATCCTCTGCCAGCCGCTATGATGGAGAAAGCATTACCTCGAACCGTCGCCAGCGAGACATGCTGCAAGAGCCACTCCGTTTCGCGAGGCTCGTTCCTTACTCGAGACGCAATCGCGCCAATCCTCCGAAGGAACGCCATCGAACGAGGGCCAATAACCCCTGAAGTCTCCACTGCCACAGGAGTAAAAAAAAATCTATCAGCAAGAGAAGAATTATTGTCTCCATCTTTCTTATTGTCATCATAACATTTCGACCGTAGATACAAATGTTCTTTTTATTTCCATATTTCTTAAAATTCGTTTCTCATATGTCCACTCCATCGTGTTCTTGTTATCCTTCTGTAGAACTACATCTTTGTTGCCTCAGCGTCTATGACGAAATTGTTTTAGTATTCTCTGCCTTATAAGGGGATTGATATCATGTTAAAATTCAACTGACCTCTCTTTGTTTCTAATGAATTGCTGTAAATTCAGATCTTAGTTAATAGAATTTAAAATACATTTTTTTTTACATTATTTATATTCACACTATTATCCTCATCGTAGTTGTTGTTATCACAACGTCTTGGCCGCTGTGCCCCACACCCTCCTCTAGTGTATATAGATTTGGATAACCTACAGGGAATTCCGAACTTAATCACTCATTTAATCTACGTTGGTAGATTGTTCTCGTTCCATTGCCCATGTCTAGGGGTATCGCCTAGTTCTTATTTTTATTTATTACTGTGGAACGAGAATCGTTTATCGCCGTAGATTAAATAAAGGGTACAGTTCAGGCACAGTATTTGAAGCGTTGGGATAGCAACAAAAAAGATGTCCAAATATAAATAGTGTAAATAACAAATCCTCATCCCAGAAATTCAAACAACAGTCTTTTTTAACGTGCTTTCGATAAAAACACTGGAACAAGAAATATAATATTTTTGAAAAAAAATTCTAATAGATCTCAAAACACATGCAGAAAAACGCATTTCTATGTTTTATAGATTACAAATATTTATTAATGGTATGTACAATTTTAGCACCATAAGATATCGAAACGACACAGTCTTAATGTGTTGTAGCATGTTGCAATTCACATAAATACAGTAGTAAATACTGTATGTTGGTCTTCAGTTGGAGATTCGTCTCCAGCAGTTCTGGTCAAACTCTCTGTCTCCGGGCAGAGAGGAGCATCAGAGAAGTCTATGTCGAGGGCAGAGTCTCGTCTCGGGAAACAGCTACCCGACCTCTTTGTATATAGGGTCTACGGGGAATTTTTGGCCGAGCCTATGGGCTCGGAAACCACACATTAAATTCGGCCTTGTGCCACATTTGACCGTGTGGGGAGGTTGGTAGATATCCTGCAGTTGGAGATTCACTTGACTCACTTTTAGCAGTTGACTACGTCTTCTACCCGCCTCTGGCGAATCTTATATGTGTTGTTCTTGTCCTAAGTATTATCGTGCATTACCAATCTTCGTTTGATTTTTCTATTCAGGAACCTTCCCTAGGTTACAACATGATGGCAGACACAGAAAGATTAGTGCAGATGTATCATAGCTCGTTATTGAGAGGGCTGTTTTTCTTAGTTTGATAGATGATGAAGCTGAGACAACTTTCGAGTCACATTAGTGTGGAACCCCGTAAAAAAGTGTAGAAAAATTCAATAGACTTAAGTAATATTATTAAAAATATCAATTCTCTGCAAAAACTGGGTCACACAGAAGTCGACTCATTTTTTAGCAAAATGTTGGCTCCAATTATTTTTCTACATTCGCATTTATTAACCAAACAGCGATGTTATTTCAAGCACGCTAAAGCCTTTGAAAAATCAAACAAACATTTTTGTTTTTTGTTTTCTGCTACGAAATTTGAGAAATCGCTCCAGAAAACGATCAACAATAATTTCTCTCCTAAAAATAGATATTTAAAAATTGGGAAAATATTGATTAGCCAATAAATTTCTGAGTTTAGTAAAATCTAACTTTAAATTTCTGGAACCTATTTCTCTGTATAAATACGATCGTGTAAATTAGTCTTCAGTTTTCAGTTTGTGCGTAAACCTTTGACCAGAATTGGTTGTTCGTTCTTATGTACAAGCTAAATTCTTATATTGTCCGTAAATTGAGCACACTTGAACATACAAACGGAGTTTTCTAAACAAAACTTTAACAGTAGTAATAATGCACTTTTCCTGTCTATTAACTGCTACTGATAGAAGATTACACACATTCATAAAACAACGTAAATACGTGGCATTCTCCTTATGTAGACCCATTCAGTTTCCTCTATCATACTACGGCAATTTATTCTGTATATTGTAAAGGACCAAAACAAAAAAATATTTTTGTGGGACTTTATTTAGTGAGGATCTTTAATTGCTTTTTTCAAATTGAAAGAAAGCAAATACACAATAATAAAATTTATTTAAATTTGTTGAGCCGTTTTTGAAGAGTGTTTATTTCTTCGCGTTTCGCATACGATTTACTCTTCATCTATATACATCAATCGAAGACCGACTCGGCGTACTGGGTTACATAAGATCTTATTTTTAATTTTATTTACAGTAGGGTTCACCCTATATAAAGCCCGGTGGCCACTCGAGGCAGGGAGTTACGTTAGGATGGAATTTATTCGGATAAGAGTGGAAGATACCGGTTAACTCTAGACTTGAACAGGTTGAAGTGATGGGGGGAAACATCCTCTTGGGAGTCGTTTGCACAAACAGTGGTTCGCAGGAAAAAGCTGTTTGAATGGAACTTACTTCTCGCCAATGGAATACGGAGGGAATGTGTCCTTGACCTGAGGGTTTGAATTTCCGGGACAAGGGGATGTAGTTCGTCCCAGCACTTTTCGTTAAAGTAGCGATAGAGCAGCAAGAGGCTTGCCACATCGCGCCTGTGGGAGAGAGGTTTCAGCGTGGAGAATAATCCAGCTAGGAGAGTATGAGGAATGCGCAGGTCCATCCCAAATATAGCAAGAATACTCCATTTTTGACCTAATCTGTATCTTGTCAACATATAGGATAGCTGAAGGTATTTCTAGCTGGGTCCTACCGGCAAGGATACGAGTCCCTAGACAATGCAGTAAAGGAAAGCGTAAATTTAACTGTCTGGGAAGTGATTTTAACAGATGACGAAAAATATGGCACCGAAATCCTATCCGAATAGAAAGAGGTGCCTTCCAAAAGCTGAAAAAAGTATAAAGAAACAGGAAAACCACGTAAGAAAATGGGTTACGTCAGTGAGTACTAGGCAAGATTTTCACGCAGAAGAGATGAAGAGGAAACGATGAAGAGGAAAAAGATATCTTTCTACGGAAGAATGCTAAGATTATCATGGCTGGAAGATGTTATCACCGAGGAAAGTTTAAGGCAAATGGAAATAAAAGACGCTAATATTTAGTATCATAAAGTTGAAATCTCTGGAACACATAATGAGGAAAGAAGCCTTGAAGAATTTGACACTCAGTGAGCAGTAAGATAATCGGAGGAAAGTCGCGAGTAACCTATACAAGTAGCATGTGTAAATGGATGGCAGGACAGGGACTGAGAGGGATAGTATTGATTGAAGGTCATTTTCGGGATCTGCTCCCATATCGAATCTATGATACTTTTTTTTTAAGCTTATCACCCCAAGCAAGGCTGGAAGCCACTAGCACGCAAGGGGTTACAGAAGGTTTGGAGGAAGAGCAGATAGGAGTGGTAAAGGAGAGGATGTGGAGAAAGATAGTGGATCGATCAAGGCAAGGGGGTTACAGAAGATTTGGAGCGAGAGCAGATAGGAATGAAAGGTGAAAGGATGTGGAGAAGAGAAGTGGATAGATCAATGCAACTGGAGATGTCGATGACGTTACACTTAAATAGTTGGAGATTATATTTGTCAGGGAAACAGGAATAAGGAAGGGAGTTCCAAAGGCGAGATGTGCGAGACATGAAGCTATTGGAGTAGAAGAGACGTCTACATCTAACAGTTTCAACGGTGAAGTGGTGGGAACGGGATGCCAGCCTCGTAGGACGTTTAAATTCATGAGGCCTAGGAACCAGCGAAAGCAGCTCCTCGGAGCAATTACCGTGAAAGTATTTGTAAAAAAGACAGAGCGAGGCAACGTCGCGTCTGTGAGAGAGCGACTGCAGACGAGATGACAGATCAGGGCCAATTACATTGCATATCCGTCTCTGGATCTTATCAAGAACCCTGAGGCAAACAGCAGGGTCTACAGACCATATATGGCAGCAATACTCCATGCAAGGGCGAATGGTCGATTTATACATTTGGAGGATTGATTCCGGGGAGAAAAAATTACAGAAGGAAACAATATTGTCTTTAGGATTGATACCAAGTCAAGATCTGATGACAGCAGGAAGGTCGTTGGTGAAAATAACAAACAAATTAGGTCCAAGGATTGACGCATGGCGGACACCTGTATTAATGTAACGCATCTAGATGAGAGACTATTCAAGATAACTTTCATTTCGCGTTTTGATAAGAATGATTGAATTAAATCAAAATTTTGGTCAGAAACTCCATAACCCTTTATGGAATACCAGAATGACAAATCATGTCAAAAGCCTTCAAGATATCCAAAGTAAAACCCCGAGATTCACCAATTCTTATCGAAAGCTTGATAGACTCTTTTAGCAATAATTGTTAATTAATTAGCAATTGAAGTTGAGAATTGAAAACCGTATTAGTTGATTATATCGTCCAGTAGTTAGATCGATATTTACAAGACAGGAACTACAGAAAATCTTTACATTACAAGATTTTTAGTCACAGGTGTTAATCTTACAAAAGTCCATGAGAATACCTATTTGCGTAAGGCTAATTAGCAAAGTTAAATGAAGAGAAAAACAAAACAAAAAGGAACGATAAAAATATTTTTGAAAGGGCTGAAGAAAAAATCGTTGACTATTCACCACTTTCTGATAATTGTAGGCATCAGTCAGTTTCGAGTAACTATGAGGTCTACAAGGATATAGAGCTAATCCCTTTTCCTGACGCCCACTCAGGTATATTATTGGTTCTTCAAAACCCACAGAGCAAACCTACGCTAAGAAAATCTCAATTACAGACAATTGTAAAAAAAACACCCGTATTCCATTGATGAGATATAAGTTCCACTCGAGCAGCTTGTTCCCACAAATCGCTACTCCCAAGAGGATGCGTTCCCGATCACTACATCTTTAACCTGGTCAGCTCTAGGATTAAACGTTATCTTCCCCAAATATCCGCATAAACCGTGTCTCTTACTCTGTAACCCACCTGGAGTTGTACAGGGTATAATCGTGACTGGAGAAATCTCCGAGATTTGAAAGTTGAGGATGAAACGACTCTAGCTTGGTTTTTGGATTACAGATCAGTTATTTCCCAATTGTGATGTTGGGGCGAGCTCTGAGGAGAGATCAGCTGCAAAGCTTCCATCATCTTGATTGTCTCACGTGAAAAAGACTTTTTCTGATGAATACTGTAAACCTTCCTGCTGTTCGAACAGGCGAAGTGAATGTTTTTCCACAAGAGTTGTACTTTAAAGTACTCGTCCAGATGAGATCTATCAATTTGTTATATTTTAATTTCCTGCTAGCTGCTTTATCATTTTCGAGGTTAAATTCCTTTTTATTTATTAAGAATGAGTAAATTTGAAGAACTGATTTAAATGTTGATTAAGAATAAGAAAATGTCAGAAATTGATTTAAATGCTGATTAAGAATAGGTAAATTTAAGGAATTGATTTACCGCAAGGAAAGTTGGCTCCCTGTACCGAGCCAGGAAATTTTTCTCCCCGGAATCGATCCTCCAAATCTATAAATCGACCATTCGCCCTTGCATGGAGTATTGCTGCCATATATGGCCTGGAGCCCCTGCTGTTTGCCTCAGGGTTATTGATAAGATCCAGAGACGGATATGCAATGTAATTAGCCCTGATCTGTGATCTCGTCTGCAGTCGCTCTCTCACAGACGCGACGTTGCCTCGCTCTGTCTTTTTTACAAATACTTTCACGGTAATTGCTCCGATGAACTGCTTTCGCTGGTTCCTAGGCCTCATGAATTTAAACGTCCTACGAGGCTGGCATCCCGTTCCCACTATCTTCACCGTTGAAAGTGTTAGATGTAGACGTCTCTTCTACTCCAATAGCTTCATGTCTCGCACATCTCGCCTGTGGAACTCCCTTCCTTATTCCTGTTTCCCTGACAAATACAATCTCCAACTATTCAAGTGTAACGTCAATCGACATCTCCAGTTGCCTTGATCTATCCACTTCCCTTCTTCACATCCTTTTACCTTTCATTCCTATCTGCTCTCGCTCCAAATCTTCTGTAACCCCCTTGCCTTGATCGATCCACTATCTTTCTCCACATCCTCTCCTTTATCACTCCTATCTGCTCTTCCTCCAAACCTTCTGTAACCCCTTGCGTGCTAGTGGCTTCCAGCCTTGCTTGAGGTGATAAGCTTTAAAAAAAATGTTGATTAAGAATAGGTAAATTTGAGGAACTTATTTAAATGCTGATTAAGAATAGGTAAATTTGAGGAACTGATTTACAATGTTGATTAAGAATAGGTAAATTTGAGGAACTGATTTACAATGTTGATTAAGAATAGGTAAATTTGAGGAACTGATTTACAATGTTGATTAAGAAAAAGAAAATTTCAGGAACTGATTTATTCTGATTTTGATTGAGGAACTGTTTATTCTGAATGACTTTTCGCACCTGCTGGAATATTCCAAGAGATATCTATTTGTCTCTATTTTGATCTGTCTTGTTAAATTACTGAATTCATTGCCATCAGTTGTTTATAAACTGAAAATAATAACGAAAAATAAATCTCAAAATATCAGAATGGCGCTGCCACTCGTATCCGAGGATGCCCGTCTGCTATCCAATCCCAGTTGTAGACGCCGGCTCATGTACATTTTGTGTTTGTTCAACGCCCGCTTGTTGTTTATACTGCCGCTATGATGACCAGACCCCAGTCGCAGTTTCTGAGAGAGTTCGCGTTATCTAGTTTGGATCAACAGTCTGAACAAGGCCAGCACGATCAAACTTTCAATGACTTGTGACCTCACCCGTGCACAACTATCGACGGTTCTCGAGTGTTCTGCTTACCCTATTTCACTCACAACCCGTGGTATGTTATTTCAAAGGTGCCTTACGCTGTGATCGCCTCCTGCACACAGGTAACATCAAGAAGTCACCTTCCTGACAAATCGACAAAGGTGAGATACGAACCGGGGAAACATGATCAAAAAGTGAACGTTCTAACCGCTCGAAAGATAAAAGATAAACATGGAAGTTTTATCAGACTGCCTAGAGCAGTAGCGATGAACATTGTTAAGAGACGGAAAAATATGTACATAGGTGAAAAAACCCGAAGCCATCCAGATAACACAAATTCTAACATTATCAAAGTACCGAGGAAAGTTAATAAGAGGAAACCTACTGTAACTTAACCCTTTGAGTCCTGCGCTCCTGAACAACTTTAACCCTTCTGCCTGAGCTCCTGCGTCAAAATTCGCAAATAATTGGTATGTAATGTTTTACGGTAGATATAAAAATAATTACAAAAAGTATAACTTCCTAATTGCTTGCCTGACGGTCCAGGTTGAGACGATGCACACTTCATGGTAAAAATGTTCCTTTACATCCAAAAATATGCACAAAACCCAATGAAAACGCGTGGACATATTGGTATAGGGTGACCCCAAAAAACGAGACAGTGACCTTGAGCAAGTAAACATTTCGCCATTTTAGTAATGAGAATGAAATTCACAGTATCCCAGCTGAGATATTGCAGCAGTCAATGAGGAATCTCAACAGCAGATTTCAAGAATGTATTCGTACAGGAGGACGCCATCTACGGGACGTAATTTTAAAAAAATGAAAATTCCATCATTGTTTCTTAAATGGCATGTGTTAAGGTTTCAATTACTATGAATTAAATATTTTTCTTCCATCACTCTTGGTTTTATTGGATTGTTAAAATGTTTTCGTTTTTTTGGGTCACCCTATATAACGTTCGATAAGATCAGAATATTAAGGCTTTTCTGATTGGCTCGATAGCAAAACACGACGTGTTTACCCACCGTTCAACCGTTGGCTTGGCATTTTGTCATTTTTCTCTACCACTGTTCAAAACGATGGCTGGGCATCACGTCCTTTTTCTCACGTCAGGGCTCAAAGGTTTAAACTCCCACCAGGAACCAGTTATCACTTTTGTGAAAATTCAATAAAAAAACAATTAGTCATAAACATGGTGCTATAATCAGTTGCTTTTTGCTAAATATATTGATATACTCAAGGTAGTTTAAAAATCAAAGGTTATGGATGGAGTAATCAAAGGATAATTAGTGTATCGGTTTCAACTTCAGACCGAGTGTATTGCCTTCAAGTTTGCTTTAATGTTTTTAGTGAATACATTTTTTGGATATCATGCATGGCACCAAAACGATATATCAAAACCGTCAGCTGTATACAAACGCTTTCTCGGATCAATGTTTAAAAATGGCTTACAGCGAATGAATCCTTTAGCTTTTAGTGATAACACAATCCTTTTTTTAGCCTTGTATATTGCGTTTCATAATCACAAATAAAAAACTGTACCAAATAAGAGATACCACATCACTCAAAAACCTTCACTCAAAATGGATAGCACATGTCACTCGAAGAGAAAATCGTGACATAATCAAGATGTCGACATTCCACACTACTTTAAACAAAAGGTTAGGAAGGAAACCCACATCTTTACTAGAAAGAGCGATACTAATTACTGGAGTTGAAAAACTCATTTTCCTGAAAAAATATTTTAAGAGAAAGTTTCTATAATTTCCAACCGAAAGTAGCAGTTGCTGCTTGTCCACTGAATGCTGAATATTTAATTATAAGAAAATGGTTAATATCACATTAACAAATATGGAAAGGAAAATAACAAAAAATTAACAAAGAATATTAAAAAAAAGCTAATTAATGTTTTGGTATTTTCGGAAAATTGGAAATAAAATTAACGAAGGCAAATGGCATCGGCAATGTGTGGAAATTTGGAGATCGGCGAAAACCCAAATAATATCATACAATCAAAACTTCCACAGAATAAATACCTTAGTCTCAAAGAATACTTTGAACCCTGACCACACTAAACTTAGGATGCGCGCAGAAATAGAGCATTTAATATGCTTCCAGTCATTACAAAGTCCGTCCCCAAACATAAACAATAATGAACCTAGTGATGAAGAAATTAAGAAAGCTATTAAAATTCTAAAGAATAATAAAGCATCACCAGATATTGAGACAAAACTATTGAAACTAGCTTACTTTCTCCCCAAATTCAATAACAATATTCTATATTTTATTAATGAAAATTTGGAATCAGAAATCCATCCCGCAAAATTGGGGCTTATCGCACATGAAGTCATTATGGAAGCCGAAAGGTAACCCTCAGGACCCTAACACATACAGAGGTATCTCAATTGCATCTAACAGGTGAAAATATTACTGAATATTATATTAAGTATGTTCTCATCTTTTCATCAAAATGGACGCTTCCTAACCCAATTTGGTTTTCCTTCTAGTAAGGGAAGCAATGATGGCATATATGTCATCAAACAACTCCACAAAATGCTTACTTCTCTAATAGGAAGCCGTATTACTGCTTTGTGAACCTCACAATGCATATGACCACATCAATAGAGAATTCCTCTTTTCATCCATTAGAACCCGCCTTTCAAGACCCGAATCCACTGAATGCATCGATCTAATATAGGAATTGTATCGATCTACATATTCGCATTTGTCTGGCGAGGACGTCAACACGAAAACATTTTAAATCTCATCAGGGATACAACAAGAAGGAAATGAGAGCCCCAGTCTATTTAATCACTTCCTAGAGTATGACCTGGGCATTTACAAACAGATGTGTATTGACCATCTAATTATCCATACCACATCCCAAACTAGTGTACGAATAGAAGACAACAATCCTGTTTTCCCTCCCGAGGCCAACGTACTAATGACGTAGGGAGATAAGTTGATGACATAGATATTCATAGTTGAGAAAAGAACGATCATGAAGAGAAAATCAACATCCTCTATCGAGTGTCCTAAGAAATAAGATGCAGGATAAAGTAAACCATTACAAAAGTGGGGAGGTGAAGAGCCATGATCGTCCACGTCCCTTAAGGACATGGCACATAAAAAAGAAGGAAAAGAAGCAGATTTTGAGAATTTGAGAAAATTAGAAGTCAAGATTTGATTATTGACAATGAGTCGATTCAATTACAGTTTGACGGTATGACAGAAACATTACATGAATATAAGATGTTGGAACAATTAGAGTTGAATAATTTGTCTCTAGATACATGTGTGGAATAACTACGAAAGATGAAATTCATAAAACAAAATAATTCTACTGAGGACAATGTTGAAATATACAGTATAATAAAGGAAAATAAGAAATACAAATCCCGTAACTATGAGCATTTAAATGACAGAAAAAAGTGCTTTGCTTTTGGAAAAGAAATACCATAACGGCTTAAGAAAGAA
>OZ038513.1:25832473-25899973 GCA_964036315.1 Acanthosepion esculentum
TCTTGTTCTATTTATTATTTTCCATTTTACTTTTGGTGTTTTATTCATTTCTTTTAAATGCCCAAAATATTTGGATAGAGATGTCTGATTTCTATTTCTAATATTGTTGAAGGAGCTTTTGTGTTGTCTCCATCTAATTTTAAATTCATTCTTCGTTGACCCAATGTATATCCTATCAGTGTTAAGACTTTCAATGGATAAGATAGTGCATTGGCATACCACGGATTTTGTGAGACATTTGTTTTCCAACGGGCAGTCTTTAGGGTTTCTACAATCACATAATTTTTCATTATTTTTGTCTATTTTCAGTTTAGGATTTTTATTGATACTGTTTTGGCATGCGTGTTTTTCCAGGATTTTATTATTATATTTTTTATGATTCTTTCTAGATTTTCAGTGCAACTGTAACTCTAGACTTAATGAACAACATATACCTACCTTACAGAAAACCTAACACTAATCCCTTGTATGTACACCCTAAGTCAAACCACTTAAAGAAATGAATAAAACACGAAAAGTAAAATGGAAAATAATAAATAGAACAAGAACTGAGATGACCCATGCCCTTTATGCCTACATGAAAAACTACACATTATTAAGTTTCTAAGTAATAAAATTTATTAAACCATAGACAGCAGTTAACGGTTTTTTGACAACATCAACAAATTTTCACAAAAAAATTAAATTTCAGAGTTTAATAAAAGTCTTAAAAGCTTAGCTCAATCATTAAATAAAAAAAAACCCTTTATAAAGTCGTCAAAAAAACAAATTGTAGTTCCGTGCGACGCGTTTATATATGAGACAGCCATTTGGATAAATAAATAAAAAATAAATAAATAAGTAAATAGATGAAATAAAATAAAACAATATTATCTCGACACTTGACGACATATCGTGGTGCCAAAAGCTATCTTTCGCTTTAAACTAACCAGACAATGAGCGTACATGAATGCCACCATGTGCTTTGAAATAGACACCCCACCCTACCTGGGTTTGACCTTTTCGAAGGTGATTGATATGTGGAAAAGAATTAACTGTTAGACCACCTAACCAAAATGGCTGCCCCAGCCGTTTCCATAGTAATTAATTTTGCGAACGAACATGCTTATAAAGATGCGTAAATTTCAAGATTGGTCATTCCTAAATTTTCGCTTGAGGAGGAAACGGGGCTTGATACCTTAATTCAATTTAATTTTAATAATTATATTGAGGGTTTCGGCTCTCGTTTTTGAAACATGGAACTCTTATGTAGCGAAGGAATCATATTTTTAAAAAATAATTATAATATATATATATATATATATATATATATATATATATATATATATATTATATATATATATAAAACGTAAAAGACAATAGGAAAACTGTAATAGTAGACGATGCGTTTTGTCCAATGAGGACATTTTCAAGATCAAAAAAACTTCGTTTCGTCTTTTGTCTTGAAAAAGTCCACATTTGACGAATCGCGTCGGCTACTATTTCTGTTTTCCTATTGTCTTTTACATTTATAAATGTTGTCTTTTTCAACAGGCTAACTCTGAGAAATTTTTCATACATATATGTATACATATACATACATATATATATATACATATATATACATATATATATATATATATACACACACACATATATATACTTATATATATATATGTACATATATATACATATATATATATATATATATATATATATATATATGTATATATAATGTCAAAAGGCATAATACTTCAAAGGAAAAAGTTGTATTTCGTAGTTTTTTAAATGGCGATAACACTTTATCAACAGACGGCGTTACCCTCATGCCTGTAGCATCAACAAGTGACATCTACAGTATGTCTTTTGAGGAACGTAAGATTATTTTAAAGTGGTATATCAAATTTGAGAATGTTGTCGAAGTCCAAAGACATTGGAACCTCCAACACGTTTGGTAATTTCAGGAATCCTGATAATTTCGAAAAGCTATGGTCATATGGCAGGCCTCGAACAACAGTAATTGTTGCTTCCTAGGCTATGGCGTTGGAACAGTTGACACGTTACGCAAGCATGCATTCGCCGTACTAAGAAATCCCCTGAAGATGAAGGGCACTATTTTGAGCATGTCTTGTGATTGCAGAGTCCAAAGGAAACGTTGACAAAATTTTTGAAAGTATAAAAGCGAAACCGGTTTAAGTAAAACAATTATTTTGAAAACCCACGTCTAAGTAAAACAATTTTAATTTTAATATTTCTCTCTAGAAATGCATGTATTCAAAATATTACATATAAATACATATACATATCAGGTGTTTATCCAAATCTTATTTTCTATATACAGCAAGATTTTTTGCACAGACTTTTCTTCCAACAATTTCACATTTACTCATATATATATATATATATATATATATATATATATATATATATATATATATATATATAATCAATAAATGGAAAGCGAAGAAATGGAACTAATGTCTTTAATTTAATAACAAAATTAAATTCGAAGGCTTTAGCTTCCATTTTTGAAACATGGTTATCATTGTGTAGCAAAAAAAAACATATTTTAAATCAATTAATTTATAATATATATATATATATATATATGTGTGTGTGTGTGTGTGTGTGTGTGTGTAAAGAAATATATTCTTAAGATGTGGTATATTTATGGGATAAAGTGCTCAGTATCAGAGTTAGAGCATGTGTAAATATAAAAGTGAACATAGAAGTCAACAGGCTGTTTCATGCTAGACGCAATCGTCAGGCCACAATTGCGTCTAGCAGGAAACAGCCTGTCGCCTCTAAGTGTTGACTTCTATGTTCACTTTTATATTTATATGTATATATATATATATATATATATATATATATATTTACATATATATATATATATATATATATATATATATATATATATATATATATATATGTACATTATTATGACATTCACAGACAGTACTGGTTCGCTATATCACAGCTCCTCAGTGGGACTAGACATCAGAATGCCTCAATCCAGGATCGACCGATTTGGTGTCAGTCAGAGCGTCTACCACTGAAATGTCTTCACAGTTAGCGCATGTAAACAAATGCCAATTTTACACAGTTAAATCTTACGAATGTAAACAAATGCCAATCAGCCAAAGTGCTCCATTCATTTTACTGAAGAGCTTTGCACTAGCGCAGGTGGCTGTTATTTATAGAATTAGCTTATCTTTCAAAAGTGCTGAATTTTTTTTTTAAGAGATAAATAACGTCATTCGCAGACAGTACTGTTTCGCTGTATCACAGCTCTTCAGTGCGACTAGACACCCGAATGCCTCAAGCCAGGATATAATTTTCTCATAATGATTCATGATGTCGTGAACTGGAACCCTCAATGCATATTCATGAAGAAAACCATTGGCCCCCATCAGAATGTGCGCATTCTCTACCAACTCTGTGGATCGAACATGGACGGCTCCGACATGACGCAAGCAACATACCATCGAATAAGTATCTAACGTAGTCTATATATATATATATATATATATATATATATATATATATATATAGAGAGAGAGAGAGAGAGAGAGAGAGAGAGAGAGAGAGGAGAGTTAGGGATGAGAAGAGAATGTAGAAGAACTCGCAAAGGGAGAGAGAGTAAAACATGGAAGAACTAAGGAGAATAAATAACGAGAAATGGCCTTTCATTGACTTATGGCTGAACTGATTTGCATTTAATTATACGCTGCCAAGCGCTTTATATATATATCGGCTTCCTTCAGACGCACTTATAATGGCTACGCTTGCAATCAATCATATTCACGCCAAGAAATCGCTGCTCTATAATCAGAAGCATCGTCATGATGACACGTCAGCGTCTGCAGTTCGATTTAGCAAATATTTTTGGAGGTCAACACTATATGTATTTTACTCGTAACTCAAACCTGGCCTATACTGGTATCCTAGTGGTTATAGGTCATCTTTCTGAAAGAGAGATTAGACTAAAAAAAAGGTGTACTGCTGCCATACCTTGGTAGAGTTCAACATAATTTACCCAGTCATGTGAAGGAAGATATTCTCCAATCTGCAGCTTCTTTTCTACATACTACATCGCAAATCAACTCAGATGAGCTCCGCCCCCGGTCGCTACTACTAGGAAACACATTACCACTAGCAAAGATTTAAATAACCTACGTTTCCTTCGTAAAGTCGGCTTGGAGTCAGGGAAGTTAAAAAGAGAAAGGCCATCAGGGCTCTCTCAGAAGCTGCAGGAAAAGCCTCAAAATGGCTATGAATTAAAAGATCTGTTCCATGGAGCTCTACAACGGAGATTGGTGGGCGTTGAGGTGCAGTTGAGGAAAAAAGAAAAAAAAGACGTAAGAATGAAAGAAAAAGAGAAATGCAGAAGGATGACCGAAGTACTTGTTTGAGGGGAGGGTCGTTTTTTTTTTTTTTTTTAATCTTTTTAACGACATCGTTTTGGTGTTCCTAGTAGTTTTTTTTTTCTTTTGTGCGAGAGGGGAGAGAGGAGAGTGTAAAGGGAAAAGGAAAGAAATGAAAAGAAAAAATGGGTGGTGGTGGGAAAAGAAAGAAAGAAACATATGTGATCATAATTCCTATAATTAACGAATGTGCTCAATTCTTTTTTCTTTTTCTTTTTTTTTTTTTTGAAGCAATGTTTCATAGGAAAGGAAACTTTTCTTGCCATTACTTACCTGTTATGTCAAACTGTTCGTTGAGACCGTGGGTCTTTCCGCGTGTTGGACCGAAGATGGAAAAACGACGAGCATGCTGTCTATTCTGTTTTTGTATCGTCTTGGCTGAGGAGGAAGTGACGTAGTTCGTTACTGATTGGTCGCTTGTGATTTCAAGATCAGCAGTGGCAGTTACGTAATGTGTCCAAGTCATAACATCACTGACGAGGCGATCCTGCGTATTCGTTGGAGTGTTTTCATAACGAACAAACATACAAACAAACAAACAGGCATTTTTTAGCAAGAACTGCTACATTATGGGACCTACACCATGGATGTTTTCATGAACACTTCAATATTAACCCCTTCTAGTCAAGGGTCTCTTGTTATCTGCCCTCTTTGTCTTATTTAATACTATCCCGCAACTTTTTCTCGTAGATCAGTCTTGGGATATACTGGTATCCTAGCGGTTATAGGTCATCTTTCTGAAAGACAGATTAGAACAAAAATGGTGTACTGATGTCATACCTGGGCAAGAGATAATTTACACCCACATTCAGCCTAGGTAGAGTTCAACATCTTTTACCCAGTCATGTGAAGGAAGATATTCTCCAATCTACAGCTTCTTTTCTACATGCAACATCGCAAATCAATTCATATGAGCTCCGCTTCCGGTCTTTACCACTAGGAAACACCTTGCCACTTACAAGGATTTGAATAACCCTCGTTTCCTTCGTATTTCAAATGTATAAAGAAAGTTCCTGCCAGGCATTTTTTTCGCAAGAATTGCTACATTATGGGACCTACACCTGCTTGGATGTTTTCATGAACACTTCAATATTAACCCCTTCTAGTCAACGGTCTCTTGTTATCTATCCTCTTTGTCTTATTTCATAATAATATCCCGCAACTTTTTCTTTATTACCAGTTTGACAGTAACTCTCTGCCTTGAGGAAAATTGGGGAAACATTTTTTATTAAAAAAAGTAATGCCTGAATGGAAGCGATAAGACGAGTTTAGATTTCGGCTACTTCTATTTCTTCACTGTTCGGATAGCGTAACTTATCGAGATAGAAAATTGAATAGGTGAGCCGAGTTGAAATCCTCGCCTCGGAAGCTGCGTTCCGTTATCAGGTGACGTAACATAACGACGCGGAATTTAGGATCGTCAAGGAGAGTTCGAATTCCATATTCCCGGAGGCGTTCGTTTTCTCTCCAAAGCATGTACATTTCGCACCCAGTCAGAAGTCATTTGTACAATTACCAATATCTTACTCTTACTGTAGGCATACAACGCGACATTCGCCAAAGCTTTCTCTCTCGGCCAATGATTAACCCACGTTACATTTCGATTCTCAATCTCGTCGGTGTGCACCGTTAGCTGGGATAGGGCCTACTGCATGCTCACAAGATTACAAGATGAACGAAAAACGCCCCGCCGAAAATAATAACGTGAACCCTATTTTTCATATTATATGTAGATGATTTATTCAGGGTTTCTCTTGCTCACCAGGCTGGGTAGGTAGGTGACACTAGGCAAGCTCTGCTATGTGGATCTCATAGGCCAGCTTTTGATCCTCGGCGATCTATTCATCCTGACGTGCGGCTGGCAATAACAACGGGTGGCATTGGAACCAAGCGTTGGGCTCGTCTGACGCCTGCCAAGGGCGGATCAAAATTGATTCTGGTCACCTGCATAAATAAATATCGACCAAATTCATGATACACCCTATTTTCTGTTTTTTTTTTTGTTACTTGATCTCCAAAATCCTCTCATCCACTACATTTCTACACCGTTCCCCTTCGGTCAAAGTCGCTTTGAAAACTAAACTTAAAAAAGAACGAACATTTGCTGCTCCATTAAGCAGAAACACTTGAGATCGAGATAAAACCACATCTCACTTTTCTACAAGTCAGTCAGTTATGTGCCATGCGTATTACACGCTTAAGCGATCATGTATCTTTCGATACATGACTGACGAGGGAGATTTTTTCAGGCAGTAGGTTGCCATTTCTTTCTGCAGTAGACCAGTTGCAATCCAAGGCTATAGAACACGGTCATAGCTGGAGGAAGAAGAAGAGGATTCATACCTTTCCCAAGGGTATTAGTACGTAAGTGAATGTAATGGATTCGACTAGAATTCGAACTTGGTTCTCCGATTCCTCTATCCGAGCCGCTATCCATTACTCCACCGTTTCTACCAGGCTGTTCATAATATCACATTCGGATAGTTGGTTGTTTTTGTTTAGTGGCGTATCAATCTATGGGTTATTTAATGCCGAAATCCAAATATTTTGAACACAATTTTATGGCTTCAACAAAATATACCTTGAACACTACTGCACGACTTCAACTACAGATAAAACGCGTTGTTGGTAATTTTTATATAAAACTGTATTACTGGTATTTTTACTATAAAAATGCATAGTGTTGTTTGGTGGGGGTGGATGGTCACTATTTCCTCATATCTGGGACCCTACCAGGTGCTACTAACCTGAGTCAAGGTAGACCTGGGGACAAAAGCAATTCCACGTTCCTCAAAACCTCCAATCTCCCGATCAGAGGCCTTGCTGCCGGATGTAGTTTATCGTCATGCCCAGGACTATACATTCGGATAACCTAACGGATTTAGTGGAATCAAAGAGCCAAGTTCTAATTTCGGGTTAGTCCGTTGCATTCATTTTCACACAAATCCTCATCGTAAAGGCATGAACATGTCGATTCTTGCTTCAGGTCGATGTTAAATAGCAGGTTAAAACATGCTCAGCAGCCAATTGAATAATGCGAAAATGATGGTATCATTATTTGGAAGTACATACGCTTGGGAACAAACTTTTTTTTAGAAATTGAAATATACTAAATGTTGTTTAAGAACACTGTTGGGTATTTTTGTCTGGCCTGCCAGCTTAATACCTGGACAGTAATTAACTAATTACTTTGTGACGTAAGTGATAGAAAAAATAACACTTGAAGTTAATTGACTTACAAATCGATGAATTTTTTAAATCAAAATTTAATTCTGAATTTACTGTTGACTTCTGCAAGAAATATGTTTTGCCAAGCGGAAAATGGAAAAGCCTATTGAATATTTGATGGTATCATTGTTTGGAAGTGCATATGCTTGTGAACAACTTTTTTTTCGAAAATAAAATAAATTAAATGTCATTTAAGAATAAGGTTGGGTGGTGACAACCAGGATGGCGATTTGCTGCTGTTATCGACAAATATTTCACCTGATGTGGAGAATTTATCGAACAATAAGAAGAAACATGTATCTTATTAAATAATTCGCCATTTCTCACTGTATTTCGTTTGTTGTAAAGATTTCGTGTTTTTTATTGATCGTGTTAGTTGTTATCCTGTTATTCCTGCAGTAAAATAAGGACCTTTTTTTTTAAAATAATAACATTAACTTCAGTATCTGTCTATATTTCCGAGTTGAGGTATTATGTACACTATTTACATTATTCGGACTATTGTCGTCATATTTGTCACCATATTTATTACAACGTTTCGGCCGTTGTACGCTCCGACATCCTCAAGGACACATGACATAGCGGATAAAGGCGTTGGTTAGATCCATTGACAGGACCCAAAGAGTGTGAGTTCAATACCTGGTTAAGGCGGTGGAGAACTTGAAGAGGGGAATTAACAGGAGATAACTGATAACTGATATCCATTAAACATGGCATGTGGAACGAGAACAGTCAACCCCAGTGAGTGAAATAAAAGGTTCAGTTTGACATTCCAACCACCTGAAGAATGGAGGAGAGTACAACGGCCGAAAAGTTTTAATATGGCGACAAAGATGAGGACAATAGTCCGAATAATGTAAATAGTGAACATTAACTTCGTTGTTTTTTCTTTAAACCTCCAGACCAAGGCAAGCTTCTGGGCGGAGCTGTCTGGGGTCGAGACAATTTGTCATAATATATTTGATATAATGCCTCATGATAATTTAGAGATATTCATTTTAAGATAGTCATCCAGCCTTGCGTGAAAGTCAGTCTAAAAAGAAACCATTTTGACTTCGAAACTTCCGAGAAATACATCGGCAGTCTACGTCACTGTAGTTCTTAAAACATGACAATTTATAGATAATAATAAAACGAAACCATTAGAAAATGATACTAAATTATATTCAAAAGGAACATGGCTTTTAAAAAAAATTACAACCTAAAAGAATTACAATTTTACACATAGCCTGTGTTATTACGTGATGCATGCAATGATTAATAAACGATTCATGTCTAGTTATCACCTAGTAAATACTGGCGCTCAGTGAAAAATAAAACAAGATGGAGTTGTACAGTTGTCACTGTCACGAGAAAAAAACACTTTTTCATTTTTTGTTCATATTCTTCTTTTATCAACCATCTAATTAAAATGTCAGAGTAAAAATAAACATCCTAAGTATGACGATAAACTACAACCGGCAGCAATGCCTCTGGTGGGGATATTTTTAGGAGCGTGGAACCGCCTCTTGATTGCTGTTGTTCAAGGTTCACCCTGATTCGGGGTGGGAGCACCTCTTAGCGACCCAGCTGTCAGCAAATATTTAACTCCTAAACTATGAAAGTATAAAAATAGATTTTTATAGTAAAAATACGAGCGATATATTTTAGAGAAAAAATTCATAGTAATACATTTTTCAAAAAAAAACTATTACCAGCACTGCAATTATGAAAAAAAAAATACCAGCAATACATTTTTGAAAAAATAAAAAGTTTACCATCAATACATTTAAAAAATATTACCAGCAATACATTTTTGAAATTTTACCATTAGATTTAGAAATTTATTGCCAACAATATATTTAAAAGAAATATTACCAGCAATACATTTTTGAAATTTTACCATTAGATTTAGAAATTTATTGCCAACAATATATTTAAAAGAAATATTACCAGCAATACATTTTTGAAATATTACCATTAGATTTAGAAATTTATTGCCAACAATATATTTAAAAGAAATATTACCAGCAATACATTTTTGAAATTTTACCATTAGATTTAGAAATTTATTGCCAACAATATATTTAAAAGAAATATTACCAGCAATACATTTTTGAAATTTTACCATTAGATTTAGAAATTTATTGCCAACAATATATTTAAAAGAAATATTACCAGCAATACATTTTTGAAATTTTACCATTAGATTTAGAAATTTATTGCCAACAATATATTTAAAAGAAATATTACCAGCAATACATTTTTGAAATTTTACCATTAGATTTAGAAATTTATTGCCAACAATATATTTAAAAGAAATATTACCAGCAATACATTTTTGAAATTTTACCATTAGATTTAGAAATTTATTGCCAACAATATATTTAAAAGAAATATTACCAGCAATACATTTTTGAAATTTTACCATTAGATTTAGAAATTTATTGCCAACAATATATTTAAAAGAAATATTACCAGCAATACATTTTTGAAATTTTACCATTAGATTTAGAAATTTATTGCCAACAATATATTTAAAAGAAATATTACAAGCAATACATTTAAAAAATATATAAACAGCAAATTATTTAAAAAAATATTGCTAGAAATACATTTTTGAAAATAAACTTACCAGCAATACATTTTTTTTTAATATTACCGGCAGTACATTTTTATAAAAATTTTACCAGCAATACAAATTTGAAAAATATACCGGCAATACATTTTTGAAAAAATAAAAATATTACCAGCAATACTTTTTTAAAAAATATTACCAGCAATACATTTAAAAATATATATTACCAACAATATATTTACAAAATATTACAAGCAATACATTTAAAAAATATATTACCAGCAATGTATTTTAAAAAATATTGCTAGAAATACATTTTTGAAAAAAAATTTACTAGCAATACATTTAAAAAAAAATATTACCAGCAATACATTTACAAAATATTACCAGCAATATATTAGGTCATCCCATAAGTTCTGTCCGAATTTTAACATTTTGTTAAAATGAACGAAATTTAAATAGTATTTTATAATGTTTAATGGAGGTGAACATTATTTTTATGTTTAGATGCATTTAAACTGATCAAATTTTATTTCAGAGAACAATAAAATTAAATTTTGTTTGATTAAAACCCTGCTAACATGGAAGTACCCAAGAATCATTTGTGGCACATAATGCTTTATGAGTTCAAGAAAGGAAACTCAGCAGCCGAAGCGGCTAGAAACATTAACTCGGTTTATGGAGAGGAATATGTGAATGAAAGAACTTTCAGAAGATGGTTTGCAAAATTCAGAGGTGGAGATTTCACCCTTAAAGATGAAGATCGAACCGGACGTCCAGTTGAGTTTGATGAAAAGCTTCTTGAAGCAACCCTTGAAGATAATCCTGCGTTATCAGTTGAGGAATTGGTAGTGGTTCTCAGTTCAAACCATACAACTGTTCATCGTCATCTTCAACAACTTGGAAAAGTTCCTAAACTAAAAAGAAAATGGGTGCCTCATGAATTGTCTGAAAACAACATCAAATCCCGAGTTGACATCTGCTCTTCTCTCCATTCTCGCCAACTTGTTTCACCTTTTTTGGATAGACTTGTGACTGGCCACGAAAAATGGATCTTGTATCGAAATGTTAAGCGTCGTAGACAATGGCTTGGTAAAGGGGAAGGACCCCTGCCACAGCCAAGAAGGGAACTCCATGGGCAAAATGTTCTTCTTTCAATCTGGTGTGATTGCCAAGGAATAATCCACTTTGAATTCTTACCCCCTAATGCAACAATTAATGCTCAAATATACTGTCAGCAGTTAGAGCATTTGAACCAAGCTTTGAGGAAAAAAAGACCTGCTCTAGTGAATCGAAAACGGGTGATGTTTCATCAGGACAATGCGCGACCACACACAGCAAGAATCACAACACAAAAGATCGAAGAACTTGGTTGGGATAAAATTCCTCATCCACCTTATTCTCCCGACCTTGCTTCTTCAGACTACCATTTGTTTCGTAGCTTACAGAATCATTTGGAAAAAACAACTTTTGTAACACAGGAAGAAGTTAAAACTGACATTTGTGAGTTCTTCGAATCAAAGCCAAAAGAATTTTACAGTAATGGAATTAGTAAGCTTGTTAATAGATGGAAGGAAGTCATAGATAATCATGGAAAATACATTCTTGATTGAATCTGTAATTAAATGTAACGTTTGGTCACTTGTTTTCTTTATTCAAAATTCGGACAGAACTTATGGGATGGCCTGATATTTTAAAAAAATATAACCAGCAATATATTTTTAAAAAATATGGCTAGAAATACATTTTTGAAAGAAAATTACCAGCAGTACATTTCTAAGAAAAAGTATTACTAGTAATACATTTTTGAAAAAAAAAATACTAGCAATACATTTAACACTCGACAAAACTCTCGCGTCAATGAAACCTTATCTACAAACTGATTTATTAGAAAGAATAGATATTCTATTTATACGAACCTATCCTAAAAATTTGTCGGTATTAAATAACCCATTGAGGTGTTGATATGCAGTAAAATAGAATAAACCAAACCTAACCCAATCAGGACCTTGGTGATCGTGGCACTCCACAATTTATGCCCTTTTTAACCCTTTGTAAATTTTGTTGTTTTCTCATCTCTCCTACACTCTGTTCTTTCATCCATTGAAACAAGCTCGTGTTTAAATGTCCCGTGATTATTAATTTTTCCAAGCCCACTTTCCTCATTTTAACCCTAGCAATTTCAATTGTATCGTTCTCATTTTATGTATAAGTGTCATTTTGGTTTCTGTTTTCTCTAAAACTTCGTCTTTGTTCACATTTTCAAGCCGTGTTATTCTCAGCATCCTTCTGTAGAACCACATTCCTGTTGCCTTTTCTTCGTCTGTCAGAAGACTGTCTAGCATTTACTGCCATATAAAAGACCGTAACAGCCCAGTGATTTTTTCTTTAACTACTCCAATAATAACCTGAAAAAAATATTTGAAGACTTTACCTGTGAAAACGGTTACATAAGAGTAAAGTTTTAACAAAACATTCCGTCATTTATGAAATATACCAATGAACTAAATAAATAACTGCATGATTAAAATAAAATCTTGCAGAATAATAACACAGTCGTAAGGCGAGATATATACAGTGACCCAGAATCTATTTCAATGAAATTGGGCAATTTTTTAAAAAAATATATAAAACGACAAAAAAAAAAGAAAAAAAGAAGAAAACTGACATCCTTTTCTGTTTATTATATAAGCAGCTTAAAAGACGCACTCCGACTCCAAACTAAAGGGACCTCTGGTCTACATTAGAAATCGGCAATTATAATTTAGAATTTCTCAATTTACTTCAGGGAACATCAAAACCTCAAATTAACCAAAATGCAAGTCATAAACTCCGCGGATGAGTTCTTCAACTCGCAAACTCTACCCAACTTCAAAACTTCGTGACATGAAACCTCTCACTTTAAGTCTGGTTCCTTGGCATTTTGAAGAAATAAAATTGATTTCCTTAATTCGAAAATCTTGGAGATATTTTAAACTGAAAGATTTTTAAAGTCATATATTTTTTACGTTAGTTTAAACACAATATAAATTAAAAACTTTTAAAATCACCAATTATTTTATGTTATTTAAAATTTGAATTTTTAACTATTCCTTCCTCCTCCGGAAACAAATCCCAATTCTGGATGTTCAAGCACTAGATGAAGGCCAGATTTTCAATCCCAGGATCACCCTGATTCCCCAAAAAGTATAATGTGTCTCTGTAGAGCAAGTGTGGAACTAGTTAAACGGTTTTCAGACACACAGACGGACAGACAGAAATTACCGCTTATTTATTTAGATTATGATACAAAACATATATATTTATAAATCCTACATCAAAACTTCATTTAAAATTTTAAACATATACGCCATCTATATCCCTGTAATTTTCAAATCCGCCCTTAGTGTTGCAACACACATTTTGAAGCATTTCAGTTGTCTCCTGCTATGCTAACTGAAAGCGTTCTTTAAGCTCAGCTAAACTATTGCTCTTTTGCGGATCAAACTTTGTTTTTGCGAAACCCCATGAAAAGAAATCCAAGGGGTTCAACAAAGATTCGTTATTGTGTATTCATTATTAATAAGTTTCCTGAAAGTGAATGGAAATAAAATTAGAAAAATATTTATAAAAATTATAAAGTTATAAACAAAATGAGAAATCTATGCACGTCTAACACATATTAAATATGAAGAACAGAAATAAAAGTGAATTTGAATAGGAATATTCGATTTCACTGAAATAGATAGTTAACTCCGGGACACCTTGTCACACTGGGACAACGTCTTTACTAAGACGCTGTTATCTCCTCCCTTGCAACGAAAAGGTTCAGCTGCAGTTAATCTGAAACGAAGCCACACAAAGGAAACGGTCTATAAGACGTGAACATACCTGCTATGGCTCAAGGCGCAATTTTGCTAGCGCAAATCGCCTTGCTCACAGACTGTTGGAGATAACTTTCTCTGATTTTCGAAGCCAGAAATATTGTAATTGGCGAATTCCTCGGTTTTACTTAGCTTATCTCGCGCAGCACAAAGCGAAGTAAATCTGTTGAAGGCGATAAAACAAAGCCAACTTTTCAAATATGCAGAGCCTGATTTTAAATTAAACCGACATAATCCTAATTCGCATCCTGAACTCAAATACCCACTTCTGTTCCCGGTTGAAAAAAAAAAAAAAAAAAGATTACGTGTAGGCAAAATTTCAATTTGTTTTTATTTTTACGTTTTAAATTTGTTTTTATTTTTACGTTTTAAATTTGTTTTTAATACGGTTTTCTACTCTGTATGCCTCCAGACAAGGCGACCCTTGGCGGCAGCGTCGAAGACAAGGACGCAGACTAAGCGCGAACAACCCCAGTGACCCCAACGGTGAACCAGGCAGATGTTATTACAGCAGATCCCAACGGTTGAACCAGCAGATAAACAGGGCGACGCATGACAGACATGTTACAAAAGACAAATTATAATAGAGTCAGCGGCAGTCCGTTGCAGTGTCATAATGTGGATTCAGCGTGAAGACCGGCGAGACTGCTTATGGCAAGTTGAGGTGGATTTTCGGATTTCGAACGGGGTATGATAGTGGCTGCAATACGGGTGGGAGATTCAGCTTGTGCGGAAATTTCACATCCTTCAACCCGGTGTCACAAGTGTACGTAAAATACCTGACGGAATGCATTGCTGCCCATCACAGACAACGCAATGGATAACCAGACATGCTCAATTAATGTGACTAGAGGTGTTTGGCTAGAATCGTCTGATGGCTCCAATTCCATCAGCATTCAATGTATCAAACAGTTGTCAGTTGTGCGTTCTTTGGTTTCTATGGCATATGGAAACAGAAGACCTATCTGTGTTACTCTACCGACTATAACATACTGTACAAATCACATAGGATCATCACTAATTGCATCCAGTAGGATTGGGAAATGAGTGACATGGTCCAATGATTCCCGGCAGCAGTTGATTCCTGTTAAAATTCGGGTATGGCAATGGACCCACAAGGCTATGGAAACAATTAGCAGGCTTTATTTGGTTTCATAACTCTGGTGGACCTGTCCACGTAGAATTGGAGTGACTTCCGGTAAACACGTCAATGACTGCTGGCCGCTACGTTGTGTAACTATTTCCACGCATTCATACCCAGATCATGCACATCTGGTCAGACAACACGGCCCGCATCTCGCTCACACCGACAAAATCCAAAGTAATACAAGGCATTACATTTGGGGACGGTTTGGCTGCAGCAGCTGTCAGAAAGTTGTCAGCCCAGACATTCAACCGCCTTCGGGGATTCACTGTGGGTGTTATTTCTGGATTTACTTCCAAATCATATTCCGTATTTAGATATGATAGCAAGGTAGTGGAGGTTTAAAATATCTGTCTAGAAAGCGAACGTTCTAAGCCCTCGGCTATATATATATATATATATATATATATATATATATATATATATATATATATATATATATATATATATATATATATATATATATATATGAACGAGTGGTTAAAACGTTCGCTTTCTGACCATCAGAGCCGGGATCGAATTGTCAGGGAGTCAGGGAGTAGACTGAACCGTGCGATCCCAGCGTGCGACACCTTTGGAAAGTGCCTGAAAACCATACCACGGGGTGACCCAAGCCTTGTGAGTAAAATTAGATAGACGGAACCCTTGAGGGCCGTCAATATCTGCGCTAGCCGAGGGTTTGAGTGTGCTGGCATTGTTCAGATTGTTGATCACGCTCTCTCCCAGAAACTGTAACTAAGGTCGGCTCAGCATAGTTGCAGTATAAACCCCAGGTTGGCTCGGTGCGTGTTCAACAGAGACAAATATACCTGAGCGAACGTCTACAATAGACGGGTATTCTTGAATACGAGTGGCCAGATATTATATATATATATATATATATATATATATATATATATATATATATATATATATATATCACGAGTGTAAATATAGGAATATTAGGAAAGATTATTAGATAGATAGATAGATAGATAGATAGATAGATAGATAGATTTGATATGATATAATTTACTATATCCCGTATAAGATGTCATTGCGCAACACTACTGTGAGCAACTGGTATGTTTGAATGACAATCTATTTTCATAGTTATGGAAATCGACCGCTTTGTTAATTGCCAACGAAAATGTGACACCGCCTGCAGTACTAGCGTTAGGATTAGAAATTTGTCCCAACGGTTTTCTCATCTCCAGACTGTCTTCGTGCGATGATCGATCGCAAAAATTATCACATTAGAAAACATTCTCAGAAGAAATAATCGAATCAATAGCGAAACAAAACCATACAGGTTGTTGTTTGATTAATGAATGTCAATTAATTTTATTGAAGAAAGGATTTCTGCTCCTAAAATTCACTCTCAAAATAGCATCGGTTGTTCGTTTCTTTTGTGGCTTTTTTTATTTATTTATAGTTCTTTAAAAATTTTTACAAGTATACGAATGTGCTAACGTAGTTTTTGTAGCGAAAGAATATGACATCATCGTTTAGTTGTGGAATTCATTTGAAGATTTTTTACGATCGTAAATGTGAACAAACACACGACAGACGGAAAATATAAGACTTCCCAGAGGGCGATATTTCCGGTTTTGAATGCCTGTTGAAGACAAGCCGCACATACCATCCTGTCATGACAGCTCATGAACCGACGTCTTTAGCAAAGGAACCACAATGCATCCTTTCTTTTGTGCTCGCGTCTGCGTGGGTGTATCACGCGTTAAATAAGGTTTATTATCAAAATGTCAGTGTCCTCGTCGAACCAACCGCATCCAAGCCAGTCATTAGTGTAATTTGCGCTATTGAACGGCAGCTTTTGACGTGCCTTTCACCTACGATCTTCATCTTCTATCTGTCTTCAGATGTAATTATGTATAGCAGACGACAGCCACAACAGACTGACAGACAAAAAGAGAGAAGAGATAAGAGAACACCAAGATGGCGCTTTTGAAAATTGGAAGATGAAATGGTAAAATTTGCGGGGTAAGCATCGCAATACAATAAACGCCCCAGTTACCAAGAAAAATACTTGTATAAAGAATGAATAAACACATATACACACAACAATACATACACCTACACACGCACTAATATATATATATATATATATATATATATATATATATATATATATATACACCGACTGTAACAGCAAAATTGTCCAAATCGTGTCACAGCAAAATTCTCCAATTGTTAGATGAAGATTTGAACCGTTGTATCTTAAAAATGATTAAAGATATCTTACTGGAATTCTTCGTAGTTTTTATAACACTATTGGTCTCTACTTTGACCAATAATAATGTATTTAGCTCTAAGCTTAAATGGTCATACCTCTTGGTGTTTGACCTCCTGATCCAGTTTTCCTCTCTACTCTTCGCTCTTTTTTAAAGATTTATTCTACGATCTCTTAGTGGTTGTTGAATGGACTTTGAAGATGGAAACCAGAATATGAATGTTGGTACCTTTACTGAAGGCCTGAATGTCCTTTTTCTCAGTATTGTTCACTTGGGAAGATATGTTGAGGCTGATATAAAATGATTTTAACCTCCTCTCTTTTTAGCTGAGTAACTAAAAGCGTTTTTCAGTTATTCATATGACAAATGGTATCAAGATGACTAAACGTCTTATCTGAAGTCCTGTATATAGAAATTCAATTAATTTAGTGTTTTCTATTTGTTAAATATTAGGTTGGTGCAAAAATAATATCTTTTTCTCACATGAAGTTGAACGTCAAAAAACGACATTATTTTTGCACCAACCTAATATTAAACTTTTTGGGAATGAACAATTATCTCGTTCTGTTACACAATTTTGACGTTACACACACACACACACACACACACACACACACACACACACACACACACACATATATATATATACATATACACACACACACACACACACACACACACACATATACATATATATATATATATATATATATATATATATATATATATATATATATATATATATATATCATAGTAATTCATCGCAAACCCGTACCGCTCCGATACAACCGATTCGATACAACGGGGGAAAGGTAACACGTGTCTCTTGGGGCATTATGAATACCTGGATGATTATCCCCACGGAATAGAGGAGTAGCGGCACTATATCGGGGCTATTCAGTTTCTTTTTCGCCACCGAGGCCCGTTGGTACAGTTGATATGACGCTTGTACGGGTTCGATTCTCGGTTGTGGATGCGCACTGCTGATGAGTCCCAAAACGGCCGCCGAGTGCTTTCTGCATTCTGTCGAGGATTCTTCTATAGTCGATGAATTACTATAATGAGTTGCATACGTGCCACAAATTCTATTATATATATATATATATATATATATATATATATATATATATATATATATATATATTGAACAATAAAAATATTTAAAAAATAATAAGGTAATCCGTAATAAACCAACAACAATAACAACAGGATTTTCCCACCCATGTAACAACACAAGAAGCTTATGCTGCAACCACATTAAACACACGAATTCATTCACTAGTTCAGTCACTAAATCTACGTTCAAAATCTACCATGACTCTAACTGTAGAAGTCATAACATAATTTACCTCCTAGAATGCACACTATGCCAGAAACAATATGTAGGAAAATATGAATGGCCCTTTCACTACAGAATTAATAATTATCGCAATCGAATTAAGTCGACTCCCCATGAAAGATTATTACAACATAGAATGACATTTCCTCCTAGAAAAATACGATTTTAAAATCCATGCCAAATTCACTATATTTGAGAGAATAGAAAAGTCCAGAGCAGATAACATTAGAAAGATTTTAGAGTTCCATGAAAATAAGTGGATACAACGTTTAAAAACACATTATCCAGCCGGGCTTAACCATAAATTTAACAACATAGATAGTATTAATATATAACCCTACAAATCAAAACCTACCCACATTTCTCACTCACACAAGACAGATATGCTTACAGACGTGTTGAGCCCTCACACTTATACACACATCCACACGAATATACACGCTTACACACATCATCCTCACTCACTCCCTAAGAACCAAATAACACACACACACTTAACAGAGACACATCCCCTCTCCAGGAACCAATAAATATGCCAAACTGACCAAGGGAATTCAAAGCAGCCTGAATCCATCCAGCTCTTATCTCAAATAACAACTTAAAAGAGACTGTTTGACCAACACAAGGACTGACCAAAAGTCATGATAAAAATAAAAAAATAAAAACACAAATGAAAACTACAGACAAAAGTTCATTTTCTCCATCAAGACATTCATTTCTGTAGTTCACTGCTACCAGCAAGCAGAAAATTATTTTTCTCCTGGTGATGGCCATTAGGCCGAAACTAGTCGAGGAATCTAAATGAAATAATAATAAAAACGAAGGAATATCTTTTATTGTTCAATATATATATATATATATATATATATATATATATATATATATATATATGGAGAGAAAGTGAGAGAGATTGATTGATAGATATTGGTTTAGTCATTTTCTCTGACACAAAACTAAAACAAAGAGTCATACATTGAGGATGAAAGTCAAATCATTAGTAACTAGTTTCCTTCAATAACCTGTTTCGTAAAGACAACATTTCTTTCACACATACACATCCTTTTTTCACAATAACGTTCACCCTATAAAAGTCACGATTGCTAGAAGTTTTCAGATTAAGAAGTACAGTTCATGGGGATATGTGGGAAGATTACGGTTAACCGTAGACTTGAACAGATAATCTTTGCCGTGATATGGGAAGAATTATCATGGCAGTTGATTTCACAGAGTCGCGGTTTGTGTGAAGAAAATGGTAGAATGCCTTTTACGTTTCACTAGTGGAATACGAAGAGAATGAGGGTCGTTCCCTACAATGCGTGGGTCTTTGCCGTGAATGTTACAACTGGTAAAACTAAGAAATGAACACTTTCCTTGAAAATAGTGACGGAGTAGCGAGTGGCCTGATACTTTTCGTCTATGAGAAAGGTGTTTTAAGGTAGAAAATAATTCATCACCCACAAGGACACTTAGAAGCTTTTAAACTATCAAAATAGTAACGTGAATACTGGGCAGTTCCTACCCATGTATGGCCGCAGTACTCCATTTTCGACCCGATCTGGGTTTTGTAAAGGCAGAGGATTGCAGGTAGAGTCATACAAGGAATCGACCATTTTTCTAGTATCTTTAGCATGTACCAGTTCCACTTGAGGTCTGGGTTAAGCTTAAGTCACTATAGGCGTTTAAGGCATGCGGACTCGCTGAGAGGACGCACTGTTTATCGCGATAGGCGAAAATTCAATGTCCGCTCGGTGATGATAGAACATGATTAGTATGGTAAAATAAAATAAAAAATTTAAAACCTTTTACTCCTACGAAGTAAAGTTTTAGGAGGGTGGTGTTATAGTGAAAGACACCTTGTCTAGGTAATAGACTCTCCCACCTATTATAAGTAGGAGTCAGTAGGTAGTCGAGGGAGGGGTAGTTATCAGTGACCACAACTCGATTACTCTGCGTAACACTTATTTACAAGTTCCTAAAGTTTCTGTACGTTTACCCCATCTAATGACGCATTTAGTCCGACTACAAGTTCTATTGTGGAAATAACTCCACAACACTGACAAAGCAGAAGATTTTACCGCGGAAAAATGCCATTTCTTTCTGTGGTAGACAGGTTGACAACCAAGTCTATAGTACCTAGTCTATCCTGCTATTCAACCAATAGCTGGAGGGTGTCTGCGCATATGTGAATATAACGAACTCGATTGCAATTCGAACTCGGCTTTCCGGTTTCTCATTCCAAGCCGATATCCATTACACACACACACACACACACACACACACACACACACACACACACACACACACACACACACGCACACACACGGATAGATAGATAGATAGATAGATAGATAGATAGATAGATAGATAGATAGATAGATAGATAGATAGAATTGAACAGATTGAGAAAAAAGGCAGATAGATAGGTAAGGAAGATTCTGAGATAGATAGATAGATATGAAGATAAAAGACAGATAATGAAGAGTCTGAGATAGATAGATATGAACAAATTTAGATAAAAGGCAGATAGATAGATAATGAAGATTCTGAGATAGATAGATAGATAGATAGATGGATAGATATGAAGAAATTTAGACAAAAGACAGTTAATGAAGAGTCTGAGATAGATATGAACAGATTTAGATAAAAGGCAGATAGATAGATAGATAATGCAGATTCTGATATAGATAGATAGATAGATAGATAGATAGACAGATAATGAAGAGTCTGAGATAGATATGAACAGATTTAGATAAAAGGCAGATAGATAATAAAGATTCTGATATATATATATATATATATATATATATATAGATAGATAGATAGATAGATAGATAGATATGAACAGATTTAGATAAAAGGCAGATAGATCATGAAGATTCTGATATAGAGAGATAGATAGATAGATAGATAGATAGATAGATAGATAGATATGAACAGATTTAGATAAAAGGCAGATAATAAAGATTCTGATATAGATAGATAGATAGATAGATAGATAGATAGATAGATAGATAGATATGAACAGATTCAGATAAAAGGCAGATAGATAATGAAGATTCTGATATAGATAGATAGATAGATAGATATCAACAGATTTAGATAAAAGGCAGATAATGAAGATTCTGATATAGATAGATAGATAGATAGATAGATAGATATGAACAGATTTAGATAAAAGGCAGATAGATAATGAAGATTCTGATATAGATAGATAGATAGATAGATAGATAGATAGATAGATAGATAGATATGAACAGATTTAGATAAAAGGCAGATAGATAATGAAGATTATGATATAGATAGATAGATAGATAGATAGATAGATAGATAGATAGATAGATAGATAGATAGATAGATATGAACAGATTTAGATAAAAGGCAGATAGATAGATGTATGAACATATATACATAAATTGGCAGGTTTTAATAATCTGGACATATCTATTGCACGTTGAATATATTTTATGCCTAAAGTGATCATCTGAACAGGACTTGCTTTCTCTCAGTTCTATATATAGTTTATTTGGCGCTTATGAGAGGCAGAAACCGGTTTCTTCCAATTTTAGCGGTAACGTTTTAGGATATTTTTGTCTTGACACTGTAGTTGTTTATTTTATTAATCCACATTTGTAATTTAAATTATTGTCTCTAAACAAATATTCGCACCAATGAAAATCGCTTAAATGTGGCAGCGTATTGCAGCTGACCACGACGTATTTAAATATATGAATAAGGGCGCTCATATATATTTCTGGCCATGTCCAGCATGTCAATTCAAAATTAGTGGCAATTGGTTCATTGAACACGGCAATTATCTTTCTGTGTTAAATTGGTCAATTTAACACAGGAATCGTATGGACGCGTTCCACTTGAGGTTTGGGTTTCGAAAATTAGATTCCTGCTGCTATTATGTCGCGGAATTTTTTAAAGATTTATTTTTCACTCCAAGCAAGCGGGATAATGCTTCTAAAACGCAAGAAGCTGCTGGGAGAGAAAGAGAATGTAAAGGAGGAACCGGAATCCCAGTCCTAAACAGGAAGTAAGGAATAAACCTCTACTACTGTTAAATAAACGGCGAGTAGTGTGAACCGGGCGATAGTTACATATTCAGAATCTGAATCTTCTTTTCCAGCTTATACCAAAAGATGGTCTGTGTTTCTTGAGATCCGAATAGTTTGTCTTAGCGGCATTATCACCTTGTTTGGAGTGACTTGATAAAAAAAATAAATCTTAAATTGCCACATGTCTTGATAACGAGAGAGTTGCAAATGTCGAAGCCCAGACCTCAAGTGGAACGCGTACATATCACACATCGCTAAAGATGATGGGAAAATGGTCGGTTTCCTGCGAGTACCTTGCCTCTCCTGATATTATCTAGCTTTACAAGAGTCAGATTAGGCCTAAACTGGAGTAATGTTGCCATATATAGGCAGGAGCTGCACAGTCTTAAATTTCAACTCTCGGTAGAGTCCAAAGCCTCGCCGCGTCTTTGTAGGTGATGACTGATTTTCCACTCGACAGCCGCTTTTCCACAGCCGAAACGTCACATGCCTCTCAGTGATCTATCGCTATTTTCGTCTGGATTGTTCAGATGAACTACATTCCTCAGTTCCACCAGTCCTAACCTCCATGGGTAAGATCCGCCATGCCACGCACATTGTGCAAACCGTCCTTATTCCCTTCGTATTCGCCTGGTAATTACATGTAAGTTCCACTCGAGCAGCTTCTTCACACCAACCACTGCCTTGTGAAACCGTCCCCCAAGAGGATTCTTCCCTGATCACTACAATCTTAACCTTTTCATGTCTAGGGTTAACCATTATCTTTCTCACATATCCGTATAAGCTATGTTTTTTACTCTGTAACTTTATATTTCGAGTGGCCTGTATAGGGTGAAAATCACTTTAATAAAGAAGCCATGCCTAAAGAATTGAGGCGAGTCTAAAGCAATTCCAACCCAGTGCTAGAAGAGTATAATGAAGTTTGATACATTATAAGTGTACGTAGAGCCTAAAAAGTTGTTAATTTATATGGTTATGATCCAATATTGGTGCACATCATTTCTTGGTTGACTACATGTAGGTCATTACTTGGTTAACTACATGTGGGACATTTCATGGTTAACTACATATTGGTCATTTCTTGGTTAACTACATGTTGGTCATTACTTGGTTAACGACATGTGGTCATTTCATGGTTAACTACATATTGTTCATTACAAGGTTAACTACATTTTGATCATTTCTTCCTTTCATGTGGGTCATTTCCTGGTTAACTACATATTGGTCATTACAAGGTTAAATACATTTTGGTAATTTCTTGCTTAACCACATGTGGGTCATTTGTTATTTAACTACATTTTGGTCAATGCTTAGTTAACTATATTTTGGCCATTACTTGGTTAACTACATGTGGTCATTTCATGGTTAAGTACATATTGGTCTTACAAAGTTAACTACATTTTGCTCATTTCTTGCTTACATGTGGGCGATTTATTGTTAACTACATGTGGATTACTTCTTGGATTACTACATGTTGGTCATTACTTGGTCAACTACATTCGGTCATTTCATGGTTAACTACATATTGATCATTACAAGGTTAACTTACTTTTGGTCATTTTTTGCTTACATGTGGGCGATTTCTTGGTTGACTACATGTGGGTAATTTTTTGGTTAACGACATGTGGTCATTTCATGGTTAACTACATGTTGATCATTACTTGGTTAACTACATGTAGGATATTTCCTGGATAAGTACATATTGGTCATTACAAGATTAACTAAATTTTGATTTTTTTTTGCTTACATGTGGGTGATTTCTTGGTTTACTTCATGTGGGTCATTTCTTGATTAACTGTATGTTGGTCATTGCTTAGTTAACTACATGCGGTCCTTTTATGGTTCACTACATGTGGTCATTTCAAGGTTAACTACATTTTGATAATTTCTTGCCTACATGTGGGTGATATCTTGGTTAACTACATGTTGGTCATTACTTGGTTAACTACATGTTGGTCTCTTTTCATCCAACAATATCAATTGCCTTTGATGAAATAGGACCCGCAATTAATACAAAATGTTCTCAGGTGGTCTTTTTTATGGTCTCCTTCACACTTGCGCACTGTCAGCCTACATCAAGGCCGCACAACCTGTTCTCGAAATGTTTAAAATAAATCGACACACTCCAGACAGACTTCGTATTATTCATCATTTTGTCACAGATATGGAGAGAAATAGTTGTGAATTAAATAATATCATGTAAATATATAATAGAAGCCAAATATCTGGTGCCGCCTTTGTATTTCGAAGAATCGCCTAAACATTTAAGGTTGTGTGACTTATTCCAAACTTATTTCAGAGTTCACTTTGGGACAGAGAGACTTCTCTTCCCGAAGGGTTTTAGCATATCTTGTTTAATCCTTTGACCCCAAGCAAGATAATAAAGCGACTAAGACGCAAAGGATTACTGAGCGAAAGAAAATATGAGAAAAAGAAAAAATATTAAGGAGAGATTATAAAGGAGCAAGAATTAAGAAGACAAAGGATAACGATTGACATTGTATTTAAATGTTTAAAGATCAAAGGTGACTGGAAAACAAAAAGCCGGAAGCTAAAAGCCGGAAGAGTGCTCGACAAGCAAGAAGTACAAGGGAAGAAAGTGTTAGCAAAGAACTTACGATTACAACTAGATATTTCAACTGTAAGATTATGAGACCTTGTCGCCAATTTAATAGTACGCTTAAATCCATAAAGTCTCGGTACCAAAGAGAACAATTACTATGAAAATATTTATAGATAAGGCACAAGGAAGCTACATTATGTCGGGGGTAAAGTGACTGTAGCAGAGATGCTAGGTCAGGATCAATATTTCAGAATGTGAGTATAAACGAAATTAATCCATTGCTGCATAACGTTTCCTTAAAATTGTAGCTCTTTTTTTTTAATTAATTTTAATTGTTGCCTCAATGTAATAATAGGGCTGGCAGATTTAAAATTTGAGTTAACCAACACTCTTTTTTTAGCTTCATTAAAACCCCCATGATGTTCTATTTATGGTATTGCCAATATTTTTCTATCTCATCTTTAATCATTTCGGGCCAAACCATTTCATCTGTAAGATAATGAGATCTTGCCGACAGATTCATCAGTCTAGGCACCAAAGCTTATCAGAACAACCACCATAAAAATATTTATAGAAAGGAGGCGCAAGAAATTACGTTAATTCGGTGGGAAATAAATGAATAATTTCAGCATCCATATTTAGTAGGAATGAATGAAACCAAAAAGGTTATGAAACTTACTACTTATTGAATCCAGAAAATGGCTGCCAACCTTTGAGCTGTAGTGTGTACGTATGAAGATATAACAGCTAGCGCACAAGGAAGATGCTGTAAAGATGTCGTAAAATATGTTTCAAACATGGAAACATCAGCAAAGAAAGAAAATAAAGTAGATCAAGAAACATTATATTGGTCTCTGATGTTACCGCATAAAAATATTTATCTATTTTCTTCGTGCCAAAAACGGAATTTCGTATATTATCTCTTTCTTCGTTGAATTCTCCCAAAAGTTAGCAAGGTCACTTAAGTCGATAAAAAGACAAGAGACATTGAAAAGAAAGATGTTTTATATAACAAACCGAGGGGGAAAAATCAAAAAAGAAAACTAACAAATTCAAAAATCTTTAGGACATTGATGAAAATATCTTCAGTGCTTTACTGTCACCCCCATTCAATGTTCTACCATCCATTTATACAAGTTTGTTAGGTTGTTTATTTGCTGTTCTCCTCTGTACCTTTTTTATATCCTGTAAGTGTCAAATTCTCCAAGTCCCTTTCCTGAATTATGTGTCCAAGAAATATCAAATATTTCTTTGTGATTCTGATTATAAGTATACAACAATTGGGTGGGAAATTCTGAGTAGAGAGCATGTGTTTAGCGGAATGCATGCATGTATGTATAGCAGGTCACTCGTATTCGAGGATACCCGTCTACTAGGGCGGCTAGCCAATCCCTGTTGCAGACGCTTGATCAGGCGCATTTGTGCTTATTCAACACCCACAGAGCCCACTTGTAGTTTATACTGCAACTATGCTGAGCAGATCTTAGTTACAGTTTCTGGGAAAGAAAGAACGTGTTATCTAGCGTGACCAACTATTTGAACAAGGCCAGCACGTTCAAGCCCTCGGACATGCTATCTCGGTATACAATATTATTGGTCCGTTTAAAGGACAGATCATATTTTTCGGTAATTAAATTACGTAACGGTCAGTCTATACTCAACACCTAAAGATTGCGATGTTCATGAAACTCCGAGTCGTGCTGCCGGTGAGGGAAAATACGTATATTTATGAAAATACGTATATTTATGAAAATACGTATATTTATGAATATATAGCTCTGTTATATTGCATCGAGCACTGTTTCATTCACACCAGTTCTATAGGTGATATATATATATATATATATATATATATATATATATATATATATGAAGAAATGTAGTGTGTGTGTGTGTGTGTGTGTGTGTGTTGTGTGTGTGTGTGTGTAACTCAATGTGACATAGATTCTAAAAGTTGTAAAAATGTTTTTTCCATCTGCTATACTCACCCGATATGTCAACATAACGTTTCAGAAATGGAATCTTTTATCCGACTGGCACTTCCTATAATACTCACGTCAGAGAAAAATGATATAGGTTTGGTCATTTCCGTGACCTCAAGCCGCAGTGGCACCAACTACCATTACATATACTGTAACCCTACGACATTTGGCACGTCAGGGTATGTATAGATAGAAAAAAAAATTATATGTAATTTTCGTTGCTATATGCTGTGGATAAATGTCAATTCATATATATTTTACTTATATATATATATATATGGAAGTTTATACATATCGTTTACATACATATATGCAGATATATTGGTAAGCACGCGCGTACACACAACATCCTTCATATAGATGTAAACATAAATAATGTTAAACAATGACGTACACATTCACGTTTGCGTAAATGATACAAAAATTCTATGTAGTTGACCGAATGGGTAGTCGGTAGAAGTAGAAAGAGACATCATGTCGGTCTTGGGGGGCATCTCGACCGAGAAGTTCGCAACGAGATTGAAGCTGATTAGAGATGGTTTGGAGACAGTCGATGATGGAAGTATATAATCAAGGGGACAATTATTAGTTAGTAACCGTTTCTAATAGAAGACAAGGAAAAAAAGAACAGATATAGAATTTTTTTTTTTAAAAATGGGAAGCGAAGAGTTGAGAATGGATAAGGAAGGAGAGGGAACAAGAGAAAGAGAGAGAGAGAGAGAGAGAAAGAGGAAAAGAGAGCTAATTAAGAAAGGTGAGGGCGTGGGCAATTTAAGTGAAAGAAAGGAATGAAAAGAAAGAAAGAAAGAAAGAAAGAAAGCAAGAAAGAAAGAAAGAAAGAAAGAAATAGGGACTGAATGATGAAAAGAAGAAATAGACAGACGGAAGAAAGAATGAGAAAAATAGAAAGAAAAGATGAAAAAATGAAGGATTGAGGAAAGGTAAAAAAAAAAGAAAAGCGACAAGAAGAGAAGCAAGGAAGAATGTAAGTAAGGATGTAGAAGTTGAAAATAAAGAGAGAAAGGGTAAATATATAGAGAGAGTGAGAGAGAGAGAGAGAGTGAAAGAAAGAGATATGGAGACTGTAGATAGAAGAAGATGGATTAAATCATCCCTTCATACACATCCCATATATATATATATACATACAGAAGAAGGCGTTTTAAAGGTCCTTGACCTGACCCACTTTCCAAAATTACACAAAAATCAGAATTTATTTGGGAATTCATTCTTGGCTGATGACTTTTCAGAAGCCTCTCATAGATAGATAGATAGATAGATAGATAGATAGATAGATAGATAGATAGATAGATAGATAGATAGATAGATAGAATAATGAAAAAATGTCAAAGACGAAGAAACATTTTATAAAATGTTCTACAAACAAATTTGAAAAGATTGAATAAGAGAGGATCTTATTTGACAAGCATATGCAGATGTCACTGAGGAGACGTGCGGTGTTTCGCGTATTTGGCCCGTTTATTTCAATAGCGGTAAAAGAGAATGTTTGGAAGAGACATATTCTTAATGACATAGAAGATGGGTGCTTTAGTCAACGGACAAGATATGTCAATAGAAAACAAGTTTGCGCTTGTTTTGTTGAAATCCAAAGAGAAACGGATAAAAGCGAGCAAATTAGAAAAGGAGTAAGGGGAGTAAGGAAAACAAGGGAAGCTGAAAATAAGGGGAAGGCGTAGATAAAGATAACAGTAAAAGTTTGCTGTAAGTTTACAGAAAGAAAGAAAGAAAGAAATATGGCGACTTAGAACAAGAAAAAAGAACGAATGAATGAATGTATAAAGAAAGAAAAACAGAGAATTACGAAAGAAAAGAAAGAAATAAAGAAAGAAAGAGATATGGAATGTTAGATCAAGAAAAAAGAAAGAACGAGTGAGCGATAAATAATATGAAGGCAGAAAGAAATAACGAAAGAAATGGGAGAATTAAGAAAAGAAAAAACGAAAGAAAGAATGAATGAAGCAAGCAAGAAAGAGTATGAAAGAAAGAAGTATGGAGAGTCAGAACAAGAAAAATGAAAAAAAGAATGAAGAAAGAAAGAAAGAAAGAAAGAAAGACAGCCATATGGAGAGTTATAACAAGTAAAAAGAAAGAAAGAACGAAAGAGTGAATGAATGAATGAATAAATAAATAATATGAAAGAAAGAAACAAATAGTGAGAGTTAAGACAAGAAAAAAGAAAGAAAAAGAACGAATGAATAAAGCAAAAAAGAAGGAAATATGGAGAGTTAGAAAAAGGCAAAAGAAAGCATTAATGAATAAGTGAAAGAATGAAGAAAGAAAGAATATGAAAAAACAGTGAAAGAAAAAGAAAAAATCGAGAGAAGAAAAAGCAAAAGTATAACATGAAAGAGAGAGAGAGAGAGAGAGAGAGAGAGAAAAAAGGAAGGGAGAAAGTAGAAAATATGTGAAAGGAGGGGGAGAATAGGAGCAGAAAATAAAGCAAATTAAGAAAAACAAAGATGGTGTCAATAAGAAAGGAAGATGACTGAAGAAAATGAATTTAACAAATAGAGAGGAAGAAATAATGATAGAAAAATGAATAAAGAAAGAAGAATATGAAAGGAAGAAAGAATATGAAAGGAAGAAAGAATAAAGAAAGGGATGAAAAGAAAAATGGAGGGGAAAATGGCAAAGAAAGACAGTAAAAGAAGAATATGAGAGAAAGGAAGGAAAAGGTGAAGGTATAGGAATATGTGAAAGAAAGTGGAAAAAACGGGCGGAAAGCAGTTAATTGACAAAAAGAAAGAACGAATGTGTTAGTAAGAAAGAAAGCATATGCAAAGAAAGATAGAAAGCAAAAAAGAAAGAACATCGAATGCAGAAATAGAAAGAAAATATTAAAGAAAGAAAGAAACAGTAGAATATGATAGAAAGAAAGAAAGAAAGAAAGAAAGAAAGAAAGAAAGAAAGAAAGAAAGAAAGAAGAATATTAAAGGAAAAAAGAATATCAGAGAAGGGAATGAAAAAGAAAGAAAGAAAAAGTAGAATAAGAAAGAAAGAAAGAAAGAAAGAAAGAAAGAAAAAAGAAAGAAAGAAAGAAGAATATCAAAGAAAGAAAGAACTGGAGAGAAGGGGATGAAAAATAAAGAAAGAAAGAAAAATTAGAATAAGAAAGAAAGAAAGAAAGAAGAATATTAAAGAAAAAAAGAATATCAGAGAAAGGAATGAAAAAGAAAGAAAGAAAAAAGTAGAATAAGATAGAAAGAAAGAATGGCAGAAGAATATTAAAGAAAGAAAGAACTGGAGAGAAGGGGATGAAAAATAAAGAAAGAAAGAAAAAGTAGAATATGAAAGAAAGAAAGAAAGAAAGAAAGAAAGAAAGAAAAAAGAAAGAAAGAAAGAATATTAAAAGAGAAAGAATTGGAGATAAAGGGATGAAAAAGAAAGAAAGAAAAGCAAGAATTAAAGACAAAGGGACGGAAAAGAAAGACAGACAAAGTAGAATATAAAAGAAAAAATAGAAAGAATTGAAGAAAAGGAGATGGAAGTGAAAGAGAGGAAATGTAGAATAAGAAATAAACAGAAAAAGACGAAGGCAGAGAAATATGAGAAAGAAAGTGAAAAAAAGATGAATAAACAGTAAATTAACAAAAAGAAAGAACGTGTAAGTAAAACGAAAAGAACGAAAAAGATGTTGAAATTAATTTAAAATATGGAAAGTCATTAGAGAAGAGAACAAATAGCAAGAATGAGAAGAAAAATGAAAATCATGGTAGAGAGATATTAAAAGTAAGAGAAAGAAAAATGATAGGAAAAAAAATCAATGATGAAAAACAAAATGAATAAAATCGAGGGAAGAAACACAAAAGTGAAACAAAGGAAGAAACAAAAACGCGAAAAAACAGGAAAACAAAACAATAAAAGATAAAACCAAGAAAGAAAATAACAGTGAAAAATAAGAGTCGAAAATAAGAGAAAAATGATTTAAGAAAAGAATGAAAAATAGATTTAAGAATACAGAAAAGCAAATAAAGAATGGTAAAGAGAGAAAAAGAAACAATAAATTTCCATTACAGAATAAAATAAGAAAGGATGAAAATAGAAAAAGAAACGGAAGAAAATAAATGCAAAAGAATGGCAAAAAGCGGGAAAATGATAAAAATAGAGGAAATAAATAAAAACCAAATGGGAAAGAATCGATAAATATATGCTAAATTTATTCATGAGGTAAAGAACGAAAACTGTGTCACTTCAATGCCAGCCAAGTTCGTAATATGATGCAATCCAACAAGTAATGAAATAATATTTGAATGAAGAAAAGAGCAAATATTGATTGAAAAGAAAACAGAAAAACGAACGAAAGGAAAAAAAAAACTCAAACAAGAAATAAAGAGAGAATTGATGAAGGTGACTGACAATGAAGAATTCGAACATTTGAGTTGCGAAATAAAGAATAACGGAGTATATAAGACGAAAATTACCTCCACCAAAAAAAAAAAAAGAAGAGGGAGCAATTGATAGAAAATACGGCTAAAAGAAGGAAGTAGAAGAAAGGAAATGATTTTCATGGAAAGATTAATGACGGACATAATGGAAATCAAGAAGAAAAACTAATGGATGAAGAAATAGTTCAAGAAATAAAGAAATTGAATATAAAAGCGAAACGATTTTTACGGGAATGAAAAGAATAGGTCACAGAGAGGGGAGTAAGATAACAATTAAGAGGGAGAGCAAGGATAGATACTGAAGAAACAAGAAACAAAACATGAAAAAGCGATAAGAAAAAGACAAATAAGAATGAGAAAAAAGTTTTTATTAAAATCATTTCACCCACGTAAGGCACTAAAGCAACTAAGACGCAAGCGTCTATTGATTTGAGAGAATATTTTTAAAAATATTAGAGAGAGAGAGAGAGAGAGAGAGAGAGAGAGAACAAAAAAGAACAGGAATTAAGAAGAAAAATGATAGCAACTAATATTCCATTTAAATTTGAAAAGCAAGAAACCGGGAAACTGTACCACAAGCGAGAAGTGTAAGCTGTTAGCATGGAACTGACAGTGCCATCTAGTCATTTCATGAAATTTTACCAACAATCTGGTATTTCAAATTCATCAAGTCTAGCTGTCAAAGAGGAAAGATCATCAGAAAATTACAATGAAAATATTTATGGAAAATGCACAGGGACGCTATGTTGTGCAGCTTCCCCGTGCGGTGGGAAAGTAACTGAAGCGGAGATGCGAGGTCAGGGCCTATCACACTGCCGATTCTCCTATGGATTTTTATCAACAATCTGTAAATACATAGCAGAACTACCAGACCAGATATGACAGCAATAGTCAATAAAAAAAGTAAAAAATGTATGTATGAAAAATCAATTTAAAAATGACAAAAGAAAGAGGCACGAATGAAAACAGCAAGTAAAATGAGATATTGGGAGAAAAGGAAAACGAAGAAAACCAATGAAATCAATAATTAATTAAAAACAAAGAAGAAGAAAGGAACATGAATAAGTGTAATAAGCGAGATGAGGTGTTAAAAGAAACAGAAAAAGAAGCCAAATGAATAAAATATATATCATCAATTAAAAATGAAAAATCAAAGAGTCGTGAACACGAAGAAGAGAGACGAGATGTTAAAAGAATCAGCAAAAGAAGCCAAATGAATAAAAAATATATCATCAATTAAAAATAAAATATGAAAGAACGATGAACACGTAGAAGAAGCTAGACGAGATGTTCAAAGTATCAGAAAAAGAAGCCAAATGAAAAAAAAATATATCATCAATTAAAAATGAAATATGAAAGAATCATGAACACGTAGAAGAAACGAGACGAGATGTTAAAAGTATCAGAAAAAGAAGCCAAATGAATAAAAAATATATCATCAATTAAAATGACAAATGAAAGAGTCATGAACACGAAATATAGCGAGATGAGATGTTTAAAACAATAGGCAAAAATTTGAAAATGAAACAGTAGCCAATAATCAATAAGAAAAATAGCTTAAAATACCGGAAAATCCAGATGATTGAAAAAGAATTCAGAAAAGTTTGTGATAAATGAAGTGTTCCTAGAAGATATGAGCGAAGAAAAAAAGAAGAGAATGAACCAGAGGGAAAAATAAAGAGAAATATTCTGGAAATGTAAAAATGAAAGAAAATTAATGAAAAGTGAACCGAAAAATATTGGAAGTATAACATAACGATAATTTTTATGCAAATATGATGCGCTTACGAGGAATAGGTAACCTTTGCTCTATTAACCGAGACAGAGAAAATATAAGATCGAATTGTAGGAGAATAAGAAAGATATTACAAACCAAACCTAATAAACATAACAATTGGAAACCTAAAACAATTATGAATTCATGAGTATGAGCTGAGTATCAAAAATCCGTAAACCTTCAAAATTTGTAAGTTTTTCAGACGCTGACATGACTTGGCACAAATGGAAATTTTCAGAAAGCACTGGGAAGATTCCTCGGTGATCTACAGCTGTTGTGAGTGAGCTCATCTGACCTGGGTGGGCTTCCCCAGCCCAGCTACGTAGCCGCCAGTTTTGTTTTTTTTTAGCGACCGTCAGTAACATTTATACCGTCTAAAAAGGCAGCACACACCATTTATTATCGTAGTAGAGGTTGAGTATCCTTTATCCGAGATTCCAAAATCCGAAAGTTTTACAGGTTATCACATATGTTGCCAGAAATGGAAAAATTGTGAATGCACAGGGACGGTTCCTAGGTAATCTACAGCTGTTGTAAGTGACCTAATCTCACTGAATGAGGCCTCACCAACCCAGACACACAGCCGCCAGTTTTCTGTTAGCGATCCTCACAGCAACACCTTCGTTCGTGCATTACTTACCAGGTGTTTCGTGCCCAGTAAAGATATTATTCAACATTTCACATGTCCTGCATTTTTTTTGTAAGTAGTGATCATATATTTTTTGTACACGTACAGAAAGTTCAAAACATTATTTTTACGTAAAATCTTAATTTCATCATTTAAAAGTCCGAGTGAGCATTATATGACTAGCTTCATTACCTGTATCTGTATGTACACTAAATTTATTAAAATTTATATAAAACTACTTTCATATGTTATTTATATAAAACAGCAGTCCGTGATGGGTACAAAAATTCGGTGAAAAATCGTCTTGCATGACACTTGTCCGTGACATAAAAAGGATATTGACTGCTGAAATTGGAAGCTGTATTATGAAATATGAAGGGATATCGTGCTTATGCTTGGGTTTCATTCCCAAGCTGACCCATTTTATAGATGCTATATACAAATTAAATAGCCTGTATTCCAAAATCAAAAAAAAAAAAAAAATCTGTAAAGCGAAGCACTTCCGGTCCCAAGAATTTCGGATAAAGGATGCTCTACCTTTTCTATCCATTAGTAGCTTAGTTTTGACACATAAGGTATTATTCAAAATGTCAGAAAATTCTTGCATTTATATATTTTTTGTAGTAATGTACATTTTGTACACGTACAGAAGGGACAACAAATTATTTTTACGTGAAATCTTAATTTCACCACTTAAAAGTCCGTGTAGGCATTACATGACTAGCGTCATTACCTGTATGTACACAACATTTATTAAAATTTATATAAAACTACTTTCACATGTTATTTATATAAAACAGCAGTTCCCAACCACCGGCCCGTGGACCATTTGGTACAGGCCGCACAGAAAGAATAAAAAAATCTTTTTTTCATTTTATTGACTATCGCGGCCTTTTTTATGCGTATGACAGGTACAAAGGATCGTGGAAAAGTCGTCTTGTATGACACTGGTCCTTGGCACAAAAAGGCTAGGGAGCGCTGATATGAAATGTAAAGATATATCGTGTTTATGCTTGGGTTCAATTCCCAAGCTGCCCCATTTTATAGATGCTATGTACAAATTTAGTAGCCTGTATTCCAAAATCCGACCCCCCCTAAAAACCGAAACACATCCGGTGAGAAGAATTTTGGATAAAGGATTCTTAACCGATGTAACAAAATGCCTTTAAATTGCTAACAGTTTAGCCGAAAGCGATCGGGACAACAAATTATTGCACATTTGTTACATTCAATAAGTAGATTAGTTGTGTCACATAAAACATTATTTTTACGTGAACCATCACTCCATTTTAAAGCTTTGTCTAATCTTGGTAGAAAGCCACGAGTATATGGCACTCGTGGGGATCGAACACGCTTGCCCAATAATGGTCTACCACACTGGGTAACCAGTCTACCAATCCGAAGTGTTGGTCACACTTTCAGCGTTCTGGTAAAACCGCAACAGAAATCGCTGTTCAAAAAAGTCCGCACTTTTTAAAAAAAATCCTTTCATTTCTCTTCTTTCGATATTAACTTTACTGAGCGACCCCTTTTCTGTTTTGACATCTTTTAAACATCATTCCTTTCAGTCGGAACGTTTTATCTTTCTGGGCAAAAAAAGGCTCTTGGTGTGTTTTGCAATCATCAAGAGGCAATTGATTTCTTTTATTAATGTAATTCGGTGCATCACTGGAATATATGCTCATCCGAAGTTGCAATATTTCTTTAATTCAGAGGGTGTGGGAATACTTCATAGCCAATAACAAGGTTCTTTACAATTTCAATAGAACAAAAAGTTTCTTTCAATTAAATATCGTCCTGGGTGTAACCATAAACTACATCCGGCATCAAGGCTTCTTATCGGGATATTAAAGGTTTTGAGGTTCGCAGTACCACCTCTTAATAGCTGCCGTTCCCAGGCAAACGCTGACCCGGGATGGTCGTACCTTTTAGGGTCCCAGCTATGGGCAAATATAGACCCCCCCCCAAATGTCAATAATACACTTTTATAATAAAATGAAAATTAATGCAACACTAAAAATATATAAAAATACATATATATCTAAACAACGTGGCTTTATCTTGAGGGCATAAAATTATGTACAAAATATCTGTAGCTGAAAGAATAAAATTTAGTTATTTAGGTTTCGTCATTAAATAACCCATAAATGCCGACAAATAAAAATCAAGCAATATGAAAGAACTCTTTCATGACATTAGTCAATATAATATTCTGCAATTTCTAAAATAAAACGGTATTCCAAAATATAACTTCAACAAAACTACAACATAAAACACGCATATCACCGCCTGTAGTAATTATGTCCACACAAACATGTATATGAACAAAATCTGATTATCATCTACCATGTATTCTATTGAGAAAGCAGAATAACATATATCTTATTTTGATTACTTCAACCCTCACAAGAAAATTAAATTTGAGGAGTTGATGTACCTTTAAACAAACAAATCAATCGTTCAATTAAATGATTTTCTAAGTGTCGTAAATTTGTCTAATTTCAAGCAGTCATTATTTAAATTAATAGTTTGGCTCTAAGATCTTCGTTATTGGAAGATATTCAATTTACACTGTCTCTCAACATTTGCGTAAAAAATAATGGGTTTTCATAACGTTTAAATAGCGGTGTGTGCCAGGAAATAGGGTCCATTACTTTTTAAAAAATTGCTTAATTTTGTCGGCGATTAAGCTGGTTCACCCATCAGGCTTTTCTGGAGAGGCTGGTGGCTAGATACCCTGAAGAATTAAAAAAAAGACATATGAAGGGGTGGATGAACTTTCTAGTAGGATAAATGGCCATCTTGCACATTTGGGTACACTTGGCTGCATAGCTATGAAACCAGTGCGCTGATGATATGAGATTACTGGCTGAACGGCTTCCAAGACTGAAGTCAATGACCACATCGGGTCCCTCCGATAGAACCAACAGCTATGTGTCCTTGACCAAAGCGAATCTCCATGTTGGTGAGCATTGGCTTTAGAGTGACCTGGTGAGGGATGAGCTCCGCCAGATCTACTTGCCCAAGACACGCTATAGATGAATGAATACCTCTTCTCATTTCAACCCATACTTATGGAAGGAACTGGTCAGGTACGCTGGTGCACAGCAATCCTACGACCACACGCTGTCATATGATTAAGGATGATGATGTTGGTGATGCTTACTCTAAATGGAAGCTACATAAAGTTAATTCTATATTGAATGTCTTTTCAGGATTTGGGCGATTATGCCTTTCCAACCCAGTTATGCGCGCCAGAACAGCAATTTTAAAATTGTGTTTACGGTATTTTTTTACTTGGGTATGACCACAAACTACATCCAGCAACAGGTCCACCCTGACCCGGGGTAGTAGCACATGTTAGGGTCCCAGCAATGGGCAAATAGTGAACTCCTGAACCAGGGATAAAAAATGAAAGTATAGATTGAAAAAAATAAAAAGAATAAAATTACCAGCAATAGATTGTTTGGAAACAAAAGTACTCAAGCTGGCAAGAAAATTAAATTTCGGCATTAATGACCCCCTAATTTCTTAATGTATTTAATAATTTTGATTAGAATTATTTATTTTATTTATTTATTTTTATTTTATTTTTTTGTCCCTCTCTCTTTATTTATTAATTTGTTCTTGATAAGATCCAAAGACGGATAGGCAACGTGATTGGTCCTGATCTGTCATCTCGTCTGCAGTCGCTCTCTCACAGACGCGATGTTGCCTCGCTCTGCCTTTTTTACAAGTACTTTCACGGTAATTGCTCCGAGGAGCTGCTCTCGCTTGTCCCTAGGCCTCGTGAATTTAAACGCCCCACGAGGCTGGCATCCCGCTCCCACCCCTACACTGTGGAAAATGTTAGATGCAGATGTCTCTTCTACTCCAATAGCTTCATGCCTCGCACATCTCGCCTATGGAACTCCTTTCCCTATTACTGTTTCTCTGACAAATACAATCTCCAACGGTTTAAGTGTAGCGTCAATCGACATCTCCATTTGCCTTGATCTATCCACTTCCCTTCTCCACATCCTTTCATTTTTCATTCCTATCTGCTCTCGCTCCAAATCTTCTGCAACCCCCTTGCCTTGATCGACCCACTGTCTTTCTCTATCTCCACATCCTCTCCTTTACCACTCCTATCTGCTCTTCCTCCAACCCTTCTTTAACCCCTTGCGTGATAGTGGCTTCCAGCCTTGCTTGGGGTGATACGCTTAAAAAAAACAAAAAAACAAACAAACAAACAAACAGTATTTTTGATAAAGTTTAGTATTGTAATCATATGCACATCTCCACCTTATAAATAGCAGTTGATACAGCTGCAGGCTAAACAAATTCTAATCTTTTGATTGTGATTTGTATTCTTTTAATATTAGCTCAATCCCCAGGCAATACATCTCCTTCGGGGGTTGTGCTGGGCGTGTTGCCCACTGCCTTAGGCATCCTCAAAAGGAGAAGTTGCCTAGGGGGCTTGGGAATTTTTGCACGGCATGGTCATTAAACCCACTTTAAATCTCATCCTTGTGCCACATCATTTTGCGACGAGGAAGCCCTGGTAATACCACAAATCCTAACCTTGATGACGAAACTACTACAGACATAGTAGAGAATACTTTAAGTTTATAATAGTTAGTTTCGATAGTAACGAGATCTGGTATCACTCCGTGTAAAATGATTCTAATACTAACATGAAAACATTATCTGATCGACCATACTCTCGACATTTACATAAGACACCACGGATTATAACAGAAGTTATTCGATGTGAAAAAGAGGCTTATTCTTTCGCAACGGTGTGAATACGGTGATGAACACATAGAATACCTGAATATCAAACTTAAAACATTTTAAGAAGACATTGGATGTTCTGAAAGCATTTTCCTGGATTATATAGAAACAACATTTAGTACCGTTAAAAATAATACAATTTATTGTGTCACACTGGTTCACACCGCTGATGCACAGACGTAGACAGGGCAGAATTATTTATTATTAGCTTAGAAACCTCCCTTCGAGCGGTCGTTAGACTCGGTCCTGCGCAGGGCTTTTAAGCATTCGTCCATTTACCTTCAGCGTCCTATGTACATAAAAGTTATAAGAATTTAGAAATAATAAAATGATTTTGTCTTTATTCGACACATTAATTCGGAAAATTCTTTCTTCGTATACGCAACCGACATCCGTTGTTTGTTTACATTTACTTTGCGCGCAATTTTTCTTTTCTTTTAAAATCGACATTCTTTAAGATCCCTTCACTTAAAGTCACTCTTAAAAGATATTAGTGGACCTGAACTATATAATATTTCGAATACGTCACAGTCAGCGTGCTAGAATATATATATATATATATATATATATATATATATATATATATATATATATATATATATATATATATATATATATATATATATAAAAGTGGACATGGAAGTCAGCACTTAGAGGCGACAGTCTGTTTCATGCTAGTGCAATCGTCAGGCGACTGACGATTGCACTAGCATGAAACAGACTGTGGCCTCTAAGTGCTGACTTCCATGTCCACTTTTATATTTATACACGCTCTATCTCTGATATTGAGCACTTTACCCCATAAATATAGCACACTTTAAGACTATATTTCTGCATATATATATATATATATATATATATATATATATATATATATTAGGCTCCTCCGGTTTTTCGCGCGAAAACAGATAACGTAATGAAAAAGGCACACTTAACTTAAAGTTTTATCGTTTTAACGTAAAGTTTTATCGTCAAAATGTTTATGTTACTATTAAGATGAAAGACCAAAGTATTTTTTAATTATTTTTTGAATTTTTTTAATCCTTTCTAAACGTTCGATATTTTGGTTAAAGTCTTCCTTTGTTTACGTCATCGCAGTGATATGAAAATAACATTGTTTTTTTTTCCGTTGAAAACACATTAATTTGGAAATTCTTGTAAAAATCAAGTAATTGTCCGATTTTAATTAAATTTTTTAATGAAATATTTTTTTTTAAATATGTTACCCCCCTACTTACTTAATTTCATTAAATTTCGCACAAAACCTTTCTATTTCCTGATTTTTTTGTTGTTGTTGTTGTTAGAAGTCGGAGTCTTTGGAGATTGTAAATCACCTACTATTTTTTTTTGTCAAATTTGAGCTATCTAACTGAAAATCTTCTCTGAATTGAAAAATAATGAATCCAATAAAACTATGACATTACTTAATTAGAAAAGCTTTTAATTGCTTTTGTAAATAAATAATATTAAGGACATTATTGAACGAAGAAATAATTTTTTTCTGATGAATAATGAAGTTTTACAAAAATTTTTTCAGTTTTTTCAAAAATTTTAATTATAATAATTTATAATATTTAAAATCGTGTAAAATTCTGTATTGGGCTATTTCCTGGATGTGATATAGTAATTAAGTGGAAACAAAATCTACAAATCCAACATTGAAAAGATTGATCAACTTAGTTGTGCTATTCTATTTTTAAAATAGTTTTTTATTTTGTATTTTTTTACTTAATACGTTCATTATTTTCATGTACGGTAAACTGAAATTGCCATTATTATGATCTAAAAGTTTTGTCCCTTTATTATGTCGCTTCAGTTACGTTTCAACAGGTTTTCAAAATTTCTATCCAGTTTTACTTTTTTCAATTACTATTTCGTAAATATTTTTATTCTATGAATTTACGTTAGTTGGACATATTTCAATTGAATAATCTTGGTATTTCATTTGTTATTAAATTATAAAAAATAATTGAAGAAAATTTTATAGTATTTTAATTTTTTTTATTTTTGCATCTTCGAAAGGTAAACAAAAATCAATAAAATATTAAATAATTGCCTAAAATATGTTCATTTATAAAAAATTACTAGGTAGTTAAAAACCAAAAATATGCATTCACTTAGAATTTTGACAATTGGGGTCATCCATAGTAGCTGTCATCGCCTCGTCTATCAGCAGTCCATCAAACGATGGATCAGATGAACAGGACCAATCGTTAATAATTGGGTGTATATTATTTTTTTATGTTATAAGTAAGTCATATTTATTTCAAATAGGATTAATTTAACTTTAAATTTTCGAATTTTACTAAAATAACGTCTCAGAAATATATATTTATTTTTTGAAAGAATTTTAAAATAGAAAAACTTGTTTTGTTTACAAATTTTTAAAATTAAGAAAATGCCCGTTTTTATATTTTACTTAATGGAAATAATAAATTTAATTATAAAACTTTCAATTAAAGCTAAAATGAAATCTTCAAGAAAGATTTTTCATTTTTTAAATTTAATTTTAAACCGGAGGTATCGAAAATGTATGCCAAAAAAAAAACTGGAGATCACTAATCTATATATAAGAAATTATTAGGCGGTTTTGAGATAATCATAATTAAGTAATGCATCGAGTTTTAGAAGAAACCTCTACATTTGGGACTCATCAGCAGTGCGCATCCACTACCAGGAATTGAAACCCGGACAGTTACGTTATTAAGCAAACGTCATACCAACTGCCCCACGGGCACCGGTGACGAAAAGGTAACGAATTAAACTCGACATAGCGCAGCTCATTCACATATTCCGGGGTGGAACTCATCCAAGTTCCTTAAACCAAGGATTGTGCCCCCGAGAGCCACGACTACTATCACCAGGCCGCTCCGTCCAGAGCATTAGAAGCCGGTTCAAGCAAGGATATACGAGAAATTGAAATAGGCCGTCCAGTGCTTTCTGCATTATGTTGAGGTTTCTTCTAAAAAACTCGATGAATTACTTAATTATAAAAATAAACACGCTACCGCCCCTGTCTGAATGAGTTCTCTATCTTTGGAAACAGGAAATTATGAATTTATATGTGCTTGAACGCAGTAAATTTAAAAATAAGTTATTCCAAAATTCGCTTGAAGATGAAACAGAAATAATGCTTTTAATTTAATTATATAATTAAATTTGAAGTTTTTAGCTTCAGTCTTTGAAACATGGTTATTGCTGTGTAGCGAAGAAACCATATTTATATCAATTAATTTATAATATTTATGCTCTGTAAATTTACACTGAGCACTGTTTTGTAAAAATAAAAATAAAAAATATCAATAAGAACACCTGATTATATATCTTACTGTTCTTTCTTGTATATATATATATATATATATATATATATATATATATATATATATATATATATAAACGGGAAAACCTCAAGGGTTCATTTGTCTGTTTTCTATTTAAATTAATATTGGCTCTGATTTGATAGTGAGTTCTCTGGATTGTATCCTCGTTGGGATTAGCCATACGGATTACCAAACTTTTCATTACCTATATATATATATATATATATATATATATATATATATATATATATATATATATATATATATATATATATATAGTTAAGTAATATATATATATATATATATATATATATATATATATATTAATAGAAATATATATAAATAAATTATGTATACACTTTTTTCAATAAAATCTCTGTCGTTTAATTAAACAGTATTAATTACATTTACCGGCTTGAATGTTCGAAATATTTTGAAGAAAACATGCGCCCTCCGACAGGGATCGAACTTGTATCTGATACAGAACAGTCGGCCAAATGTGCAATGCCCGTTCAAGCCAAAGAAGACTTCCGGTTTAGCAAGGCTCGAATGACTGCTTTTAAACACACACTTTCGCCGTATTATGTCGATCTATCATATCAGCTCTGAAATTGTAACCTAACGTAAACAATGACAACTTATATGAAATGGATTAAATCCACCAAATATTTTAATATATTTTCTGAAGGTTGCACACACACACATAGAATTATCTAGGCTTTTAATGCACGTGATACATGATTAACTGATCCAAACAAAATTGAAAATAGCAAAGTTCTGTCTTTTTGTTTCCGGTCAATTTCTGACGAAACCTTTAATAAAAGATGAAACATGTTAGATTTATAGACGTTTAGCATTTGTTCTTTATCATATCATTCTGTCGGATTCAGATCCACATTCGACCGGCATTTGATCTTTAACTGATATATATATATATATATATATATATATATATATATATATATATATATATATATGTGTGTGTTTGTGTGTGTGTGTGCGTGTCTGCGTGCGTGTGTGCATGCGTGTATATATATATATATATATATATATATATATATATATATATAACATGGATAAAATAACTGAAAAAAAATTGCGTGTTTTTTTACGAAAGTATTTATTTATATGTTTTTATATATATTTAATATTTCAGACCACCTCGGTCCTTCCTCAGAAATTGTCTGAAATATTAAATATATATAAAAACATATAAATAAATACTTTCGCAAAAAAACACGCAATTTTTTTCAGTTATTTTATCCATATATTATATACATATCTAGAAAGTATACGTGGCTTCTCATTATGCTATATACATATATATATATATATATATATATATATATATATACACACACACATACATATATATATATATATATAGTTCGTTTGATTAAAGGCTAAAAAGAAGAAGAAATACAATTTAAATGAAAGGCTTTATCGAAGGTAGTCCCCTCCCCTAGCCAACTTGCAAAAATCTAATGAAATGAATGAATCATTATGCGGGTATATTTTAGAATCCCTGGTTGGGCCGAGAATCTTTCAGCACCACATCTTATTAACGACAACTCTATTCGCTGAGGAAGCCGAGGCAAATTAAGGGTACAAAATCCGGTCAATTGGAACATAATCAACGCTGTGCTTTCGAGCACATGGCTATTAATAACCGGATGGGAATTTCACCTTGAGTTTTGACGACAGCCAATCAGGATCGAGGAAAATTGTCTTATAGTAGATATTTATATAACACTTGAATGTACGAGAAGGCTTTATTCATTTTCGAATTTCTATTTTCGACTTCTTTTCGCAGTCGTCTCTAGGATTATTCTCAGTGCTCCAATAATTATCGAAACAACCGCCAGTTTTCTGACCCAATCAACCAACCCCCGATACTTAAATGTAGCTTCTGTTCAATTAACTTTTTTTCTTCGATAATATTATATTCAGTGAGGGTAGGGAATGCTGATGCACCCACGAGCAATATGTCTCACCTCCCTTCTCCTAGTGTGTCTTTTGCAGAAGACCCTTAAATATAATTCCCATCTAATTAACTTTACTTCTCCGATAATATTAAATCCAGTAGGGCTAGGGGATGATGTGCACCCCGAGCAACCTTTGTGACCTCGATTTTCCCAGTGTGTTTTTTAGTCCTCATATATGAGTGAGTTTGTCTCAGTACCTGAGGTCGCAGGCCGGTACGATGTTTCTGACCCAAGGAGGAGTTCTGCTGCCTGGATTTCTGGGTACACGAGATATATATACTTGGTGTGTCACGACAGTATATTCTTTTCTGAATTATTTGTCCTGCCATCAAGCAAGCGCTCCATATGTTAATACCATAATCATCTCATTAAGTAATCTTACCTAAGACAGGTACTAGGTTTAGAAAATCCACCATCAAGCAACCCCCGATTCTTAAATGTAGTTTCTTCGATAATATTAAATTCAATGGGGGTAGGGGATGCTGATGCACCCCCGAACAATCTATGTCACATCCCTTCTCCTACTGTGTCTTTTAGTTTGTCTCGGTATCTGAGGTCTTAGATCTGTACGATTTCTGACCCAAGGAAGAGTTCAGTTGCTTTGATTCCTGGGTAAACAAACATGTGTACTCCTTGGAGGCACGGTGGAGTAATGGATAGCGGCTCGGATTGAGGAATCGGTAGAGCCGACTTCGAATTCCAGTCTAATCCATTACATTCACTTATGTGCTAATAGTATGAATCCTCTTCTCCCCCCCCCAGATATGGGTAAATAGTAGGACAGAATAGGTTCTATATACTTGGATGGCAATTCGTCTACTGCAGACAGAAATGGCAACCTACTGCAGGAAAAAAATCTGCCTAGTCAGTCATGTATCGAAAGATAAATGATCGCCTAAGCGTGTATCCCGCATGGCACTTAACTGTCTGACTGACTGACACTGCAGGTATCATGCCTGTATCTTCCTTCCTAGATTTTCCGCTTTTCTACCCCTGTTGAGCTGTTGCTAGTGCTCCATTGATTACGGACACGACTGTTATGACTTTATTTACCGTGTATAGATGTCCATATGACTTTAAAAAGTTGTTAAATTTATTTCAAACGTTAGTTTCTATTTATTATTCTGGCAGAGCACTGAACAAACCCAAAAATAACACAGTTAATTACATCTGGAATAACAATTCTGCCACAGATGACAGATCTTTTTTAGGATCTTGAAACTGACGCGATTATTTATGTATTGGTCGACGCTCACGTCGCATCTGCTTTCTACTTATTTACGTTTATATTGGAAATTCTGCATTCGAATGAGAGGATCAGCGGGTTCATCTTCGGATCCCCAAACATGAGTCAATTGTTTATGTCCTGGATCGACGCTTCAACATCGAATTTACCGTTTATCTATTTACGTCTGTAGTGGCAATTCTATATTGGCAATTGGAATCAGAGGATAAGTGAGGACTTCCTAGAATAAAAATATGAATGAATGATTTATGTCTGAAGCGACACATCTACATCGAATGAGAGGATTGACTGGCTAGGCAGTTTGACCTTGAACGAAAGGATCAAGGCACTTTCTAGCATAAAAAAGACAAAATAACGCGACTATTTAACCAGCACTTTGACCTCGAAAGAAAAGATCAGTCCACTTTCCAATGTTCAGAAAAATGACGTGATTATTCAAGTCTGGTTCAACGAAAGGTTCAGTGTACTTTTCTAGGATCCCAAAAAGACGCGATTATTTACGTCTGGATCGACACTTCAACTTCGAATGAATGGAACAGTGCACTTTTCTAGAATCTATAAAAATGCGTGATTATTCATGTCTGGCTCAACTCTTCGACCCCGAACGGAAGGATCAGGGCAAATTTCTAAGATCCCAAAAATGACGCGAATATTTACGTTTGGATCGGCACTTTAACCTCGAAAGAAAGGATCAGTGCACTTTTCTAGGATGTAAAAAGTCTTGATTATTCACATCTGGATCGGCACATTAACCTCGACTTTTCTAGTATAAAAAAATACGCGATTATTTATGTAAGGATCGACATTCAACATCGAATGGAAGAATCAGTGCACTTTTCTAGGATCCAAAAAATGACGCGGTCATTCACGTCTGGCTCGGGACTTGGACCTTCAAGGAAAAGATCATTGCACATTTCTAGGATACCAAAAATGACGCGATTATTTACGTCTTGATCGGCACTTTAGCCACGAAAGAAAGGGTCTGTGCAGTTTTCTAGGATCTAAAAACTACGTGATTTTTCAAGTCTCGTTCAGTACTTCGACTCTAACGAAAGGATCAGAGTACTTTTTCATTATCCAAAAAAATAACGCGAGGATTTACGGCTGAATCGGCAATTTAGCCTCGAAAAAAAGGATAATTGCACTTTTATCGATCGAAAAAATGCGTGGTTATTCACATCTAGAACAAAAATACAACCTCGATAGAAATCATCAGTACGCTTTTCCAGGATGTAAAAAATAGTTGATTATTCACGTCTGGATCAGCACTTCGACATCGACAGAAAGGATCAGTGCACTTTTCTAGAATCCAAAAAATAACACGATTATTCTAGCCTGGCCAGACACTTAGGTCCTTGAATGATAGGATCAGTGTACATTTTTAGGATCCAAAAAAGACGCGATTATTTATGTCTGGATCGACATTTAAACTTCGAATAAAAGGATCATTGCACTTTTCAAGAATCTAAAAAAAATAACGTGTTTGTTCAAGTTTGGCTCAGCACTTCGACCTCGAACGAAAGTATCAGTTTATATTTCTAGGATCCAAAAAATGACGCGATTATTTAGGTTTGGATCGTCACATTATCCTCGAAAGAATGGATCAGTGCACTTTTCTAGGATCTAAAAAATACGTTATTATGAAGGTCTGGATCGACACTTGGACGAATGTATCAGTGCACTTTACTAGGATAAAAAAAATCACACGATTATTTACGTTTGGAATTAATAAAAGGATCAGTGCACTTTTCTAGAACCTATAAAAATGTGTGATTATTCAAGTCTGGCTCGGAACTTCGACCACGAACGGAAGGATCGGGGCACTTTTCTAAGATCCCAAAAATGACGCGATTATTTACATCTGGATCGGGACTTTAACCTTGAAAGAAAGGATCAATGCGATTTTCTAGGATCTAAAAATACGTGATTATTCACGTCTACATGGGTACCTCGAAAGAAAGCTTCAGTACACTTTTCTAGGATGTTAAAAATTCTTCATTATTCACGTCTGGATCAGCACTTCGACGTCGACAGAAAGGATAATTGCACTTTTCTAGTATCAAAAAATTAACACGATTATTCAAGCCTGACTCGGCACTTCGACCTCCAACGAATGGATCAGTATAATTTTTCTAGTATCCAAAAAATACAATTATTTATCCTTGGATCGACATTCAACATCAAATGAAATGCACTTTTCAGAATCCAAAAAATGACGCGGTTATTCACGTCTGGCTCGGTACTTGGACCTTGAAGGAAATGATTACGTTCGGATCGGCACTTTAACCACGAAAGAAAGGATCAGTGCACTTTTCTAGGATCTAAAAATACGTGATTATTGACGACTGGCTCAGCACTTCGACCTCAAACGAAAGGATCAGTGTACCATTCTAGGATCCAAAAATGATGCGATTATTTAGGTCTGGCTCGGTATTTTAACGTCGAACGAAAGGATAAGTACAATTTTCTAGGATCTAAAAAATACGTGATTGACATTACTAAATAAAACGTTTTAAATTGAAAAAAATAAGACGTTTAAAAATATTTGAACTGGTGCAATCTTTCTTACCAATCACGAACTGAAAGTTATCTTGAACGACCACAGAGAAGAAATTGCATTAACCTGGCCGCCAATTTCAGTCAAGATCACACCGCATCATTTCTGGCTCGGCACTTTGAACCCGAAAAAAAGGATCAGTGCATTTTTCCTAGAATCCAAAAAATAACGCGATTATTTACGTCTGGATCGTAACTTTGAACTCGAATCTATAATTTACGTCTCTATTGGAAGTTCTGCCTCAAATGAGAGGATGCGTTCTTCCTTGTATCCAAGAAATTGAGACATTTTCTATGGATCAGTACTTCTGACGCGAAGGAGTGGGTTTTCAACGGTTCTGTCTAATAAAACTTTACACACAGAAAATATACACTAATATTTCATTTTTTCCTATGTCGATTATTATATTTCCTTTTCAGAGGATTTTGGTGGCTACCACAGCGGATTAATTCGACGGGAATTAGTATACATCGACTGCCTTCCCAAACAGAATGGTAAGATCCCCACAAAACAGAGTCACCTCCAGGTAGATTCTTGAAGACTCAAGTATAAACTCGGCCTCTCTCTACTTATAGACTCACGTATTAAATTTCTGCTTGAAAGTTCTAGTATAAATACAGCCTATGTCTAACAATGGATTTAATAATAATAATAATAATAATAATAATAATATCGACATTAAATAACCCAACAAGCGTTGATATGACGTATAATCCACAGATAAACTCCAATCCAATAATGTGTATAAACCGCCGAAACATAGTTTCCCTCTATCTTTTCTATTAATATTTTAATGGTCATAAATATTTTGTCATAAATATTTTAATGGCCATAAAACAGATTTTATTGACAGTGTCGCTTAAGTAAATGCTCTGTTTATAATAAACATTGTCAACTACATTTACCGGCTTAAATGTCCGAGAAATTTCATAGAAAATATGAGTCCTTCGACAAGATTCGAACCTGTATCATACACGGAAGCGTCCTTTGGCCTGACGTGCTATACCATTTAGCTACAGAGGAAGTGCCTGGTTAGCAAAGTCAAAGTACTGTTTTTCAACATCAAATCTCTCCATGACTTATCTCGAACGCCCATATGAGAAATTTGTTGTTTAAAAACATTAATTTGACTTTGCAAACCAGAAGTTTCCTCTGCAGCAAAATGGTATAGCATATCAGGCTATATGACTGTTCCGTGTAGGATACAGGTTCGATTCCTGTCGGAGGACACATGTTTTCTATGAAATTTATCGGACATTTAGTCCGGTAAATACAGTTAATACAGTGACGTTTGCAATCTTATACATAATTTGGCTTTATAAAAACATTCTGAGTAAAACAAATTATCAACAAAAAAAAAAAAGAGTTGAAATGCAATATCTACCTTTTGTTCCTAAAACAAAATAAGAAAGAGACGTGAGACAAGACTATGTCTTCTTCCCAGATTTAATGAACCTACGCATTGATACTATCCTAAGGGATCTTGAGACTCTACTAGGAACAGACTCCCGAGAGGGGGCTACCTTGATAACTACAATACTGATTTCATTATCTCGAAAGTTAAACGATATCTATCTTACAAGTCTACATAACGCTCATTTCTCACTACTTCCTTCCCCAAAGAAGGCGCAATGAGTCACTTTCCTGGAGGTTAGCATCAGCCATACAGATGGAAGTCAAAAAAAAAAACTCTCTCAGACGATTAAAAGAGATCAGTTTCGTTTTGGAGATTATAAATTAAGAAGTCATTTCCTGCGCCAGTTAACAACAGATTGTAGGACATTATTTAGATCAGCGGCCAATTTGACCTTATCGAACAGATCCGAGTTACTATTATGACATGAGTAAGTAGTTGTTTCGTCAACAGAGATACCAAGTTGATAACTGCTGATTTCAGGATTGTCATTGTGAAAATTAGGAACGAGTAGGTTTAAGGATAGAGCCTTCTCTGACACCTTTAACCCAAAAAGATCGAGAAGAGTGGCCGTTCAAGACAACTTTCAGTTCCTGATTGGTAAGAAATATTGCATCAGTTCAAACATTTTTAAACGTCTTATTTTTTTAAATTTAAAACGTTTTATTTAGTAATGTGATTCATTCGCTTTTAAGCAATCACAGCAACTACTATTAGCAAACGAAGTTTGGATCCATTTAAGCAGACGTTGTATTTCTGTAAACATCTTATATGGCATTTCTAGGAAATTGATTGCCAAGCATTCGCCTTACTGAACTTTGGTTAAATCTTAGATTTTTTTTCTTTTTATTGATTTCTTTTTGCAAGTATCAGAGACACTTTTAGGCATCAAACAATCCGTTTTTGCCTTGTAAATGTCAAGAAATTTAGTGTCATCTGTTCGACAATGAAAGCTGTCTACGTTACCAAATTCTGAAAATACCTTCGGATTGTACTGCCTGCTAAGTGGGTAAATTCTATTGTTTCGTTATCCAGAATAACCAAAGCGGAGCGCGCCGCCCTTTGGACCCACCGCAGCACGACGCGCTTACCCCCACCCCCGAGGGAAAAGACGACGACGGCGAGAGGACGGAATGATGCGTATTGGTCTCTAATATGTAGCGCCGCGACTCGTAACGGTCGACGCTGGTGCCCATCAAGAGCTAGAAGACCAGAGAGGGGACAGGCCAAGATGATTTTCAACTGGGCTTCTTACGCCATTTTTGGAGATTAAATATATTTACATTTTCGTTGGTTATTGACTGCTCTACTCTTTGTTCTTGTTTTTTGACGCCAATCTTTTGAACCTCTGAGAATTTTGGTTGTAATATTCCTTAATTTACCTAATTAGCATTGCCATCTTGTTTGTGCAGGTATACTGTATACAGGTATAATTGTTATTGACGTAAAGAGTGAATTCACTGAGTCGGTTTCAAATTCTGCTTCAGCCTGTTGCATTTACTTTCACGGCTCCGAGAAGTTGCTTTCGCTTGTCCCTAGGCCTCATGAATTTAAAGGTCCTACGAGGCTGGCATCCCGTTCCCACCCCTTCTCCGTTGAAACTGTTAGATGTAGACGTCTCTTCTACTCCAATAGTTTCATGTCTCGCACATCTCGCCTGTGGAACTCCCTTCTCTATTACTGTTTCCCTGACAAATACAATCTCCAACGGTTTAAGTGTAGCGTCAATCGTCATCTCCAGTTGCCTTGATCTATCCACTTCCCTTCTCCACATCCTTTCATCTTTCATTCCTATCTGCTCTCGCTCCAAATCTTCTGTAAACCCCTTGTCTTGATCGACCCTCCGTCCTTCTCCTTCTCCACATCCTCTCCTTTACCTCTCCTATCTGCTCTTCCTCCAACCCTTCTGTAACCCCATGCGGGATATTGGCCTCCAGCCTTGCTTGGGGTGATACGCTTAAAAAAAAAAACTAATAGCAACTGAAACACATGGCTTACGGTTGAAACACAAGTTCCCGCCCAGACACTATTTTCTCGACTGTCGATTACTTGTCCTAAGGTCAATATCCGCGATGGACCTTACTCCAGTGAAGCACACTGGTAAGCTTTACCAGTGAGCAAATCAAAGTAGTATAGGTTAGCCCGGAAACTCTCCTGATTTAAATCCAATCGAGAATCTGTGGTCAATCTTCAAGAAACGACTTCCTGGAATGGACATCTGAAGTACTAACAGGTGCACTGGGTCATGTTTCATTGAAGAAATATGAAGAAGAAAAAATAATAACAGAATTATTCGTTTTGTTTCAATTAATTTGCACAAGGGTGTATCGTTGGACACGGCCCGGAAAGGGCCGGGATATCTTGCCCAAGAAACACAGCTTCTACCGCGGCTGCAGTATATGTATGCCCCTGCGACACTGATTGGTCATGTTATTCACGATCACGATGGATTACCATTGAATAATGTATAAATCCACCTCTTCTCCCTCCAGCTATGGGTTAATTAGTAAGACTTGTATAACAAAACCATTATTATCCCAAAAAAAGAAAATTCTTACAATTTAAAAATATTTTCTGACTTTAAATGATCTGTAAAGGGTTGATAAGCCGTAAAAACTAATCCTTCAACTGAAGTGCATGATCCGATAACTTTTCCGTCCACCCAACTGCATTAATTAGCAGAATAGACTGGGGTTTCTAGCCTTGTATGGCGTTAGATATGAGCGAAACACGATTCAAACCTGGAGAGAAGACAAATAGAAGCCACTCCACTATCTTTCTGATTGAAATTCACAATTAATAAAGAAAACGAAGTCTGGGGAAAGCCTTGATGTCCTACGACCTGAATGAACACATTATTAATATATATATATATATATATATATATATATATATATATATATATATATATATATATATATATATATATATATATATATATATGTATGTTATGAAAAGGACTAAATTATTTAATATATATTCTGTTTATACGTTATTTTTATAGTTCCAGTTATTTAAGTAAATGTCCTATTTATAATAAACAGTACTAATTGCATTTACCGGCCTGAATGTCCGAGAAATTTCGTAGAAAATATGAGGGTTATATCCGTATATTAAATATTTCCAATTGTAATATTTATTTATTGGAAATATTTATTATAAGGATTAATCCCTTGAAAAGTGGACACAGCACCACGAAACTACGGTATCAAGGATTGATATGGACAATTACAGTTAAGGAGTTCTTCTGTATATATAAAAAAACAATATTACACCCACACACACACACAGAGACACATATTAACAGTAAATAAATTTTCAACAGCTCGTGTTTCAGTTTTCTCAAGCTGAAATCTAATACCCAACACGAAACATGCTTTAAAATAATGCAGGTCATACATGAAACATAGCAGAGGTAATCCTATATCCTAAGGTATTTGAAAACACTTCAGTGTGTAAATCTCTACAATGTTTAGGTAATAGTAAGTTTTTATATATACAAGAATCAATTTTCCAGTTCGCCTTGCTTTTGCGAGAACTATAAACTAATCGCATGGCCGAACGCTTTAAGAAATTGGAATGTGATCTCAGAAAGAAATATTTACGCATGGCCAGTTGTATGCTGCATGCTCAAGTGTAAGAAATTTTAAGGCTTTATTCTTCGCTCTTGAAAATGAAAAAAAAAGAAATTTTCTTTAAAAAAGTTGTTTACCATGAAGTCCAATAAAATGAAATTAAATTAAAGAAATCATTAAACCGAGAAGGAGGAGCCTCTGATATATCTTTTTCGTCTTTCCACACGATCAAAACGGAATAGTCTATTATTTATCAGGTATTGGCAGGAAACATTAAGCATTTCCATCTTCCCTTCTTTCTTTCTTTCTTTCTTTTTCTCACTGAAACCAAGGAACGTCTCTGATATATATTTTCTTTGTTTCCACAAGATCAAAACGGAATAGTCTATTATTTATCGGGTATCGGAAGGATATATTAAGCATTTCCATCTTTCTTTCTTTCTTTTTCTCACTGAAACCAAGAACGTCTCTGATATATCTTTTCTTTGTTTCCACAAGATCAAAACGGAATAGTCTATTATTTATCGGGTATTGGAAGGAGATATTAAGCATTTCCATCTTTCTTTCTTTCTTTTTCTCACTGAAACCAAGAACGTCTCTGATATATCTTTTCTTTGTTTCCACAAGATCAAAACGGAATAGTCTATTATTTATCGGGTATTGGCAGGAGATATTAAGCATTTCCATCTTTCTTTCTTTCTTTCTTTCTTTCTTTTTCTCACTGAAACCAAGGAACGTCTCTGATATATCTTTTCTGTGTTTCCACGCAATCAAAACGGAATAGCCCATAATTTTTATGGGCTATTGGCAGGTCATAACTCAGTCACTAACGGAGGGACCTGTAGAATTATAATAAGATACCATTCCATCATTGTCATTAATGCTAAACAGAATTCAACAAGTTATTCGATGATTGAGCAGTAACGCACCGCTTAGCGATACGCGTTTTATTGATACCGAGTTTTCCATTGTTAAGCAAAGTGCTATCTTTTAAACGCTTCGTCTTAAAAATTTAATAATATTCAATTTTCAAAACAAATAATAGTAAAAGGCAGCATAGAGAATGGAGAGAACTGTATATTCCACGGTTTGGTTAAAGTGATATCTTTATAAAAATACATGTACATCAAAAACTTATTGATATTTCCCACTCACCATTCACTCACCCGACTCCAGTGTGGGTTCTTGACAAATGTCAGTCTAGAAGCACCTCCACATATCCGGGTCTTCTGTTAGTATAAGTAGCGAGATTGTATCCATGGCCGACTTGTTCGGCGTGTCGTGTAGCTTACAGAACCTGGTATTCCCCAGCGGTCAACCGTCTGAATATTTTTCTTTAACACTTACACAACAAGCAAGGCAATAAAGCCACTAAGACGGAAGGGGGTTACTAAGAGTGTAAAAGAATAAAAGATAAAGAAAAAAACATTATTAAGAAGAGTGAACAATAAAAGAACATGAATTAAGAAGACAGAAGGTAACGAATGGTGTTGCATTTATATTTTGGAAGCTCAAGGTTGACTTCAGAGTAAGATGGCAGAAGAGGGATCCACAAACTACAAGTACGAGAGGAGAAACTGTTAGCATAGAACTTACGGTTACAGCTTACCATAAGAACAATAAAATGTTGAGACGTAGCAGCCAATCGACTATTGCGCTTAAGTCTAACTACCAAAAAGAAAGCTCATCAGAACAATTACCAAGAAAATACTTATAGAAAAGGCCGCCCTACGGTGGGGTGAGTAAGTGACCGACACCGAGACGTCAGGCCAGGACCAATAACATTGCAGATTCTTTTTATCCACTTGATCTCGAAATAGATAGCAGAATCCCCAGACAGCAAAATGCAATGCATGCACCAATAGTAGACAAATAAAAATGTCAGATAAATTCTGCCAAGGAAAAATTGTCGATACAGGGAACCAACTTTCCTATGAGTAAGCCTAGTAATTGATTCGCTTTTTGCGCAGCGAGTTTCACCATTTACAAGGCCCGGGGGTTGCAATCGAGGTAGAGGATTCTGTTTGGAGGCCATTTGTATGTATAGGAGTGGAAGATAATGGTTAACTGTAAACTTGAACAGGTTAAGATTGTAGTGATCGGAGATACATCCTGTTGGGATTCGGTTCCACAGAGCAGTGGTTCACGGCAAGAAGCTGTTTAAGTGGAACTTACTTCTCACCGATGGAATACGGAAGCAATGTGGTTGGTTTGCTACTATGTAAGTGGCATAACGTGTTCTTGTTGTGAATGTTTGCCTCGGCGAGACCAGAGGAATGTAGTTCGTCCGAGTACTTTCCGGGGATTTAGCGCGGCTTGCCACATCCCGCCTGTGGGAGAGTGATTGAAGTGTAGTGAATAGTTCGTCACCCACAAGGTGCTTGGAGACCTTTTTGAAGTCTATCAAAGCCGGAGAGTGAGGTCTTAGCAGCTCCCACCCAAATATGACAACAGTACTCCATTTTTGGCCTGATCTGGCTCTTATAAATGTAGAGGATATCAGGATCTGTCAAGTACTTGCTGATGCGGTACAGAGAACAGGGAGTACGGGACCAGATGATGATGGAATGTAACTTACTTGGTCTTCAAGGCATTGACTGTAACCAACCAGTGGGGATTTTGTACAGTATCTGAAAAGAGTTCAGTCGCCAATCGCTGACCATCAAGAGTTTTAGTTTTCGCCCGAATATAGTCGTATCATCGGCATAGATGTTTACAAATGAGCTGAGTATATTCTTAGGCAGATCATTTATGTCGATCAAAAAGAGGGTTGTTCCGATGGGTGTGCCCTGGGGGTCGCCAGTGTTGACCTCTAAGACTCAGGAGGACTAGTTATCTTCAGGGACCAACATGTTAGGAGGGATTTATGATCGAGAAGACCTTTCAAGTGATTGCATAACTAGAGAGCTTGTGGAGTAAAGCTTTGTGCCACACATGGTCTAAGGCCTTTGAGATATCTAGTGCTATTGTCCTCGAGGCGTGTTTGTCGTCAAGAGCCTCACTGATTCTGTATGGTGTCGGCAGTGGATCGAGTCGGCCGAAACCCATCCTGCTCGTCGCTGAAGAGGTGCATGACAACCTTCTTATATATTTATACATTCAAAAATCTTGCTGATGATACTGAGGAGACGGATGGGGTCTGTACTGGGGGGGGGCGGGAAGATCGCACGCCCGCATTCTTGATAACCGGACAAACGCTCGATACTTTCAACAGGTTTGGGAAGAATTTCTCCTTCAAGCAGTGGTTGAATAACTCTGCTAGGATTAGGGATAGTTCTGGATTGATGTTCTTAAGAACAACAAAAGGAATTTTGTCTGGACTAGTGGATTTCTTAGGGTCAAGGCCTTTGATAATTCCGAAAACTCACGATAAAATTACTGAGATAGTGCCAGTGAGACGTGGGAACTTGGGGAGGATGATGGTCTTTGTCACCTAACTTTGAGTAAGAGGCAAAGATGAAGGACAGCACTTGACCTTATCTGTCAAGGAAGATATCACCTCGGGGCCATTTATAATTTTGGGCACAGACGGTAGGTGATTTTCCAGAATTCAGTCAGTTATGTGCCATGCGTGATACACGCGTAAGCGATCAAGAATCTTTCGATACATGAGTGACGAGGCAGATTTTTTCCCGCAGTAGGTTGCCATTTCTTTCTGCGGTAGACCAGTTGCGATCCAAGGCTATAGAACCCGGTCTGTCCTGCTATTTACATATAGCTTCGGAGAGAAGAAGAGGATTCATACCTTTCCCAAGAGTATTAGCACTTAAGTGAATGTAATGGATTCGACTGAAATTCGAACTCGGATTCCCCAATCCGAGCCGCTATCCATTACTCCACCGCGCCTCCTGCAGAATTCACAATATCCAATTCATTACTTTTCAACCTTAGTCTGGACCGCTCGTGCGTAGCTGCGTTTTCTAGAATATTTTTGCAACGATTGTGGGCAGGTCTGAATGCAGTGCTGGCCGAATTACTTCGCTCCTTTTTGCTTGAATTTCTTTTTGGGGGTATAAAACTCTCCATTCAAGAAAGGATTCAGTCATTGAAAAGAGCAGGAGTTCTTAAGACCGCATGCTTGTAAGAAGGTCGGGAGGAGAGCTTCCGAAACGTTGGATCTTTCAACTTCATGCCGTCGGAAAATGAGTCACTCATCTGGAGCTTATCATTGCAGGACATCCAGATTAATGTAAAAAGATCTAGAAGAGTTGCCGTTCAAGACAACTTTCATTTGATAAGAAAGACTGAATCAGATCAAGAATTCATCCAGAAATACAATAACCTTTCGACTTGTGAAATATATTAAGATGCAAATGCCTTCAGAATATCTTGAGCAACAGACCCAACTTCACTATTCTCATCTAAATCTTGATAGACACTTAGTACTGGACTCTTAATAGACTCTTAATACTTAACATCAGTTGAGTAGAGAAGCGAAGGCTGTAATGGCTTGTTTGACCGAAGACCCTTATGAGGGGAGATGCATAACCAATTCGGAGTTGATGATCACATGCAAAGGGCTATCTTTAAAAAATTAACAATTCATAATTAATGTTTAGAATACAGAAATAGAAAATATATTTCGAGATAGAATAATTCCATTTAGTTTTGGAGTATTTCCCTTTCATTTTCCGACTTTCCGCTGTATCCTTACGCACGAAAAAATAAAACCTTAATATAAGAAATGACTTCTGACCTTTCGTTGGAGTGCACTTTGCTAAGCTAGCCAACTACAGCTGATTCATCTCTGAAAAACCACTTAATACGTCTGACGCTGGAAACACTTAACTAATCCGTTCATTGTCTATCGACTAATCCGAAATACATTTTTTGCCAATAGTAATTGGTTTCTCACGAATACAGTAACAAAAACACTAACAGAAAACATCTGTTACATATATTTCGTTTTACGTTGTAATGACCACAGGCTAAAGCCCCACTTCTACTGTTATAATGAAGGTCGTATATACATCTTCTTTTATATTCCTTTTGATCTGATCTGGACGTGGGGGATCATGGCTCTCCTCATCTATCTTGTAGCAAGAATTAAATAAGCCTTCAAAACATTATATTCTATGATAGGCGACACACCACAAGACATATTAAAAGCAAGAGGAACATGTTTACAGCCTTCAGTTATGTTCCATGCGTGATACACGCTTAGGCGATCATGTATCTTTCGATACATGAGTTAGGAGGCAGATTTTTCCCCGTAGTAGGTTGTCATTTCTTTCTGAGGTAGACCAGTTGCAATCCAAGGCTACAGAATCTGGTCTGTCCTGCTATTTACACATAACTTGGGGGAGAAGAGGAGGATTCATACCTTTTCCAACGGTATTAGCACTGTAACGGATTCGACTGGAATTTGAACTCGGCACTCCCATTCCTTACAGCTATATCACGTTAAAAAAACTGTTCTCGCCCGATCACCGAAGTTAAGCAAAGTCGAACCTTGTCAGTACCTAGATAGGTGACCACTGGCGAATACCTGTAATCTACATTGTGCGGATGGTTTAATGGGTAACGGCTCGGAATTGGAAATCAGGGAGCCGAGTTCTAATTCCAGTCGTGTTCGTTATATTAACTTATGAGCAAATACCACCAGGAAAGCTATACGACCATTTCCTTCTCCTCAGCTTGGGTTAAATATTATTATTATTATTATTATCTTCACAGATACTTAGAATCTAAAAATATTTTCTATCTGTAAATAACGGTTGATAATCCGTAAAAAAACAAACAAACAAGAGGGATATTAGAAGGTAACGAGTAACATACCTAAACTAGCTTCTGTAAATGGTTGACAGAAAAGGAATGAGCAAAAAGAGAAACTTTACTAAGACGTGGGTCTTAGTGGATTTATTGCATTGCTTGGGGTGAAATGATTAAAAAAATTAATGACACTCTGTTATTATTTCAATACAGAATGAAAATTCAAACACTGGAAATATATCCCTTTTTAATAATTAAACATTTTACGACGTCAATATCTTCCATTTTCTACGTCACACAGACGCTTTCTTTTTATCATCGTCGTTGGCGGAACTCGTTGCTTAGTTTTGGGGTCCTCATCAACATTTCCTCTTGTGTGAAATGAGTCCGATGTTAGGCCTGAAGAGACGCCCGATGCGCAAGGTAGTGCAGGAGCATCCAGGGAATGGAGACTCCTGGTTTTTCTTTGGGATCTCTTCGTCACTTCTATTTGCCTTTTGTTGTTTTCGAAGGATATTCTTTTTTCGTGGACTGCTCTTCTCCAATTGTTTTTCTATGTCTTATTCCATGATGCGTTTAATAACTCAGGCTGCAAACCTCAAATTTCGGTACAGATGTTATCCTTGAATTGCCGAATTGTCCGCAGTTTATGATGCATACACCCACCTGAAGGTCTGCCCTTCAAAGAAAATAATCGGGTAGCGTCAAATCAGGAGAATATGGTGGCGATAGAACTTCGGTTAGCAAGTTTGATTAAATCCAAAATAAAATGGTAAGGTTTTGGTTCTTTGTTCATTTGTGCATTTTTTTGGAGATAATTATCTAAATTCTGGTAAAGAAAATTTATGACGTTTTTAAATAAGTGAGCGACTTTTGTGATCGATCACGAATCACAGAATTCATCACGGTCGTAGGGACACGAAATCTACTGCAGTTGCAGCAGAAGAGGTGTTTCTTGGGCAAAATAGACAGATCAGTTTGAATTAAGAGTTTCCTTCTGCAAGGCTGTAGAACCCAGTCTGACATGCTATTTACCCATAATTGGTGGGAGGGGGGAGAGAAGAAAGGGATTCATACCTTTCCGAAGGATTTTACCACGTAAGTGAATGCAATGGAACCAGCTGGAATTCGAACTCGGCTTTCTGATTCCTATCCATTACTCCACCGTGTCTCTGATCAATTTGCTAGAGAATGTATTGAAAATCATGAAGAGGGCTCTTCAAGCGATGAATTACACACACACACACACACACACACACAAACACACACACATATATATATATATATACATACAGACAACACACACACACACACATATATATATATATATATATATATATATATATATATATATATACACAAAATGCAGGCCAAATGTTAAGGCCAATGAAAATGAAGAAAACGTATTCGCCCGACCTGAATCCCATTGAAAATGAAGTCTATAGAATTGGACGTCAATTCCAAACAGTCCTTGATCTTCATAAACCCATCTTCCCTACTTGGAATAAAATTCCAGCCAGCCTTCTGCAAACGCTTATATCGACCATGGCAAAGTCAATTTTTGAAGTTATTCATAATGACAGTTGTGCAACTCACTACTGAGACGTGGTGTTGGACATTCCCTACCCACTTTAGGACTTCTTTTAGGCATGGTTATAAATATCTGACCAGCATGCATTTACCCTCATTTCCCCATATTTAAATTTACCCAATTAAATCCTGAAAAATTTAATTTTTCCTTTTCTTATTTTCATTTCGTGAAGATCTACTCAAATAAGTGTTTGAGTCCAACAGTGCAAATGGTATCCTAATATAAACGAACGAACAATAAAATCTCAACATTGAAAACATTAATTTAAAACAGGGCTCAATACAAATCTAGAGTGATAAATATTTGTTATACATTGTTACATTAGAAAATGTAAGTATTTATTAAAAATTGTACATTTTATTTCGACGTTTAATAAAAAGCGTCTCTTCAGGTAGTTCACAATGATGCTAATAAACGTTTATTACCATCATTGGTAACTAGGCCCATTCAAGAGCTCTCCACAGGAGCTAGTTTAAAAGCTGCTATATATATATATATATATATATATATATATATAGAGAGAGAGAGAGAGAGAGAGAGAGAGATAGATAGATAGATAAAATCCAAAAGTGTCGGAGACACAAACCTTTATTATCTGAGGATGACTTCATAGCGAGAAAATAATAGTGCAAATTCACAGTAAGTTTTTATGTCGCTTATCTTTTTTTGATTGGATCCCAACCCGATTCACGGTTAGTTTTCTTTTTGGTATTTTATTGAGTAATTTGTACTATATTGGTTCCTGGCCGTGAAATAATGGCTAATGACGCTAGACTGGTTCACTGTTACTATTGAGCTACAACCTCACTGGGTGTGCGCCATATAGAATTCATCTTTAAATACCCAACAACTTTTATCATATCGCAAAAGCAATCAACTTCACTTAACTTTTTACCTTATTAAACTGAGGTAGATTAAGTAGATTAATGGTTCTTACTTTGTCCGTTTTCTTAAGTCTGTTTTTTCCTTTTTTTTTATGAGTTGCATCTTGCTCTCAAGATTTCCTTAATTCTAGAATGTACTGACACATACACACACACAAACACACAGACATTTCTATTGTCTTTTACATTTATAAATATTGTCTTTTTCTACAGGTTAACTCTAACAAATTTTTCATACTTATTACTTGAGCGTGATTTTTAGTGTATACTAATATTTGAGTAGACGCCCCGTTTACTTATTAAGCAGTATATTTATTTTCGTCTACCGGTCTGAAAATTCGAGAAATCTTATTATAGAAAAATATGCACTATCCAGCAGGATTCGAACCTGGGTTCCCCTTAGGGGAACTGTCATTAGGTCTGACATGCTTTGACCCCTGACGGTGACCAAGCAAACTTTAGATACTGCCTTTAAACACAATTTTTTTCTCTGACAGTTGAAATAGACATATCCGCTCGGTTTCGTATTTGTAAAGAAAACGATGGATGTTTTATTTTTTGATCCGACAGATTTTTATTGCTAAAAGCTAATTTTTTTAGGGAATACTCATATTTGAGTAGACGTTCTGTTTATTTTTTAAGCAGTATCTTTATTTTCGTCTACCGGATTTAATATTCGATAAATCTTATTTAAGAAAAACTCCGAATAGTGTAGCCCGGCAAGAACCTCCAACTAAAAATATAGAGATGACATGATTCAAGGTCCCTCAAGAAGTCTTCCGGTCATTTGGGAATAGATGACATATCGAGTTATCGTAGTTACGACAAAATACAAGGTATATCTCATGACATTTGACACGTCAATATATATATATATATATATATATATATATATGTTGAGGAAATTGTAAGACAAAATGGAAAGAGCTGATTTGTGACGCGTTTCATCCGTTAGGACTTCATCGGACTGGGTTTGCTGGCGTTGTTGTGACTACACATGCGCATGAACGAGAGACGCTGGTAGTTTCAAAGATTTTTGAACGAATTTTTAAAAATAATTTTTGCCTTCTACTCAAATTCCTTCATATTCATTTTCCTTTTTCTTTCCGTCATCTTTTAAATTAAAATACGCCACCATGGTTTCGACCTGACGGTTTCTTCGGGCGATACTTCTAAAATGCCCACTTTAACGCTTTATTTTTAAAAAATCACAAAGAACGCTACATAATTATTTGTCAAAAAAAAGGTGCATGATGAAAGTCAGGACATTAGGTGTAAAGGAAGGCAAGGGGAAATAAGGTTGAAGAAAAGAAATGAATGGAAGGGACGAGAATGCAAGTCTGTTGTAAATGTATACAGTAAAGAAGGAAAGCAAGTATGTAACTTAATTGCTATGGAGGATGGGGAGGCTAGCGGGGCTAAAGAGTAACAGTGGGTTTCAAATGAGATTTTTTTAACCGGCTTCATATTCACTTAATAATTTATTTTTATATAAGATAACGATATATACATTTTTTTAAGCGTATCACCCCAAGCAAGGCAGGAGGCCACTATCACGCAAGGGGTTATAGAAGGGTTGGAGGAAGAGCAGATAGGAGTGGTAAAGGAGAGGATGTGGAGAAAGAGAAAGACAGTGGGTCGATCAAGGCTAGAGGGTTACAGAAGATTTGGAGCGAGAGCAGATAGGAATGAAAGATGAAAGGATGTGGAGAAGGGAAGTGGATAGATCAAGGCAACTGGAGATGTCGATTGACGCTACACTTAAACCTTTGGAGATTGTATTTGTCAGGGAAACAGTAATAGGGAAGGGAGTTCCACAGGCGAGATGTGCGAGACATGAAGCGATTGGAGTAGAAGAGACGTCTACATCTAACAGTTTCAACGGTGTAGGGATGGGAACGGGATGCCAGCCTCGTAGAACGTTTAAATTCACGAGGCCTAGGGACAAGTGAAAGCAGCTCCTCGAAGCAATTACCGTGAAAGTATTCGTAAAAAAGACAGAGCGAGGCAACATCGCGTCTGTGAGAGAGCGACTGCAGATGAGATGACAGATCAGGGCCAATCACGTTGCCTATCCGTCTCTGGATCTTATTAAGAACCCTGAGGCAAACAGCAGGGGCCCCAGACCATATATGGCAGCAATACTCCATGCAAGGGCGAATGGTCGATTTATAGACTTGGAGGATCGATTCCGGGGAGAAAAATTTCCTGGCTCGGCACAGGGAACCAACTTTCCTTGCGGTGGATGATGCAACTGACTCGATGTATTTGTTCCATCTCAGATCAGCGGACAGCGTGAGACCGAGCAGCCGCAGAGATGAGCTCTCAAGAAGTTGGTCTTCAGACATTCTAATGGGATGCAGGGATTTATATATCAAGAATATTACTGATGACATTGTAAGACAATGTATATAGATATATGTTGAGGAAATTGTAAGACAAAATGGAAAAGATGATTTGTGTCGCGTTTCACCCGTTAGGACTCCATCGAACTGGTTTTGTTGACGAGGTTGTGACTACACATGCGCATGAAAAAGAAACGCTAGGAGTATGACGTCATAAACCCGCTCTCGGTCACCGGACAATTCCGTGGTCGATCCTTACGGCCAGTCTCGGAGTTTTTGCTCCGATCCTCAATCCCACCCTGCCCACGTTATGTTAGTTTTAGATCACAGGGCGGGCAAAGGGCGAGTCGTATACGCAACGTCGCTGCTCCAGTAGCTTTGGCGAGATGACGCCACAAGGAACAAAGTAAAAGACAGCTGTGTAACACAACAACTTTGTATCAAAGGTTCATACAATGAGCGTTCTACTCACTAAATTAACAACACGCAGATTTTCAGCACCTTCCTTCGTAATACCCCGTGACCATGTTTAAACACGCTCAGCAAACTGGTTCAAAGCTGGACTCTGATTTCTTCCACTCTATGATTTCTTCGGGACGACAATTCAGTTGTATTTGGTAGTCTGGAACAAGGCCGGAGTCTAAGTGCGTTTACTCTGTGATTTCTTCAGGCCGACCCTTCAGTTGTATCTGGAGTTCTCGAACGGAGTCTAAGTTCTTTCTGTAGAAGCTGTGCGAGTTTGGCAAAGCGAGTCGTGAACTAACTGGCAATGCGTCTCGCTCTCTCTCTCTCTCGCAAATAGCACCTTGAGCTGTTTGGTACCTTCTTCTTATCTCTCCTCACTAGTCTGTATTTATGGGCCAACGCGCAAATCCGGCGCTGGGCACAATGTGGTTGGGAAATTGATTGCCTGACAAAATTTGGAGAGATCTCTCCCCCGAAAAGTAGTGGTGGTGGTGGTAGAATATCGATTCTTTCCTCTTGCGTTAGTGCCTCTCGCCATCACCGCCCGAAGGGTGCAGACAATTTCTCTGCCTTCCTTGAAATTGTACCGGGGCCTACACCTCTCTCTTTATCTCCTGATCAAACATGTTCCCAGAGTCTAGGCGTGATCTAGCTCAAATTGCTAAATTTAATTATCATCCAAAATTTCCATCAGCAGGGAATTCTCATCGCGTCCTTGTGGGGTCGGTTGCATCTGGGATTTGTCACCTGTCGCTTCCTCTCGCTTGCTCTTTGGTTAACAAGTCACAAAAGGAGTCAGTTACTTTATTTTAATAAATTTGATCCCATCTTAGGCAGACGAAAAAGAAATATAAATTCATTTCCATTTCTGTTTTACTTTGCAAACATGTCAGTCTTAAAATCCGAGTCTTATCAACAGACCGAATTTTGGCTAGAGACTTGCTGTTAGTCTTCGTAGGTGGCCTTCCCATTACCCACTTCGTTCAACGAGTGGCCCACTCACGCTTTATCTTGTTTCCTCGTCGGCACTTGAGGTTGTTAAAATATAATCTATTCTCCCGCGCTGGGTCGATGGGACACTTAAGAAAATACCATCACTCAATATTAATTTGACCAAAAACAGATGGCTTCTTGTTTTTGAACATCCCCCATTATGTTAAATGAAAATCTGCCAAGAATGATGAAACTTTTTAAGAACATCGGCGTTAATTTACTGTGGCCCTGGATTAAAGCACTTTCTAGACATTTTCATCATAGCGAATTATTTTCTCTTTTAATTAATGTAGAAGATTTTATGTCAAAATTGTGGGCAGTTTGGTTATGGTGAACAACCAATGCATTTTGTGTGTTGTTTTTTAAAATATCACTTTTGTGTTTATATAGTCTTTTGTTTAAACTTGAGGTTTCTCCAGTGTATTCTTTCTGGCAATCCTTGTAGTTGATAGAGTAAATTCCTCCTTCAAGGTTTGGCTTATATGTATATATGTATGCATATATGTATGTATGTATATGTATAAATAAGAAAGGATGGATTTTTTAATTTAATTTAATTTATTAATTTATTAATTTATTAATTTATTAATTTAATTTATTAATCCGGGAAATTTTATTAGAGAAAAATACACGCCCCCTGGCAGTATTTCAATTTACACAAGTTTTTATGAAAGACCAAGAAATATTCATTGTTTCGCGGTTTTTATTAACATTTTTCAGACAACTTTTCCTAATTTCAGATACAAAATACATATTTCCGACCTATATATTTCATGAAAACTTTCGTGATGTCAATGAACATTCGTTTGATACTTTTGTAATGTCAATGAATACCCGATGTTACTTCGTAATGCTCGTTGTAGTAGATACTTTGTAATCGCAGATACAGCTATAGTAATGCCGTTGAATTATACTGGAGTCAGTCGAAGATCACTCGCAATAATAGCACTTGCTCGATGATACTCGCTCGAATAGTAAACCATATAGAGAAATAGTATAGTGAATAGAGTAGAGAATAGCGGTCCGTATAGTATAGAGGATAGACTAGAAATACAGATTCGAAAGGTAATAGAGGATAGAATAGAAATGCGATCCGAATAGTAATAGAAGATAGACTAGGAATAACGATCAATTAGATGATACGCGACTTAAAACTTTTGAGTTTCCTCTATGGTCACGGGGTCTACTTAATTCAATAATGGGATCGCCTGTGTTTGCTCACTGGCGATCTGTGTTCAAACTCAAGTGTCGGCAACGGCACTTTATTCCTATATAACACCTCCCCTTTGAGATGACTTCCTCTGGAGTCTATATTTTTTCAGCTTCGGTTCAATATTCAAATGTTGTTTTTCTTTTACTGTACCTCCTTGGTTCACTAATTTCTGGTGGCGTGGGTACGTCAGACATGTCATACAAAATTTCCATCGGTACCTGTTTTCGTGAACTTACTAAATCTTAATCTTCTTGTACCATATCATTTTTCCGATACGTTTTTTATAACGCCGTCTTCCCAGAATTCTTTTCCACTTTGGTACATTTTAAAAAACACTTTATCACCAGGTTTAAAATATTTATTTACATTATTTTGATTCCTTGGTGTTCTCGTCTTCCGTTCGGGTATTAATTTGTTAAATACGGAGTTAATTTTCCTGGCGAACATCAACTCTGCAGGCGACATTCCAGATACGATATTCGGATTTGGTGTTATTCTGTAAAACTCAAAAATTGTAGCATTTTTTCATCTGACTCCTCTCCCTCCGACTTTTTTAGTGCTCTTTTAAAAGTATCGACAAACCATTCCTCTTGTCCGTTTGATCTTGGGTGATAAGGGGGAGTTTTGCAAAAAACTTAAATTCACTGAATTGAGTCCTCTTATCTGAAACGATAGAGTCAGGAACACCAAACTTTGCAAAAATCTCGTGTAGGAAATTTATCATTACCGCGGTAGTCGGTCGTCTATATTTTAATATTTCTGAGCATTTAGTGCAACTATCAACTACCACTAGATAGTATGCTCCGTTTAACCGTACTGCGAAATTTAAATGTATTCTGAACCATAGCATATCGGTTTTCGGCCAAGGTTGAATTTTGATAGGCGGTGACTTCGCTACCAGAACACAACCTCTGCATAATTTCACTAACTTTTCGATATCTTGATCCATTTTTGGCGAGTAAGTATAACACCTCATTAAGGATTTTATTCTAGAAATTCCTGGATGTCCAATGTGAAATTCTTTTAGCATACTTTTTTATAACAATTCTGGTATCACAATTCTTTCTGCATATATAAGTACATCATTACATAAAGATAATAATATTTTTCTTTAAATCTTAATTGCTATTTCATTTTCATTATAAAGTCGTCTTTTTCCGACTTAACTCTTATTTCCCCCAATGTTATGGGCAGTTAGCTTACAGTATTGTATAATACATTATTAATTTAATTTTTGGC
>OZ038513.1:25902473-25909973 GCA_964036315.1 Acanthosepion esculentum
TACTTTCTACTTGCGGGAAAATACCCTTGGGAATAATGTCTCTCATGAATATTTTGTATGAGAAAAATTATATTTCGTTTTCACTACTGGGGTTGGGGAGATGGATTCATATCTTTCCAATCAAGTTAGTGGATACCTATGTTTGAGTAGACACTCTGTTTATTTATTAAACAGTATATCTATTTATTTCCATCTACCGGCCTGAATATTCGAGAAATCTTAGAAAAAATTGCACTGTCCAGCAGAATTCGAACCTGAATTCTTCTAAGGGAAATCATCAATAGATCTGAGATGCTTTGACCTCTCGGTCACAAAGAACCTTCTGGCTATTGGACAGAGACCTTTTCCGATTCTCGAAATGTAAATCCCTGTTCAGTTTCTTATCCGAACGTAAACAAAGACAATTGTTTGGAAGGGATTTTTTATTTAGTAATGCGACACATTTATAATGGATACTCATATTTTAGTAGATGTTCTCTTTTTATTTATTTATTAACCCCACAGTATATCTATTTATTTCCATCTACCGGCCTGGGACAATAAATTACACACACGCACACACACACACACACACACACACACACACACATATATATATATATATATATATATATATATATATATACTAGCAGCATGGCCCGGCGTTGCCCGTGCTTGATTCAAAAATCGTACGACTCATACAGCTATCACTTGACTTAAAATATTTTTGCGCTTCCTTGCCTTTAAAGGAGTGCCCTTTGCCGTGCTGATGTTGCTACATGTAATACTTCTAGCTTATCTCACACTGCGAATTTTTTTCTAAGCTCTATACTAAACGTTAAATCTGTTACAAATAAAAAACTAAACAAAATGAACACAAAACGATCAGCTTTAAAAAAGGACTCGTAACTGGAAAAACCGAATGAAAAAAGAATGTTAACAACAAATACTTTTTCACGCCCAACCCAGTTCTGCCGAATCAGGATCAACGTTGAGTTTAAGCAAGCGAATGAGCCAATTGGGGTAAAGTGCCATGCAGATTTAAATTTTTCCCACTTGTGACGAATGCAACTACCGGATTTATTTTTGCATGCTAGTTAACCTTCGTGTCAGTCAGCTGTTGGCTCTCACGCTGGCCAATAGAATCTTACTGCCTATTCGCGGCTCTCACTCTGGCCAATAGAAAATGCCGGTAAACTACATGAAAACCGCCGTAGAAGCATGAAAAAATGTATTATTTCCACTATCGATGGGAGTTGGGAAATGCAAAGTCGGTCTTGGCCTTTCCACTAACTTGGAGCATGTGCATGTAAATTTTGGTGCAAATCCGTCGAAGATTACGGCCGTGCATTCGTTACGCACACATACACATCATCCCTTTTATAGATAGAGAATACAAATGAGAGAAAGAACAGATTGGGTAAAATTACACTGTTCGTAGCATTTACTTTAAAGGAAAATAGAAGTCTCAGTACATTATTATCATTTTTTATTATAGAAAATGTTGTAATCGCTATGCAACAGCTTTTTTATGTTTCGGCAATTTATGCTTCTTCAGGCAGGCGATGGTAAGTAACAGGCGATTAAATAATAATAATGACACACACACACACACATATATATATATATATATATATATATATATATATATATATATATATTATGCATGTGGGCAGCAACCCCTCATTTATACATGTTTCATTAAAGACGATTGACAAGGTACTGCAACTAAGCAATTTATTTAATTTTTCTTGTGTTCGTGCAAATGTTTTCTTTTCTGAACACAAAGTATGTAAAAACTGTCCAAAAGTTCTGCCTATCTGATCGCTTTTGTTTATTCTTTAGCCATTACCAAGTACAATTTATATTTTTTATGTTTTATTTTTAACTGAAAATGTGGGGTTTTATGTATAATTTTGAACTTATAAGAATGTTTTAATTTTCAAACACGGTCAGCATATTGAAACATGTTAGATTGATATACATTTCCTATTTATTGTTTTGCTTTTTCATATATATATATATATTTATGCGCATAGATCTATATATGTATATATATATTTATATGTATATATGTCTGTGTGTGTCATGTTGAGTTTAAATAAATTCTTTTCAATTTATATATTATAGAGTTAGTAGATAGGACAATAGATTCTGATTTGATTTAGACGAAGTTTATGTTTATGTCTAAAATAAATAAATATATAAATCTTTCTCAACTACAATTGAAAAGAATTTATCTAAGATCATCTTAATTTTTTTCACAATTATGCCTAAAATAAATCAGCATTTACAACAGAAAGTATCGTTTGTATTTGTTTGAAATCATATCATCTCTATAATTCTTTGCAAAAACTAACAAAAATAATAGTGAAATGTAATAAACTAGTTTCTGATTGTACTGGCACATTACTCTTATTACTTATTTATTAAAATATTGACTCTCAGTGGCCAATTTAAAAATCTGAATTCAAACGCCAACTGAAGCAATAAAAACTGTACAAATTTTTCGTTTATATTTTTACTAAAGTTTTAAGTGAAGGTTTTTTTTTTTGCCAGATTGATTTTTTCATTTATTTGCTTCAAAAACAACGAAAGAACTCGTGGTTGTCATCTTGATGGCAAGACCACAAAAACACATTAACTAGTGGTCGACGACATAAAAAAAACAGTCAACCACGAGTTATCTCGTGCTTTGCAGTGAATATGCTGAAGACAATCAAATTGAGGTTTAAAATGAATTCGTGGCCACCAAGAGTCTTCATAAACTCGCGAAACCAGTCAGAAATTGAAAAAATCTTCCTGGCAAGTAAAAAGTAAAAAAAAAGATAACTCTTTGGACAATCAATTATCGACTGGAGAATTTTCATTTACTTGCACATAAAATACAATTAGACTAAGCTAAATCGAATCACTTGACTTACGTCACAGTGGATTTTTCATAAATTAAAATCATTATGTGATGTAAATATAACTTGAATTACTTCACCGGCTGTTTCGTTTTATTTTAGTATTTTTTTTCTTAATCGGATGTTAAGGAACCGTATTGAAGATCAGTGTCCAATTAAATACACTATTTTATGTTCTCTTCTTATTAATTTCCTCATTTTTGGGGTTTTTTTTCAAAATGTTCGGCTGGCATCCAATATGAAGCAGTATGAGTATTTCACCAATCGACTGTTGCTCAATATTTTATTTTAATTCAATTCAAATTATCTAAATAAGTGAGGACACATACACGCATTTCAAAACATTACAAAACAAAAATGTCGATTTAAAACAAAAGTTGTGATTTAAAAAAATAGTACTAAAACCGAACTTCTTAGATGTAGCATTATCAAATATTATTTCTGACGATTATTTCTTTCATCTTATCCCTCTTGTTTTTATGCTTCGTATTATTAAAAGACATCTTAAATTGTCTGAATTATCAAAGATTTTTATGTTTCACCTAGTATTCCAAAAACTCACGAACAATAAATAGGATGTGCATGATCAGAATGATATTTTCTTAAAGCATTTCGCCTCAAACAAATCAGGAATTCCACTAGCACGCAGGGGGTTACAGGGGGGGAAAGTGGGGGAAAAGACTGGGTATAGGGGGGATTGAGGAACAAAATAAAAGATGAACGGGGATAAAGGCAACGGAAGACGACGGATGGCGTTGCATTTAAATTTTTGAAGATTGTAGCTATCAGGTAAGTAGTAAGAGGAAGGGATTTCCACTGTCAGGAAGTGCGAGAAAAGAATGATAGAGGCCTAGAAGTTGGCGTAGAAGTAGCGGTTATATTTAATTATTTCAATACTAAAAGGGTGGGACCTACATGCCAATCTAGTAACACGCTTAAATTTATGTAACCGTGGCACCAGGGAAAAAAGCTCGTCAGATCAGTAACCATAACAATATTTGTAGAAAAGACAGAGGGAAGCCACATTACGTATGTGATAAAGTGACTGAAACCGAAATGCCAGGTCAGGGCCGATTACATTGCAGATCCTTCTTTGAATGTTGTTGAGAACCTTGAGATGAACAGCAGGGGCAATAGACCAGATATGGCAAAGGTATTCAATGCACGGACGAATGGTAGATTTGTAGATGTTTCAGATGGACTCTTCGGAGAAAAATTTCTGGCACGACACAGTGAAACAACTTTCCTTGTAGTAGATGCAGCAATTGATTCACCTTATGTCAGCGGAAAACGTGAGGTCAAGAAGGCACAGCGAGACGCTCTTATGGAGTCGACAATGAACCATCCCTAAGGGGGCAGGGAAGTTTCTCAGTTGTGCTTAAATGAGAACAGTTTAGTTTTGGAGGAATTAAAATTTACAAGTCATTTCCTGCCCCAGTTAACCACTGATTGGAGGTCCTTTTCAAGAGCAGCAGCGGCCAGGTTAACTTTGTCGGCACTGTCGGATTTACTATTGAAACAGGTGTAAATGGTAGTGTCCTCTGCATAGATGCCGACTTGGGAACTGATGACTTCAGGAAGATCATTGATGAAGATCAGAAACAGTGTAGGACCCAGGATAGAGTTCGTATGAAACGATCTGGAAGATAGACCGTTCAAAACGACCTTAAAATACAAATGCAGAAGAATGTGCACTATTCTTTATAGATTCTGCCAAAGCATTTGACAAGGTACGGCAAAAGTATCTATCTGAAACATTAAGAAAACTTGATCTATTTGCAAGGGATGGTAGAATAATACAGATTTTATAGTAGAAACAAATCGCTTGCATCAAATAGATAATTATTTGAGTGGCTATATAAAAATAATACAAATAAAAACTGTTATTAAGAAGTTATTTGAAGCCTTGGGTTTTGTTCATTCCACTCTCACTTTCGTGAAGACAGACATGCACATGCAACTGGGAAATAAAAAAAAATAAAATAAAAATATTTAAAATGTATTGTCAGCATTTTTATACATTACCGGTTAGAGCAAGTGGGCCTTTTTTATGATTTAATTCAGTGTCTTCTTGGCGTATTTCTATGATCTGAGCCCTTCTGCTAGTTTTCGAGTACTGTTCAGTGCCTGTTTCTTTTCTATTTTGCATTTTGCAACATCATAATTGGCAGCTGATAGTCGTCTGCTTCTGGGCATTATTTGAAAGAAAATGTAAAAAAAAACAACATTAACACATTTTCAACAGAACGGACAAATATGATTTCATTTCCTTCCACGAACAGCTTCAGTGGTTGGTTAGAAACTAAATTGGTCAGGATGCATCAATACTTGTATCGGCCATTATTACAAAAAAAAGGTACAGTTCAATAATAATAATAATAAAATTATAATAATAATAATAATAATAATAATAATAATAATAATAATAATAATAATAATAATAATAATAATAATAATAATAATAATAATTGAAGGGATTTCTTTAGCCCATGGATTAACAGAATACAAAAATTATTCTCACACTGCACAAATGTAAAATTTGTGTGCTCCTAATTAGTTTTAATTTTATTTTCTATAAAAAAATATTCTGGGAAATGTCATGATACCATTTCTGACCCGAGGTGGAAATGAGTATACAACAGAAATAATAATAATAATAATAATAATAATAATAATAATAATAATAATAATAAAGGAAGCCAACACATTCAAAAAGGGATGTCAAGTGGGTGAAGATTTTGCAAATAAACCATGATATACCGACTGCAAAACCGAAAACGGAAAGCAAAAGCAAATGCAATTAACCAAATGCAGAAACGATGTCAAGATAAACCTCTTCATAGTCAATATTCTGCCCGTACCAAACAAGATAATGTAGACAAATCCCGTACCCATCAATGGTTACGTAGTGTAGGGTTATAAGCTGGAACTGAAGGTTTTCTTCTTGTTGCACATGACCGATGCTTGCTAACTAGAAATTACCAAGAAGACACGGAAAAATTGTTAACCCGAAATGCAGATTACGTGAAAAAACACCCAGAAACAATTGACCATCTTGTATCGGGTTGCACAGTGTTAGTATTTCATAAAACTCGGCATGATAGAGCGGGTCAATATTTTCACTGGAAAATATACCTCTTTTACGGGAAGGAAATTGAAAGAAACTGGTAAGAACATCACGCACCCCCGGTTACAGAGATAGGACCTGTAACAATTGTATGGGAATTTACAACACACACACACACACACACGTATACTGAACAATCAAAGCTAATCACCCAGACATAGTAATCAAAAACCACAAGAAGCCAATGTGTTTTCTTACTGACATGGCAGTCCCTGCATATTGTAATGTACCTTTGAAGATCTTCGAAAAACGATCAAAATACAAGGATTTTGAAGTGGAAATCTAAGACATGTGGCACATTAGGACATCAGTAATCCCAGTTGTAGCTGGAGTCCAGGGATTGATTGCAAGACGTTCCGATAGACTTACTGAAAGGATTCCTAATAGCCCTTGCCTTTAAAAAATACAAGAAATTGTACTCACAAGTACAGCACACGCATTACGAAGAGTTTTATTTATTCAGAAATTTGTGTGTTCTTAGTTTTTGCTTTTTTTTCTTAAAAAATGATCAGTGGAAAATATCATGAAACCATTTCTGACGTTAGGTCTTTGGTTAGGATCCGAATGAATACATGTCTGCAGCAGAAACACAAGGAAATAATAATAATAATAATAATAATAATAATAATAAGAAGAAGAAGAAGAAGAAGAAGAAGAAGAAGAAGAAGACGGAAATAGAAAAAAAAATGTGGCACTTCATAATAAAAACTGTTCCTGTTGTAGCTGGATATTTGGGTCTGATCAAGAAAGGAACTCAAGCGCAAGTCCATAAAATTCCTGATGTACCATCTTTAAAGGAAATCCCCCAAATAGTTCTAACATGCACAACCCATATACTCTGAAGAGAATTTGTCTATTGAACAACAAAAGAATCACATCCTTCGCTTGCCATAGGAAAATTGGCCATGAAACAGCAAGTGAATACAAAACAAATGCTGGTGAAAAATATATAGATAAAAATAATAATATTTGAGTCGTAATTTTAGACGAGGACATCAAATCTATTTTTGATACACTATAATCATTGAAGGGATTCCTTGTAGCCAATGGCTTAAGAAAATACAAAAAAGATTCTCCCACCACACAAATGGCTTTATCAATGTAAAATTTGGGTGCTCTTATGTAGTTTTAGTTTTATTTTCTATACAAAAATATTCTGTGAAATGTCATGATACCATTTCTGATCCGAGGAGAAAATGAGTATGCAGCAGAAATAATAATAATAATAATAATAATAATAATAATAATAATAATAATAATAATAATAATAATATGGTTTTTTTTTTTAATTGGTCAGTGGAAAATGTTAGGATGCCATTTCTGACCTTAGGTCACTGGTCGGGACCCGGAAAGAAATTACGATACACCAGAAATCAAAGGAGGAAATAATAATAATAATAATAATAATAATAATAATAATAATAATAATAATAATAATAATAATAATAATAAATGCAGCACGTGAGGACATCAACAATTTCAGTT
>OZ038513.1:25912473-25942473 GCA_964036315.1 Acanthosepion esculentum
ATATATATATATATAAATACAGTGTATGTGTGTGTGTTTGTGCATATGTGTGTACAAACAAGCAACTCCCGCCACTCCCACTGGTCTCCGATTTCAATGATTCATAGCTCATTCAAAAGCCCTAGAAAAGTTAGGCACAGGGAACGATTTTTGTTGAGTTAAAATATATATTAATAAATTATACTAGCTATTATCATTGCTTTCATGGTTCAAAAAGAGTAACACTTTTCCTTTTGTATCCAAAATTGCAGTGCACGTTTTATTGTTAATAGCTATCGAGCGCCATTTAAGTTAGCTCCTGCAGAGGACACTTGGTTTGGCCATCGTCACAATAGCTAGAGTGGTGTAGATGCGCTAGGCATCAATAAACTACAGAAGAACTCAAAACTGATCGCTGCATTTAAGTATTGAATTAATGTTTAAGCTTACCTTTTAAAAGTTCAACGATAATTCCTCTACTGCCACTTAAAGATTTAATGCATGTAGATCCTTATTTTCCGTACAAACAAATATTTTTATTTCATCGGTGACAGAACAGGGGACAATTTATAAGATAAAATTAATATATTGTAAAGATGGGAAAATAGAAATTAGAATTAGTTATACATTAAACATTTGAAGAATTAGAGAAACATAATAGCTGTTTAAGTAAGTCCTATATTACAGAATCTATATAAATATAGGCGAAATTGGAGCTCAATTCTCCCACGAATTCTGAGATTAAAAAGCCCCAGATCTACTTTATAGTAGTATCTACACAAAAATCTCAATATCTGTATTATATATTATCTACTTCTAGGCACTATCAATCTTCAGGTTTAACTAATTTGGATATTGATTTTAAAAAGTTTATTTTATTAATTAACTGTCTTTCATTACCGTTCTTTTATTCGATAATTGTTTTGAGTTTCATATAAAAAATAGTTCTGTTTAGGATATCGTTTTATATAGTACAGAAAATTGTTTGAAATTTGCATTTTACATGGCCTTCAACAAGTTGGCATCTATTTGTAAAACATTCGTTTAACTATAACAAACAAATTTATGAATGAAATATTTATTTAAAATTTTTGTTTCAAAGATTTCAAGTAGTGAATATATCTCACTTTGTGAAACGATAGCGAGCGAGTGAAGCGTACTAGTTATATATACCTATATATACAGAGTGCGGCGGAAACACTTCCCACATATGTCTCCCAGAAATACCTCCCACATCATGGCAAGACATTAGTGGCAATAGTGTCTTCATCTAGCTAGCGTTGAACCATTATGTGGGAGGTATCTCTGCCGAAGCCCATACATATATATATATATATATGTGTGTGTGTGTGTGTGTGTGTGTGTGTGTGTGTAATGAAAATCTTAGTAATCCGTATGGATAATACCAAGGAGGATGAAATTCAGAGAGCTCAATGTTAAATCAGAGCGATTAATTCAAGGAAAACTTAAAAGGTCCATTGGTTATAATTTATTTCCCCAGGGAATTTCTTTTTCCCTGGGAGGAAAATTAAGGAAGGAAAATTAAGAGAATTAACGTATATCGGCTAAGATACATCTGCCCAGATACAATAATTCTCTTAATTTTTCGTCCCTTTCCAAATCCCTATTCGAATTTCATTCCTTAAACCCCTTATTCAGCCTCTGATTTCTTACATCTTTACTCTTTTTTTCTCTATGTATAGTTTCCTGCGAGGTGACATATTAAATAGATGAATGTCTGATACTTACCCCCTTCCTCACTATTAAGTATTGTAATAAAAATAAATTAAAAATCATTCCTATCTCTCCCTTCCCTCTCTAATTTCGACCATGTCTGTCACCATCTATCTCTGTCCACTCTCTATATCACCTTACATCAACTTAAAACTACTCATCAAAAGTGTATAAAACTATATGTAAATTTAATTTAATTTTTTCACCCTTGGAAGTGTGGTCTGATGAAAAAGAAATTCCTTGGGGAAATAAATTATAACCAATGGACCCTTAAAGTTGTCTTTTTTTTATTGAATTATATATATATATATATATATATATATATATATATATATATATATATATATATATATATATATATATGTATAATTAAATTATATTTTTACGGTATCCTATATTCATGTGTTAAAGTGATCAACATCAGGAATAGACCGCATGTAAATATAAAAGTGGTCATTGGAGTCAACACCCAGAGGCGACAGTCTGTTTCAGGCTAAATGGCATCGTCATGGCCTGACGATTTCTTTAATATGAAAGCAGTAAATCTCATAAGAAGAATTTATACAAATGGCAAATAAGTTACATAACGACGGTGGGAAAATGACTAAAAACCAGGTCAGGGCCGTTAACGTATTTTCTTGTCAAAAAACCTCCCCTTGAAATATCCAGGGTACCACCAAATAATCCACCCCTTATATTTACTGTCTGTTATTGAAGAAAAATAAATTACAATAGTTTTAAAAAACTCTTAAGTTTTGTCACAGCAAACCAAAATGATTTGTTGCTACTTTGGATTGTTGTCTACATGTAATGAATCTAATTTGGTATGCGAACTACACTTTATATTGCGATCTACGTATCATGAATCAACTTGGTATACGATATGTATATTGTGATCTATGTGTCATTAATCTACTTTGGTGTATTATCTACAATTTATAATGCAATCTACGTGTCATGAATCTACTTTGGTGAGCGATCTACACTTTATATTGGAATCTAAAGTGCTGTTTACTGCTATTATAAATAGAAATTTATTAAATATTTTAATTGCATTTCCTCTGTTTATATATATATATATATATATATATATATATATATATATATATTTATATATATATCTTTGTCTCTCTCTATATATACACACACACACACATTATATATATATATATATATAATTATCCTTTTTGAAAAAATTGACACACCACAAACACACCTACGTTCATCAAACAGTGACCTCTCGATAAAGAAAAAACAAACCCCAGACCACACCTCCATTCAAATTTATGAGGAAAACAGTCCATACAATACTTATTCCATAACAAGGCTTGAAGATTAAACTGCCATCCAGTGGTTAAGGTTAAATATTGGAATTAAAATTAAATACTGCTGAACAGTTTCGAAACATAGTAATTTCTGTGTCTCGATGGAATCATATTTGTAAAAAAATAATTATAATCTAGGCTCTACTTGTGTATCGAGCATTGTTTTTTTAAAATAAAAACAAAATACTAAAGAACTACGAATTCTAAATCTAACGGTTGTTTCCTATTATATCAAAATATTTGCACACACACAAACATATATATATATATATATATATATATATATATATATATATATATATATATATATATATTATGTTTCACTTTGTTGATCTCATTCCAGAATAAAATTTGTAGGTGTAGATATTTTTCTTGTATATATCAAGCCAAAGTAGCGCCCATGATTTGTTATGATTAACAAACTGTTTAACATGTTCAAAATGCTCACCGTCATGTTCCCTAGAACACTGAACCTTATCAGCAACAGATCTACAACTTGACACATATCTACATTAATTTCACAAGATTTATCATAAATTGTTTGTTTTAATTCAGGAAGTGTTTTCAGTTTGAGCCTGTTAAATAAGCTGTTTCAGTCCACCCCACAAGAAAAAGTCTGTTGCTCTTTGGTCCGGTGATTGTGATGGCCACGCAATAGGTCGACGTTTTCCTAACCACTTCACCTTGAAAAGGGTGTTACTTTTTCCTTGCTTTGTATATTAAAATGGTAATGTTGTATTTACAAATTAACTGACGTTAAATATTAAAATTTATATAACTATATTATATTTTTAAAAACTCTGACGTGACGTTACATATAAAACAGGTTAAAAACTAACTTTTACTATAAAAATAACATTTACTATAAAGAAAATAACTTTTACTATAAAACATAATCTTAAACTAAGTTACTTTAAGATTCATTTTTCTGCCTTGTTAAAGTGATCATTTTTGTTGTTTTTTTTAATGAAAAGTTGAATGACAATTTTAATGTGGGACTATTAATAAACGTGAATGACTTGCAAATAATCATTTAAATTAACCATAAATTCGCTCGTGCCTTGGTTTAAGTGATTTCCTTAAAACAATATCAATCACTTTATGGATCAATATTCCACTTATCCAAATCGATAGTTCTTCTTAATGTGATTGTCCGTCAACTTTTATCCTTTGAACGCTGGGACTGACTTAAATCCTAGCTAGAAAATAGTAAAGTACACGAACTAAGCACAGGAGGTAATATCCTAAAGCACGCGACATTCTCTATTTAAAGTGGATCGCCACTAATGAAATATGTTACAGGCAAAGATCTAATGCAAGAGTCAGCATAATGGTTGGCGGGTATCACAGATTGGTGCCACATACTGAAATTAAGAACAGGGAAAAATATTTTAAAACAAAATGTACATTATATTGGTGGCATTTATAAAAGTAATTAATCTTCCCTTGCTTGCATTTATCTTTCAGCATATCATTGGATAACAGTATCGATCAATTCTTACTGATGATCTGATCGGAGAACCACAACAATTCATGAAAAAGATGGCTAATTTATACATAATAATATTAAACAATAAATTTGCATGTGTATATTCTTGCTTACATGCTCGTCTGTTATACTGCCTAATCATTGGCTCCGTATATATAAAATATGTCACTTTAATTATATATGACACCTTCATTTTACTAGCTAGTGTTCACTTAGATATAAAATAGGTGTTATAAAAATTCCTCATGAAAACACACAAGAATTCCTCTTCTCCTCCTCCTGTATTATTTAAAGAGCTTAACGTGAAGCAAACGCTAGTCAATAACGGTTTTCTGAATTACCTCATAGATCATCAAATTAGACGTTTTCTTTCTGAGATAAGCAATAGGAACACTGAACATACAGATAAGAATAATAACATTATCATATTCTATAAAAATCAAATGCAAGGATGAATCTTCTCTTAGAAACATTACAAGGAAAAATACAATTCCCCTCGACAAAAACAAGACAATTAGATTATCTGCTATAAAAAATGTAAAACTGGCAACCTCATCGTCAACAACAATAACTTCCCTGGAAGATTCAAATTACAGAGAACCAATATTATTTACGAATCCACATGTCTCTTAAGGAACTGTGTTCCTGACCAAACCAAATTAAAAAATAATTAAATTGGATATTCTGCAACATGCTTAACAAAAAGACTCACGTTACATATCTCTGACCATAGATCAATTAAGTCGCATTTAAATGCACAGGGAGACCTACCAGACTCCATCCTGCAACATAATCGTTCATAATACAAATAACCTGATCCACATGTAAAAATAGCTAAAAATAACGGAAGCATTATTAATAAAAAAAATAAAAAATAAACAAAAAAAAATAAACCAACACTCAATATCATCAACTATGAACACAGACACAATATGCTGACCGTCTTTAGAAAATAAAACATGCCTATAACTCCAGATACATACATAAAAAATACATACATTCGGTTAAAATTATAAATAAAATCATCCTTGGTAATGGCTAAAAATCTAACCGAAAGCGCTCGGACATAGAGAACATTCAGACAATTTCTACATCATTTATGTCCAGAAAAGAAGAAAATTATCAGAACACAAGAAAAATTAAATATAAATTTTAACCGCAGTACCTTGTCATTAGTTTTTCATAAAACTTGTATAAAAGAGGGATTGCAGCCAAAATGTACAATTATATATGTATATAGCCTACCAAATATAACCAAATATAACAAACTAATCGAACAAGCGGCACATAAGTTTTACAAAAACACCAAGAATAAATCAGAAAATAGTATAAATAAAGAAGCAAAAAACCATAGCAACAAAATTCAAATTAGATAACAGAATTAAACAGTTAATAAAAGTAGAACCATTTATTAAATTAAAAGACCGCATGAATAATTTTCTAAATAAACTTACATGTAGATTATTAAATCCAACAAAAAGTAATATAGAAAAATAAGTAAAAAATAATAGAAAAATATGTTCGAAATGAGAAAAAATATTAAGCATAAATCAATGGGAAAATACAAAAGAAACTATTAATTGGTTCAACAATATTACAAAAAAAAATTGCTCTTCTATTCAGATAGTTATAAAAGACTTTTATCCAACCATTACTAAATATATATTAAATGAAGGATTAAATTTACCAAGAAAATACATAAACACTCAATTAGAGAGAATTATTCATTGTAGAATATCATTATTATACTACAACTACAAAATATGGCTAAAAATATGGGTAGTTATGATGAGGCAAAATATGCGAACTTATTTATCAAATGTCATTCATAAAAACGATATAGGTTTGTATAGAGATGATAGTTTAATGATAAACTGTAATTGTAGAAAAGCAGAAAATATAAGAAAACAAATAATAGGAATATTTAACAAATTACGATTTGCAATAGACATAAAACTAATCTAAAAATAGTAAATTTTCTAGACAGAAAATTTAATACATACAAACCTATAGGAAGGCAAATAATAATCCCGCATATATATATATATAAACAAAAATTAAAATCACCCACCTAATGGATTTAAGAATATATTAATATCTATTAATAAAAGAATTGCAATATAAAAATATTTAATTAAAACAAAAAATGTATGGATTAACAATAGCAAATACAATAACACAAACCCGCAAAACAGCAAAAATAATTGTAACTGTCGAAATGAAAATAACGGCTCACTTAATAATAAATGTCGAACTAATAATATAAAGCAACTGCATGAAATAACATTTACACAGAAGAAAAATTATATAGGATGAACTGAAACAACTTTTAAAGAAAGATTTAATAATCCTAAAATATCATTTAAAATAGATCCACAAATAATGTAACATTATCAAAATATACATGGAGTCAAAAAGTCAAAACTATATCAACTAAAATTAAATGGAAAATCATAAAAAGTACCTCCAGAGAATATTAACAATAGAAAATACAGACTGCGTATCAATAATCAAATTATTAAGCAAGAAAAATGAACTGATACGTAGATGCAGACTTTTTAATAAATATTTACTTTGCATCTTACATACTAATATAACATAATATAATAAATACAACATAAACTAATATAAAATAAATAATGAAACAACATAATATAAACGCAATAATATATATATATATATATATATATATATATATATATATATAAACAATCAAAGATATGCATACAAACAAAAATAACAATACAAAATACAAATTATAATATAAGAACATGAAAATGCAAATATGAAGAAAATAAACGGTTATTCAATACAACTAAATATATTGATTTTACGGATTAACCCCTTGAAAAGTGTACATATTACCTCGAAACTTCGGAGTCGTGGATAATAACAGTTATATATATATATATATATATATATATATATATATATATATATATATATATATATAAAAGTGGACATATATATATATGTGGACATATATATATATATAAAGTGGACATATATTATATATATATATATAAAAGTGGACATGGAAGTCAGCACTTAGAGGCGACAGTCTGTTTCATGCTAGTGCAATCGTCAGGCCTGACGATTGCACTAGCATGAAACAGACTGTCGCCTCTAAGTGCTGACTTCCATGCCCACTTTTATATTTACACACGCACTATCTTTGATATTGAGCACTTTATCCCATAAATATAGCACACTTTAAGACTATATTTCTTCATATATATATATATATATATATATATATATATATATATATATATGTGTGTGTGTGTGTGTGTGTGTGTGTGTGTGTGTGTATATATATATATATATATATATATAGAGAGAGAGAGAGAGAGAGAGAGATTTTTATCGGATTGTAACGATAATGATAGTGGAGGAGTTCATTTATTTACGTGTGGGGAATAATATATATATATATATATATATATATATATATATATATATATATTACAATGAATCATTTATACCAAAAGTAATTTAGTAAAGTTAATTATGTAAAATCCCGAAAATCCCATACTAACAAAATTTTAAAGATGCATTAACCTACCAATTACTCGAGACTTATTTTTTTAATTATAAACTGTACTAGGTCTTCCTCATATATCTAGGTCTTCCTTATATATATATATATATATATATATATATATATATATATATATATATATATATATATATATATATATATATATAGGTTACATACTTCCAAATACAAACATATAACTCTAATTTAAATAAAAGTATACACATCATATATATAGTTTCAAATATAATACTAATGAATACACAGACATCATTACATATAAAAAATATAGTAAATACAGAGCAGTATATTGTATACGGTATAAATATCAATATTTAAATTATGTAACGGTCAGTTTTCAATGAGTATCGGACGATTGCATTGAGTTATACTACCGGTGAGGAAAATGCATTGCATTGGGTTATACTACCGGTGATGAAAATATCTGTATTTATATTTATTATTAATATAATATAAATTATAGCTCTATTTTTACACATCAAGCACTAATTTATTAGCATCACCAATCAATGTGATTGATATATATATATATATATATATATATATATATATATATATATATATATATATATATATAGTGAGAGAGATAGATAGATAGATAGATAGATAGATAGATAGATAGATAGGGTAAATTGTCGCCATATCATATTTTTCATTTCGTGCATGCACATTAGTTGTTTTTTATTATGTCTGCTGCACAGCGTAGTAGGGTCAGTTGGGCCCCGTCTGTGAGAAAAAGAACACTATGACACAATTCACACCGGTAGAAACTTGGAAACGCAATGCTTTAGTACTTAGCATTCGCACCGTAAGCTCCAATACGAACATTTCAGAGTGTTTGGGTGTCAATCTGAGGACAGTCCAAAGTTTTTCAGATAGAGTTGGATGAGTCTAATAGTCATTATGAATGTGTATGGAGTGATCACTAGTGATGGAAACGTTATGCTTCCATTCATCTTCCCAGAGGGCCTCAGATTCAGGACGGAGGCCTACATCAAGTGCCTTGACGTAGCGCTGACCTTGATCAAGTAGATGTCTGCTGGAAGATCCTATATCTGGCAACGCGACTCTGCACCATGCCACACAATCAGAAGAACTCAGTCATTGTTGTCAAACAATTCTGATACCCCATCACCCTTTACATCTGGCCACCTAAATCTCCAGAATGCAATCCCCTTGATTATTATGTGGGGGGGGGGGTACAGTTGAGCGAGAGACCAACAAAACTCCTCTGAACAGTAAAGATGAACTGAAGGCAAAGATCATGGCACCATTCACTAACGTATACAAGGAGACCGTCCAGGAGAGATGCAGCAGATTCTGTAGTCATCTGGAGGCCGTGGTCGAAGCCAGTGGTGATTTTATTGAATAAATTTACTCTTTAATACTCTGTATTTCAAGATATTTTTTGTATATTTTGGTAAATATTTGTTAAATTAGATGTCAATTTTATTTTCATTTCTGCGTAGTTTAGATGACAATTTATCCATCGAACCGTATATATATATATATATATATATACGGTTCGATGGATAAATTGTCATCTATATATATTGTCTATATATATATATATATATATATAGAGAGAGAGAGAGAGAGAGAGAGAGAGGGAGAGAGAGACAGAATATTTTCATTCAAGCATGTTTCATTGAATAATATATTATGTCTATTTATTTTTATAATAATCCTTTCCACTTCTCTAATTAGCTTCTTGTTGTTAATTTGAAACATAGTAAGGAAGGTGCCGTGGTTTTTGATAAACCATGTACTTTCGAACCCTATCTGAGATCATCATCAGTGTTGAATTGTGAAGACTAAATTAATGGTAACATTGCAATGGTGATTTTTGTAAACATGTGTGAATGCTCTCTGTTATAATTATGTTAAAATTTTAAATTGATCCGTTGTAGTTAAGGTGTTTTTGTAAACAAGCGTCTATAATATAAGGGAGCTAAATAGAGATGGTAAAATGACAAAGGTCATTAAATATTGGTCAACTGAATTTTAAAACATTGCTGCTACACCCGTAATAAATTATATTCAGTGTTTATTAGTTGCTTTTGGTTTAGGGGGCCTGAGAGATTGCTGGTTTTGTTTATTAATTTAATGGTGGAGTATATTAGTGTTGTCAACAAGTATTTTGACGTCCACAACATTATCAAGATCACATCGACCAAAACATTGTCTTACACTCCATTTGTCGGATACATGTTCTATAGCAGGACATTTAATAGCACATTGATTCACAATACAGGAAAATACTGGATGACTGTACCAATATACTACACTAGTCAATGAAACGTATCTTCAAAATGAGTAAAGATATCTTACTGGAATTCTCCGAGGTTTTTATAACTCTATTGGGCTGTACTTTGACCAGTAAGAATGTATAATCATTCTCCAAGTTTAACAGAAGTATCGTGATGAAATCGATCAGAAATGAAAATGACATGTTTATCAATAATTAATCATAGGTAAGGATCGAAATCTCATGAAGTATTGAAATAAAGTCCATTATATATATATATATATATATATATATATATATATATATATATATATATATATATATTCCAAGACCATTTTCCAACTTATTCAAGATGGTCTTCACCCTCCCTAATTTTCTAACTTTCTGTCCTGCAGTAACAAAGTGCCTCACACGTTTCACGTACGATTTCATTTTCAAGTATTTTTTAACTACTCTTTAGCTCTAAGTTGAAATGATGATCCCTCTTTCTTTTGTGACCGACTGATCCAGTGTCCTGTCTACTGTTCCCTCTTCTTTAAACTTATTCACCGTTCTCTTGATGGTTCTGGAATGGACTTTGAAGATGGAAGCCAGAGTATGAATGTTGGTAACATTACTGAAGGCATCTGACCATTGCACAATTGGGAAGACAGCGAGGCTGACACAAAACGATTTTAACCTGTTCTCTTTTTAGTTTAATTACTTAAAGGGTATTTGAGTGATTCTTACGTATGTACCAAGATGACTAAACGTCTTATCTGAAAACCTGGAAAAGAGAAACTCAATTAGGTTAGTGGTTTTTAGATATTAAACATTTTCTGGAAGGATAATTATGCTGTTACACGTTTTGCATAATTTTGTTGTTACACATGGTATATATATATATATATATATATATATATATATATATATATATATATATATATATATATATATATATATATATATATGCGTGTGTGTATGTGTGTAATTTGGCAGCAACTTTTCTTTTAAACATGTTGTGTTGAATGTCAAAGATAACATAGTCCTGCATATTCTCTTTTGAATTTTCTCATATTTTCTAATGAGACTTTTTATTTGAAAGATTTGACTCAACATATATATTAGACATTGTTAAAAAATTTTGACCCTGAAGATGAACAATGATGTTCGAAAGTACTCGGTTATCTTACGGATAATATATATATATATATATATATATATATATATATATATATATATATATATATATGTTTGTGTGTGTGTGTTTTATAATGATATATTCATGGGTTAAAGTGTTCAGTATCAGGTATATAAAAGTGGACATCGAACTCAACACGCAGATGCTACAGTCTGTTTCATGCGAAACACAATTGACAGGCCATATATACGGGTTGGACAAAATAATTGGGACATCTGCGAATTCCACTCCTATAATTCAAAGACCTATTATATTAAGAACTTTAACTAAAATTTCGTAATTGCAGTTTATATCTATTGTAAATACGTTTATTTATCTAATTTACTGTATTAGTCTTATTTATTTTTAGAATTTAGTAAAATTTAAGCTAAATGCGTGACCTCTCCGAGGCTCGCATGGCAGAAGTCTCGATCACTTTGGTTGCTGAACTGTTGAATTTTTCAAGTGCTACCATATCAAGAACTATGATGCAATTCGAGAAACAGGGTAAAACCTCTAGCAACCGTGGCAATTTGGGCCGGACTTGCAAACTTACTGACAGGGATTGACGTGCATTGAAAGGCAATGTGGCAAAAAATCATCGGACAAATGCGGCCAAAGTGACTGTTGAGTTGAATAATCATCTGAATAGTTCAGTTTCTACTAAAACTGTTCGCTCTGAGCTCCATAAGGCTGCATATCATGGAAGAGCCGCCGTGTGGGAACCTCTTCTCTCAACTCGCAACATTCAAAAGAGGTTTAAGTGGTGCAGAGTTCACAATACCTGGTCTGCAGACCAATGGAAGCAAGTCATACTCTCAAACAAGTCCAGTTTTTCTCTTTTCCCAACTTCAGGGAGAGATTATGTGTGGAGGCAGCCCAAAGAAGCTTACAACCCTGACTGCTTTCTTCCAAATGTGAAGCATGGAGGTGGATCAGTGATAGTTTGGGGCGCCATATCATGGAAATGTCTCGGTCCACTAGTTGCCCAGCATGGTAGAATCAACAGCAAAGATTAGCTGAACATTTTGGGAGATCATGTTCAAGACGTTATTCCCTGATGGTGACTGCATCTTCCAAGACGATAATGCTCCAATACATACCGCTTGAATGATTAAGAATTGGTATGAAGAGCATGAAAGTGAGCTAGAACACATAGAGTGGCCTCCCCAATCTCCAGATATCAATATTATTGAACATTTGTGGTGCATTTTGGAGCAACAAGTTAGGAGCCGCTATCCTCCACCGTCGTGTCTTAAAGAGCTGGAGCAGGTGTTAATGGAAGAATGGCTGCAAATTCCTCTGCATGAAGCCAGGAAGCTGTATGATTCCATTCCTAGACGTATTAAAGCTGTATATGAGGCTAAAGGAGGACCAACTCCATATTAGATTTTCTATGAATTTAACAAGTGTTTCAATTATTTTGTCCAACCCCTGTAGGTTGAGTATTTGCTCAACTATTTACATATGCGTGTCAGTGTGGTATTGTAGGTAGTCTATTGTATTATTCTAACGGTTATTTTGTAAAGCGTTAACGGTTATGTTTCGAATTTTTAGGGGCTATAAAATGGGAACAATTGTGGATCCGGATGCAGTTTTTGGGTTATTTATAGTGTTGTTTATTAACAATTTTTTTACTAGCCGAGTTACCCGTCGTTGCCAGGGTGTACATGGCTGCAGTTGTATAACCGCACCGCCTGTATAACCGCACCCCCTGTCTAGAAATGGCTGTCTGCTTCTCCAATTGCATGCATCATCCGTTGGTATACTAAGCTACTCCCTTCATCTTTTTTACGGTGTGTCCTTCGCAAGTGTTTGATTATACTTAATAAAGGAATTGTGTCGATAAAAAACTTCTTGTGTGGTCTTCGCTCGGGGTTAAATTGTTTCAATGTTTTAGATATTCAGTAAAAATCCTATGGCCATAATAACTTTCAAATAGTATGGCATTGTTTACAAATCTAATAAGCAAAAACAGGGATGGCGTCAGAGCTTGATTCAACTGCAATTGCAAACATATGAACGCCACTTCATTCTTCGCACGTTTACTGTAAAGTTGCGTTTAATAAAAGGTTCTTCAGGAATTTTCCCCTTTTTAAAACTTCAATAATCCTTCTCAAAGAATCTTTGCATCAAAGGTTGTTTGAATGCCAATTTAAGATGGAATCATATGAAGAAACTATCGGCTAAATGGCAAAAGCCGATTTGGGACCTAATTTGTCGCAGATTCCGTCCACTTAACTGAAATAATCTAAACCCAACATTCACACAAGACAATTTTTGTGTCATATTGTCGAATTTAAATGGAAATCTGAAAACATCGGATGAAAAACTAGGAAGTTATGGCCGAAAAACGGGCTTTTAGAACAGTTTTTCGTTATACGCTTGGGCGTGAGTAGGACTGAAACCACACAATCTTATTTCTTGAATGATGACAAACTTTTTGCGTTTGAGGAAAATCGGATAAAAATGAGGAAAATTATTCAAGTTTTTCTTTTAAGTAGTACGAAAAACACGATTTTTTCACAAATTTTTGCAATTTTTTCTGTGAAGCTAATGTCGCAGAAAAACTATCTCGCACTCTACATAAACCTCGTAACATGAGCTATGTTTTGCATTAAGTGCAAAGAAAATCAGCTCATCCAGTAAAAATTTTCTTCGTGTGTAAATTTGGCTTGGTTTATGCAAAAAAAAGTCGTTCCCACCTTCAGTTTTATCGATTTTTCTGCCAAACCAGGGTGTGGGGCTGAAAATTGAAAAGTTGGTCTTGACCTAATTTAGCAAATTTGCAACACGTGTGTACAATTTCATCGAATTCGGTCGGTTAACGTGGATGTGCATACAGACAGGCACACACACACACACACACACACACACACACAGACATCTTCTGTTTTATAGATATAGATTATTTTTTTGTTGATTGCTATTATGCTTACTTGTGTGAGTTCGTGATTTTTTCATCTCAAAATGAAGACACGAAAACAAATGTTTACTACAAAATCAAAAACAGAAAACCAACAAGAATAAAACGAAGAAGAAACAAATAAATAAAATAAAATAAAAAAGCAAAAATAAAAAATTAATCCAAACCAGTAAAGTAAACAAACAAATTAACAAGCCACGAATGCATACAATGTATACGTGTATATATATATATATATATATATATATATATATATATATATATATATATATATATATATATATACTAGCAGTGAAGCCCGGCGTTGCTCGGGGTTTTATGTAGTTAAATCGCTTTGGGGTTTGAATTATTGAACTTACGCACGTATCCGCAGTTGTTAAGGTCACTGATAGGCCGGGAATCTCACTGGTAGCTAAATCAATGAGATCAAGGGCAACAGCTTGCAATAGGTGGCTGCTCTGTTGCTGCTCCATGTTTACCCAAAGACTAATCGGTCAAGATTTTTAATTCTGGCAATGTAAAATAGTAGTTTCGTTTTCACTGTAGGACTCGTCCCTTCACTATTAAGTCCATAAGTTTTACCAGTTTTAAGCGGAATAAGCGGGCGGTAATGTCATGTCTGTGAGTGTAATCCTGTCCGCGTAGGAGTTCACGCGTTATCTCAACCCATTTGGGGTTGCAGGTAAACGTTATAAAAAAAGTCTGGCCGCCCATATTGCCTAAGGTATGTCATAACGTCCTGCGTGTGTTCATGCATGTAACGCGGCCCCTCAGTGTAGGTAGATCGCAGAACGCACAGTTTCCCTAGGTGGCGAGGATTGACTTCATTTCAAAGGCTGTCGCGTAAGTGTACGTAGGAGTCTGAGCGCAGCTCTTTCTGATGATTCCGTATAAAACAGAGCCTCTTCGATTCCATCTTAGCGGTCATGTCAACCGCAAACTTGTGGAAAAACTCCCTGCATCTATGAAGCAGGTTGCAGTCTCCATCTCTAGCCATGAAATGGTATGAGTAGAAGGCCTTGCACGATAAGGCTTTGGAAGACGTTGTAGGTTGGCCACCCGGAGTATGAGGGAGAATGCCGAAGTGGTAGCCATCATCACCATAAGGGAAAAGTAAAGGGTACTGCAATGCGTCATATAATCGATGGGTCCTCTGAAAAACATTGGGAAGAGCGCCGCCTCTTGATTTGAGGACAATATCGTGAATGCGGTCTTGCTCCCCATGTATAATAGCGGCCACTTCGTTGCACGCAGGAGCATTGTAGCGGTGTTCGTGTTCATCCTGAGGCTATTTGTCGGCGTCAATTACAATGCTGAAGGAAGGAAAGTGAGCATTTTCCAAAGTATATTTGAAACTGCGAATGTAATTGTTAACCTCGTGAAGCATGGTCTGAAGTAGTAGTATGACGTCCCTGCGAGGAACTCTTCCCGACGGCGGCAAAATACCAATCCGGTTTTCGACCTTGAGGTTGTAGTCTGCAATAAAGTACAGTTGAAGGAATTTAGGCGTAGAGGTCTCCCCAGGCAGCAGAGACCCAATGTAGTATACCTGCCCCTGTACTGTGAAAGTGGGCATCCAACCCACTTCTCGAACTACCTATGCCCCAAATGAGGTATTTTCAAAGGAGTTGTTGCATTGGCTAATTATTTTAAGGAAGTGGTTGAAGTCGAGATGGGAGCCGGCTATTAGTCCCCTCAACGGGGTAGGTGGTTCATGCAGAGGTAGCTGTCGAACTTTGCCGGAGGAGCAGCACAGACTGGCAGGTTCCGAGCCCATTTGCGGGCGTTGTAGAATTGGCAAACACACGTCATGGACCCTACATTGATGTCGTCACGCGTAGTTAAGTAAATGCCGGGGTCGTAATTGAAAGCCAAGAAAGACCAAAAAGAGCTATTGGGACAGGTAACACCACGGGCGGCCGCAAGACGCTGAATGTCGCCGTCGAGGCGTATGCAGCGAGCTTGGGGAGTTTGAGATAAGCGCACAGCGGCCATGTTTGTAGCAGACGTAGAAAGTCTGTTTGCCCTTGTCTGTGGGCTCTCGGAATTTCTGGCAGCAGAAGTCGCTGCAGCGTTGCGGGCATTGCTGGTTGCTCGCTGCAGCTCTGTCTCGGACTCCCTCGACCTAGTTGTTGCAGCAGCGTCCCTGGATTGGCGGGCGCACCCGCAGTCAATTGTTTCAGCTGCCCTCAACCTGGCAGTGGTGGTAGCATTCCTAGCATTTCGAACAGACTTACGGAGCGGAGTCTCAGCAGCCCTAGCGGTCGCTGTTGCAGCAGCGTACCTGGATTGACGGGCGCGCCTCCGGGCAGGTATCTCTACTGCCCTCGACCTGGCATTGGTGGCAGCATTTCGCACAGACCTACGGAGCGGTGACTCAGCAGCCCTAGCGCTCGCTGTTGTAGCAGAGTCTCTATTGCCCTTGATTTCGCAGTGGCAGCGGCGTTTCTTACGTTACGAAGAAGCCTTTGATGATAAGTCTCGGAAGCCCTAGATTCAGAGGCGGTTGCTGCAGCTTGTGCGGTCATTCTCGACCGTTGTGCATTCTTGAGCCTTCATCACAACGAAGCCCTTTTTCCAGCCAAGAAGGTGGTATGCCCCTCTTGTGACTGTGAGGCTTTGCGTAAGGGCGCTGCGTTGAACGACCTGTGATAGTTGTATTGTAGTCTGCTCCTGGGACTCGCGGGGAAAAGTGATGCTAATAGTGTTTGATTAGGGTTGCTCAATTGCAGGAGTACAAACGTGAGCCAGAATCGGGAAGGCAGAAAACAAAAAACGTAAGAAACAACTTGCAGTAGGAGAAATGATCAGTTGAAGGAGCCTATCGTATCAACCGGATGGCGGCGTAAGTATTACTGGCCAATCGGTTGTGGCAATCAGCGAGCATTCTAGGGCCTTGAACACCAATCAGCGACCGCGTACTGCACCCAGCCAATGAGATACCGCTATGTGAAGCATGGTCACGCGTGTGTGAATAACAATCAGCTGTAGAGTCTGTAGTGTAGACGTCTCAGTTGAACATCCGTTTGATTGGTGTATTCGCAAATTCCGATCAAGACATGATTGTATCGACTTCCCTCAGGTATTAGTTGGTCACAAAGGAGCTCACAGGGCAAAAGTTTTTAATTGTCACGACTAAAGCCGATAAAGTTGATCAAAATCCCAAGAAAGTTGCGAAAATCATCGCTAAATTCAGGTAAACTCGATCTGAATGGGAAGTCAAAAGGGGTATGAGTTCTTCGATTTTTATCCGATATTTGAAACCGATATTGAAAACGAAAGTCAGCACCTCAATACTGTCGGGAAATACTATGCTCAACAGAAATTTTGCTGAAAATTCTTCGCCATTTGCGAAAAATATAGCTAAAAATCAGCTAGACTGGATTTGAATTGGAAGTCAAAAGTTGCATGACGTTATCGATTTTTTCCGATAATTGATACCGTTATTGATGAGAAAGGTCAGCAACGAATAACTGTTGATAAAACTAATGCTCAACATGATTTTCGTGAAAATTCCTTGCAGTTTGAGAAAAACAGAGCCAAAATCAGCTACATTAGATTTGAATCGGATGTCTCAAAGTGATCGACTTTATCGATTTTTTCCGGTAACTGATGAGTAAGGACATTGCTAAACGTGAGTTTGGTGGATATCACTTGTAATTTGTGAAAACTATCACTGAAAAACTGATGAATTTTTTCGAATCAATATTAGACCCCCTATCGGTTTTATCGATTTTTTCCAAAATCGGAGGAACAATCGAAAAATCCGAAGACGTCGAATACGAATGCCGTAAATTTCCGATCTGTGTGTGAATTTTCATGCCAATCGCACGAACGGTTTGCTCAGGATGAGGTATCAAGGTGACAAACACACAGACACACTAACAGAATGGCATTTATAGATACATATATATATATATATATATATATATATATATATATATATATATATATATATATATACATATATATATATATATTTGTGTGTGTGTGTGTGTCCTTCTATATATCATTTCCTCAAACACCCCTCTTTACTCCTAAAGCCACTGAACGAAGCTTAGAAAGGTTCATGTTCAAACATAATAGATATTCATTGTCTGTTATATTTACGTTTGAATAATTGTCTGCTGCCCAGTTACACTATATATATATATATATATATATATATATATATATATATATATATATATATATATATATATATATTAATATATATATATATATATTAATATATATATATATATATATATATATATATTAATATATATATATATATATATATATATATATATATTAATATATATATATATATATATATATATTAATATATATATATATATATATATATATATATATATATATATTAATATATATATATATATATATATATATATATATATATATATATATATATATATATATATATATATATATATAAAACATTTCCATCCTTATATATACAGATAAAAATCTACATATTCAGTTAAACAAAAGATCATGTTTGATAATAGCTAATAGATTAACAAAAAGTGGTCGGGTCTACAGATCATTTAATTGTTCTTACACACTCTTTGTCCCAAAAAAGGAATCATTTCTACGAATATTTCTTTTTCTTTCAGATTTGGCGGACATTTAGGCGATATTACTTTTCACACATAATTGCCATGACTTAACATGATCCAATAAAAAAATAAATTTTCACCAATAACACTGATTTATTTACTGCTGACTTTGATCTAATTAATGAAACACCCTTATATATAATCCGATTTAATGAAACACCCTTTACGTCCTTTTACATTTTTATTCCTCTTTTCGATATCAATCTACACAAATATTGCATTCCTTGTTTCAGTGTCATCAACAAATCCGCATTCCTTGTTCTATATCCGGCCTCTGCGCTCTATTCATCAAAATTCGGATAAGTTTTATTTAGTCAACTTGCTATTTAGTCCATTCTTCTTGTTCCTTAACTATCTTCTGTTGGAGATCTTGTCCTTTACATTCTGTGTCTATCAACTCTGTGTCATCTGCATATCTTATATTGTTAAGATTGTAGCTGCCAATAATGAATCATTTTAAATCACCTCACCGTATAGGCTGAAAAAGTCCAGTGAGTGTTAAGTTATTTTGAGGACATTATGTACTAGTGAGCAAACCCAAATGACTTGACTCACTTTATAGTTCCCCAGTTGAAGGTTAACCAATCAGGAGACGTGAAATATTCAATCCGTCGTGTATAAAGGCGGCCATTTTGATTACTCTCTCCGAATATCCTGTGCCAACCTGTCAGAAGCGAAAGAACAGAAGGAAGAACTACGCTCTGCTACATTATCGGGATATCCACTGCTAACCTGAACTACGCTTCCCTACTGTCTTCGAAATATTCACTGCCAACCTCTGGATTCTATACTCAAAGATTACCGTCATCATAGACAACAATGAGAAGACATATCCTTGTCTTACACACATTTTTATTTGTGTATATGTACCGAATTCATTTTCTATACGTGTGCAGGTGGTTTACTCCCAGTATAAGTTCTCGATTATTTAAATTTTTTCCCCTAAATATGTCATGGTTAGTTGGCAGTTCAAACAGTTCTTTGCGCTTTTGCATAGTTTATAAAACATAAGTATACGTTATTTTGTGTGGAGATTGTCTTGGATTCACTGCCATATAGTAGGAGTGATATTGCATACCAGTTTAGTCGTCTTTTCTTTGTGTCGAAGGATATTTTCCTTCTTTTTAAACATATGTTGCTGTCCGAATAAGCCTTAAGATTGACGTGTCGCATTTTCTTTCGTCTGTTAATACGTTTCTTAGATATCTAAATTGTTGCATCTTGCATATTTATTTATTTATTCAGGCAAGAGTGGGTGTGTTCCTGTAAGACTTGAAATTCTATTTCTTTCTTCTAATTTTACCCCTTTGTTAGATTTATTTTGTATTATCGATATTCTGCCTTTCCAAAACGGCTGCGTGATGTTCCCACAATGTTCTGACATTCGCTTTTATTTACATTCCTCTCTTTTGTTCTTGATTTCCATCGTCGCCCTGTTCACTATCACAACGTTCTTTCAGTCGTCTCTTTATTTTGCATCCTTCCTCTCTTTTCTTTCGTCTCTTTATTTTCCATCCTTTCTCTCCTTTCTTTCGTCTCTTTATTTTCCATCCTTTCTCTCTTTTCTTTCGTCTCTTTATTTTCCATCCTTTCTCTCTTTTCTTTTGTCTCTTTATTTTCCATCCTTTCTCTCCTTTCTTTCGTCTCTTTATTTTCCATCCTTTCTCTCCTTTCTTTTGTCTCTTTATTTTCCATCCTTTCTCTCCTTTCTTTTGTCTCTTTATTTTCCATCCTTTCTCTCCTTTTTTATCTCTTTATTTTCCATGTCTTCTATCCTTCCTTTTGTCTCTCTATTTTCTATCGCTTCTCTCCTTTTGTCTTTTATCTCTTTCTTTTCAATCCCTTCTCTCCTTCTGTCTTTTATCTCTTTCTTTTCAATCCCTTCTCTCCTTCTGTCTTTTATCTCTTTCTTTTCAATCCCTTCTCTCCTTCTGTCTTTTATCTCTTTCTTTTCAATCCCTTTTCTCCTTCTGTCTTTAATCTCTTTCTTTTCAATCCCTTCTCTCCTTCTGTCTTTAATCTCTTTCTTTTCAATCCCTCCTCTCGTCCTGTCTTTTATATCTTTCTTTTCAATCCCTTCTCTCCTTCTTTCTTCTATCTCTTTCTTTTCCATCACTTCTCTCCTTTCTTCCGTTTCTTCATTTTCCTCCTTTCATTCGTTTTTTTCTTTTACTTACCTCATTTTCACGTGTATCCTTCTTCGTCATTTAATTCTTACCTTTTTCTTAGATTCTTCTTCTTTATTCCTTTCTTTCCTTGTGTATTTTTCTTTACTTCATTTATTTTCTTTCCTTCTTTCTTCTGTCTTTTTCTTTTCCTTTCTCACTCTTTCTTTCTTTCTTTTCTTTAAATTTATTTGCTGCATGTTTTTTCTTTCTTTTCCTTCATCAATGTGTAGGGATTATCGAAAAAATACAAAAGATCTGTGGTCCATTAAACATCAAGATGACCTTAAAAAGTGATTCAACACTTCGAACAGAGAAGAACATGGTTAAGGACTGTGTGTACGCCATCCCTTGCAGTTGTGGCAAGAAATATAAAAGCGAAACAGGTCGGTCCCTTAAGATAAGACAGCAGTAACACCGTAATGCCGTAACATGAGGGGAAATAGAAATATCAGGCGTGGTGGACTATATATGGAGGGATAAGTGGCATCACCACCCTCCGTGGGATTAGGTTGAAATAATAGATAGAGAAAATGTATGGCACGTGGAACTAAAACAGTCTACATCAATGGACGAAATAAAGGGTTCGGTTCGAAATTTCAAAGTATATCACTTGAAAAAGAACGTACAATGTCCGAAACGTCATGAATATGACAATAAAGATGAGGACAACAGTCTGAACAATGCAAATATTTCTTTTTCCTCCTTTTATTTTCTTTCCTTTCCATTCATTTCGTTTCCTTTTGCCTATTTTTCTTTCTTTCTTTTTTTCTTTTCAGGTTTCTTTTCTTCACTTTTTTTCGGTTTGTTATTTCTCTTTTTATCTTTTGCGTTCTGGGAATGAGAATAAACTACATCCGGCAGCGAGGGCTCTAATCAGGAGATTAGATATTGAGGAGCTTAGAACGACATCTTAATTGCTGTTTTTCTCCAGGTTCAACTTGATGCGGGATGGTAGCACTTCTTTAGGGGTCTAGCTATGGGCAAATAGAGAGCCCCCAAACTGGAGTCTTAACACTATGAAAGTATCAACATTCATTTTTATTTTAAAAATTTCCAGCAATAGATTTTGACAGTATGTTAGTTAAAAAATTTCCAGTAATAGAATTTAATAGTAAAAAAAAAACGATCTCAGTAATAGATTTTAATAGTAAAAATATAAAAAAATTCCAGCAATAGATTTTAATAGTAAAAATATAAAAAAAATCCCAGTTATAGATTTTAATAGTAAAAAATAGAAAACTTCCGGATATAAATTTTAATAGTACAAGATAAAAAAAAGTCCAGCCATAGATTTTAATACTAAGAAATCTTTTAAAATTCTAACAATAGATTTTAATAGTAAAATTTTAAAAAAGTCCAACCATAGATTTTAATAGTAAAAAATAAATAATTCCACCCATAGATTTTGATGGTAAAAAATTGAGCAATAGAGTTTAATACTTAAAAAAAACTAGCAATAAATTTTAATAGTTTAAAAATTCAACTATAGATTTTAATAAAGAACACAAAATACCAAAGCTCGCAAGGAAATAAAATTTCGCCATTAAATGACCCATGAAGAATTGATCTGCCGTTAAATAAACCAAAGCCAAAGCAAACTTCTATATTTCCTTTTTCTTTTTTCTTTTCTTTTTCTCTTCTTCCTTCTGTCTTTTTCCCTACTTTGCATTAATTTTGCAATTTTTTTTCAACATTTTTTTTCTATCTTGTTTTTCAAACATTCTCCTATTTGATTTGTAATCCATTTTCTAAATTTGCAGATATCTAACGTTACCATTTATGCATCATTAATAATATCTCTGGCCCCCTAAAAAATAAGAGAATACTCTTCAAGGACAATTCAGATTTCATTCATCATCATCAAATAACAGGAATTCGTTTTTATTCAAGTTTATCGAATTCTGGTTTAAAAGGTCCTCTCAAAATTTGTTATAACCGAGAAAGAAAGAACGCAAACAAATGAAAACCGTTTGTTGGCCTTTATTCCGGTAATTCGTGGCATTTGTGGCATAATCTTTTCTTGATATAAACATAAAGTTTCATTTTTCAGACATGACGTTTATCACAGCTATGAAGTATAACGAAGGCGGAATCAAATTAGGAAAACTAAAACCTTCTTGCCTGAAAAAAAAACCGATTGTCAAAAGTACGTTTTTTTTTCTATTGGTTCCACTGTTACTTTAACTATCTTCACTCATCGGCAATGTTTACTGTTTTAAAAAACGATGATTAGAATTGGAATAAAACCGAAACATATGAAAGTGAATTTATACATTTTTGTTCTTTGAAATTTTACTTAAAAAACAATAAACACTATTATTTATTAAATTGTTTATTTACATCTTTATTAATTATATTGCTTCTTAGAATGGCTGGCAAAACGTCGGCTAATTGAGGTTGAGTCGACTTTTATAAAATGTTACATAAAAATGATTTCCTGAAAGTTGGTTTACATATTTTAATAATTTAGTAAATGTTTAATAAATTTATTTTTAATTTGTTTTCATACTTGTTTCGTTATAAATTGGCAAATGATACATATTGCACTGAATTAAGTGTATTAGTTTTTAGAATGTTTTAAATATGAAATTATTCTTGTAAATAAACAATCTAATAAATAAATAATTTTGTATATTTTTGTTGCAAATTCTGAAGCACAAAAAAATGTATGTATTCACTTTCATCATGTTTTTTTAATGATTTCACTCCAATCAAGGGTATAAAGCCACTAAGACGCATGAGGGTTATAGACTATGTAGAAAAATACTATTGAGGAAGGAGAACAATAAAAGAGCAAGAATTAAGTAGAGAGAAGATAACGATTGATATTGCGTTTAAATTTATGAAGATTAAAGTTGACTGCGAAATAAGTCGGAAGAAAGTTCCACAAGCGAGGATTGTGATAGAAGGAACTGTTAGCATAGAACCTACGGCTAGAATTAGCAATTTCAGCTCTAAAGTATAAATCAACCAACGAAGGCGGAATAAATGTTTAGAAAACTAAAACCTTCCTGTCCGAAACAAAAAACAAAAAAAAAAATTAAACGGGTTTTCAAAAGAACGTTTTTTCTATTGGTCTCGCTATTATTTTAACTACCGTCAGTCATCGGCAATGTCTATATAATATGTAAATAAATAATTTAATAAATAATTGTGTTTATTATTTTTTAAGTCAATTTTCAAATAACAAAAATGTATGAATTCACTTTCATACGTTTCGGTTTTTATCCAATTTTAATCATCGTATTTTTTTAAAAATTGTTTATGACAGAATTAGTTAATGGTGTGTTTATAAGACAGATTCTAGTAGATAACACCACAATACTCTCGTCCTGTGTATGACGATAAGCTACATCCGCGTCTTGGGTAAGGGGACAAAATACGTCCAACAAAAAGGCCTCTGATCAGGAGGTTTTGAAGAGCGTGGAACTGGTAGTGTTCCCAGGTCCACTCTGACCCGTGGTGGTAGCACCTGTTAGGGTCCCATCTATGGGCAAATATTTAACCCCCAAACAGAGTTCAAAGCACTATGAAAGTGTAAAAATAGGTTACAATACCAGAAATATGGCCCATTGATGCTGATATGCCGTGAAAGAAACCAAACCAAACCAAAATAAATACTTTACAGCATCCAATGAAAGGAAAGACACAAATCTCGAGAAGCTATTATTATACAAAATAAATAACCCTCAATAAATAAAATATCATGATATAATTGAAGTGCGAACATATTTTATCTGTAATATAATTAAAAAAAGGAAAGCAAAATAAAAATTAAAATTAAAATACATAAATAAATAAATCGCGGCCTCGTTCTCAATAACTGTTGCACATGACGTCACACCAGAGCATTTCAAACGTCCAGGTTCCCCAAAAATACCAGAATGCAGACAAAAGAATTCTAATGACCACACAGACACCACATCTGTTCTCGATAATAACTGCAAAAGAAGAATGGACATGAACGAAAAATAAAATATAAACGTCATAGAGTTTATCCACAAACACACACACGCACACACACGCACACCTTATCGCACTCTTTGTGCTTCAATTTAGTCAAAAGACTTACTTATCTATATCTATAATTCGCAAAATGTGTGTGTATGTATGTGTGTATGTGATCGGATGTTGTTTATGTGTTTCCACAGTTTCGATGTTGTTTTGTTTGATAGATAATTCTTCAGAGCCGGTTTTGAGTCCAAATTGGCTGGAAAAAAATTATAATCTTGAAAGAGAAAAAAATCGAAAAAAATGATGTTTTACTCTGCGCAAAAATCAAAGGCAAAATTTAATGTCTGTAAAAAACAGCGTACAAACAATTTAGAGAGTTCAAATATCACGCAAAAGATGCGTAATGAAGACAAGGTCGTATAGCATTAGCAGGGATGTTCAATGTGCAGCTGTACGAGACAGCAGGCATACAAAATAACAATTTTTGGAGGTGAGGGTTGATGATGCCTCAAGCAAGATATCTTTTATCAGGGACATCCTATTTTCCTCATTTTTCCTGTGAAACAACCGCTCAATTTTAGCGAACCTAAAATAAGTTTTACAGGTGAAAGACATCAGTGATGTGCACCGTTACCCTAACGTTTATGCACCATTCTACCTGCATACGAGTAAACCCACTCATTCTGCAACTCTATGTGCCCATTTACTAAGTTTTCTTTGTTCATGTTCTTTCAGTTTCATTCACCCAGTACATTTCCTAATATTACTTTTTCACACATAACCTTCCAATCCTAGCTCATGGTGTGTGGGCGTGATTCACACCTCCACACGTTGCCCATCGGTTGCTGCTGACCGTGATAATTAGCGCGTGCAGCAACGCGTGTAAGTGTGGCCCTGCAACACGCGCTGTGAAACACGATGTCCCACGCCCTGACACACGCGCATGCGTATGACCTGCGGAACGGGACACCTGTTTGAGCCCCTTTACACGTCCATTGAAATTAATCTGTGTCATGCTGATTGTCTACGCAGTCCTAAGCTGATTGCTACCGCTTAATTCCGCAATTCCTCTTCTACTTCTACCGCTTACACATTCCCCTTCTCTTTGCCAAGCTTCAATCTCTCTCAAGTGAGCTTACCTTTTCTGTTGCATAAAGCCTACTACTACACTGTTAAGGCGTTGCTTTCATTGTTGTTTATAGCCGTTCCCAATTTATTTATTTTTTTATTGTTAAGTCATTTTTTGCATTGCATTCACCGTAGTAATAAGTAAGCTTGCTTTTTTATTACTCAACATTTATTTTTCCAACATTTTCTAAAATTATTCGAGCTTAGCGGTTCCTGTAAGTTTTCAAAGTTCTCTTCTGGTATTTGCACAGTCTTTACATTTGAAAATTATAATTTACCTAAGACATGCCACCAAAGAAAAGAACTTCCCTACGTCGCAAAACCTCTGCCGCCAGGTTCACCATGCGAATAATCAATAACAAATCGTCTTTAGAACATTCACTTTGCTTGTCTCAAAATGCCTCTCGGAATGCTTCAATCAGAGTCCGAAGATCAACGTAGCCATCGGCTTTCCAGAAGAGCATACCTGAACGCTTCTGCGCGCGTGGTTGAAAATGATGATCAAAGGACACTTCAAATGCTGTGCACGAGGCTGAAACAAGACTGAGAGCGCAATAACGGCCCCTGTCATTTGGGGATGTGCCTCAGTTGCACCCAAATGTTGTTACTAATATTGATTTTCGGGTGGGCTGACTTTAAACTTAAACTGCTCCAATTGAACGGCAAAAATGCCCAATAATGAAACACGCAAACTTACTGCCAATATTGTTATCATTTTGCTGTCTTTCTATTCCTAAAATTTCATTAATCGGCCTTTTAAATCTGCACACACACACACACATATATATATATATATATAATCAATACTTCTTATATTAAGGGTGAGAGATAGATAGATAGATAGATAGATAGATAGATAGATAGATAGATAGAGTGAGAGAGAAGGATAGTTTTGGCATGCTTCTTAAAGAAGCAATATATAGTAGGACGATAAAGAAATTCGATACAAAACAATAATAATAATAAATTATTGTATATTATTAGGCCATAAGGCAAAATAGAAGCATAATCAGAAAGATGTAAAAAATCGGAATTTCCAAACACGTCCGTGACATTTTTATGTTATTGCAGTTGGACATGCGCATGCGCATGCGTAGATTTTCTCTTAAGGCCCAACAGCATTATTGGTGGATTTTTCCTTGAATAGCGAATACTGTATTATTCATGAGATAGACTAAGGAAAAAAAAATGAAAAAAAAATATAATCAGTAAATTGCTGATACCCCCTGAAGAGTGGACGGACGGGTCCGCCCACGAAACTCTGGAGTCGGGATGCTGAAGTTAACATCAATCAGTTAAGCGACAAACTTTTACTCATATTAATCTTTGATATCTATCTATTTATCTATCCATCTATCTATCTGTTCCTTATTTTAGGATATTACATCAATATGTTAATAAACGCTACATAATTGCAATCATGTTTCGATGTGCACTAACACATCTCATCAGCCGTATCCCTCTCTCACTCTCTCTCTCTCTCTCATATATATATATATATATATATATATATATATATATATATATATATATATATATATATATAATATCAAGTATGTGGTGCAGTTCAATTTAAATTACAATGAATCATTCATACAGAAAACAGATATAGAAGTTAATGATAAAATGGCGAGAATACATCTTCGCAAACAATATACTAAGAGACATTAACCCCGAACCTGTAAATGAATGTTATTTTACAGATTTACAAATATTTTCTTACCTGATGATATCTGTAGGAACAGATGAAAGCTCGTAAATATATAAAAAAAAAGACCTTATTCAACTGAAATTTATAAACAGGGATCATAACATTCATTTACAGGTTCGGGGTTAATGTCTCTTAGTAAATTGTTTGCGAAGATGTATTTTCGCCATTTTATCATTAACTTCTATATCTGTTTTCTGTATGAATGGTTCATTGTAATATGTGTATATATATATATATATATATATATATATATATATATATATATATATATATATGTGTGTGTGTGTGTGTGTGTGTGTGTGTGTGTAATTTATTTTAGAATATTACATCGAAAAAATGTCAAAATCGCCAGTACAGTGTTCACTAACCCTATTACTGATTTTAATTTTATCAGCAATATTTCGAGAAGCAGTTTTAATTTTACCGACACAATTAAAATTTTAATATCTATCTTCTTGTAATTCTTATTTAAATTGATTTTGATTAATGTGCTGTAATCCCTGGGATTAAATTCATAAAAATTAGTAGTTTTATCAGATTTAACAAATATTTGGTTGGATTTATTAATATCCTTAACTATAACAACTAAATTCCTCTGAAACTTATTGTTATTTTTTTTAATGAAAAATGATGTCATTAAAAATGTTTAGAAGATCAGTTTCAAAGTCGTGAAAAGCGTTTCATGAGAGGGGCTGTTTTTAAACTCCAAAATCCATAAGAATCTATTAAAGAATGCGGGGAGATAAATAGGTTTCTACTTTACTGAAGAAATTTTTTTCTGTTGTTAACGTTGTTCAATAATTGTTTGCTAGTACTCTTCATGAGTCTTGCATGGAGCACCACTTTCAGCTGTTGGCTTCGACATTATCAAGATCAAAGAGATTAATGCTGAAAATTATAGATTTGATTTTCTCTTAATTGCGTTTGTAAATTTCCGCATTAAGCCGTTTGTGCCTCATAACGGCGAAACGCAAAAGGCAATAAAAAAAAATCTTTGTGAAGAAGAAATCAATCAGTTGTTAAATGTATTCCAGTTGCCCGGACTTTGATTGAAGAAAATCTTATGCGACTCACGGATCCTCCTTTTAATGAAGGCTTCAGTGCTCGGAAAGCTTCCTATCTTAAACTCAACATGAAAGAGTATATATATATATATATATATATATATATATATATATATATATATATATATATATATATATATATATAAATATAAATATATACATATAAATATATACATATATATAACAGCTGGGCACTCGTATTCAACGATGCCCGTCTACTAGATTGGCTAGCCAATCCCTATTGCAGACTCTCGCTCAGGCACATTTGTGTTTGTTCAACACCCATATAGACAACCTGTGGTTTATACTGCAACTATACTGAGCAGACCTTAGTTACATTCAAAAGTTGTTCTCCCCTTCTCTCTCTCTCATATATATATATATATATGTGTAATTTGGCAGCAACTTTTCTTTCAAACATGTAGTGTTGAATGTTAAAGACAACATAGTCTTACATATTTTCTTTTGAATTTTCTCATATTCTCTAATGAGACTTTTTATTTGAAAATAGTTCCGAAATATGTATTTTCCATACGATGACCTAGCGCTTTCGAACATCATTGTTCATCTTCAGGGTCAATATTTTAGTCAAAAATTTTTTTTTTTTTTTTTTTTTTTTTTTATTTAAACAAACATTTGCCAATTATCTTGTAGCGTAATCATGTTGCTACTTTTTTACAAACTAAAAACGTTAAATTCCTTTTAAATTCAAAAGACGCGATGATGTTATATCACGTGCATGGCGTAGATTTTTATCATGTGACAGCGTGAAAAAGATTTCCAATACACAAGCCAAAAGATCGAAGAATACGCTACAAAATTTACTGAGGGGTTCAAAGATGAAAAACAAAATATAATGTTTCTTATACAAAATATTCATAATTTAGCAAAATCCATTGTGGACAGACGAATCCCAATGTAATATATATATATA
>OZ038513.1:25947473-25974973 GCA_964036315.1 Acanthosepion esculentum
ACAGGACAAAAGACATGCTCGTCAAATGACTGTTTAAAATCAAAGGATGGAACGCTCGTATTAGAGAAGGAAAAAAATTCTTCAGCGCTTGAGTGAGTATATTGGAGAACTCTTCCATGATGAAAGAGAACAACCAGCAATACACAGAACTACTGACGGACCTGAAATTCTGAAAACCGATATAGAAGGTGCACTGGCCACATTAAACAGAAACAAATCGGCAGGGCCAGACGGAAATGTTGACAGCCTTAGATGACCAGTATTTACATTAGTCGGACTATTGTCCTCATCTTTGTCGCCATATTTGTCACAACGTTTCGGCCGTTGTACGCTCCGGCCTTCTTCAGGTGGTTGGAATTTCCTCAAGGACACATGGCACAGTGGATAAAGGCGTTGGTTAGATCCAGTGACAGACCCAAAGAATGTGAGTTCAATACCCGGTTCAGGCAGTGGAGAACTTTCAGAGGGAAATTTACCAGGAGATAACTGATAACTGACATCCATCAAACATGGCTCGTGGAACTAGAACAGTCTACCCCAGTGATCGAAATAAAGGGTTCGGTTCGAAATTCCAACCACCTGAAGAAGGCCGGAGCGTACAACGGCCGAAACGTTGTGACAAATATGGCGACAAAGATGAGGACAATAGTCCGACTAATGTAAATACTGTACATAATACCTCATCTCAGAAATATAGACAGACAGCCTTAGATGACGTTGGCATAGACACGATCACAAAAATAATAAATGAAATCTACAACAGGGGGAGGGGTATGTGCCGGAAGATCTTAGCAGATCTGTCTTCATAGCAATGCCTAAGAAACCAGGCGAATGTGAACTCCACCGTACAATCAGCCTAATGGGCCAGGTAACAAACTCATCATCCGTATTCCGATGAAAAGAGTGCGCAGCCGAATCAGGCCAGAGATAGGACAAGAACAGCGCCGGTTCGGTAAAGACACCGGAACAAGGAACGCGATATTCATGCTCAGGTGCACCTATGTTTCATCGACTACGCAAAGGCCTTCGACAAGTACGCCATAAGCGTCTGTTGGAACTGTTCAGCAACCTTCATATATTCGGGAATGATAGAACAATAAAAAACCTATACTGTCAGCAAACAGTATGCATGCGCATAGAGAAGGAGTTCAGCGACTATAACAAAATAGAAAGGGGCGTAAGGCAAGGATGTGTCTTCTCACCGGACCTATTCAACCTATACAATGAGGCTATGGAAATCCTACCGATATTCAGCGTTGGCGGCTACAATGTTACTAACATAAGATACGCAGATGACGCAGTACTGATAGCAGACACGAAAAAATAATTACAAAACCTCCTACAGAAGGTAGCGAAGGAGAGCGAGAAGAAGGGACTAAGTATAAACTACAAAAAGACAGAATGGATGGTCATCAGTAAAAGGATGAGCCCGAAATGCGATTTGCAGGCCGGGGATACTAAAATCAAGCAGGTACGGAAGTTTAAATATCTGGGAAGTGTTTTGACAGAGAACGGCAAGTGCGACATTGAGATCCGTAAACGTATTGGGATAGCCAAGGACTTATTTCAAAAGCTAGGAAGAGTATTACGAGACAGGAGGATTTCTTTGGTAACAAAGAAAAGAGTACTGAGCTGTAACGTGTCATCTGTCCTTCTTTACGGAAGCGAATATTGGGCGCTCTCCTCAAAGATGAAGAAGAGACTCGAGGCGACGGAGATGTGGTTCTACAAAAGGATGCTGAGGATATCATGCACCAAGCGTGTGAGAAATAGGAAAACTGTATTTCGTACGCGTTTCGTACAATGTGAACTTTTTCAAGGCGAAAACGATATGAATTTATTGAAAACAAAGTAACTATTAACAACAAACAAAATGTCCTTAGCAACTAGAAGAAATTAAAAAACGCTATTGTATTCATACTGTCAAATGAAAATTACGTCAATTACTTTCACGTGTAGAAATATTATTTTTTTGTCTAATTTGGCTTGGGAGTGTAGTAATTTTGTTAGGAAAGGCGATATTGGGAGAAAAACCTGGGCGTAGATTAATATTTGGATAATATTCAATGGCGGCACTCTCGAGGATTTTCCTTCTGAGTGAGTTATTGTCTTTTTTTATGAATGTAGCATTTTTAAAATCAGAATTGTTTGAATTTATTTCTCTGTATGACTAGTGCATTAGCTAAGTTTTTTGTGAGATCTCTTTTGTGTCCATAGATGCCTTTTTTAAAAAACACTTTTGCTTCTTTCTGCAATGTATTGTTTACTTTGTTTTGAATAAATCAATTTCGTTTTTACCATGGAAAAGTCCACATTGGACGAAACGCGTCGGCTAATAATACAGTTTTCATATTGTCTTTTACCTTTATATATATATTTTTTTCTTTTTTAAACTAATGTCCACCAGGCCCAAGAACCACTCGAGGTAGAACGTTACTGAAAAAGTTTGTTGTGTGAGCGGTAAGAGTAAGCTGCATGAGGCACAATGTATGAGAACATGATGGAAAGATAAGGGCTACCCTTAAATTGATCAGATTAAGATTATGGTGTTTGGGAGTCGGCTCGTGGGATGAAGCTTTTCCAGTGGAATTTAGATCTCACTAATGGAATATGTGGGAATTAGTAACCCTAGTGTACCCGTTCTGGTGGGTTTTAGCTGTGAAGGTTATAACGGGTGGAACTAAGGAATGTAGTTCTTCTGAAGATTTTCCATGGGAAGAGCGATAGAGTAGCGAAACGGCTTGAAACGTCCCGTCTGGAGGAAAAGGACTGTATGATAGATAGAAATATTAAAATAAACCCTCTAAACTCGATCATGTCTATCACACCACTCCTCACTGCCCTCTCTGTTAAATTACATAAACTTAATACTACCCGTCAAAAGTGTAAATGTTCATTTCATTTTCATTTTTCGTTTCACCTTTTGGAAGTGTAGTCTGATGATCCAACGTCCTTTAAAAGGGCTATGGTGAAATAATTTATTACATGGAGCCTTAAAGTGGTCTGTTTTTCTTATATATATATATATATATATATATATATATATATATATATATATATATATATTATAAATTAATTGATTTAAAATATGGGTTTTTCGCTACACAGTGATAACCATGTTTCAAAAATGAAAGTTAAAGCCTTTGAATTTAATTTTGTTATTAAACCAGACATTAACTTCCATTTTTGAAATATGGTTATCACTGTGTAGCGAAAAACCGATATTTTAAATCAATTAATTTATAATATTAATGCTCTATAAATTTACATTGAGCACTATTGTGTAAAAATAAAAATATCTATAAGAACACCGGATTTTATATCTTACTGTTCTTTCTTTTTATTTATTTATATATATATATATATATATATATATATATATATATATATATATATATATATATATATATATCTTACTGTTCTTTCTTTTTATTTATATATACACACACACACAAACATATATATATATATATATATATATATATATATATATATATATAATTATGATATGCTGTACTTCAGGAAAAGTGATTAAAAACTTGCGTCATTATTATCTGTGATTTCTTTATCTTTCTGTACTTTAGTAACCCGTTTCAAAATTTAATTAAATTTTCTTTAATATTCCTTTTTTTTTTAGTTGGCAAACTAAAGATTTTTGAACATCGGCTGTAAGTGCATTTTGACGTGAGCTTTGTTTCAAAATTTTAGATGTTTACCATATTTTGTTTTTTGTTTTTAATTACGACTTCATCGTAGAAAAAGTTGAAACACCTCAAAGCATATTTCAAGCCGGCTTTTCGAATGTTTATTACAACAACGAATTTATTTTGGGGAAAATATCGATTCAAACGAAATTCTTTCTTACCTAAAGAAAATTTGACTGCGTTCGTAATGAAAATTTTGCTAGCATTCACACTTCCTCTGTCTCTGATATATATATATATATATATATATATATATATATATATGCAAGGTGCGACAGCTATTTGAGAACATATTTACTGAGGCACCATTGGAAGAGGAGAGTACATAATGTAACACGTCATGCGATTATTTTTAGCGTTTTCGTTTTTCTTTTACTGATATCGAGTGCATTAACAAGGTTGCTTCTAAAATTACTTAGGAAATGAAAATATTATTTTTGTTTAGTACGTTTTTTTTCTTAAAACCAAGAAAACAAATCAATATGTTTTAAAAAAAAATATATTTTAACACATGTTCAACATACAACCACAGAATATTATTTAATAAAACCCGTCTCAGTTTCAAGAACGACCTCAATACAGCCTTGAAAACCATGTAACCTTGCTGAATTCAATGATTATTCTTCATATAGGCAATACGAAACAAGCCGCCATTGTGATAATGGCGGCTTTTCAAAGTATTGTTTCGTATTGAGGCGGTTGACCTAATTATTGACGTATCAGACGCAGACCCCTAGATTAATATGAGAACTATAATACATCAGTTAATGTGTGACGATGATGAAGATTTTCTCTCGGCCATTTTTAGTTGTTGTAGGAGGGAGCAGAATCCTGGTGAAAACCTACAGCCACAACCATCGTCGGTTCCTTGCACTGCTCATTAACTGACTTTTCCTGTATACTCTATCTTTACAAGAACTAGATCAGACCAAAGACTACTTCTACCATCCCTGTGTGGGAGCTGCCAAGTCCTCACTGGACACTTGATAGAATTCAAACGCGTCTACACGGCATTGTGGGTGATGGAGTATTTCCCCCACCACAGACGAAACTTCGCAAGCCTCACAGTACTCTATCGCTAATTCCATGGCATCACACTTAGTTTCACGAGTAACGACCAATTCCATTTTGTATTCCTCTAGTAAAAAGGAAATTCCTTCTCAAAATCTTCTTCTCGAGAAAGAATACTTTGTGGAACAGGCTTCCGAGAGGATGTTCTCTCTATCATGACAATATTAACCTCTTCAAGTCTAGAGTTAGTCATTAACTTTTCTACATATCCTCATAAAATGCACTTCTTATTGCCTTCTATTACGCTCCCGCAATAACCACCTTCGGTAACCTACCTTGAGTGGCTGCTTCGGCTTGTATTGTGAGAAATTAGTAAGAAAAAAGAAATATTGATAAAGGGCTTCACCAACCTATCCAGCATATATCGTCGGCAGTCGGATAGATCTAATGTGTTCACATTCCTCCCTGGTCATTTGAATAAATATAGTTGTTTATCCCTTGTTTCCTGTTTAGGATTGGGTGTCCTGTTCCGGCTAAAATCTCCTTCAACTCTATACTTCTAAAGTATCCGCCTAGGCTTTGAATTTTACTATTTGTATTTTTTATTTGTTTTGTTTTTTTTTACAATAGGAGTAGATAGGTTGATATAGGAAAGGAAAATATACACTATGCTCTTAGCATTAGCTACCAACCACAATAGCTCGAAGACAGCGAGTTAACTGCGAACAGGAGTAACAATACGTGACTTTGAAAGTGTGATACAAATCAATTTTTCTTAATCAATTCACCTCAAGCAAGGCGATAACGCCACTAAGACGTAAGTGGCTAATGTAAGGGACAGATAATAAAAATGATTTAGGATGTAACAGAAACAAAAACAGGCAGAGACGTTAGAAGAATAAAGATGAAGTAGAATTCAGAACGAAGCGGAAACCAATTCTAAACTGTAAACAATGGATAAACCTCTACTCCTGTCCGAAAAACCAGGGCCGACTCCTTACCGCAAGTCTCGGGATTGTACATCAATATGCTGGATAGGTCGGCCAAGCCCTTTATCAAATTATCTTGATATGTAATTCATCACATAATACAAGGCCCAAAAGCTGCCATCATATTAGGATTTAATTCCTTAGAAGAAAATAGGCGTATGCAACATAACAATATGTGAAGTCATTTTTCTTTATATAAGATATATAAACGAAACTGTTCATTTGTTCAGCAGACACAGAATTATCTATATGACAGATAAATAGATAGATAAATAGATTGTTAGATCGATATATATAAGATTTAAGAAACAGCATATATGTTTATATATAGTGGTAAATATTAAAAATATTAAAATAATATTAAAAATAGAGCTTTAATATTATATAAAAAGATTGCTTAACTTTAAATTAAATATAATTTTTTTGTTGTTTTCCACGACTTCGAATTTTCTTGGTAATGTCCATTCCTCAAGGGCATCTAAAACAGAACATCCATCTTAAAGAATGGACATCACCGGGAACATTTGAAGTCTTTGAAAACAACCAAAAATTTATATATATATATATATATATATATATATATATATATATATATATATATATATATATATATATATATATATATATATATATATGAGATAATGGTATATATATATTTATATATCAAGAACAGTATTGTGAAAACTGATAAAGTCGAAAAAGTTAACTTGATGCGCGTCGTCCTTCAGGGCATCATCGGATTAAATTTTTTATATTGGTAGGACTACACATGCGCACAACGGAGGGTTGCTGGGAAATTTAGAATGACTAGAGGGTGCCTTAATCGTAAAGCCATCTACAGTTAATTTATGCCTGGCTCTTACAACATTTCACGATTTCTAGCATATCTTCTATCTTAAAGTGTGGAAAACCTACTTACAAAAGGGATTTTAAAAAAATAAAATAAAATTGTGAATGATGAATTCGGTTGCTATATATATATATATATATATATATATATATATATATATATATATATATATATATATATATATAATTCTAATGCATCGCAATTTTCATAATAATTCAATGCGTCAAAAAATAACCTGTTTTGTCTTTGTCATACAATTCCCCCATGTATTAATGATACCAATATTGTCAATAAAATTTGTATTTATTGTATATTAAACTTTTGACTGAATTGAAGCACGAAGAGAAAGATTTTAATGTCGGAATTTTCGAGCAGGCCTGTGTTCTTTTTCAACTATACGAGGAATAAACAAATATGTTCTTGTGGAGTTATTTCCTTAGTGGAAACTGTATTCGGACTAAATGCGTCCTAAATAGGTTAAACGTACAGAAACGTTAGGAACTTGTAATAAAGTGTTACGCAGAGTAATCGAGCTGTGGTCGCTGACTACTTCTTTTCATTCGACTACTACTGACTCCTACTTATAATAGATGGGAGAGTCCATTATCTATAGACTAGGTGTATTTCACCTTAACACCCTCCTCCTAAAACTTTACTCCGTAGGAGTAAAAGTTTTCTTAATTTTTTTTTTATTTTATTTTTTTTTATTTTTTTTTTTACAGAAAAAGGAGAAAAAATACAAACAAAAAAAACTTCATTTTTTAGCAACATCGTAGCGTATCTCCTACGTTTTGGATCCATTTTTAAATGATTAGTTGCCTTTCTTTTTCTCTTGGATCGGCGTACCTCAGGTAACATCGGTGCTGGCGTTGGTAGATCAAACGTATCAAAAATCACCTCCATAGGTGTTTCTTCAACTGGAGCGCTGTCAACCACGTCTGAAGAGCGTCGTCTGATCTGGTTAATGTGCCGTCTGTACGTGAATTTTTCACCTTTCACGAAGTACATCATGTTGCCAATCCGCTTTTCTATTTTTCTACTCTCCCAGAATGATTTATACCTTAAAGTATACTTTTTCACCAGTATTGTATTTCTTAACTTGAATAAATTTTTCTGTGCCTGGCTTTGTCTTTTTCGGTAATAATTTGTCGAAAACAGATCTTACCCGACATGCAAACATCACCTCGGCTGGCGATTGTGACGCTGGTGTTGCGTTATTTGGGGTAAGTCTGTTCTCTATATAACAATACTGTATCGCAAAGCGAAAACACATTTGTTGTGTACTGGTCCCTCTTGGATATTTTTTCTTTTACTTTCAAGATATACTCGTCCCTGGTGGCTTCTTCTTTTATTTTTTCTAGAGTTACTGGAAGTTCCCGAACTGCATTACACACAGTAAATTTCAGCTCTTCTTCTGACTTCAGTGAGGCAATTACCGTGTCTTCTAATGGTTCCCTCTAATGTGCTCGATGCTGAAGTTATAATTTAGCAATATTGTAGCCCATCTTTGTAGTCGGTTTTCTGTATGCTTCGGCAAACCCTTTTTCGATCCAAAAATCGAAATTAGAGGCTTATGATCGGTTTGTAGCTTAAAATGTCGACCGTGGAGAAAACGGTGAAATTTCGCTACTGCAAATATTATTCCTAGCGCCCCTTTCTCTATCTGAGAGTAATTCTTCTCAGCCGAAAGTAGTGCTTTAGCAGCATGGGCAATTGGTTTTACCATCTGTCATTTTGTGTAAAATACACGCTCCTACTCCATACGCACTTGCGTCGCAAGCTACTATGATTTCTAAATCCGGATTGTAATGTGTTAAAAATAATTCCGAGGTTAACACTTCCTTTATCTTTTCAAATGAATTCTGGCATTCATTAGTCCACTTTCAGGGTTTTCCTTTCTTTAATAGTTCATTTAATGGTTCCCGCAGATCATACATTTTAGGGATGTATATTTGGTAATAATTAGCTAATCCCAAAAGACTTTGTAATGTGGCAATATCATTCGGAGCCGGCATGTCTTTTATAGCCGCTGCTCGCTCTGGGTCTGACCTTCTACCATTCTTATCGATGATCTGCCCCAGATATTTCACTTTCTCCATAAAAAACTCGCATTTGCTTTCCTTGAGTTTAAATCCAAAATCCTGTATTCTTGAAACTACTGCATTTACATGTTTCACGTGTTCTGCTATACTTGTACTTCTCATGAGGATGTCGTCCAGATACTCTACTGCAAAATCCAAACCACCCAACATCGAATCCATTACTTGTTGGAAAATGGCGGGGCCGACCTTAATCCCAAAAGGTAGTCTGTTAAATTTATACAGACCCCGATGTGTGTTAATACACAAAATTTTAGACGTTTCTTCTTCTACCGGTATTTGCAGATATGCATTGCTGAGGTCTATCTTCGAAAATATTGTGCCTCCATTAAGCTTCGCAAATATTTCTTCCGCTGTTGGTAGAGGATAATTATAGTCTTTGAGTGCCGCGTTTAACCCCGTCGAAAAATCCGCACAAACACGAATGTCTTTAGACTTTTTTTTCACGTATACCGTCGGAGCTGCCCAATCACTATAGTCAACTTTTTTGAGTACACCGGATTTCTCTAATCTGTCCAATTCTTTATCAGTCTGTTCCATTGGGGCAAACGGAACATTCCTTTTCTTTTTTAATACCGCCTGAGCGTTTTCTTTTAAAAAGAATTTTGCTTCCATCTTGGTACACGTTCCCAAACCTGGAGAAAAAACAGTAGGAAATGTTTCCTTAAGTTTCTTTATTAATTTTTGGACTTCGGGGGTTTAAACTTTCTACCTTGTAACAGAAGGAATTTATCGGTAGATCCCATAATTGAAATTCTGTTACCCAATTCGTACCAAGTATGTTTGTGATATTTTCCATGACAAATAGTTTAACTTTTCGCGTTTTTTTTATTTAACGTGACGTTTGTAACTAGTTCTCCAATAAATTGTATTTTTTCTCCCGTCACTGACTTCGCGATTTTCTTTGTCTTCATTAAAGTTGGTTTCCCCAACTTCTTCCACGTATGTAAATTTATGATAGAGAGATCCGAACCAGTGTCAAGTTGCATTTTTATTTTTTATTATTTATTTCGACCGTAACAAATTTTCTAGTTATTTCATCGTTTACCTCGTTGTACTTTAGTTTTCTTATTTTATTGCCTTTATTTTTTGAACGGCAATGTGTGCTTCTATGCCCAACTCTTCCACAGTTGAAATTTTTTTTATACCTAAAATTGCAATATCTGTACCAGTGTAGTTCACTGCAAGCAAAACATGGCTTCGGGCGTTTTTATTTGTTCTTCTCTGGTATTTTACTTATTGCTTGATAATCTGCAATTTTATAATTCTTTTTGTTCGACTGACTTTCTTTGTACCGTATTTTCCTTACATGCGAAACGCCAGACTGTTCTATCTTTTTTGCGTCTTTTTTTTACGCTAACATATCTTGTGCAGTCTTCTGCCAAATTCTGTACCGTAATACTTGGATTGCTTTCCAATTTTGCCAGTACTAATTTTCTCAACTCTGCGTCTTTTTCCGCTACCAGCACTTGAACAAACACCAAGCACTTAAAATTGTCTGCGCTTAACTCTGCTAGCTTGAATTCTTCACAATGGCTGCGTACGTTATATAGTCATGTTCATCATCTTTATCAAATTCAAACATTTCCACCTCTTGTGGAACAAAGATGTCTTTTAACTAAATAACTCGCTTAATATATTTACCGCCTCGGTAAATGTCAACTCGTTAGTTTTTTTCGGTAAAATGTAGGTAACCAATTTGTTATGCTCAGCAGTTCCTAATTTGCTTAAAAGAAGCCTAACCTTCTTTCCTTCAGACCACAAGTGGCAGTCCTCGTTATACACGTCTGTATATTTTTATAATATTCTTCAAAAGTTATCTCTTCATCTGGACATTACGTGAATATTTCAATTGAATTCCATATTGTATTCTCTGGGAAATAATCATTTTGTAGACTTTTCTCTTTCCTGTTCTCAGTTATTTCCAGAATTTTGCTTTGAAACACCCCATGCACCTGTTACATTTTCTGTTGGAATTGCATCTGTCTATTGAAAGTTTCCTCCTGTAACTGAATCTGGAATGTATTTTGTTGTTCTAATATTTTCGTTTGTTGTTCCAACTGGAACTTTAAAAAATCCTGGAATAGACTTTTGCATTCCTCCATTTTTTTTCAAAGTGTAAATCCGAGAGTTATTATTTGTTGCGAACAAAATCTTTCTTCCTCCCTATGAGTGCGAATTTCGTCGTCAAAACCACTGTGGCGAACGAACTTTTTCTTCCTCCGTATGAGTGCAAATTCTCGCCGCCAAAAGTTATATTGGCGAACGAAAAAAATTTTTTTTTTCCTCCGTATGCGTGCAAATCCTCGTCACCAAAAGTTATATTGGCGAACGATTTTTTTTCCCTCCGTATGAGTGCAAATTCTCGTCGCCAAAACTTATATTGGCGAACGATTTTTTTTCCTCCGTATGAGTGCGAATCCTCGTCACCAAAAGTTGTAGAGTTATTTCCTTGGTGGAAACTGTATTCGGACTAAATGCGTCCTAAATAGGTTAAACGTACAGAAACGTTAGGAACTTGTAATAAAGTGTTACGCAGAGTAATCGAGTTGTGGTCGCTGACTACTTCTTTTCATTCGACTACTACTGACTCCTACTTTTAATAGATGGGAGAATCCATTATTCACAGACGAGGTGTCTTTCACTATAACATATGTGCAACTTGATCTTCCGAGGAATGTTGTTGTTGGTTAAAGGTTTCCCGGAGGAAATTATACTCTCTGATTAAACCCAAATCCCTGTTTAATCCTTCAGTGTGCGAATTTAATCTGAAAATATATTTCAACTCCGATCTGCGTCTTTCTTGTTGGCTGTTGAATGAAAACTCTAAAAGCACACCTATGATGTCATCAATGCTATGAAATGGCTGGTTGAAGTGTGTAGCGAATGTAATTTGTACGTTGTTATCACTGATGTTTGTTTTTTTATCGTTATTGAGCCGAAGGCAGAATTCCTTAATTTCCTTTTTGTATTTGTAGCAGAAAAGTAAATATATAAGATTTGAAGTGTCACAATTCCCTTATAAGGCAGCAGTGAATGTTGTATAATCACCCTACAGATGAAGAAGAGACTTGAAGCAATAGAAATGCAGTTCCACAGAAGGACGCTGAAGATAACATGGACCAAATATGTGAGCAACGACGAAGTTTTAAAGAAAATGGAAACAAAAAAGAAAACTTATACTTAACATCAGGAAGAAACAGTTGAAATTTCTAGGAGACATAATGAGGAAGGAGGGCTTGGAAAATCTGATGCTCGCAGGGTAGATTGAAGGGAAGGGATGCGGAGGAAAATAAAGCACAATCTACTTAGAGAGCATAAGTAAATGGATGGCGGAACAGGATTTAGGGGAAATAAGAAAAAAAAAACAGTTTATTAAGAGTTCCAAAGAACAGGAAAGTGTGGAGAGCCATGATCACCTACGTATTGATGGCACAGCGCGCATAAAGAAAAATAGCGCTGCATGTTGTAGACGGGTTGATACTGCCGATGAACCTCTTGTTTCACCAAGTGTGACCCGTTCATTGTCTTTCAGGCGCTACACTATGGGAACAGTGCATGAGTGGTCACCTTCCGGTTCTCTGTGTGATGTTGATCGTAATAACGTTCAGAACAGCCGGAACTCTGCTGTTCACCGTCGTCATACGACTGCAAGCCAGTTTATCAAATGTGTAAAATATAAAAAGACAGACAAAAAAAATTGTCGGACATAGCATAAATCTTTAATAAGTAGCACGGTAGCTGTCAAAAGTGATTGGGATTATTCCCGCTCGGATCGACACTTCAAACTCGGATTAGAGTATATCTGCGGTCATTTGCACTGGATTCAAACTTCACTTCTGGACTTACGGCCATATCACGTTGAAACACCGGTTCTCGTACGATCACCGCAGTTGAGCAACATCGAAGCTGGTTAGTATCTAGATGGGGAACCGCTTTGGAATACTACCGTAATTCCCCATATATAATACGCATTTTTTCTTTAAAAAATCATAAGCAAAATTAAGGGTGCGTACTATGCGCAGCTACAAAAAAAATCTTTAAAAATTTGCCGTTTCATAGGTCGATTTCAGTTGCGAAATGACTACTCATCAGAAACATGCGACAATCTGACACTAACATTCGGCGATTGCGACCCCATAAGGATGTCAAATACAATCATATGTACCTAAGAATACTTACAAATGTAAAATAAAATAAGAATTATCATAAAACTAAATTAGAATATTATTATTATATAAAGACATTTATGATATGTTTAACGTTCTTTTTATAGATACAAGTATTTAAGCAAATGCTCTGTTTTATAATAAACAGTATTAAATAACATGAAAATTTCTCGGACATTCAGGCCGGTAAATGTTATTTAATACTGTTTATTATAAAACAGAGCATTTGCTTAAATACTTGTATCTATAAAAAGAACGTTAAACATATAAATGTCTTTAAATAAATTGTCGGACTTTGTCCAATTCAAAAAAAATATTATTATTCTATGTTTAAATCCATTTTTTATGAAAAACTACATACAGATCAGGCAGATTGCATATTTTATCGAAGAAAAGCAGGTTAATGCGTCTGCGCAGTAGGCACACTATATGTATTTCCGTTTCCTTTTAGAATCGTGATGATCGGAAATTTTGATATATATCTTCAATTACAGCTTGAATATGAATAGGAAACGCTGACCGTAATGAAATTGGAGAGGTATAATTTATAGGGTTTGATTACCAAACAAGGGGTGCGTATTATGCGTGAGTAGAATCATTTTTCCCCACACTTTCAGCACAATTTTGGGGTGCGTATTAGGGATGAATGCGTATTATACTTGGGGAATTATGGTACGTGCTGTAAGTTTGGATATGAGAGCGGTATAATGGATAACCGCACGGAATTGGAAATCGGAGAGCTGAGTTCAAATTCCAGCCAGGTTCTTTATATTCATTTACGTGCAAATATCCTTGGAAAAGATATGAATCCAGCTCTTCTCCCTCCAGCTATTGGTTAATCAGTAGAACCTGTATCAGTAAATAATTGATATCTCCCTCGTGCCCACCACAAAAAATCTTACAATCTAAAATATTTTCTGTTGTTAAATTCCTTGTAAATGGTTGATAAGCCATAAATACAAATCATTCATTGAACCAAACCTTTTTCCAGGCATTTCTAAGTAGATTCGATGTTACATGTTAGGCTCTATTACACATACACACGGTATATAAGAAGGTGCTGAAAAGTTCTCGGTCCGACCCAGTAAATTTTTCGAATCCATTCTTGGTCAGCTCGACAATATTTTTTTTCACCTCACGTATACAGAATTGGCCATCAACCGCCTATTTTCACACGACACCAGAATTATCAAAACGAGGCGAGAAGAGAGAGAGAGAGAAAAAAAAAAGAAATTCTGGAAGTGGAAATATACAGAGTAAATAAGAAAGCTGGAAGAACGCCGAACTCTTATGTAATATCGGTCTTCCTATGTGGCAGTAAATACTAGACAATCTCTTCAGAGATCGAGAAGAGATTCGAGGCAATAGACATATCATGTTTTTACAGTAGAGCAATACTGAAAGAAGTCTTACAAGAATTCATTATTGTCGGCCACAATCTTAACATCACCAGGCACATTATTAATACCAAACACAGAAAAGAACTCCGACCGAAGACAGTAATAGAAAGCAAGATAAAATGGAATTCAATTGTAAAAAGAGATAATAGAAGCAAAACGAAGAGTCCAACATGTAAATTAAAAATCAGAGATGCCAACATCAAGCAAGTACGAAAATGTAAATATATAGGGAATCTTTCGACAGAGGACGAAAAATACGAAACCAAAATCCAAAGGCTCTTTAAGATAGCGAAAAATGTTTTTTTTCCAAAAGCTAAGCTAAGTATTTCTAAACTGGATGATTTCGTTAGAAACAAAGAAAAATAGTATTGAAAAATAGTATTTTAATATCGGTCCTTCTTCTATGGCAGTGAGTGATGGATAATCTCATCAGAGATGAAGAAGACACTTGCGGCAATCGAAATGTGGTTCTATAGAAATGTAGTTCAGCAGCGATGACGTTTTAGAGAAAATGGAAACAACAAAAAAAAGATTAACTTAGAAAGAGTCAGTTGCAGTTTCTAGGGTACTTAATGAGGAAAGAAGGCTTAAAAACTTGACGCTCACAGGATATAAGATATAAAAGACCAAACGAGTTGTGTAAATGGTTCGTAGAACAGGGATTAGGAGATATAGTAAAAAGACACATTTTACTGAGACCTACAAAGGACAAGAAATTGTGGAGAGCCGTGATCACCCACGACCTGGAAGGACAGGGCACTTACAAGTAGAAGATAAGGAAAAGACAAAGCGAGCGTGAATGAAAACAGCGAGTTAATGCGTTTGAAACGCACTGTTTCTTTCATACGGTTTTACACTGAAAAAGAAGTTTCTAAGCACTTAACGGCCGCCAATAAGTTGTAAAAATCCGGATTACGGTTATACAGAATAGCCGATAAATCCCTGGCGGCAAATTAACCTATTTTTTAATGTTTTCATTTTAATCATTCCACTCTGAGTAAGGCAATAAAGCCAGTAAGACAAGTTACTGGGTGTAAGAGAATATGTGAAAACAAAGAAAAAAAAAACTTTATTAAGGAGACATATTTAAACGTGAATTCTATGCTAACAGTTTATTTTCTTGCTCTTCTCACTTGCAGAATTCCCTTCCAGTCACATGTTTTCCAATGAACTTTAATCTTCCAAAATTTAAATGCAACATCAATTGCTATCTACTGTCTTTCTGATTACTCTTCTTTTATTGTCACTCCTTGTAATGATTTTTTCTAGCTCTTCCACACCAAGTAACACCTTTGACTTTACTGCCTTGCATGGGATCAAATCGATCAAAACAATAGAACAATAAAAGACTTGTCTTCATTTTCATTGCCATATTCACAACGTTTCGACCGTTGTAGCTCAGGCGTTTTTCAGGTGATCGGAATTTCGAACCGAATACTTTATTTCTTCCACCAGGGTAGATTGTTCTAGTTCCACATTCTATGCGTCTTCCAGATGTTTCAGTTATTCCCTACAACTCAACTCTCCAAGATTTGGTTCACCAGTGCTGTAGCCTGGTATTGAACTCTTACGAGTAAGACCTCCCCCCCCCCATGGAGGAGCACATGACTAAGAACTGTGTGTTCGCCATCTCGTATAGCTGGGGTAGGAAATACAAAGGAGAAACAGGCCGCCGCCCTTGAGGTAAGTTTGCAAGAACATCGTAAAAACGGTAACACAAAGGGAAGTAGAAAAATCTGGCGTATCTAACGAGATATGGAGGGAAAAGGGTGATCGAACGTGGTATCTTGTAAAACAAAGAGAGGAGAGTAAGGTCACATTTAAGAAGGAGAGCAAGGATAGAAGGAAAGAAGAAACCATATAAGAAAGGGAAAAGAAAAAAAGAGGAATCGAGATCAGATGCCAACGGCGTAAAAAAAAAAGTTTTTTTTAACCATTTCATCCCAATCAAAGGAATAAAGCAACTAAAACGGAAGGTGCTATTGAGTGTGAGAGACTATAAAACATTATTAAGGAGAGAGAACAATAAACGAACAGGGAATCAGAAGATAGAACATAACGATTGACATTTCATTTAAATCTTTGAAGATTTTTAACTGGATGTATGGGTTTTGTGTATATTTCTAGAGTTATAGTGATGTTACACCTATCCGACTACAGCTCCATCAGAACTCATTTAAACACACACACAAACTTACCAAACTTCATCCGAAACATACTAGCAAAATAATACAAACATAATAACCTCATCCACATGCAAAAAAATAAATTAAAATAATGGAAGCCTTAATAATAAAGAAAAAGGCTACACTCAGTAATATTAACTACGAACAAGGCCAAAATGTGCAGACTGTGTTCGGAAAATAAAACATCCTTATAACCCTAGAAACATACACAACCCGTACATAAAGTTAAAAAGTAAAAATAAAATCATCCTTGATAATGGCTAAAAGTATAGCCGATGGCGCTCGGAATTATAGAATATTTGAACAGTTTCTACACACTCGACTTTCCAGAAAATAAAACACTTGTTCGAACACAAGAAAAAATAAATAAAAAGGTTAATCGCAGTACCTCGTCTGTCGCGTTTAATGAAACATATATATATATATTTCGTACAATTGAAATTATGGATGATCATTTTCACCCGCGAATTTTAAATTTAAATTCCCGTTAAATGAAACATTAGTGGTGTGACCATTAAGATGTAGGTCAACTCATCGGGTTCCCCTTCTCTCTCCCCGGCCACTCCTACCTCCAAGATATCATGCCCCACATTACTTTTTGTAACTATGTCATCTTATGTCATTTCCTCCTCTATGACCCCTTTGATGTTTTCTCCCCCTTTCTTTTCCCAACTAAACAGTCCCCCCTTCTACAAACTGACAATGTTTAATGAAAATAAACATTGAACGCTCTTTGTGATTCAGTATTAACATTTCATATTTAATATTTAAAATTCTATATTGTGTTAATAGGACTCGCTTGGATTATACCAACGGATTACTAACCCATCTCTCAGTCACTGTGTGTTTATCTAAAAATAAATACGCTTAAATTCACCTTCTTCCCTGCCGTGCGCCAACGGCTTCAGGGAAGAATTTCCGATTGACGCGAATTCAGCCGGTTTTCGATTCTAAGCCAGAGGCAACCGGATTGTCTAGCCACACGGATGAGCTGTGATACAGCGAAACAGTCTGTCTGTGGATGACAATATATATGCTCCTGAAAAATTTATTTCGGTTGAGCTCTCTGGGGAGGGTATGTGGATTTGTAAACAGTGACTATTACGGCTAATAATGCAAGACTCGTCGGTAAATCGAATCGAGTTATCTCAGTCACTGTGTATTTATCTAAAAATAAATACGCTTAAATTCACCTTCACTGCCGTGCGCCAACGGCTTCAGGTTAGACTTTCCGACTGACGCGAATTCAGCCGGTTTTCAATTCTAGCCAGAGGCAATCGGACGTCTAGCCACACTGATGAGCTGTGATACAGCGAAACAGTCTGTCTGTGGATGACAATATATATATATATATACGTACCTGATCCAACAAAATTATTAAGGTTTCTCTGGTTATTATGCATAAAATGCAAAACCTATATTTTATATATCTACTATGTAAACGTCACAAACTGCCTACCCTGAGTAATTACTAACAGTACGTGCCTCATTATATATATTTATATATATATATATATATATATATATATATATATATATATATATATATATATATATATATATATATATTATTACTCTTTCAGTCCTGTAATTATGTCTTTAGCTCATGTAATATGTTTCTATTCATGGTTAATTTTGGCGAAGAAAACTTTTCTCTATTATTGTTTCACATCCAATTTGCAACATATTTTTATGCAACAAATTTATTATAATTTCATTTCAATGAATAATTATATCTTTTCATTTAATTTCTATTGTTACCGAGATTTTTTTTTCTGCAAAACGACAATATTTTACATAGGCATTTTGTATTGGGGTCTGTGTGTTTATACATATAAAGGACTATCCATTTTCGGAAATCCAAGGTGACTATCACAGTTTTAAATAAAATCTAATCAAAGAGACCATGATCTGAATGAAATTCTAAAAAGTATGATTTAACAATACATAATTCAAATGGCAAATCTCCTTTCATGTGCCATAGGTGATTATGGACCTCTACAGCTTCCTTTTTTGTTGTTCTCAGTGACTCTTGGCACTTTATCATTATTCAATGTCTAGTTCACTTCATCTACAGCTTCTTCGATGTATCATGTCTAAGGAGATGTGCGATCATGGCTCTCCACAGCTTCAGTTTGTTGTTCTAAGTGACTTTTAGTAATTTACTACCCCTAAGATGTATGATTCAGCCAATAAATAATTCAAATGTCCACTTCATCTTTTATGTGCCATATAGGTGATTATGGCCCTCTACGGCTTCCTTACTATTGTTGTTTTTAGTGACATCTGGCAATTTATCATTGCTCAGTCTTTAGATTTGCCATCCATTCACTTCATCTACAGCTTTTTCGAAATAACATATCTAAGGAGATGTGCAAGAATGGCTCTCCACAGCTTTCTTTTGTTGTCTTTTTTTTACTTTTGGTAATTTACTACCCTCTTTGTTCTTGTTCTATATTCTATTGACTACTTCTTTTTCTTATTTTATGTGAGAGCATGGCGATCATGGCTCTCCACAACTTCCTGTCTTTTGTTGATCTAAGTAATCTTTGTATTGCGCATTGTCTGTGTCACACATTCCGCTTTCTGCTGCAACATTACCTAGATAGTTAAATATCTGTTCCTAGTCTATTTTGACGTTCCCGTTTCGCAGCTAATATATGTGAAATCGTCAATTTAGGGCTTCTGCAGGAAGCCGCTTAAAAGTCTGTCTGGAGTTTTAGCTTGTTTCAAATAGTTTACTTATGAAAGTCAGAAAGTTGTCACACATTTACAGCCATATTAGCTTAAAACACTGGTCACCAAAGTTAAGCAAAGTGAAGCCTGGCCAGTACCTAGATCAGTGACCGTTTATGAATACGAGGTGATGTAAGCTTGGGTGTTCTGGTGGTGTCATGGATGACGAATTGGAATTGGAAACCGGCTAGGCAGAGTTCTAATTCCAGTTGGGTTCGTTATATTAACTTACTCACAAATACCACTAGAAAAGGTAGGAATTCGTCTCTTTTACGACCATCTTAGTTTAATTAGTAGGACTTTTATATAGGTTAATCGTTAGGTCTTGTATCAGTATTATCGCCGCAAAATTCTCACAACTTAAAAATATATGCTGGCATTTAAAGCCAACATATAATTTTTCAACTTTCAAAAGGTTCATAAGCCGTAAAAGACAAAGCAAGACATTTTAGATTGTTTTACTTGTTTGCGTTCTTATTGTCCGCAACCGAATCTTCGTATATTGTGAATTCCTAACTCGAATACACGCGAATAGAAGCAGATTCGTGCTGCTTTATTCATATATAGGAATAAAGTGTCGCTACCAACACTGGAGTTTGAACACATATCACCAGAGAGCAAGCACGGGCGATCCCATTTTAAAGTAGATCACATGATGGTAAAGAAAATGTATATATGGGAATTAGTGTGGCGTCTAATTGATCCCTATTTCTACACTATCCTCTATTACTATACAGATCGCTATTCTCTATACTATTTCTATACTATTTCTTTATACTGATCACTGTACGGATTATTATTCGGATCTCTATTTGGTGGTTACTATTCGAGCGAGTATTATCGCGCAAGTACTATTAGTGCGAGTGATATTCGAAGGCGTCTGACGCCAGTATTGTTCAACGGCGTACTATAGTTGTATCTGCGACTAGCGGTATAACCCGTCTTCGACGGGGTGTTTCATTACTGGGACTGTTTGCCGTTCAGTTGGAGCAGTTTAAGTTTAAAGTCAGCCCACCTGAAAATCAATATTAGTAACAATATTTGGGTGCATCTGAGGCACATCCCCAAATTGAGGGTTAGCAATTTGAAAGTGGGATGGCCCTGAAAAGGGCGGTTTTTGCGTTCTCAATCTTGTAAGGAAGGAACCTCATAATAATAATATACGATAATTTTTATTTATAATATAATTTTTTTTATAATTCTAATAATCATTTTGCGTTGGATTTCAACTCTCTAAATTGATTGTACGCTGTTTATTTTACTGTATTACTGTTTATTAAATGTTGGCTTTGTTTTTTGCGCAAAGTGTAAAAAATTAGTTTTTTCGATTTTTCACCTTCAAGGTTGTAACTTTTTTCCAGGTATTTTGGACTCAAAACCGGCACCGAAGAAATATCTATCAAACAAAAAAAAAATTATCGAAATTGGATGAAAACTGTGGAAACGCATAAACAACATCCGATCACACACACATACACACATCTTGAGAATTATAGATATAGATTACAAAGTCTCTACTACAACGAGCATTACGAAAGTGACAACGAGTATTCGTTGACGTCACAAAAGTGTCAACCAATACTCGTTGACATCACAAAATATATATATATATATATATATATATATGTGTGTGTGTGTGTGTGTGTGTGTGTGTGTGTGTGCGTGCGTGTGTGTGCGTGTGTGTGTGTGTGACAGAATAAAAATATCACTTGAGGACAGCAGGGACAACTAAAATGGAGCGGGAAAAATGGAGACGTTCAAGAAGGAGACACAGCGGAAGAATGAGAGTTGAGAATGAGGGAACCCCAGAGAGATCCTGGGTGTAGCAGAGGAAAATTGAACTACCAGGCCCCACTTACTTCGCTCTGAAACACCCACTCTCGGGCCTCTTTTTTCAAATTTTACGCTTTCAAGCCACAAAATAGTCAACGAAACATAGCTTTTAGAACGGTGGCAATAGGTACATAGTAAACTTTCGCCTTGCCACCCATTGAACCCCCAATCAACTGATCACAATCCCCATATATTGTAGAACTGGCATGACTTATCACAGCAAATGTATAGGATTTTACAAGCATAATGTAGAAGAATTTTTCTGAAATCCTGTTTTTACAACACCAACACTTCTAAATACTGTTTTTTCGATTTGTCTATCAAAACGTATACAGGGTGTCCCTCCAAAAAAACATTCCAAATATGAATATCTGAGTAGCTACATGTCCCAGGCAAACTAAATTAAATAGGCTTCATGTTGAGTAATAAAAGATTTATCGAACAAGATATGCAAAGGGATGTAAATTTTATTATCTATTTCACAACGCTTCAATATGCGCACCACCTGTGACACGACACATCTAAAGTCGATAGTCCAGCTCCTGCCAAACACGTTGTAGCATGTCTTGCCAGCGCCTCAGGTATTCTCTGCTTATTTTCCTGTAGGCTCGTAGGAAGAGCGTGAATATAGACCTGTCCCTTCATATAGCGCCATAGAAAAAATCACATGGTTAACTTGGTGGCCCTTACAACAGCATTTTGTCATTAACACTGTCACGCTAGGTCAATCTGTCTGGTAGATTCTTATTGAGATAAAACTTAGTGTTTACACATTTCCTTAACATGTGAGATCATTTGAGCGGGAGATGATGTTATTACACAACAGAATCATGTTATTTTTGGGGGACACCCTTATCGTTTTGAATATTTTTACTGTCTCCAAATTCCCCGTTAACAGCTTGTGTACTTTTACAATCTTTAGTCCCATCCATCGGAAGTGAACATTTTAAAATAATATTTCTTCGCCGTCTTTGTCCTACTGTCTCGTTGGTGATTCAATGAACAAAGAATTTTGGTAAAGGATTGTCTTCTATCGATGACGCATTACAATCGATAATGTAAACAGACAAGTAATTTCTGATTTGACAATAACGCGTATTGTTTAGTAGAAAAAAAAACGGTAACAACTACAGGAGTTGAGGTACTTATATTAATGAAAAATTGTTTTGAGAGAAAGATTTTATAAATTTCAACCAAAAGCGGTACTGGCTACTCGGTTAATAAATGTCAAATGTTTCCTTATAAGGAAACGGCTAATATTACTATTTGGGTGAAATCATTAAAAATAAATAAATAAAGGATTCAATTTATCAATCTTATCAATCTAGATAACCCTGAAGGTTACCTAGATTGATAAGCTCTTGAGGAAAGCTGGAGAGCACACAGGCCAAAACGTTAGGATAATAAAAATAAAGATGACGAAAATAGTACACGTGTAAATAAGGTAAATGAGATTTTTAATTTACTACTTTTCAAAAACTGAGACTTTTTTGTGAGGTATATAACTCAAGCATAGTGTATTTTTGTCATTTTAGTTTGAGTTTTTTTTGTGTGTATAACAAAGTACTGAATGTGTTCGTACTTTAAAAAACTTCAAAACGTGAAACAGATGGTAGAGATAGTTTCGCGCAATGCCACAAATTGGTACAAAACTAAAATATTAACCAGAAAATATGAGTCATATTCTTAAATAGTTTCATCAGATGGAGGCTTTCATATGGATGTCATGCATATCACCAAACCGGTTCAGAAAATTGTCAGTGGTATACAACCACTGGTTAAAAATGACTTTGAGCGAGCGAAGCCTATATATATATATTTATAAATTTCAACAGACAGTACTGGCTGTACGGTGAATGAATGGAAAATGTCTCGTTAAAAGGAAACAGCTAATATTACCATGTCCGTTAACATGATGGAGTGTGTGGGGTGTATCGTCAGTGGTAGCACCTTTGCAGCGAACCACTCGGCGCTGCTTTATTCAGGGTGCGGAACTGTACTGGTCTACATCCAACTCTCAAACATGACTCCAAGAAGTCGCATGAGAGCTACAACGACTACACACCGGTCAACTCCGTGGGGTTATTCAGAAGGGTTTCTCGACTCCACTCGATCGATGATGGTGAACGCTTCTCCACATCAACCTGTGCCAATCAGCCATCGGCCAGACTCCAGAGACACTGAACGTCAGATGTCAACGACTATTACCAGTGGGCGGAGAATCTTTTGTGCAAAAAGAACTGGCTAGACATTGCACTATTTTTGACTCGAATGTCACTATGAAGAAAACTGACAACAGAAATAGGGGAGAGTGGTGACCACGATGGCGTCAAATGCGCTAACTGAAAAAAGAATGACGGCATAATTACCATTTGGCGACATATTTTTCAGTTACGGTTCATATGAGTCAGCTGCAAGCGACGACTGGCATTAATTTTGTTGTCCAGCTGCTTTAAGCCGGACTAAGCTAAGATCAGACGATTTTGAATGATTGAGATAGGCAGCCTTGACCCGACATTCAAACGCAGAAAAATCGCGGGCTTGAGAGAGACTGAGACATGGCGAAAATCAATTCGCAGGGTTTGAAACGCTCAGCTTTGAAAACTAACACGCAAATCATTGCTTGCTTTTTTATTGTTGTATTGTGTTGCTCTACGACACGTTATCAATAGTAAGTTTATCTCTTAGTTTACTAGATACTTTATATCTCTTCGACTCAACGTAGGGAATTAGGTCAATGTTGTGTCATGCGTGATACACACTTAGGCGATCATGTATCTTTCGATACATGAATGTCGAGGCAGATTTTTCCCGCAATAGGTTGCCATTACTTTTTGCGGTAGACCAGTTGCCATCCAAGGCTATAGAACCAGGTCTATCCTGCTATTTACCCATAGCTGGGGGGAAGATAAGATTCATACTTTTCCCAATGGGAATGTAATAGATTCGACTGAAATTCAAACTCGGCTCTCTGATTCCTCAATCCGAGACGTTATCTCTTAATACAACGTGCCATCTTGCACAATAGACACAATCCTATTTATGCCAATTCACTACACTTCCGTGAACCAAAGACGTTTAATGTCTTTGGTTGTTCTCGAACTTCTTCTACAACATCTTTCCTCCTCTCCCCACTTGTTCTGTTCTTTTTAATGAAGATATTGGACTCATTTCATCTTAATTCCGTGTTTGAATAACTCCCGCTATCTTTCATAGGCTCCTCTTCTATTGCATTATCTGATCTGAAGAACTCATCCTTTCTTCTCTGTCAAACTCTTCTTCCATTACGACGTCTTCTGCTTCAATTCGAGGTCAGTTGGTCAGAATGGACCATTAGGCGTTTTCCTTTCTTTGATATAATGACCGTGTGTTTCCTTTCTTTGATATAATGACCGTGTTATGTCTGCTTCTATGATGGGATCTCGTAATCTCAGGACTTGCTACTTTGTCTTTCTTATACCAAATTAATTTTTGATCTCCTCATAATTGCGCCGTTTTGGAGTAGTAAAATCAATAAGAAACTATAGATTATTAAGCTAAACAATTAGATGCGAACAAAAGCGCCTCTCACTCCTAGTAGACAACCTCGTTATCAATTACGCCACGACCAGACGAGCGACCAGAGGTCCCAGTATTTAAATAAAAATCAAATTCGCCCCATGCAAGGCAGTTAAAGTGATACTAAGTACAAAAATTAGAAAGAAGAAATATTATTAAAGAGCGAGAACAATAGAAGAGTAATCAGGAAGACAGTAGCTGCATTTAAATTTTTGAAGACCAAAGTTGACCGGAAAGCGTGGAGCCGTAAGTGATTTCAACAAGCGAGAAGTACGAGAAACAAACTGTTAGCATAGAATTACGGTTGCATCTAGCCATTTCAATTGTAAATTGATGAGACCTTGTTGCTAATCTAGTATTGCGCTTAAATTCATAAAGTCTTGGTACAATAACGAAGAGCGATATTTATTTTAGCTTCAATACAGAAAATGTGGTACAACGTCAAAAACAGGGAATGGGGAAACGGATGGTCTTCTCTTAATATTAAACTTTGCCAGCCACAAACACTGAGCCAAACATACCACAATATTCCTAACACTAAAACAACACATTCTTACTTACCTTTCTTACTACATTCACCATAATACCTCATTGTCTCTATGAAAGTCCTAACGAAAAATTAATTAAAATTAGAAGAGGCTGTTCATTTTACAATATTTGTAAGAGATACTGAGGTTTCAGTCTTACATATTTTAGCTCAGAGGCATTCAACATTTTTTCAATTGGCAATACATTTTTTACAAATATTTGCAGCACATTACTGAATTTTTGCTAACAAAGAGAAATGGTCGTTTCCCTATAAGGAAACATTTGGCATTTATTTACCGAGCACTAGACATAGTGAAGGTGTCAGCAATACATTTTCATGGTAAAAACATTACCAGCAATACATTTTTGTAAAAAAAAAAATATTACCAGCAATGCATTTTTTGAGAATAAAAAATTACCAGCAACGCATTTTTGGAAAAGAAATTGCTAATGCCGCCAAGAAAATTAAATTTCGGCATTAAATGACATACAAGGAGTTGATACACCGTTAAACGAACAAAAAAAAAATGATTAAAGCCAGTCGAAAGAATGGAACATTAACGAGAACAAGCAGTTCATTTACTGCTTGGAGAGGCTTATACGGAAGCTATTACACCAAAAAGAAGACCTTATTAAAAATGTAATACATATAACTTGTTTGTTGTCTGTAACAAAACTTGTTTGAATGAACATTCGAGCTTAGAAACGCCGAAAATGAAAATCAATATCGGAATGCAGATGTCATATAAACATTGTTTTGAAAATAATCTATAATATATGCTATATTTATTAGATTAATATTCGAGAAGGAAATCATAAAACTTTCTTCGAATGTAAAGTCATCTACATAACGCATGCGCAAATCCTGTCTCTTGTTCTCAGGCCTTGGAAGTACAGAAGCTAAGAAAATGGCTTCCATATGAATTTAACGAACACAATATCTGTCAGTATTTAAACACTTATGTTTATCTTATTGAGCACAGTTTCGGTAAAAATATATCATTTAGATGGAAAATGACTTAACTACGCAACATGTAATTATTAAATAGTATACGATGAACATTTCAGACCGAAATCCTGCCATAAACATATCAGGCTAAAAACCTATTGAACGGCTTCATTCTCTTTCTCTTTCGCGTGGTCGGTCTGTCTGTCTGTCTGTCTCTGTCTCTCTCTCTATATATATCTATATAGGATATCGAATATTGAGTGCTGGTGTTAATAAGATAGCGCTCGATATATTATAACAGTGGTATTAAGTATATATTAACACTTTGAACCCTACGATCCAGAATAATTTTAACCCTGAGCTCTTGAGTCAAAATTCGCAATTGTTATATAATGTTTTACGGTAGATATAAAAAATAATTACAAGTGCTTACCCACCGTTCAACAGGTTGCTGGGCATTACGTCATTTTTCTCTACCACCGGTAAAGCGGTGGTCAGGGTTAATAAATATATATATTATCCCTCACCGTTAGCACAACTCGGAGTTTCATGCACAGCGCAATATTCAGGTACTGGGTAGAAACTAGCGTTACATAATTTAATTTTTTTCAATACTTTAAATATAAAGAAAAAGAATTAAATATAAAATAAAAATCCCGTCAATTTTAAATGCAACATATACTTTTAAATAAAAAAAACCCCGTAACCTCCGTATAATATATGGACTTAAAATTTAAAGTTTAAGGGATAATACATATATATATATATATATATATATATATAAAAGTGGACATGGAAGTCAGCACTTAGAGGCGACAGTCTGTTTCATGCTAGTGCAATCGCCTGACGATTGCACTAGCATGAAACAGACTGTCGCCTCTAAGTGCTGACTTCCATGTCCACTTTTATAATTACACACGCTCTATCTCTGATATTGAGCACTTTATCCCATAAATATAGCACACTTTAAGACTATATTTCTTCATATATATATATATATATATATATATATATATATATATATATATATATATATATATATATATATATACATATATATATATATATATATTATTGTAACCTAGAGAAGGTTACTGAATAGAATTATCAAACGAATGTCGGTAATGAACGATAATACTTAGGACACGAACAACGCCTATAAGATTCGCCAGTGGCGCGTAGAAGAAATAGTCAACTCCTAGAAGTGAGTCAAGTAAATTCCACAATGAATCTCCAACTGTAGGATATCTACCAACCGACCCACATGTGGGGTATCCGAGCCCCTGGGTTCGGCCAAAAAATCCCCGTAAACCCCTATATAACGGGGTCGGGTAGCTGTTTCCCGAGACAAGACTTTGCTTTTCGACATAACCTCGTCTGGGGATCCTCTCTGACAAAAGGCAGATAGTATGACCAGCAGAGCTGGAGCCGAATCTTCAGCTGCAGACCAACATGCACTGTTTGCTACTGTATTTATGTGAATGAAGA
>OZ038513.1:25979973-26047473 GCA_964036315.1 Acanthosepion esculentum
GGCTAAGACCTTGGCTAAAATCTTCAACTCTGTGTTTAACATCGTCAAAGGCCGATAATTATCTACCCCATCCCCACCATCTTTGCTATTGCGAAGCAACTTGATCACACCCCTGGTGAAGCGTTAAGGTATAGACCCCTGCTTCAACCAGTTGTTGAAGATCAGTACCAGCAAGGGGACAAAGATGGGCGACTGCGCCCATCTTTGTCCCCTTGCTGGGGAAAGTACATTGTCCCCTTGCTGCGAAAGTACATTTCGTAAGTAAGACCATCTAATCCCGGAGTCTTGTCCAGACCAACCTGTTTCAGCGCATCCCAGATCTCAGACTCTGTAATGGGACCCTCGCACCCAGCCGCTTCAGCCGCCTCGAGGCGGGGAAAGTCGGCTAAATAGGCATCGAACTGAGCAGGGCTCAGACCGGGCTCCCTGGTAAACAGCTCTCTGAAAGTAGTCACGGAAAGCCTCACAAATGCCCACGTCTGTAGTCACAGTCCGCTTATCCGGCAATGTGATGCTCGCGATATGCCGACTAGATGTCCTACGAGCTTCCTCTGCACGCAATGAAGCGGCCATGTTCGTAGCCTCGCAAGACATTCTTTTAAACCTAGCACTAACTACTAGAGCTTGATCCTTCTTGATAAGTAAGGAGGCCAGCTCCGCCTTAGCTAAGGCTACGTCCCCACTATCACGGGATTTGATCGCCCGTTCTACTTTTGCCTCACAAGACTTTTGCGCTGCTAACCCTGCTAGATTGAGTCGGCAACTAAAATCAGCAGCAAAAGACCTAAGTTTAGATTTTAAAGTATCCCACCACTTATTCCCAACTACAGCACCCGACAATTCCCGCTGTAGCATTAGTAGAAGCTTGTCGCGGAAATCATGCTCGCCAAATAATGAAGAGTTCAATTTTCAGTAGCCAGCCATCTTAACCTTAGTCTTATCTAAGTTTACCCGAACCCGGATAAACCTATGATCCGAGTAAACTATAAAATGGAAACTTGGACATTCTACGAGCCCTACTTCGACTCTCTTAACTAGAACCACCGAATCCGCCCCTAGTCCAAGTCCATACTACCTCCCGCGGGTGCTCATTTCGATACTTATCGACAAGATCAAACCCGTCGATAAAGTCCCGAAACGGCTTAATATCCGGGTTGTTAGTACCCGATTTTTGCCTATACAATCTATATCGGGATCAAGGACGGCATTCCAATCACCCGCTAGAACTACCGAACGAGATGTCATCAAAAATGGCGCGATCTGCCGAAACAAATCAGACCGCTGCGCATTGTCATTGGGCGCATAAACCCCAATGAGACGAAAAGCCTTATCCTTTATGGTAACATCCAGCACGCAAAGCCTGCCCGCCGGATCCGCGAAGATAAGAGCACGCGCCGCATCCAGAGACTTGCTCACCAGCCAGGAAATACCCCTCGAGCGTCCATCAAAACGTGCTGAATAGAGGACGAACCTCTTAGACAGAATGTCCTCACGGTCGTGAGATAAAAAATGGGTCTCCTGCACACAACAAACATCCACCCCGGGGCGCTGAAGATCGCGACCGAGTCTCGCCCTACGAGACTCCGACCTCCTGCCTCGGGCATTCAAACTTGCTAACCAGAGAGCCATAATGAAAGCCAATTAGTGTTGCTCTCCTGTGTTGAACATGGCCGGGGAAAGGACACCGACGGCCTCTCCCATTGAACCAGTTCCCATCCCATTGATGGAGCCATCGGGAGACAGGCCACCGACATCCAAGGGGAAAGTTAACTTAATAGCTCTATACAGGGAGCGGTGAACAAAAAGCGGGAACCTCCCTGCACAAAATTGTTGCAACTTATTAAGGGTTTCATTTTCGAAACACGCCATGGGAGGAAACATGAAGAAAACTTGGTTTGCCTCCGCCACCATGGTCCAAATTTGGACGGATGACAGTCAAGACCCTCTTCGCCTTTGGGAAGTTCATTGTATCTTCGACATCCTATCTCCAATCTTCCTGAAATTTAATAGAGTCTTAAGATTTTTTAGAGTGGAGTAGAGCCTTGTTTTCCAACTCCTTGGAGACCTGGCACACGTCCACTCCAATGTTATATATTGGTTTTGATTTTTTGTTTGAGAAATTTCTTTAGTATTAGGAGACGGACTCCTTTGTCTTTTAGATAGTTCAGATTTTGGAGTGAAGGCGGGAGTATTGACTGGGGAATGCTTTGGGGTAATGGGGGTTTTGGTAGCGGTAGGACGGCCTTTTGAATCACCACTTTTAGGGTTGTAAGTTTAGAGGGCGTGGGTGATGGGGATCTTAACACAGAAGGTGGACCCATAATGTGTTTCTCAGAAGTAAGGGAAGACGGTGTCGATGAGATAGGACAAGACTTTTTTGGCAACCGTTTTTCTTTTAGAGATTCCTTAAGTTTTTGTAGTTTTTCAGCCTTCTCAAAAGAAGTCTCATACTGTAGTTTTTGTTGTCATAGTTTATCTGCATAGTGGGTCAGGGATTTTCCCTTTCAGCTGGTAGAGGGAATGGGACTGTATGTATCATTAAACTTGGGGGCTTCATTGGGACGAGGACCTGTTGCCTGGAGCTTCCCTCTAGCCTTACCAACAACCTGCCATTCCCCTTTTTCCTTCTCCACAAACGCCTGCCTTGATACTCGGTCCTCAGAATCAGATCTTTAGTGATTAGGTAACGAGTGCTGATTGCTTCGCAGTCGGCAGGCGTGGGCAACAGTATGTCTCACATGAAAAAACATTTTCCTTTCATTACTCTCTGCGATTTAACCCCCAGGGACGTCAATGATTTCATGGCGGTGTCTTTCGTGGAGCGAACGCTTGTCGACCACAAAGACTGATACAATTAGTTTCTCAACCTTCTGCTGTTCCTCAGGATTTGACAAGAGACCATCTTTGGTAACAAGATGAGCGTAGCTCTTGGCTTTCTCCGGGACCTCCGTTATGTTGATCTTACATTACGGTGGGGACGTCCAGCAAGAGGGCTTCTCCCCGACCGCTGAGTTGTCTTCTTTGTTTTTGTCAGTATTAGGAGAACTTGGGCTTGTTTCCGCCACCATAATTTCTTCTAAGCTTTGGCCATTTTCAGCCACCATATTTAAAACTTGGACATTTTCGACTACCTTATTAGCAGGCAAATTTTGGCTGTTACCGGCGACCATATTATCTACGGACTCCGAATCAGTTTTATTGGATAGCTTATCTGGGGGATCATTTTTCTTTTTTTTTGTCCCAAATAAATTTTTTCGAACCGTCCTTTTGGCACTCATTCAGTATATTTTTTCCTCTTTTTTATGTATGTAAATGGAAGGGGAGGGAAGTTTTGGAAAGAAAAGAAAAAAATTAAATAATAAACTTTACAAAATAGACAGCCTTAAACAATAAAATATAAAACAAGACAACAAATTAAACCAGACAAAGAAAACACAAAACAATAGGACGGGTAAAAATAAAAACGAAAAATTAAAGTTAAACGATAAAGACAAAGATAAAACAAGTAACGATCACAAAATAACTTTTAAGACGGAAAAAGAATGTTACAAATGCAAAACAAAATATTAATACAATAATACAGGAAATAAAGAAAATTAACAATAATATAAAAACGATAAACTTAAAAAAATGCGAAAGAACCAATTAAAAAATTTTCAATATGGCCGCTGTTAAAAACTAGTCTGACCAGAAAACGAACGAAACACACCCAATAACAAAGACAGATTAAACAAAATAAACGTAAATTTTAACACAGAACGATAAAGGATAAAAATACGGATTAAAGGATATTTAAAAAGGAAAAGAATAAAAAAAATTTAACATGTAATAAATAAAGACAAAATGAAAAAGACAAAATAAATACGTGGAAGCAAAGAAAGATTTTAAGAAGGAGGGTTACAGAAAATTAACCAGAGAATATAAAACCAAAATAATAATAATAATAATAATAATAATAATAAAAGAAAGGAAATAAATGGATTAAGTAAAATGAGGGGTGATGAAAAAAAAGAAAAAATAATCAAATTTTTTGCAAAAAACTGTCAGTAAAATAAAACATAAGAAATTTAAAAAAAAAACAACTTATTGTAACAAAAGAGTACAAGCAAATGGACGTTGACATAAAATCCCACGAGCTGAAAGAATTACCGGTCGTATACGGTCGGTAAATAGGAACGCAACTTCTAGAGTAGAAATAACGATCGTTAGTCGTCACGCGACTTTCTATATATGTGTTTCCTCTATGGTCACGTGGTCTACTTAATTCAATAATGGGATCGCCTGTGTTTGCTAAACTTGCGATTTATGTTCAAACTCAAGTGTCGGCAGCGACGCTTTATTCCTATATAACAATGCATATGCACTAAAGCTGAGTATCATCTACTATGTATTCAACTGCGAAAGCAGAATAACAGGTATCGTATTTTTATTACTTCAAACCTGCGAAGAAAATTAAATTTCGGCATTATTGGACCCATAAGCAGTTGATATGCCGTTAAACCAACAAATCAGTCAATCAATGCCCCACAGGTGAGAACGCTGGCTAGACACCGAGCAGGATTAAAAACAAAACCTTCGAAATGGCAGATAAACCTTCTTAAAGGACCAGAGGTCATCTAGCATAATGGGGGAGACAGGACTCCATACAGAGTAGTGATGAAATGGTACCGCCGGAAGGAAGTCTTGCTAGAACGATGTCAATGGGCAGAGCGGGGTGGGTTAGTCGGCTGAATCAACGGCCAGGTGTCCCTGACCAAGACGAGCCTTCAAGGTGGAGGACCTCGGTGCTGATCTGAAGAATGGCCTCCGCCAGGTTTAATTTTCCAGGACGCGTTACGCTTGAAGGGACAACTCTCCGTCTGGCGACTTAGACGGCTGAAGTGAACACGTTAGGTGCTCAGTTACGGAGTGACCCTAGGATGATAACCTGTCATGAAACTGATGATCATGATCATGTTTGCCAAAATATAGTAGAGCGGTTTTCCGTTTCATTCTGCACAATTGTAAATTCAGAGTTATCCTTCTCCTAGAATATTTGCCAAACCTGGTTACCAAAATAGTTGCCAGATAAACCATTGAAAACTCAATCTGGTAGAAGTAGATACCTGCCTTATACAAATGACTTTAAACACGATGTTAACACGAAATGTCTCAGTAGGTATTTGATATCACTTCGGTGGTTTCCGTTTTCCAAGATGTTGTGTTACTAAAACTTAGTCCCGTAGTATACGTTACAATATACGTTAAAATATATATTACAATATACGTTACAATTAATATACACTATATTTCACTATCGCGTCCTGGTTTTCTACTTTCGTAAATTGTTCTCGTTTCTGCTGTCTAGAAATATCTTTTCCTTGCTCTTTTACAAAGCTGCTCAGCTCTTGGATTGAACTTACAATTCCCCTACCAAACTCAGATTCAACGAAAATAGGACTAACAACTACTAATGATTACTAAACCAGAACAAGACGAAACATCTGTACACATTGACAGCAGAATAAGACCACTCTCCCCGCTCCATAATTTAAATAAAAGTTTTCAGTTCCAACGTTACGCGAATCGATAGTCACTTTAAGAAGGTCAGAGGGAACAACAATCGACTTGTTGCGATAATAACAACAAAGACGATATTTGTCCGATTGTAAATAATGCAAATAATATAACCTCCCTATCTGTCCTGGGTATGATGATAAACTACATCCAACAGCAAGGCCTATGATCAGGAGGTTTTGTGGAGCGTGGAACCACCTCTTAATTGCTGGTGTTCCCAGGTACACCCTGACCCAGGGTGGTAGCACCTGTTAGTGTCCCAGCTATGGGCAAATAGTTAATCCCCAAACTATGAAAGTGTAAAAATAGGTTTTAATACCAGAAATACTTTGTGAAAAAGTTATTACCAGCAATAAGGCTTTGAAGAAAAAAAATTATTACCAGCAACACATTTTTGAAAAAAGATATTACCAGCTATACTCTTTTGAAAAAAACAAATTACAAGCTATACAATTTTGAAAAAAAGATATTACCAGAGATAAATTTTTGAAGAAAAAAAATTTACCAGTAATACATTTGATTAAAAAAAACAAGAAAGAAATATTACCAGCAGTAAAAATCTTATCGGCATTAAATAACCCATTGAGGTTGATAAGCCGTAAAACAAAACAAAAAGAAAAACAATAACCCCCCTGTGCCTTGTTCTTGTGCACTTTCCTATTTGGCAATTATACTTTTTCTGGATTTAAGTTCTATGAAAAAAGTTCTTCAATCTCACTTCTCGCTTATGATGTTCACCCTGTAGAAGGCCCAAGAGCCACTCGTGGTAGAGGATTACAGAGTAAGAGACGCTACTCCAAGCGAGGAGATAATGCCATCAAAACGCAAGGAGCCAGCGGAAATGAAAGAGAGAAAAAAATAATGAATAAACTAAATTACCTTATCACATCCAATGTTCAAACTCAAGGGAGTTCATGTCCAACTGAGACCAAACGGTTCTAATATAGATATATATATATGTATTTTAAGACATTTTTTATGTTTAGACGTTCTTTTTATAGATACAAATATTTAAGTAAATGCTCTGTTTATAATAAACAGTATTAACGACATTTACCGGTCTGAATGTCCCAGAAATTCTCATAGAAAATATGCGTCCTCCGACAGGAATCGAACCTGTATCCTATACGAAACCGTCATATAGCCTGACATGTTTTTACCGATTTCTCCACAGAGGAGCGCTTCGGTTATCGAGGTCGATTTTACTGTTTTTAAACTACAATTTTCCATGATTTTCTCACGTACATTCATATCTGCTCGATGCGTATCCAAATGTAAACAAATGACGTCCCACATTATGAAATGGACAAAGTCCGACAATTATTTTAAGACATTTTTTTATGTTTATTCGTTCTTTTTATAATTGAACTGAACGCTAGGAGAAGCGATCTACTTCTGTTGTGAAAAGAATAAAAGTCAGATAATAGTAAATGAAATTTCAGCTTTAGACGAAGACGTCAGATGTTTATAATTTGAATTAGAATTCAGGAGGGACAGGATTTTCAAAAATTTAAATACAACATCCATTTTTATGTTCCGCCTTCTTAACTGCAATTCTTTTATTGTTCTCCCGCCTTATTAATGTTTTTTTTTCTCGTATTCTCTCACCGTCCGTGACCTCCTTGAGTCTTAGTAGCTTTATTGCCTTTCAATATTAGTGAAAAGATTTTTAAAAATGACAACTCTCAGAGAAGAGACAAACATTTTTAAGATTTTTTAAAAAGAGAGAAGCATCCATTGGGTATCCTAACAATAGAATTTGACAACCAGCCCAGCCCTACGGTTGGTGCTTCACATAGAAGAGTGTGTGCTGAAATCTACTCTAAAGAGAGAGGTAGATAAATAATATGTAAACATATTTATATAGCCAAAGAATTCAGATTAAGCTTGCGAAATTTACCAAAAAATGGAAATTTGAGAAAATATTTTTTTCACTTTCCTGGATTCTAATTGAATTATTCTTTTCATTTTCGTTTCGTTTTTTTTTTTTAACTTACTTCCATCAAAATTTCATTTTTTTCAACTTTTTGTGGCGGAGAAATGAATTTGTTGGAATCTAATCGATAAATTCCAATGTGCAGGTGTCTTCCTGCGGGAGTCGGCGTCTGCTGATGAATATAAACTTCGAGGCTTTAATTGAACTGACGGAGTATAAAACGAGTTAAAAATATTTGCGCTGATTATTGTGTGCTAACATTTCGAGCCAAAGGGCCGAGTCAACAAGTTTGTAGCCTGACAAATAAGATTCACGGACAGGTAGATGCAATTCCCAGTGTTTAAGAAAATCAGATCGTCTACTCAGACACATGTATCCAGTACTTTTTTTTTTTTTTTTTTTGTTAAATCGCTTCACCCCACGCAATGCGATATCACGTGAAGCCGCGGAGTGGAGGGGGGCGACAAGGGATGAAAGTGAAAGAGAATGAGAAGACTGGGATTAAGAATGATTGCGGAAAGAACAAAAGCCAGACTCGACGTTGCTTAACTTCGGTGATTGTAAGAGAACCGCTGTTTCAACGTGATATGGCCGTAAGCCTTCTTAGAGAAAACTTATCGCATAATATTTACAGTAGACTTCTGAAGTGATTGAATACTGCGTCTTTGTTCCGATTTTATCAGTATAAGTCCTTAAATTCGGTGGTATAGACTTCAAGGGTCAATGGTAACTCGCACAACTGTGGCCTGAATAGCCAACATTCCTTTAAAAATCCTTTCACACTAAGGGAGGCGGTAATCCTACCGAGTAGGGTTAGAGGGAGTTAAAGCGAAAGAGACGGAAAAGACTGGAAATGTGAATGATTGAGGAAAGGGCAAAAGAGAAACATTATTACGGGAAGATAAAACAAATGAGTTCGTGCGGAAAAGGGTTGAAAGTTTCGTGGGCCACCAGGAACCTGTTCTCGAAACTATCATTCGGAGAAAAATGGCGTGGCTTGGACATATTACAAAGCACAACAGCCTGTGCAAGACCATTATGCAAGGCACCGTTGAAGGTGGATGTAGGAGAGGACTCTACGTAAAAAAATGGTTGGACAATGTTAAACAAGGAACAGGGATGAATATACCAGAATTGCTGATGGCTGCCGTTGATAGATATTTTCGAAGAAGATTTTGTGTAGCCTCTGCATTCGGATCCCCCTACGATTACAAAAGTCACGATGATGATGATGATGATGATGATGATGATGATGATGATGATGATGATGATGATGATGATAAAAGACAATGAGAAGACTGAGAATGTGGAGGATTGAGTAAAGGACAAAAAAATCAACATCGGTCAATAAAACAGAAATGGTAGTTGACGCGGCATATACATTTTTGATGATTGTAGTTATAAGGGAAGCAAGAAATCAGAAGGGAATTCTACAAGGGGAAAGTACAAGAAAAGAAACTGTTTTATCAGTAAATCATTATTATCTCCCAACAATTCTTACAATCTAAAACTATTTTCTGGCTTTAAATTAGAAATGGCGGTTGCATCTAGCTATTTCGCAGTAAAGCGGTGAGACCGAGCTGCCAATCTAGTAGCACGCTTAAATTTATGTAGTCTGGCACCAGAAGAAAAAGGCTGATCAGATCAGTTGCCATGAAAATGATTGTAGAAAAGACAGAGGGAAGCCACGTCACACTGTTTCTCTATGCTGATCACTAATCGGATTACTATTTGGTGGTTACTTTTAGAACGAGTATTATCGAGCAAGTATATTACTGCGAGTGATATTCGAAGGCGTCTGACACCAGTATTGTTCAACGGCGTTACTATAGTTGCATCTGCGATTACAAAGTCTCTACTACAACGAGCATTACGAAAGTAACAACGAGTATTCGTTGGCATTACAAACGTGGCAATGAGTGTTTGTTGACATCACAAAAGTGGTGACGAGACTTCCTTCAACTTACACGAGGATTCGTTCAATTTACAGGTAGGAAAAATTAATCCACAAAATATTCAGCAGAGTACAGCACAATGGAAGAAACAACAGCTATTATGATTCAAATCTTGACGCTACAAAAGCAACAACATGAATAACAGTTGCAGCAACAAAAAAACTACAACAGCTATAGAACCCAATCTGCCCTGCTATTCTATCCATACGCGATACACGCTATGTCACTCATAACATTTTAGATTGATGACTGACTATGCAGATTCTTTTTCTGCAGTATATTGTTTTTTCTGCGTTAGACTGGTTGTTAAATCAAGGTTATAGCACCCAGTCCGTTCTGCTATTCAGCCCATAGCTGGGAGAGAACAGATGGATACATACCCGTCGTAAGGGCATTTTCGCGTCAATGAATGTAACAATGGCGACTGGAATTCAGACTCGGCTCTCCGACTTCACATTCTCATTACGCCACGACGGACATCCTTACTAGAATAGCGCTTAATTTTTTTTTGTAAATATGTATGATTAGGGAATGAGTGAGTAAGAGATCATTGTTTTGCGATGCCCTCTCCTTATCTATTTTTAACAGATTTGTTTTCTCTTTTTTTTTTAATATTTGATTCGCCAAAACGAAAAACAATAATTTGAATCGTTCATTAATGTCACATCATTTCAATCTAGCATGTTTCTTTCTGTTTTGGCGAAAGCATTGGTGACATCAGTCTATAGCCTCTTTCTATTGCGTGTCATCGGAGAACGTTATCACACATGTCCTGTTTGCTTTCTCTCCTCTTTCCATGCCAATAACGATAGACTCACCACTGTCAGCGATATAAATTCTCGATATTCAATCGACTTAATGTGCTACGAGATTAGCGAACGACGAATATTAATTCGATTAAAAAACGCCAAGGCATTATTCCTGTTTTATTTATTAGTTATTTTGACAGCAAAATCCATACATATCGAAAATGACGATACTGATAAAGATTTTAGGTTTGTGATTTGTGTCGTGACTAACTTACAGTTTAGCTTTCGATGCCAAAGATCATTGTTCGAATCAGGATAAAACCAAAGCTTTGTATACAAATATTCTAGCATGCCTTGTTCCTTTTAACGCTCCCAAAACGAAAATTCTCACCTTTAAACGAATAAGAGAATGGTTATTTCCCTTCCATCAGTATGGCTGATGCTAACCTCCAGTAGAGTAATTCCTTGCGTCGTCTCGGTCTCACTTTTTCCACGGACATGAAGTGAAAAGATTATACGGAATCACCTGCTACGTCTGCTGCTAGGAAAGTTGATTCACCGTGACATAATTTTATACGACTTTTATCAATAAATATTAATATCTCCCAACAATTCTTAGAATCTAAAACTATTTTCTGGCTTTAAGTAACCTTTCAGTTCAGTTAATTGCTGTATGTGATACCCGCTTGAGCGATCATATCCCCATAGGTCTACCGTACGTTCGTGCATCGAATATTACTGCCACATCTGGCCTAGTGTTTCAGTTATATATCTAGAGATTCTTCCCTACACGCAGGCGGTTAGTAGCCCGCTGGCGGGCCGCTAGCGGTCCACCAGTGGTAACATTGCCGAGACGAACACGCCGGTGGTCCGAAAGCGGCCACCGGCGGTAAACGTTAGTGGCATGCGACCCGGTGGTAATTTGCGTGTAGGGTTGATAGAACCCAGAGACGAATGTGCAATATCATCGGTCTTGACTTGTCACCTCGTCTTCAATCGCTTTCCCATCGCCGTAACATGGTCTTACGGTCATATCACGTTGAAACACCGGTTCTTGTTTGATCACGAGTTAAGCAACGTCGAATCTGGTCTGTACCTAGATGGGAGACCGCTTGGGAATACCAGGCACTGTAAGCTTGGGTGTGCAGCAGGTTTCAGTGGATAATGGCTAGCAAATCGGATAGTCGATTTCCAATTCCAATCGGGTTCGTTATATTCCCTTACGCACGAATTTCCCTTACGAAGGGTATAAATCCACCTCTTCTCCCCCAGTTCTCGGTTAATTAGTATAATTTGTAACAATAACAATCATTATCTAAAAAAATACGATATAAATATATTTTCTGGCTTTAAATAACCTGCCAGGTGGTTGATAAATAGTAAAAAAAACAAACGAACCAATGAATGAAACCGAGACATTCATATATACAGGATGCGATAGATAAATTGTCGTCTAAATTACGCAAAAACGAAAATAACAAATAACGGGCTGATAAACCGTAAAAAGACAAATCAATTATTCAATTATCACGTCGCAATATATAAGTATTTTAGTGACAAAAATGCCTCTCTAATATTTATAATGTTCAGTTCTATGTCCACAGTTTTTATATCTACAAACCCACTATTCCAATATTGAGCCCTCTTACACACTAAATATAGATAATTCGAAACTTATATATATATATATATATATAGCATAATGAGAGGCCACGTATACTTTCTTGATATGTATATAATAATAATTGATTTCTGAGGAAAGATCTAGGTGGTCTGAAATATTAAATAAATAAATATATACAAAAACACAGAAATAAATACATTCATAAAAAAACACCCAATTTTGTTTCATTTATTTTATCCAGATATTATATATATATATATATATATATATATATATATATATATATATATATATATATATGATGCGATGGATAAATTGTTGTTTTAATTATGCAAAAATGAAAATAACCCTGACATCTCATTTTAACAGACATATTTACCAAAATTACACAAAAATATCTTGAAATATTAAAGAGTAAATGTATTCAATAAAATCGCCATTGGCTTCAACTGCGGCCTCCAGACGACTTCTACAATTATATTTGCAATAAGCTGTCTGATCTCGCGATCACGAGAAAAAAAAGCTAATTTCCCATGATTCCCCTGCAAAAACGAAACCGCCTTACAGGCGGGAAATTTAGAGTCATCGTCTTTTTCATTTCCCCTCACCCAGAGAGATCGGCTCCGCGAATGAAGCCCACAGATAAGATTTACACAAGTTTCATATTTGATATTACTCTTTTATGGTAGACTTATAGAATGCAAATAATTCATTCATTCTCCATGCCAGCACAGCAAACAGAAACATTTATTATCAACCACATTACAAGAACTTTCATATATTTACAGAATTAGTACAAGCAAATTCTTCTGATAAATAAATCTTTTTATGTACAGGATGCGATGGATAAATTGTCGTCTAAATTTCGCGAAAATGAAAATAATACTGACATCTCATTTTAACAGATATATTTACCAAAATTACACAAAAATATTTTGAAATAATTAAAAGTAAATTTATTCAATAAAATCATCATTGGTTTTAACCACGGCCTTCAGACGACTTCGGAATCTCCTACATCTCTTCTGGATGGTCTCCTTGTTTAAGTTGGTGAATGCTGTCATAACCCTTGCCTTCAGTTCATCTTTGGTATTACAAGGAGTTTTGTTGATCTCTGCTCAGCTGTGCCCTAAATATAATAATCAAGGGGTGCCGTCTAGAGAGTTAGGTGGCCAGTTGTAAGGGTTGATGTGGTCGCAACAATTCTCCTACGTGTGTGGCATGGTGTAGAGTCCTGTTGCCAGAATTAGGGTCTTCCAGCAGCCACCCTCTTGACCCGGAGCAGCACTATCTCCTCAAGGCACTTGATGTAGGCCTCCGTGTTGAGTCTGAGGCCCTCACCAACAAATTCGGGAGTTCTTTTCCTATCAGAACGATCAGAGTGAGTTTTTAGATCTGCCGTACCTTCGTAATAACCATTAGACTCATGAATCGCTTTCTGAATCTTCTGCACTGTTCTCAGATTGTCACCCAAACACTCTGAAATGTTCTTATTGGAGGTCCAGGCGCGAATGCCAAGCAATACAGCATGCAGTTTCTATATTTCTGGCGGAATGAATTGCGTCATTGCTGCTCTTTTTCTCACAGACGGTGCCCAACTGACCCTACTATACAATCGAAAAAATCAAAACAAACAACGCGCATGCGCGAAACTAAAAATACAAAATGGCGTAAATTTATCTATGGCACCCTGTATTATGTTCGTCTTTGTCTTGTCTTTTTGTACGAGGCAGCAAATTCGTTTACTGCCGCACTTGTCGCATTCTGTTGCAAGTTGCCTCTTCACTCTGGCGTAGGTAGTTGAAATTTTACGCTGTAGGTGGTGGAATTGTAAAGATAACGAACTCCGGAAGCTGTGATAATTTACCTCCGTTACTGCAGAAATGATCTAAAACTCATCTCTTCTGTTCCCATATAAATCTAATCCGAAATGAATCCCAGGAACATTTTCAGACGTGACATAGAGGACAAAAATGAATAAGTTCTCTCGCCCTCTTCAGCCCGCTTCAGGTGTCAGTGAATAACACTCACACTCCACCGTTTTGTTTAATGTAGAGTTTATATCAGGATCCTCTGTTCCTAGAGGTTGAAAACTTAAACACTTAGTCATAATGGATCAAGAACCGAGAACACATTACAAAGGACCGAATCAGTATTTTCTGAACTTGACACAAGAGTGGGAATATGTCACTTAGCATTATAGATATGGGTGACAACAAACAGACGTGTGACTGAGGATAAAATCCGTCCAGTTCCTTCGTCACCTCTCTTCTTAATGGTAATGACAATATTAGCCGTTTCCCTATATGGAAATATTTGGAATTCCTTGATAGAGCAGCCAGTACTGCGTTCGGTTGAATAAAATTTTTCTCTTAAAACACATTTTTAGGAAAACAGGTTTCTCAAGTACCGTAGCTGTTATTGTTCTTTCCAGTTTTCATGGCTTTTTCCTTCCTAACATTCTATTTGAAGTAGTGTGGAATGGTAACATCTTGATTATGTCATTATTTTCTTTTCGAGACACACGTGTCATCAATTTTAGTTGTTGCTGCTATTGGTGGTCCTCAAGTAACGCGGTTTCTTTTATCTGATACAGTTCTTTGTGATTCTGTAGCGCCAGTTCACAATGTTCAAAGGAGATTGACCTTTACCAAAACCCTCAGGTTTTACCCGCTCAAAGCCTTTTTTTACCATTGATCTTAGAAAGTGGTTGTATACAGCTGACAATTTAGATATTTCTGAATAGGTTTGATGCCAACATGACATCCATATGAAAGTCTTGATCTAACGAGGTTATTTAAGAACTTGACTCAAATTTTCAGGTTCATGTTTTTGGTTTAGTAGCAGTGTTGGGTGAAACTACCCCTGGCACAGCCTATTCTATGTTCAATTTTTTCCTCTTATACTTAAATCTGTTATAGCTGATTCATACGCCAAGTTATCTGAAGTGTTTCAGGGTAGGTGCTGTCACTGATTTGCTGATTCAGTGAAACGGAGACCGGATCCCTTCAAATTGGACAGGGCAAGCGTTGGACGCTGGCACAGAATCGACAAGGTCTGATATAGGATTAAAAGAATTGGATATATCGCAAATGCCTATTGACACCGTGTTATCGCCCTGTAAATTATTCTCAATCCTATTGCTGTTTCTTATATACAGGTAGTATAATGGCTATTAGATTCGTCACTACGATCGCTTTCGTATAAACGCCCTTAGGAAAGTGTTAAGTAGCAGGGTAGATTGGGCTCTCTAGCCTTGAGAAAAGGGAACTCTTTTGCTTGAGAAGAAAAACTTTAAGTTCCAAACGGTGGAGGAGGCAACGAGGAACCCTTCCGCCACAATGGATAGCCATGATCGCCAATGTCCTGACGGGATATGATATGAACATTCGAAAGAAGAATATTAAGATTATCTTAATACGGTGCAGAACTGAAATAGGTGTAAACTAAAGAGAAATTTCTAATTTTTAATCATTTCACCGCCCTAGATAAACCAATAAAGTTGCTAAGACGTAAATGACGGAAACTGGGCAAGCGTTACTGAGGAGAAATGACACTAAAATGAAGAGGATTCAAAGAGACAAAAGATGACGATTTACGTTGAATTCAAATTTTTCAAGATCGTAGTTGACAGGTAAGCAAGAAGCCCGAAGGTATTTCCACAATCGAGAAGTGTAAGAGAAGAAACTATTAGCATAGAATTTACGGTTACCGCTATGAATAGCATCAGTAAAAGAATGAGACCTAACTGTCAATCTAGTACCGTGCTTAAATTCGTAAAGTCGAGGTAGAAAAGAAGAAATCTCATCATAAGAATTACAACGAAAAGACAGATGGAAGCTACGTTACGGTGATTATTTTATTGATGCATTCCTTTTTTACTGTTTATCAACCCTTTTCAGGTTATTTAAAGTCAGAAAAATTTTTAGATTGTAATTTGGTTTTAGATTAGTGTTGTGGTGGGATCCACCTAATCTGCATAGGTGACTACCAACTATATAAATAGTGGTTGGCACCGGAAGACGAGGAAGAGGAATCACGAGATCCAACTAGAGACTCTGATCGACTGCGACTAGTCAACACATTCTCCAGGAACGTCTTCCCAGAAATATACAGAAATACTATATGTACTTATTGCGTACACTTTCTTGTTATAATACATTCTTTGTTCCAAGTACATTTTGTGTTGCATTATTATTCCATGCAATAGGCGAGATTCAACATTGAGTCAAGACTCAACAATTAGTAATACAAGTCTTACTAATTAACACATAGCTGGTGGAAATAGGTGGATTCATAACTTTTCCAAGAGTATTTGCGCGTAAGTGAATACAACGAACCTAACTGGAATTGGAACTTGAATCTGCGATTACAAATTCCGAGCCGCTATCAGTCACACCACCTGTACTTCCAAGCTAACCTCGTGTTTTCAGCACCTCGTATTTTCAGAGTCGAGGATTTTGAATGCCGCCTATAATGATGAGTGAGTGGGAAAATGTATATGTATGCTTGAGAGGCAGATAAAGAGAGAATATATATATATATATATATATATATATGTATATATATATATATATATATATATATATATATATATATATATATATAGTAGCGAGCATAAAGATCAGAACGATGTTAAGAAAAAGTCTAAATGTGAAATAACATTTTATTTTAAAGCTTCATAGAACATTTTATCAAAGAAAAATAAGGATATAAAGGTAAATTATATACTTCCAAAATATAAAGATCAATAAACTTATTTTGATAAAGTTGTAAGAATAATTATATAACATTTGAAAAAAATAGATGATCAAAAACATCAGAACGATTAAATAAATCCATACAATTTAATAATTATTTTGCATTATTGTAAATTTTTTAGGGTAAGAATATAAAATAGGGTATTTTACTAAATTACACCGACTCTTTACCGAATTGGAAACATGACAAAAAAAACTGTGACGTCATTGGAACTTAGAAAACTGATAGTCAAGTTATGTAATAAAGATAAACCCTCGTTTGGGGATATTTCAAAGACTGGGGAAATCTAAGTCTTATTCATAATATTTTAAGAAAACTTGAGGAAACTGGGTCACGTGAAGCCAAGAAACCACCTGGCCGGCCTAAGAAAACTACTGCAAGGGAAGACAGATGGATTGGTAATGAATAAAAAAAGGATAGATTTGCGACAGCAACCGCTATCTCTAAAAGAGCTAATGCTAACCTTGGCATTAAAATATCAAGGCACACTAAATATATATATATATATGTAAAGAAGGGTGTGTGGTATTTTACTTTTCATCTCTCTCCCTCTCTCTCCCTCTCTCTCACACACACACACTCTGTATCTCTCTCACACTCTGTATCTCTCTCTGTATCTCTCTCTCCCTCTGTATCTCTCTCTCTGTATCTATCTATCTCTCTCTCCCACTGTATCTCTCTCTCTGTATCTCTTTCTCTGTATCTCTCTCTCCCTCTGTATATCTCTCTCTGTATCTCTCTGTATCTCTCTCTGTATCTCTCTGTATCTCTCTCTCTCTCTCTCTCTCTCTGTATCTATCTATCTCAAACACACGCGTATTTTCTAAATGCCTCTCTTGGACGTGCAAAACCAAATTATGCAGTAAATAGATTTTTAGTTTTATTCATAAGAAAATTACTGGAAATCTCGAATTTAATCTGAAATTGGAAGTTTTTTCATTTTATCATTATACATATATATATATATATATATATATATATATATATATATATATATATATATATATATATATATATATATATATATAAATATAGGTAACTATACTCGTGTCGAAAAACTTCGAACTCTTGATTTAACAACAGCCAAATCAATCACGAAGGAAAAGAAGGTTTTAAAAAAAGAAAGAGCCAGGAACATGAAAGTCTGTCGAAAATAATCGCACAGATACAGGTTCAAGGCCCAAAGAAAAAAACCCGATACGAGTAAACAACTAACTAAAGAGCTCAATACAAGCGTAGAGCAAACCTAGACCCTGACGATTTGCCTAAGTGAAACCTTGGTAGGTGTGTCTGACTATATATATATATATATATATATATATGTATATATATATATATACTTTTTTTAGATAGGTTATAGTATTATATGAAAATATACAATATATATATATATATATATATATATATATATAGAGAGAGAGAGAGAGAGAGAGACTGTTATTGGCAGATTATAGCATTATTTGGAAGTATACAATTATCCATTCCTCCATACTTACCTACCTATGTACGGTGTGGTTGACGAAGCTAAAATCTAGAAAGGCAGCTATAACTTCACAAAATACAGTAGGAATACAAGAAAATCAGATTGAAATTCAAGTATTATTCACAATTCAATCATAAAAGGCATGTTCCCAATGACGCAAGCTTTATCTTCGTAATCAGTTGCAAAAAGAACAACAGCGTGACGGGCGAGGTTCACATGCTTTGGAATTGATTCCTAGCTAGATAAGGAAAGATTGTGCGGCAGGTGTCAAGGGACCATAATCGGGTGATTGTTCGCATCGAAGTTGCGATTAGCTGGCAATTTGACATTATCAAACTTATCATTACGACAAGTGTAAATAGTTTCATCAGCGTATTACATCTATCTATCTATCTATCTATCTATCTTTAAATTTGTTTGTTTTTAGTAATACATTTATTTTACTCGTGACTCCTTACGTACAGCGCGTGTCTACTTTTTTCAGTTTCGTCGTTTGGATTATTGTCACTTCAAGGATATTTTTGAAGAAATGTCGGACGAAAATGGTCCCTTTAAAAGAATGCGTTCTGCCATTTTCAAAGACAGGCGTAGGATCTTATGTGTACCATATGTACTGCAGCAGCAATAGAAGTGGGTTTCTTGGGAAAGATGGCCTGACGGAACCTAACCCTATCAAGGCCGGTTTTAAACTCAGAGTTTTTCTTTCTCCTAGACCGATTGCCCCCCAAGTTTATAGAACGCAGTCTGTCCTGCAATTTAACCATAGCTGGGGGGGGGAGAAAAAAGGATTAATTTCTTTCCCAAAGGTATTAACACGTAAGTGAATGTAATGGATCCGACTAGAATTGGAACTCCGATATATGTGTGTGTGTGTGTGTGTGTGCGTGCGCGCGCGTGTGTGTGTGAAAATTGGAAATACCGTTTAAAAGCCACTGAAAACTGGAGATTTTACCAAGTGATTTTACTAAGAAACATCGATGTCATGATAAAAAATGATATCTAAAAGTTAAGTAATCTTTTCATATATATATATATATATATATATATATATATATATACACAACTGTTGGTGAGTCTTCCCCCGTCTCTTTGTTTATTTCTTTTATCCGCTGATGAAGGACACAGGCTTGCTCGAAAATTCTGACCTTGGAACCTTAATTTCTGTGTTTCATTTTTTGTACTGATCACATCGGTTTTATTAGCCAAAATATTCTATTCAATTATATATATATATATATATATATATATATATATATATATATATATATATACTCATTTATGTGCGACATGGGCTAGAGTTTATGTCTACACATCTATAAAGTTAAAGGAGATATAAATATACATTAGATATAAATATACGCTCGCACTTCCACACACACACAAAGAAACAAACACACACACACACCGCTACACACACACCGCTACACACACACACACACATACACACACACACACACACACACACATACGTATCAACCAACAACTAAAGAACACGGTTTGCCTCCACATAAAATTACTAGACAACTGAAAACTCTTTGTATCACAACACACCTATAAAGGTAACCAGGGTGAATTAACGCCATATATCAAACAGACAATTATTCTTACCTACAAATACAAGAAAAAACTTCATAAACACATTTAAACCAGCCCTAAATAGATCATATCCCCACACGCAAAAACACATACAACATGCACACATGATGGTCAAATACAGTGGTCAAACCACTCACATCCATGCGCACATACTCACACGCGGGTACCCGCGGGTACCCGCGGAGCACGAATATGCATATGCATATTGGCAAAAAGAATATACTGCTCACAGCCACGTGCGCAAAGTCTACACAACATAGGAAGTGTGTGTATGTATGTACATATGTATATATATGTGTGTATGTATGTGTGTGCGTGTATGTGTGTATACTAATTCCTTATAATAAGACAGTATGTATGAATGGAACGGGAATGTGCGTATACATACGTATACTCGTGTATATATGCACAAATTGGCAAAAATAAGATAGCTCACTCACACACACACACACGAACCTGCACAGCAAAGGAAGTGTGTGTATGGGCGTGTGTGTATGTGTAAATGTGTATATGTGTGTGCATGAAGAACTTTCTCACTGCCAGTTCAAGGAAGACATTTGAGTCACTATCACACAAAAAAGAGAATGTTTAGCATCGCGAATGTTTAGCATAGAAAATTATAAGAAAAAATAATTCCTTTTAATAATATATGGAAATATAAACTCTTTGCTTGATGAAAGTCGCGAGACAGGACACACGTGTAGCAAAATTATGGAAAATAATGCATAATAGATTTTTTTAAAAATCCACATTTCGACCATAAACGTTTGCGGTTTCTCTGTTATTTTTCATATATACACTCTTCTCTCGTATGAACAACTATAACCTCTTCCCTCTATTTATCCGTAATAGGAGCCTCTCATATTTACGGAGGATCTTTTTTAGTATCCTTATAAAAGGAAAAAATAAAATTACCATGTTGATATATATCCATTTTATTTCCGAGTACTTTTGACATTAGCACAATGTCATCTTCAGAGTCTTGTTTTTGCTCAGACAAAATTGCTATGTTAATCTGAAAATTAAATTAAGCATAGCAAGAAAAAAGACTTTGAAGATAACATTGTGCATATATCGAAAGTACCCGGAAATAAAATGAGTATACATCAACATGGTAATTTTATTTCTTCCTTTAATAAAGCTACTAGGAAACTAGTCTGTAAATATGAGAGGCTCATATTAAGAATAAGTAGAAAAAACTTATTTAATGAGTCATGTCTGAATGAAAACATGCTGCTAAAATATAAGGTGTAGGTATATATAAGGTGTAGGTATATATCTATATGTAGGTATAAAAAAACACTTCCGCGTAACAAATTATTTGTACAGCCATGTACCCGCCCTGCACACAAACAGATATATATATATATATATATATATATATATATATATATATATATATATATATATATATATATATATATGTATGTATGCACGTACATGCGATTATGTTTTTGTGTTTATACTTCTAACGCGCACAGTCCTGTGTGTCCCTCAATCTCTTTCTCTCACTTTATATACATATACATATATATAGAACAACCTTTTTCTCTATGAATTAATTAATCAAGAATTTCGCCGCTGTTGCCCCCCCCCCTTACCCATATATATATATATATATATATATATATATATATATATATATATATTAATTTCGCCGCTGTTGCCCCCCCCCCACCCATATATATATATATATATATATATATATATATATATATATATATATACATACATATGGGGGGGGGCAACAGAGGCGAAATTCTTGATTAATTAATTCATAGACAAAAAGACTGTTCTAGCTTGAAGTGAATTTAAATTAAATCCCGGCACCAATTCCAATATTACACATTTACGCTCTAATCTAATTTCGAATTCCCCAAAAGAAATAAAAAAAAGAAAGAAAAAAGAAACATATCGTCAAATCACTCCTGGCATAATCCTTTCTTCGTTTCAAATTTTCAAGAAACTATTTTTCCCCGACTCATATCCTGTAAGTTATTTTTTCCGTGGAAACACTGTCTGTGATGCCGTAGACACAAAATCAGAGGCACAAGCCCTCGTAGGAAGAGAAATGCTAGTTTTCTTAAAAAAATGTGTGAAAAACTTAATGAGTGTTTGTAAGTGTCATACACAGAGAGGGAAAAAGAGAAAGAATATGTGTATGTGTGTAAGATAGAGTGAGCGTGTGTACGTGTGTGACAGAGAGAGAGAGAGTGTGAAATTGTGAGTGTTTAATAGATTGCCTGTGTGTGAGAGAGTATAAATGCGTTGAGGGAATAGGTGAAGGAGTGTGTGTGTGTGTGTGTGTGTGTGTGTGTGTGTGTGTGTGTGTGTGTGTGTGTGTGTGTGTGTGTGTGTGTGCGTGCGTGTGTGAGAGACAGGAAGGAAAAAGGAATGCGTGTGAAAGAGATTGTATGAGAAAGATATAAAAAGAATGTGTCTGATAGATAGAGAGACAAAGAGGGAGAGAAGAGAAACCGATAAGAAGAGAATATATATATATATATATATATATATATATATATATATATATATATATATAGATAGATAGATAGAGAGAGAGAGAGAAAGAGAGAGAGAGGTCCTGTGTATGCGACAGGGAGTGAGGCTGTGAAATGATAGAGAGTGCATGCGTGTTGGAGATAGAGACTAGGAAATAGAGGTAGAAAGATATAGAGAGACACTCCCTTTCTATATCTCACACACGTCTGAGAGAGAGTGAAAGAGAGAGAGGGAGGAAATGTGTATGACTGATAAATTGAGTGAGTGAGAGAGAATGCGTATGTGAGATAGATAACGAGGGAGAAAGAGTTGGTAAGAGAATGTATGCAAGAAGGTGACAGAGAGAGTGTATGTCTCTATGAAGGAAACATGAAGAGAATATGTACGTGAAAGAAAGAGATAGATAGATAGATAGATAGATAGATAGGTAGGTAGGTAGGTAGATAGATAGATAGATAGATAGATAGATAGGTTGGTAGGTAGATTGATCGATAGATAAATAGGTAGGTAGGTAAAAAGAGATATGGAAAGGATAATTCTTCCGATATCACTCTATCTTTTTCTCTCACCCACACGCAGATATTACCTTCCTATGTTTTCCTCACAACCAAATTATCCAGGGAATACATTTTTTTATTTTTAAGAAAGTTGCTGGAGGTCTCGAATTCAATCTGAGATGGGTGTTTTTATTTTATTTTATTATATTATATGACTTATAATTATTAGCATTATTATTATTATTATTATTATTATTATTATTATTATTATTATTATTATCACTTTAAACATTATTTTTAGTGTATACTCATATTTGAGTAGATGTTGCGTTAATTTATTAAACAATATATTTATTTATTTTCGTCTATCAGCCTAAATATTCGAGAAATCTTATTAAAGAAAAATGTATTCTCTCGCGTAGGAAGCGAACGTGCACCACCCTTCTCAGGGGAAACCGTCGTTAGATCCGACGTACTTTAGACCGATTCGGCCCCGTTGGGTTCCGCCGATTAGAGCCTTATAAGCGCAAATTCTACCCAGACTCGCGAAAGTTCATATCTGCTCAGTTTCATATCCAAACATAAACAAAGCCATTTCTAAAGAAGTAACGGATTTTTTATTTATTAATCCGATAAATTTTTATCCCTTTAAATGTTATTTTTTATTGGATACACGTATTTAAGCAGACGCTCTGTTTATTTATTAAATTGTATATTTATTTTCGTCTACCGGCGTATTCGAGAAATCTTTAATATGATGTCTCGAATAGTCAGGCCAGCCCAACGTTCTCAATGATCTCATAGTTCAAAATATTCGACATTCCCATCGTAATATTCAATATTACCGATTACTTATTTAGTTTTATTTATTGATTAATTATTTCATTTTATTTTATTAATCGAAATGTTTTTACGTTATAACAATTTTTAATACAGGGTTAGTCAAAATGAAAGAACCAATTTTATTACGCAATATTTTAATAAGAAAAAGCAATAGACAAACTCCAGCCATGTCACAAGTATTTTACTCACAATCGACTTTTATTTTCTGTCTTACAAGTGTTCACCAGAAGTGGCCACCATCTGCAGCACGGGCAACATCAATGCAATAAGAGATTTCCTCCCATACGCGTATCAGCATATGATTCACTGAGTTGATCGCTGTTGTTATTCGATGTTTAAGGTTATCGATGTTAGTGGGTAGCAGTGGAACATAAACGCGATCTTTTACGTATCCCCACAAGAAAAAATTACGGTAAGGTCTAGGGATCTCGCAGGCCAAGCCCAATGAACAAGGTCTTGATAAGTGCCTGAACGGGGCGTAATTTGTAAGAATTCAAATGTACACGTCTCCTTAGCACACGCCAGATAGTGGATTGAGAGATAGCAAGCCCACGACAAGCTCGGTTTGTGGACTTCTGTGGATTACCCTCAAACGCAACACGGATTCTCGCCACTTTTTCCTTCGAAACTCGCGGTCGTCCTGGAAATGTTCTTTTACACAGACAACCACTCTCTTGAAGCTGTTTAAACCACCGTCGAATGTTCTTAGAAGAGGGAGGATTAATGTCGAATTGTCTTCGAAAAGAACGCTACACCGTGACAGCGGTATTTGTTTTCGCGAACTAGAGAACGCAGAACGCCTTTTGCTGAGGAGTCGTCATTCCGGGCGTAAGCAAACAACTGAACGTTGCCGGAGATACAACGCGACTACAGTGCCCCTGTGGCAGCCATTCAAAACTTAGAAAACTCCTCTTTCAAATGGTCACTGACGCATTCCATGACGATGCTTGAGAACTGAAGCAATACGTCATGAAATCGGTTCATTTTTTTAATAACCCTGTATAGTACCGATTTGAAAATTGTTTGGAGTCAATTAGCGTTTTTTTTTTAAATATATACAATAAAATATAAATACAATAGTAATAAAATAAATAAAATAGAAGGAAGTAAGTCATATTAGTGTATTTAATTATTAGAATAACCTATGTACTATGATTCTATTTTTCGTTTTTGTTTTTACAGGAAGGTTCACCCTTTACAAGGCCCGCCAACCACTCGATTCTTTTGTTTGTTTTGTTTTGTTTTGTTTTATGGCATATCAATCTCAGTGGGTTATTTAATGCCAACAAGATTTTTATAGATGTTAATATTTTTTTTCCAAAAATGTATTGCTGGTAATTTTTCTTTTTTTTCAAAATGTATAGTCGGTAATTTTTTTCAGAAATGTATAGCTGGTAATTTTTTTCTCAAAAATCTATAGTTGGTAATATTGTTTTTTTCAAAAATGTTTTGCTAGTAATAATGTATTGCTGGTAATTATTTTTTTTACAAAGCATTTCTGGTATTAAAAGTTGGAACCCTAACAGGTGCTACCACCCCGAGTCAGGGTGAACCTGGAAACACCAGCAATTAAGTGATGGTTCCAAATTCCTCAAAACCTCCTGATCAGAGGTCTTGCACTTGGATGTAGTTTATCGTCTTACCCAGGACGGGCGAACTACTCGAGCCGAGCTAGAGGGTTACACCAGAAGGCAATTTGTGCGGCTAGGAGTGGAACATGACGGTTGACCCTAACCTTGGGCAGGTTAAAATTTTAGTGATCGGAGGAACCTCTTCTTGGGATTCGGTTCCATAAAGCAGTGGCTCGTGGGAAGAAGCTGTTAGAATGGAACTAACTTCTCACCGATGGAATATGGAGGGTATGCGGGTGGTTTGCTACAATGTAAGTAGCATGTCGTGTCCTTGTCATGAAGTTTTGCCTCGGCGGGACCAAGGAATGTAGTTTGTCCGAGCACTTTCCGTGGAAGTAGCGATGGAGCAGCGAATGGCTTGCCACATCCTGGCCGTGGGAGAGAGGTTGGAGGGTGGAAAATAATTCATCATGCACAAGGATTTGGAGAGGCTTCTGAACTCGATCCAGGTTGGATAGTTAGGACTGAGAAGCCCCCGCCCAAATATGACAAGAGCGCAGCATTTTGGGCCTGGTGTGACTCGTGTCAAGGTAGAGGATATCAGGAGATTTCAGGTACTTACTGAAGCCGTAATAGTACAGTAAACCGACCATTCTTCCTGCATCTTTAGCTATGGATTGTATGTACGAGTTCCACTTAAGGTCAGGATGAGTTTAGTCTCTCCAGGCACGGGGCCTCCCCAAGGCGAACCGTCATGTTCCACTCCTAGCCGCACAAATTGCCTCCTGGTGTAATCCATTCATCGTGGCTGGTGGTATTTTTGGGCCCGAGTGGCGTTGATGGAAAGTAACCAGTTTGGTTTTCGAGGAATTGAATGTAACCAGTCAGAATGGAGAGAACTTTCTAAGATTTCTCTAACATTTTTTGACAGTGATCCCCCTGTACAAGGCAGGAGGGTCACTTGGGGCAGAAGGTTACAGTAAGAGAAAATTTATGTGAATGGGAGATGAAGGTAACGGTTAACTATGGTTAAGGTTGTAATGATCGTGGAAACATCTGCTAGGGAGTCGGTTCCACAGAGCAGTGGTTCGCGGGAAGAAGCTGTTTGAGTGAAATTTCTCACCAATGGAATACGGAAGAAATGTGGTGGTTTGCTACAATGTGAGTGGCGTGTTGGGGGGAGGCTAGCCATGAAGGCTAGACCTGCAGGAACCAAGGTATGTAGTTCGTCCGACCACTTTCCATGAAAGCAGCGATAGAGTAGAGAGAGGCTTGCCACATCCCGCCTTTGAGGGAGAGGTCGGAAGGAGGAAAATAATTCGTTATCCACAAGGAGTCGTAGACGCTTTTGGACTCTATCCAGGCTGGACATTGAGGACTGAGAAGACCCTGCCAAAATATGACAAGAGTACTCCATTTGGGGTCTGATCTGGCTCTTGTAAAGGTAAAGGATAGCAGAAGTCAGGTACAGAGAGCCGACTATTGTATGTTCGTGTTCCACTTCCGGTTGGGTGCGAGTTTAAAGCCCATTAGTTTTTCAAGGTACAGTGCCTCTTCGAGCGGACATTCGTTCATAGTGATTGGTGGTTGTTCGTGGTCCGATCGGCGATGATGCTTTTCGATGCATTGGATCTAAAAAGCTAGTTTTTACCTTACTGGGTAGTTTGTGCAAGATCAGAAGAGAGATGAGTCGCCCAATCTCTAACCCTGCCGAGTTTTAGAGGCACGCCCTTATATATTCCTGATTAGTTGGGTTGTAATGAATGTGCGACAAGCTGATACGTTTTTGGATAACCGGATGAATCTTAGGTGTAAACGAGCTTTCCTTATCCTTGGGGTGGAGAAAAAGGGAGAGGCAGGGAAGGAAGCGATAGAAAGAGATAGATAAGTAGGCGGGTGAAAATGAAAATAAATCCGAACAGAAGTGATTGGCCCGGCTGCAGCCGTAATATCAAAGTTCGAATCTAATCGTGCAGCCACCTTGCTAAGTTAATCTACAAATTGAAAAACCTGTAAATCTTTGGTTGTAATAATTAGATTACTTGCTTATGTTTGCCGCTGTCCAAGTAACCTTGCATTTACAATATTAAATCAAATAGGGGTAGAGGATGCTTACACACTCCGAGCCAGTTTCGTGACCCCCTCATCACTGGAAGTCTCTTAGTCCTGTAAGCTAGCAAGACAAGTTCATGAGCGAGCTTGTCTCGGTAGCTTACGTCTCTGACCGGTACGATGTTTCTGACCCAAGTAGGAGTTCTGTTGCCTTGACTTCTGGATAGGCGAGACATGTACACTCGGGGTATCATACCTGTATTTTATTTACTAGATTGTTTTGTCCCTTCAGTAAGTGTGCTGTAGGTAGACATTTTCTGTGTTTTGGCGTTATCTGCCTGATAATCCGGGATCCGAAAATTTGAGTAACTTCGAATGAGGCTAACCCATCAGCAAGTGTATAATATCGCGGATATTGTACTGATATTTTGGACAGTGCAGTAGTCTCTGTTAGGTCCTCCCGATGCCATGATAAAGGGTACTGCTATGGCTGTATCTCCGGGATAATCAATCCCGATTATTTATGCACACATCACGTGTGGGTGTGTCTGTCTCGCTACCTACTATTCTCCACCACATAAAATATAATCCACACGAGTAAGAAAAATGTAGAACCTAAGTATACCATCTCCTATACCAATGTGAGCGGTCAACGTTCCAACATTCCAGAAGTGGAAATCCATCTTACTGTCCAAACCAGACCTTCTGTTTCTACCCGAAACAGGTATCAATACCTCAGTCCTACTGCAGCAGGTAGAAATCCCTGGCTACTCACCCCAAACAGCCAAACATGACAACCTAAATCGCCAAGGTTACACACTCAGCGCCTACATTAAGGACAGGCTTCTCTGTGGGAGGAGCGAAAAAATGCGGACCCTGATCCCCATAAAAGCCAGTGTAAAGTGTCAAGCGTCTGCCCGATTTTCAAGAACGCGGGCCAACACTCATCCCTCTCTAAGGATAGATGCATCAGTCTCCTCAGTATCATTAGCATTTTTTTTTACGTTACAATCAACAAGAAAGTTGTTGAGCACCTAGATAACAGCTTCTTGAGCGACAAGCTGTACGGGTTTCGATCGATCCGATCCACTGCTGATTTTCTAACTACCATTGCACAAGACAACAAATGCACACCAAAGACCATAGCATTAGATTATTCGAGGGCATTTGATAAGGTGTAACTCTGACGATTGCTACTCAAGCTCTCTAACTATGGGATTAGTGGAAGTGATCGGACAAAATGCATTTCTTAGTTCATGCAGTTTCAACCTTCATGGCTAGAACCCGTCATGACACTCACATTTTAGCAAACCACCCTCGTTCCTCCCGTATTCCAATGATGAGAAGTAAGTTCTACTCAAGTAGAATCACTCTCCTGTGTATTTTCCCCCAGATCATTGCAAACCTAACCTGTTCAAGTCTAGGGTTAACCGTTATCTTCCCTACCTTTAAGCATAAACTTTGCCTCTTATTCTGTAACTCTCTACTTCGAGTGACTCCTGGGCCTTATAAAGAGCGAAATTTACTGTAAAAATATTTATATAAGTGTGTGTATACATATATATATATATATATATATATATATATATATATATATATATGTCTGTGTGTGCGTGTGTGTTTGTCTCTCTCTCTCTATATATATATATATGTGTGTTTGTATATATGTCTGTGTGTGTATATATATGCGTGCGTGTATATATATATGTGTCGTGTGTACATGTGTGTGCATGCGCATATATATGTGTATGTGTATATTTATGTATATGTGTGTGCTTGCGTATATATATATGAATGTGTCCATATATACATGTATATATATATATATATATATATATATATATATATATATATATTGAGAGAGAGAGACAGAGCTTTGTGTGTGCATATATGCACGTTATTACCATACGCAAGTTTTATTAATGCATACAACTCACTTGATTACATAATCCAATCAACAATGTTTATGGCAGAACTGTGTTAAGCCCGTTGAGATTAGCTTCCCATTAAAATTTAGTCGTTTCCTGCCTGTTCAAAAATCTTAAATCTCAGTGAATCGATAAGCTCATCGCAAGTGGTGACGCCAGTTGTATCATCAATAATTTTCAGCGGGATTCAATGAGTGATTAATTAAAATCTTTGAGAATATGGCTTCTTCAGTTCGATCTTTCGATAAGAATGCCACCAAGCCTCTTGAACCAACGTACCCTCGTTGAGTTTAAGTAGAAAACCCTGGATTACAAATGGAAACTCATCTCTCATTTGGATATGTCCTTCTCCGTCCTTTCCACCCTAAATAATCAATATAGCTAGAACAAAGAACCTCGAAGCGAAACACAAATAAACGCACCCTGTTCGAGTCGAGATTTATTCTAAACCAATTTAAATGTTATTTTTAGTGGACGCCCGTATTTCAGTAGACGCTCTGTTTTATTTAAAACAGTATTTATTTCGCCTACCGGTTTGTACACTTGAGAAAAACTTCTTGAAGAATATTAAAGAAAATCCATTACTTCCTAAGTTAATTGCTTTGTTTACGTTTCGGGTACGAATCTGAGCAGATATGCCATTTTCGAGAAAATCTTAACAATTGAGTGTGCTTTAAAGGCAATAGAACAGTTACTGATTGTGATGCTCTTCGTAGCCGAGCATTAAGCACATCGGATCAGATAGTGGCTTATCTTGCAAAGGGGGACGAAGGTTCATACCCTGTCGGAGGGCAGAATTTTTATTTAATAAGGTTTATCGAGTAGACGAAATATATACTGTTTAAAATAAAACGGTGCGTCTATTCAAACACGGGTATCCACTAAAATAATTTTGAAAGTATTAAAACTGCCACTAAATGTAAAAGCAAGCGAAATATGAAATACATTCTAATCAAATACATTGAAGAAATTTGGACAAGACCAAAATCTACTTTTTCTTGTTCTTCTTCTATGTGCCGTGGCCATTCAGGATGTGGGTGATCCCGCTTTGCCTCATCCCTCTACCCTTTTTCTTTATACTATCCTTCAAACTCAATGTTCTGTTATCCGTTTACACAATTTGATTTGATTTTTGTTTAACGGCATATCAACTTCTTATGGGTCATTTCATGCCGAAATTTATTTGTCTTGGGAACTTTAAAGTAATACAAATATGATATATGTTATTCTGCTTTCACAGTTGAAGACATGGTAGATGATACTCAACTTTTGTGCATATATATGTTTGTATAGACATGATTATTAGTGGCGGTGACAAGTGTATTTTTGTCGTAGTTATCTTGAAGTTATATTTTGAAATACAGTTTCATTTATTTAAGAAATAGAAATATTACATGAAATATATTTGCTTATATATATATATATATATATATATATATATATATATATATAATTATTATTTTTTTTAAAAAACATGTTTCCATCGCAACACAGAAATTACTTTGTTTCGAAACGGGACTCAAGTGCTAAAATTTAATTTCAATATTAAAGATAAAATTTAGAGTACAGTTTCATTCTCACGCGATGTATAAATATACTATAAGCAAAACGTTTGCGGCCACGCTGCATTTCTTTAAAAAGCACCTTAAAATGAGAGATCTTTTTATTTTTAAGTAACAGATAAAATTGCATTAACTACAGTGTATTTATTTTTATTTTGACCAAAAATAAGCACTTAACTGCAAAAAAACGCATCATATAACAGCATCATATTTTGTTTTTGTCAATAAAACCACCACCTGCCTTAATTACTGCTTTACAAGAAATCAAGCAAAATTTAAAATCACATGCAAAACAGACATGAGATTTCGTCTGTAAATAGTGATTTATCTTATCTAATTACAAATGTCTATACACTATTAGAAACGAAAAAAAGTACACCAATATACTTTCTTTTAGAAAATGAGTTGCGTACTAAATATTTTGCAGTGAAAAAAAATTCTCTTGTGATTTTTTCCAACTTTTGTTGTCAGTTGGAAAAACAACAGAAAATTGAAGGCAGGAAGAAATACCAGTTGGACTTCATTACAACCATGTTGACATTTCAGATTCAGGACCTTATTTATTATGAGCTGTTTATAGATAAAACATGTCATTTATTAAACAATTAGTGGAAGACACTTACTCTAATAATTGTAATGCATTTCTATAGCAAAATCCAGTAAATTTCTATATAGTCTTTTATTATTTGGAGAGTCAGTATGAATAACTGTATATATATATATATATATATATATATATATATATATATATATATATATATATATATATATATATATATATATATACATATATATATATATATGTTATATATATATATATATGTTATATATATATATATATATATATATATATATATATATATATATATATATATATATATATATATATATATATATATATATATATATATATATATATACATATATATATACTACAGGCTAAAATTTATTTATACAACAGCATCATATTTTGTTTTTCGTCAATAAAACCACCACCTGCATTAACAAAGTCATGGCATTCTTTCCAACAGTTTTTGAAAAAAGAAGATGGCACACGTTTCCAAGTATTATTCATGAACTGAAAAATCTCACCCCCAATATTTAGGTATTCTCTTCGAACTCTTCTGTTCTGTTCACCCTTTACTAATTCTATGGGGAAGATGTCAGGTTATTGAGGCGGCTAAGTCATAATTTCCCAAATTGTGTTCCTTTTTTAACTCGAGGTAATTTTGATATAATTTAGAAGAGTGATTTAAGTCGTTGTCTTGTTGAAAGGTGATTTTTTTTCTCCAATTATGCGTAAACCAGATGGTATAAGATATCTTTCTAAAATCAGATAATATTTTCTTTTTTCATGATTCTCTTGACTTGAAACAAATTTCCAGCCATTTGGTAATCACAGAAAATCTAATGAGGAGTTAATGGTGAAAACGAAATATAATGTTTCTCATACAATATATTCATAATTTAGCATAATTTATTGTGGACAGACGAATCCTAATTTCAACCTTTTAGTAGTAAGAAAAAGACTGAAAAATAAAAGCAAATATACTGTAGTTACTATAATTTTACCTTTTACTCTAGGAAAAATACAAAATAACTCATTTTTAAGCAAATGCAAAATGGCCGCAAAATTTACCTGAAACATATACCTTTAATTAATACAACTTCCAGAAGTGAATAAATTTATTTTACACGTGAAAAAATTAGTCTCGTATTCGTCCCCAGCAGATATGGCGGAGTAGTGGATAGTAGCTCTGATTTAGGAACTGGAGAGCTGAGTTCGAATTCCAGTCGAGTTGATTACATTCACTTACATGCTTTCCCTTGGAAAAGGTATGGACTCATCTCCATCTCAGTTGCTGGTATATAGCAGGACAGATTGGGCTCTATAGCCTGGGTTGAGAAAGAAAACTTTGAATACAAACGAATCTGGAGACTGACTGGTGCACCAAGTATTGGTAGAATAGCAGTACAGAGTGGGTCCTATAGCCATGAATGGCAACCGGTCTTCTTGCAGAAAGAAATGGTAACTTAATGCGATAAAATCATCTGCCTTGTCAGTCATGTATCGAAAGAGACGTGATCGCCCAAGCGTGTATCACGTACGGCGCTTAACTGACTGACTGTATGATTCATATTAGATGTTATTAACATAACATGACACCTTACCTGCTATGTCTGGGGACCTTCCTCATCAATTTCCGAATTCCTGTTCGTCAGTGTAAACTTATGATACCGATCGGAATCTAAAGCTAGAGCAGACGATGATCCAACTGATGAGATTTTCCAGCTGTTTTATTCCCCTTCGGACACTTCGTAATGCTTACGACACTGAATCTAATATAGTTTTTTATTCCTAATTATTGACTCGGGTCTTCTGTTGATGGTCTGTCTTCATATCACCTTCGATTTAATAAGAACAACGCTGATACGTTGCTTTTAATGGGCCAACTCAAACGAATCTGTCCTCATATCGAAGATTGATTTTTCCCCTCTCATCTTAGAAATAATCATAATGGAAGATTGGAGACAAAAGTGCAAACTTAAAAAAGGAAAAACTACGACAGAAAAGCAATGTCGCATTTTTTGCTTGTCTGCCATATTTCTACAGACAAAAATGGCGAGCGCAGATTTTTAGATAAATCAAATTACGTATGAATAAATATCTTCAGTCGTAGGTATGTTTCATTGTGCATACCTCTTTATATATACTTAGATATATATGTGTGTGTGTTTATATATTTAAACGTATGTGGACACGCGTTTGTGTTTATGCAAGTGGCTTTGTTTATATATATGTGTGTGTGAGTGTTTTGATGTGCTTACAAAAATATGCGTTGATTCGTTTGTATTTGTATTTGCTTATAAATATTTGTGTATTTATATATATTTATATGTGAGTAGTTTTACGAATATATATATATATATATATATATATATATATATATATATATATATATATGGAGAGAGAAAGAAAGAGAGAGGAAACGAGAAGGATGCAAATATATTTGTATATATCTTTCTATAAATATATGTGTGTATCTGTCTCTATATATTTGTATATATATATACATATATATATGTATATATATATATATATATACATATACATACATATACTTAAGCAAATAGAGCTATATATGTAAACATTTATGCGTGTATATATATATATATATATATATATATATATATATATATATATATATATATTTATATTTGTACCTATATATATATTTATATTTATACTTAAGCATATAACTATGTTAGCTTGGGATATATATATATATATATATATATATATATATATATATATATATATATATACAAACCTACATATATATATATATATGTATGTGCATGTGTGTATGTATGTATGTATGTATTGAGAGAGTGAGAGATAGTGAGTGTGAGATAACATAAATATTTGCTAAGGAATATATATATTTAGACATATGTATATATATATAGAGAGAGAGTAAGAGAGGAAGGGAACATAGATATTTGCTTAAGTTTTTATTTATACATACAAATATATATATATATATATATATATACATACATGCATACATACATATATATATATATATATATATATATATATATATATATATTTTAGAATTGGACATAGCCCGACAATTTATTTAAAGACATATATATATATATATATATATATATATGCGTGTGTGTGTGTGTGTGTCTATATATGAAATTATACATACAGAAAAACTACGCAGATGTAAATATATAGAAATACACATTTATTTTAAACAAAACCACCTGCATAAACACAAACACATTCACACATACGTTAAAATATATAACACACATATATTTAAACATATATAACGAGGGACGCACAGTGGAATACAGACACACACATACACACACACACACACACATATATGTATATATACATATCAACATTAACAAAACATATATATATATATATATATACCATATGCGTATCAGCTAACACACAAACATCTGTACATATATAGAGAGAGGCACATAGTGATATATATATATATATATATATATATATATATATATATATATATATATATATATATATATATATGTATATATACATAGATACATAAATATAAATTTACTGAAGAACTTATGCACTCATATCAACAGATATACATACATCCATATATATGGATATTTGAACACACGTACATATATATATATATATATATATATATATATGTACGTGTGTTCATATATATATATATATATATATCTATATATATATGCATACATACATACTTACACATATATAGAGAGATAAAAGAACATCGACATATATAGACGAAAAAACGCTAGCACACACGCCTAGATATACAAAGATATTATATTGCAAGTAAATCAATAAGTTCATAGCCTAATTATAAAAAGAACATTTCACAAGACAAATATGTTTTTCAAATATTCTGTTATGGATTTAAGCGTATAATACACAGTGAATGTTCAAGATGCGTATTCACCTAAGAACTACGGGTCACGACAGAGACTTAATGCTCCACCCTCATAAATAAATATATTGATCCGCGCGTGCATAGAAACGCGCGCATACATACATACACATATATACATATTTGTTACCTACATATATTTATATATATTTATTTAGTACATATATAATGCAGATATATATTACGTACATATATATATATATGTATATATATATGTATATATATATATACACATATATATTACGTACATATATATATATATGTGTGTGTGTGTGTTTACTGATATCTGATCATATGAATATATGTGTGTGTGTGCGTGCGTGCGTGTGTGTGTAAGTGAGTGTGCTTGCATGTATTTGAGGAAGGGGAAAAGATATCACTTAAGTAAAAAAAGGGGGAAGAATAAAAACAAAATACACGAATTTTGTTAAGAGTATACTGAAATAGTATCCATTACCAAAGATCTCATTATACAAGAATTATTGAAAAGCACCCATGTCTCCTTTGCAAAAAGACAGGAATAACCGGCAAAGTATTGTATACACACACATACACACAGAAACACAGACACACACTGAAACTCACACAGACACACACTGAAACTCACACAGACACTAAAACACATGAACACACACACACCTATATATATATATATATATATATATATATATATATATATATATATATATATATATATATATATATATATATATATATATATATATATGCATGTATATTGAATTGTGTCCGTCAGACTGTCACAGTATTTCTTTGGAGGTAAACAAAAGTACTTTTTAACAACAAATATCAATTTGATTTCATTGTACCTGGAAATAGAAAAAAGTTCAGCCATTGATAAAATAAAGGTCATGAAAACGTTGGCTCTCTCAATTCTTTTTGTTTTATAGCAAATATCAAAATTTTCCCCCAATCATGTCTTTAAGTGATGTCTGCATCAGGATTTACTTTTTATCTATTTTTAATGGCGGTTGCAAGTTCAAATTTTCTCTACCGTATTTAGATATGTTACAGAATTGAATCTTTAAAGAAATATTTTGAAAATCTGAAAAAAGGAAATGAATTTCTAATTTTGGTATAATAAAAAGGATGCGTGAAACCAATTTTGGATTGTAGAGGAATGGCCGAAAGAGTGATTTTTTTTTCCAAAACAACAAGTTGTGTAAACTCTATTTTGATCAGCCATTTGTATGCAAAGTTCACACAAAACACAAGCTCACGGAATAACATTTTACGGCCGACAGAAAAATCTCATGGGCCATGTTTGTGCGCAGTGAAGCTTCCTCTCATTTTGTTGCTAAGATGTATGAGGGCTGCGCTAACGACGCCCGTTTTATTTAAAATGCCTTCATACTTTTTTTTCTTGGCGAAAAGTTACGTAAGTAATGCGATCAATCATCTTTGAAAAACGGTCTCTTTGGGAGAATCGTCGATGAAGTAAATTGGGGAGAAATTGGGAAGTACTTATATGAAAGAAAAATGCAGACATGAGGAAGGAAGGAAGAAAGAAAGAAAGGAAGGATGGAAGGAAGAAGGAAGTACGAAAAGAAGTAGAAGGAAGGTATGAAGGAAGGCAGGGAATGAGTGAGGAAAGGAGAAAAAGATAAGCGGGAGAGAAAAATGGTAGAGAGGAGAAGGAAGTAAGGTTGAGAGGAAGAAAAATAAATGAATGATGTAAAGGAAGGAAGGAAGGAAGGATGGAAGGAAGGAAGGAAGGATAAGAGGGAGAGAAGCAAGAAAGAAAGCAGAAAGGAAGAAAATTAGGAAAAATGAAAGAAAGACTTAAAGGAAAGACGAAAGGAGGTTGAGATGGGAAGGACGGAGGGAAGAAACTAAGGGGTGAAAGAAAGAAAGAAAGAAAGAAAGAAAGAAAGAAAGAAAGAAAGAAAGAAAGAAAGGAAGGAAGGAAGGGTATAAGCCAGTAAGGAAAAGCTAGGAAAGGCGAGGAGGAAGGAAAAGGAAGGAAGGATATAAAGAATGAAAGAAGATAGGAAGGAAAGATATTAAAAGAAAAGAACAATTGAAGGAGAGGAATTGTGGGAAAAAGGACGGAGAGTAAGGAAGGTAATCTCAGGAGAAGAAGAAGAAGAAGAAGAAGAAGAAGAAGAAGAAGAAGAAGAAGAAGAAGAAGAAGAAGAAGAAGAAGAAGAAGAAGAAGAAGAAGAAGAAGAAGAAGAAGAAGAAGAAGAAGAAGAAGAAGAAGAAGAAGAAGAAGAAGAAGAAGAAGAAGAAGAAGAAGAAGAAGAAGAAGAAGAAGAAGAAGAAGAAGAAGAAGAAGAAGAAGAAGAAGAAGAAGAAGAAGAAGAAGAAGAAGAAGAAGATGAAGAAGAAGAAGAAGAAGGAAGAAGAAGAAGAAGAAGAAGAAGAAGAAGAAAGAAGAAGAAGAAGAAGAATAAGAAGAAGAAGAAGAAGAAGAAGAAGAAGAAGAAGAAGAAAAAAGAAGAAGAAGAAGAGGAAGGAAGAAGACGAAGAAGAAGAAGAAGAAGAAGAAGAAGAAGAGGAAGGAAGAAGAAGAAAGAAGAAGAAGAAGAAGAAAGAAGAAGAAGAAGAAGAATAAGAAGAAAAAAGAAGAAGAAGAAGAGGAAGGAAGAAGACGAAGAAGAAGAAGAAGAAGAAGAAGAAGACGAAGAAGAAGAAGAATGTATAGAAAGAAAGAGAATGAAGTTAACAATGTAAAGAAACGCTGAGGGTTGGTAGAAAGGAAAGAAGTAATGTAAAAGAAGTTGTAAATGAAGCGTGGATGAAGTAAAAAACAATGATGACATCAAAGAAGAGGAAGAGAGGAAAAGAAGGTGGATAAGGTTAGAAAGAGAAAATAAATAAAATTGAGAAGAAGGAAAGAAATAGAAGGAAAGTGATGACTGAAAGAAGGGGAAAAGAAGGATAGAAGAAATAAGGCAAGAGAGGAGGAGGGAAGGAGGGAATAAGTGAGGAAGAAAAGTATGAAAAAAGGGAAAAGAAAAGAAAGAAAAAGTGCAAAAGTAAGAATAGAAGGAAAGAAGGAAGAAATGATGGAAGCTTCCTTCCATCATTTCTTCCTTCTTTGCGGACATCGTGAAAAATGAACGATAAACTAAAATTAAGAAAACCTCAGTAAAATAGTGGCATTAAAATCTGAAACCTCAGTAAAATAGCGACTTTAAAATCTGAAACCTCATTAAAATAGCGACATTAAAATCTGAAACCTCATTAAAATAGCGACATTAAAATCTGAAACCTCATTAAAATAGCGACATTAAAATCTAACCTCATTAAAATTATGGCATTAACAGAGAAGAACCGAAATAAAATGAACGATAGACAGAAGAGAAAAAAGAAGATAAGAAAAAGAAAAAGTGAAGAAAGTTTGGGAACAAAGAAGAAGAAAGAGATGTAAGGAAGAGATGACGCAGAAAGGCTGCAGAAAGAGAAGAAAAAGCCAGAATAAAAGCAATTTCCGTATTTGCGGGCCTATTGTAATGCGGATTTTTTTTTCAAAAAACTTGACATGCGTCTAATACAGCAGTATAATGTATGAGTGGGGAAAAAGTGGGGTTCACCAGGAATCAGTGCACACATATAGCTTAGCACTGAAACTAGGACACTTTGAGGTGAACAAACATGATATCAATAAAAATATCCCTGAAAAATTCACCCTAAAATTAAGAAATTTATGGAATTGCACAATATTACACTGCTTGTTTTGTAGAAATAGAATTATTAACTTTGGCTGACATATTGCTACTTGTTTTGCCTGTGTTTTTGTTGATATACAAGTATTGGAATTTGCTTTTCAGCATGAATAGTATGAGACTTCATTTACCAACAAGTACCATATTTCTTTTTTTTTGTTGCCTATTACCAAATACACTAGTGTTCACTGATACTAGTAGATTTCTTTGTAGTCCTTATGAATTTATTGCATGTGTAAATGTTTCTCCCTCAAAAACAACTAAACCAATTTTCAATATATGCATGTTGGAATGCACTACAATTCTTCTTTTCCAAAAATGTCCTGGTAATTAAACCGTACCTTATTTTTATTAACAAAATATACCAGATGTATAATTTGTACTGTAAGATATTTGTTGTAGAGTAGTTAGCACCTCTTCAGCATTCAACCAAATGGCCTAGCTCATAGCCTTAATTAGTCTACGATTAAGGACTTCAACAGTTGATTAATAAATTAATACTAAGCTGATTAATATTCGGACTGATCTTCGTTTGTCTATACAACATTTGACCCTCCTCTATTCCTTGTAAGTTGTCTTGTTAATTGTTTTGTAACTTATTGTCCTGTGTTTTTTGTATGCATCCGTTCTCACTGGATACTGCTGCTGAATAAATATATTAAGCATTCAGTTTTCTCTGTGTATCATTCATCTCGACAATACAACAATTTTATTCATAATTAGTCAGAATATCACATATAGATCCTGTGTATGACTATAAACTACATCCGATAGCATGACCACTGATCAGGAGATTGGAGTTCTTGAGGAGTGTTGAACCACCTCTTAATTGCTATTGTTTCAAGGTCCACCCTAACCCAGGATGGTAGCACATATTAGATGTCATATCTATGAGCAAATAGTTAACACCCAGAAAAAAGAAAACACTATGAAAGTATGAACATATATATTTTTACATAATAAATTACCAACAATACCTATTTATAGTAAAATAAACAACAATACTGTTGTAAAATGACCAGCAATATATTTAATCTACACTTGAAGGCATACAATTGTGATCAAAATATTTAGGTTTCGGCATTAAATAACCCATATAGGTTTTGATATGCCGCCAAACAAAATAAACCAAATCAATCATAAAACTAAGGTTTATAATTTTCATATTTTATTATTGAGATGTTTTCTTTTCAAATATTTCATGCCAAAAATTGGGTGTGTCCAATACGTGCGTGCGTTCAACAGACCGGCGAATACAGTAAGTGAAAAATGAAGAAACAAGTGGAGAGAATAAAGAAAAAAGTAAACAGAAGGAAATTAGCATATGAAGGAAAGGAACGAAGAAAAGCATAGAAAAGGAAAATAAAAGGAAAACTGAGCACCTGAATATATTTGAGCTGCGAAATATAAGAGAAGAATCAAAGAAAAACAGAAAGAAAGAAAGACTGGAAGGAAGGAAGGAAGGAAGGAAGGAAGGAAGGAAGGAAGGAAGGAAGGGAGGAAAGAAGGAAGGAAGGGAGGAAGGGAGGAAGGAACGATGCAATTGAAGAAATTAATATAAAAAGAAGAGAATGTGAATGGGAAAATCAATAACAGGAAAAAATGAAATAAAATGCTAACTGGAATATAAGACAAAAAAGAAAGAAGAAAAACCAAAAAAGAAAGAAAAGAATATAGGAATAAAGAAGTCAAAAATAGAAGGAAATGAAGAAGACAAAAACGTGAATAAAAATAGATATTTTAAAAATACTGTCCAGTGACTCCAAAAGAAAATCAAAATATGAATAAAAAGGAACAATATAACAAAAGGCTAGAAAAAGAATATAAAATATCAAAGAAATTAACCGCACTTCATAGATTACTTTCGTACACTATCATGTTACCAATATTATGGTACGCCAGCGTCCTAGAGCTGCCAAGTTGGTTGATGACGAATGCTACTTGAAAAAATAAATTCTATATTTCGTGTCTCTTATAGTTTCCATAATCCCCTGCCCTTTATAGCTCTTAAAAATGTCTTTTTGTTGTCTCTCCTAAACCTTCCTCCGCCATCCATTTACTCAAGTTCGCTAGGTATGTATCGCCTTGTTTTCCTCTGTCTCTCTTTCCTTCAATCTGTCCTGGGAGTATCAAATTTTCCAAGCACTCTTGCCTCATTATGTGCCCTAGAAATTTCAACTGACGTACAAGTTTCCTTTTTGTTTCCATTTTCTCTAAAACTTCATCGTTGCTCGGTTCATGGTATTCTCAGAATTCTTCCGTAGAAACATATTTCGACTGCTTCAAATCTCTTCTTCATCTGCGGGGATGTTGTCCATTCATTCATCCATCGCGCGATCTTTACTACAAGAGACGCTTCCAACATCATCTTTAGCAGAGAGTTAAGGGACATCTTAGCAAGTCTCTTTCAGGTTATCGTCACCACTTGATTGATTTTTTTATATGGCTTATCAACTCTCATTGGATTATTTGAAAATGAATCATATCATATATACTCGTGTATAAGTCGACTTCATATAAAGCACGACTCATGATTTTTTTTGAAAAACCTGATTTTTTTCATATCGCCCGTGTATAATACGATCCCAGCTTCTGAAAAATACAAGCAGGCCTACCGTAGTCATATACAGTGTGCGATAGATAAATTGTCGTCTGAATGACCCAAAATTGAAAATAATATTGATATCTCATTTTAACAGATATATTTACCAAAATTACACAAAAAATATCTTGAAATAGTAAAGAGTAAATTTATTAAATAAAATCGCCATTGGCTTCAACTACGGTCTTCAGACGACTTCGGAATCTCCTGCAACTATTCTGGACTTGTTTCATTTGATGAATGCTGCCATAATCCTTGCCTTCTGTTCATCTTTGGTATTACAAAGAGTTTTGTTGGTCTCTCGCTCAACGGCGTCCCACGCTGGTTGCAGTCTAGAGAGTTAGGTGGCTAGATATAAAGGGTGATGTGGTCACAAATATTGTCTGACTGCCATGGCTTGATTCTCCTGCTTGTGTGGAATGGTGCAGATTCGTTCTGGCGAACTATCGGGTCTTCCAGCAGCTACACTCCTGACCCGGGGACCACTACCTCCTCAAAGAAATTGATGTAGGCATCTGTGTCGAGTCTTAGGCCCTTGTGGGAAGATAAATCGTGGCATAACGTCGCCATAACTAGTGATCACTCCAAACACCTTCGTAGTCAGAATTAGACTCATCTAACTCTGAAAATGTTTGTATTGGAGCTTTCAGCGCGAATGCCAAGCAGAACAGCATGCCGTTTTCAAATTTCTGGCGGAGTGAATTGCGACATGGTGGTCTTTTTCTCAAAGACATTGCCCAACTGACCCTACAGTCAACCAAATCAAAAATCTAACAACGCGCATGCGCGAGATTTAAAAAAAAAATTAGTCCAATTTATCCATCGTAGCCTGTATTGCAGTAATGGTCATCATCCTGAACGTATTTTATAGCAAATAAATATTCTTCATTGTTTTTTGTACCAAGATGCATCAAAATAATAGAAAACACCACAAAATATCTGATACGAAGATTTAGACACAGTGAAAACAAAGAAAGACTGCCCACAGTTGGAAGATGAACTTCAGGCTAAAGGAGCTTATCTGTACCGTTAGGATTAGCTAACGATAGCGTCAGAATGTAGGTCTACCAGGGTACCCTAATTGCATGAATTTTAATCCCTTCAGAGATAAATATCTGTGTTTAATGCAACCGGTCACCCCAAAATCCACGTTTTTTAATCTCTTTAAACAAATTACCTGCGTATAATACGTGAAACAATGATCATAAAATTTGCATAACACTCGTGTATATTGTATAGGGTTTCCACTAACTTGAACCGAATTTAAATGTGAATTAAGTTTAAGCGTCTAATAATATTTTGCTTTTGCTTTTTTCAGATTTAACGGCTTAAGTTTGTTGCAATTTCAACCATGAAAAGATTAACAATCAAACAAGGTATTAAAGTTATCGAAGCCTATTACGAAGATAGACGTTCAAATTTATAAATATACGGCCCAATGATTACGCTAGCAAAAAATGCACACCAGTGACCTTTTGTGGATGCAGTGACTTTTCAACAATCTTCCTTGGATTTTCATCAGCACAAATGCGACATTAACAAATCCACCAAGATGAAAAATTGCTTCATCACTAAAGAGGATTTTTCGCCAAAAATCTTCATCGTATTGTCTTTGCTCGTGCACCCAATTGACGAATGTACGGTGTTCCAAATGGTCATCAGATTTCAGTTCTTGTGTCAATAGAATTCTGGAAGCGTGTAGAAACAAATATTTTGTCAAAATTCGATGTAACGTTGTTGTGGAGAGGTTCAATTCCTGCGCGCGATCACGAATAGATGTGTCTGGATTTTCGGCCACATTCTCGTGCACTGCAGCAATGTTTTCAGTTGAACGGCGTAAACGAGCACGCATTGGTGTTTTCACATCTGCCACCGACCCAGTTTGTTTGAATTTACGAACAATTTTTCCAATTGCACACTCCTTTGGTCGATTATGCTGACTCCCCACCCCCACAAAAAAATCGCGAAGTGCGTGAAATGCATTTCTGTTTGAACGTCCATTTTCGTAATAGGCTTCGATAACTTTAACACGTTGTTTGATTGTTAATCTTTCCATGGTTGAAATTGCCAAAGACTTAAGTAGTTAAATCTGCAAGAAAAAGAAAAAAGTCATTAGACGCTTAAATTTAATTTATATCTAAAATCGGTCCAAGTTATTAGAACACCCTTTACTACTAACTGACAATATTTCATGTGTGACATGCGAACAACTTTAGACTATTACTTCCAATAGTATCACTAAGTGGAAAAGCGCAGGAAATAAGAAATAAGACAAAGTAAATACTAGTTAAATTAGTAATAATTGTCATCGATTGATCTTTGGTACATGAATACTATTACAACATATTTGTCATTTATTTATTTATTTCCAATTGCACTCTCGGTTGGTCAATTATGTTGACCAAAAAAATCGCGAAGTGCGCGAAATGCATTTCTGTTTGAACGTCCATTTTCGTAATAGGCTTCGATGACTTTAACACGTTGTTTGATTGTTAATCTTTCCATGGTTAAAATTGCTGATTTTTTTTTTTTTTGAGAATAATTATTTTTTACGAGTGGCTATTACATTGATTTTTTTTATTTTTTAGAATAACAATGATTGTTCCAGATACATGTTCTACTATTTAACGCCATACCGGGAGGAGGAGAAAGATTCATACCTATCTTAAGGATATTTCTGTGTAAATGAATGTAACGAATCAAGCCGGAATTAGAACTTGACCCCGAGTCGCTATCTATTACACCACCCGCACATCCTCTATTGTTGATGCAGCTTTATTGCTTCACTATATGAGTCACGGGTAATGGACAAATTTAAACATACTAGCAAAGTACTTGTGCGACGAACGGGGAAAATTCTGCTGTCATATAAGTACTCTTTTAATTCCGTATAAACATTTTCAGAAAGGTATTTGGTTTGTCAGTTTCTTTGTGCCATTAGGCTAAGTTCTCTTGAATTTCCTTCTCTGATTACAGTTACATAGAGCTGAGAAAAATATTTGAATATTTTTCTAATGTTTATATTAATAATAACAATACGAATTAAAGTAAATTTACTATTTTTTAATTAAGTAAATTTACTATTTTTCACATGTTTAAATAATTCAGTACATTATGGTTGGTTGATTCGTTTTTTACGGTCTATCAACCCATTGCACGTTAGATAAAGACGGAAAATATTTTTACATTTTAAGAATAACTTTTGGAGATAATAATGGTTCAGTCCTACAAATCTTACTAATTAACCCATAGCTGAGGAAGGAGAGGTGAATTCATGATTTTCCCAAGCGTATCTGCACATAAGTGACTATAACCAACCCAACTGAAATTAGAACTCGGCTCTCCGATTAACTATTCCAAGCCACTATTCCATTACACCACACGCTTACAACACCTGGTATTCCCAAGCGGCCACCCATCTAGGTGCTGAACAGGCTCGACATTGCTTAACTACGATGATCGAACAGGAACCGGTGTTTCCACGTAGTGTGGACGTAAACCTTAATTCGGTACAGTTTTAAGAAAACCAGAAACAGTCTATATTGACTAATTTGGATACTTTCGTTTTTTTCTTTTATTCAGCTCCATTTTACAGAATTTTAGGAATGCAAAATAGAAAATGACAACCATGCTTATTATGAACGATATAAATTTTATATCTTACGATTTAATTTTAACAAAGCACACACACACACACACACACACACACACACACACACACACACATATATATATATATATATATATATATATATATATATATATATATATATATATATATATATATATATATTCTTTCTATACAAATACAATTTTTTAAAAACCATCAATAGAAATATTGCTTATATATGGCAATTTCTAAAATTTGAATTAAAAATAAATCATTCAGAAAAACTATTAAAATATGCTTTTAAAAATGTGTATGAAAATTAAATATTGCCACTAACTTTGTATTGTATACCCATACAATATTTGCGGCATTATTTAATTTGCATACAAATGAACTAATTCATTGTTGCGGGTGTATGCTGATTGTGTCTCAGGTGGAAAACACGTGACTCCTGGTATTTTTATCCCACAAAAAAAATGGCGGACTCGGTATGTGAGACTGGGTAATAAAATTTAAAATAACAAAAAATATATACATACAGTGGGGGGGGAAACAAATATTCGTACACATACATTTTTTAATTTATTTTATTTCCCACTAATGAATAAACATTTTTCATATAATTAACTTTACACATATGCATAATAACTAAATATGCTTAGGAAACAAAAATGTTTGATTTAATATAAATAAATCCCATTTATCCATTTTAATGCGTGAAAAAAGTATTCGTACAATGCAAATTTCAGATTTAAAAATTTTTAAATTGCTTTAATATTCTAGATATATTCAAGTGGAATATTCTTTTATGTCCCAATAATGTAGTTAGTTCTAGCCTAAAAAAAAACAGTACATTCTGTAATTGATATTCGTGCTAGAAAATTTTCATCGTGGCAAGATATAAAGAATTGACAAATTCACAAAAAGAATCGATTGTTAATCTCTGGAAAGAAGGAAAAAAATACAGAAAACTCTCAGACTACCCGAATATATTCCATTTACTACCATTAGTTCATCCATTGCAAGTAATAAAGAACTCAAAACTGTTGTAAACCAAAGAACAACAAATGCTACACGGAGGATTCCTGCAAGATCTTCGGGGAAATTAATACGTCAAATGAAACAAAATCTAATGGTTACTCGTCAAGAGTTGCAAGATGATTTACTTTTATCAAGAATCTGTGTAACTAAACTGACAATAAGTAATGAAATTCATAGGAACAATCTAAAGTTACGCTCCCCTCAGAAAACTCCATTGCTATTGAAACGGCACAGAGATTCCAGGTTGAACTTCATTCGTCAACTTAAGGATAATGAAAAATCGTATTGGGAAAGAATATTATGGATAGGCGAAACGAAAATTTATTTGTTTGGACGTAATTCTAGAAATCATGTAAGGAGTAAAGATGGCGATGCCTTCAAACAAAAGAACACAGTTCCAACAGTGAAATTTGGTGGTAGCAGCATCATGGTTTGGGATGTTTTTTCTGCTAAAGTTTCTGGCAACACATCAGTAATAGATGGTAGAATGAATGCCGCAGCATATCAAAATGTTTTGGAAGCAAATTTAATGATTTCGGTTGAAAATCTTAAACTTCCTCCCGATTGGATCTTCCAACAAGATAATGATCCTAAGCACACTGCAAAATCTACGAAGAAATGCCTTGGTGAAAATAATCTAAATATCCTGAAATGGCAAAGTGAGTCCCCAGATTTATACCCAATTTTTGGCGTTATTTGAAAATTCAAATCCAATTGAGAGCCCCAACAAATATCCTGGATCTGAAGACCATATGCGAAGAAGAATGGAATAAACTACTAACTAAAATTCTCAAATCATGTCTTGATAACAACAAAAAGAGGTTAGTTGCTATAGAAGTGAATAATGGCTATTCTACAAAGTATTAAATGAAGATTACGTATGCTTTTTTATATTGTACGAATACTTTTTTTCACCCATTAAAACAGATAAATGGGATTTATTTCTATTAAATCATTTTTTCTGTTTTCTATGCATATTTAGTTATTATGCATCTGTGTACAGTTAATTAATTATATTAGTTGGAAATACAATAAATTAAAAATTTGTATGTGTACGAATATTTGTTTCCCCCCATTCTATGTATAATTAAACGACATTGTATGTATTAATGAAACAAAGGTATACATAGAAAACTGCGTATTACAAAACAATGAATATCAAATAAATGATTTCAACTAGTGGATTGTTTGTATGTGTGTGTGTAGTTTGGTGTAAGAGAAAGTCCCACAGAAAATGAGGTGAAAGGTACGTACGTGCCTGCGCATGTGTGCGTTCCCCAGTGGGAAATCGTTTTCCGACATTTTACAGTCCATGAGTGAAATAAAGGATGAGAGAGAATCTCACTACCTACTTATCGGCTTAATGAGCGTCCTCTAGCGGCGGTTTTTCTTAGGAAATTAAATTGGGTAACCTCGCAATATTCTCCTCTAGATGGGGACAATTTTATGCAGTCCATATGTCTATAAATAAATTGAAAAGAGAAAAATGTCAGTCAGTCGCCTTTGGAATTATTTCACTCTTTATCAGTTGAACCTAGAAGAAACAGTTCTTTTTAAAGTTGAACATGACCAGTTGTATGCTGCATGCTCAAGAGTAAGAAAACCTAAGAATGTATTCTTCACTGTTAAAAAGAAAAAAAATTCTTTAAAAATTTGGTTTACCATGAAGTCCTATAAAATAAAATTGAATTAAAAAATTATTAAACCGCGAAGTAGGGCTTTGTCAAAATATTTTCCAAACAGATCAACTTATTCAAATTTCATTGACCGATTTGCGAAATTGAATGAAACGTAGAGTTTGTAAAATAAAGCGATAACTTCAACAACACTAAATACTGTAAGGGTTTCAACATGCGTCATCGGGTTTAAAAAATATCGTATCAGAAAAAAAGAAAACTATTAATGAGAGAGAACAATAAATGAGCATCAATTGCGTAAACAAGATAACGATTGATATTGCATTTAAATATTCGCAGGTCAAAGTTGACTGGACGCAAGGGCCCAAGATAGTCTTCACCAGAAGTGCGAGAGAAGAAACTGTAAGCATAGAAACATATTTTGAATCTGATCCACCGATAAATAAATACTTTCAAATCTATTATCCATTTTTTAGTTTTCGCTTGTATTCATAAGAAAATGTAAGACTTATAGAAAATATTAGACTTATAAAATACATAAGACATAGAAAGGAATATACGCCTTGTAAAAACAAAGAAGCTAACTTTAAAAAAAAAAATTTAAAAAAAGAAAGATAGATTTTACGATATTTTTCATCATTTCATCCACAGCAAGGCAATAAAGTCATTAAGATGCAAGAGGTTACTGAGTGTTAGATAATATGAGAAAAAATACTATTAAGGAGAGAGAACAAGAATAAGAATTAAAAAGACAGATATATCGATTGACATTCATTTAATTTTTTAAGATCAAAGTTGAAGAAAACAGTAGAGTGTTTTACAAGCTAAAAGTACGATAGAAGAAACTGTTAGCATAGAACTTACGGTTGCATCTAGCCATTTCAGCTGTAAGTTTATGAGACATTGCCGCCATTTTAGTACTGCGCTTAAATTCATATTTATTTTGAGTAACACAAAAATGTGGCACACGGCCAAAAGGAGTGATAGTGAAAGGCTGATACTTCCGTTTGTCTTAGCTAGCCACAATTACTGACCCAAATATACCACAGTATTCCTTATACCAAAACATCACATTTTTACTTACGATTCTTACTACAGCCACTATAATACCTTAAGTCCTGTAGTCCTAACTAGTTCCCATACGTACAAATTATCTGAAGAGAAAATAAAAATAACAACATTTAAAAATGAAATCCCAATGAATATTTTTAATGAATACAATTTATAGAGGACAGAACTTTTACCATAAAAATATATATAGAAAAAGATACAGGGAAGTGATACAGGCGGTGCACATATTGAAAACGTGTGAGGAATTGTAAAATCGTACACGAGATCAACCTACCACCGAATTTCTCATTCCAATTGTGACGAATAGATTTTCTTTTACTCAACAATATATAAGCCTGTTTAGTTTCATTTGCCTAGACTATGTGGTTGCTCAGATATTTAACAGGTTGTCACACATGAAATGACGCACTTTATAGGAAATGAATAAAACACTTCTGAAATGTTAAATAACTTATTTATTAAGTTGTCACACATGAAATGACGCACTTTATAGGAAATGAATAAAACACTTCTGAAATGTTAAATAACTTATTTATTAAGTTGTCACACATGAAATGACGCACTTTATAGGAAATGAATAAAACGCTTCTGAAATGTTAAATAACTTATTTATTAGGTTGTCACACATGAAATGACGCACTTTATAGGAAATGAATAAAACACTTCTGAAATGTTAAATAACTTATTTATTAAGTTGTCACACATGAAATGACGCACTTTATAGGAAATGAATAAAACACTTCTGAAATGTTAAATAACTTATTTATTAAGTTGTCACACATGAAATGACGCACTTTATAGGAAATGAATAAAACGCTTCTGAAATGTTAAATAACTTATTTATTAGGTTGTCACACATGAAATGACGCACTTTATAGGAAATGAATAAAACGCTTCTGAAATTTTAAATAACTTATTTATTAAGTTGTCACACGTGAAATGACGCACTTTATAGGAAATGAATAAAAACGCTTCTGAAATGTTAAATAACTTATTTATTAGATTGTCACACATGAAATGACGCACTTTATAGGAAATGAATAAAACGCTTCTGAAATGTTAAATAACTTATTTATTAGGTTGTCACACATGAAATGACGCACTTTATAGGAAATGAATAAAACGCTTCTGAAATGTTAAATAACTTATTTATTAGGTTGTCACACATGAAATGACGCACTTTATAGGAAATGGATAAAACGCTTCTGAAATCTAAAATAACTAACTTCTTTAGTTAAAAAAAGGCAACATGTTGATGAATAATTGTTCTCCAACTTACCTCTAAATTCTTGATTCCATCTTTTAAAATTCTCGTACTTTGATGTGATAAACTGTTCAAATATTAGAGAATGTTTCATCGCGTATGAAAAGCTCAGAATTATTAAATAAGTGATAATCAATACGAGAGATATCAGGTGAGTATGGAGAATGAGGCAAAATTTCATAATTCAGGCTATGCAGCATTTGGACATTTGATTGAGATGCGTGTGGTGTTGCGTTATCGTGGAGCAAAAGTGGGTCACCCCCTGTTCATAACTCTAGTTTTTTTTTGTAACTTTTTCGTGCATGCGATCAATTCTTCCACAATACGAGGTTTCTGTTATGATTTTCCCTTGAGGAATGAATGATCAATGAATAACCCCTTTGAAAGACCACCATACAGTAACCATCAAATTTTAGGGTGTAGTGGAGGCTTTGGGTATTTTAGTGATTCACTTTCATCTAAACACTGGTCTATTTTTCTTACTATTGTCAAAGAGTATCCATTTCTCATAACATGTAATGATTCAATGCAAAAATGGTTCTTTTTTCCAGTTTGTACTCATACAGTAAGATTACTCGACATTGTTTCATTGTAATCATTTTCATCGGGATTACGAGTAACAATATATTGAAAGAAAACATATCTAGAAAGAAAAAGAGTCAAGAATAAGTCAAGTTTTTTTTTTTTTATATACTAAACAGGTTACTTTGTTAGATGACCAGACCAACAACCAACCAAAATATGTCATTTCATGTGTCACACATTGTTATTGACAACCTAATAATAGATTTGTATGTGCTTATTTCAATGCCTATCCAAATATTTAAATGTGTTTTCAATTAAGATTCTGTCACATTGAAAGGACTGGTCATTCATTTTACTCTTGATCACACATGCACTTGGCTTCATTATTTTCTTTAAGATAAAAATTTGATTTATCATGAACTTGCTGTCTTTAGAAAAGCTGTCTCAAAATTATTAAATAACCCAAAAATGTTTTCAAAATGATTAGAAGAATAAAAGAATAAAATAAAACCAGACATAATCAAATATACATAACAGTTCAAATTCTTCAATTACTTCTTCCTTATTGGAGAATGTTTTATTGTCTATGGAAAGCTCAAAATGCTTAAATAAAATATGGAGGATGAGGCAAAATTTCATAATTCAGGCTATGCAGCTTTTGGACAGTTGATTGAGAAGTATGCGGCCATGCAGTAAAATTGGGCCATCCCTATTCACAAGTCTAAAACTTTTTTTTTTCAGTTTTTCATACATAATCTCACTTGGTGATTCGCTTACATCTAACCGCTGACCTACTCTCTTACTGTTGTCAAAGAGTATCCATTTCTCATCACATGTAATAATTTGATGCAAAAGTGGCTCTTTTTCCCCAGTTTGTACTCATACACTAAGATTACTCGACATTGTTTCATTGTAATCATTTTCATTGGACTTACGAGTAACAATATATTGAAAGAAAAAATTATCTAGAAGGAAAAAGAGTCAGGAATACCTAATGATTTTTTTTTATATACCAATCAGGTTACTTCGTTATACAAGATCAACGACCAACCAAATAATGCATCATTTCATGTTTGACAATCTAATACATCTCAAATGATATCAATATTTTGAAGCATCATGTATTTAGTTTTATTTTATAACCTATTAAGTGTGATCTAAAAAAAATCACAATTTCCATTCAATTAGTTATTCAAAAAGTGCTTTTGCACGAACTGACATGTCCAAGACACAGCTTAAATATCAGAACATTTTTTTGAAAAAAAAAAAAATTCTTTTGTTTGTTTTCATTTCTCCCCGGTTTCTTCGTTTAGCCTTGATCCAATGCAAAACTCGCTGGAAAAAGCAATGGCTGATTTTAAATCTCGGTGGAATTAAAACAGCGATCTTGTTCGTCACGCGCAAGACTAATTTTTGCAAAATTCCTCGCCGAACGAAAGCGATAAAGGCAAGGAGAAATACCAATCGAATGAAAATAGGAAGTGAGTTATCGATTTCGAGATGGCCTCAATGAAAGGATGGTGGTGGCTGAGATAGTTAAAATGTAAGCGATCGATACACTGAATTAACAACGCTTCTTTTCGAGAGAATGGCTAATCCAAAAGGCAAATTTTCTCAATCGGGATGGTGTAGTGGTTGCGCGTGGCAGTGGTGGTGGGGAAATCAGAAAATGTATTATCGCTTGATCGATAATGGTAAGGAGAAACATTTAAGGTAACTAAAAAGTGATCGATTGCGTGAAATGTAAAAGATCGAAGCTGCAATCTCATTTCCAATTTTGATTTGATTTTTATTATTATTATTTTTTTTTCCCTGACTTCTGACTCGAAATGCGTTTAAAGTTCTGTCGGGACGCAAAGAGTAGGTTCGTCGTTTGAATAGCGAACAAGCGGATTATTTGTTGCATTCAGATGTTACTGTATTCTAAATTTATACTGACTCTGGATTTCCCCAGTGTTGATAATTATTTGTTTGAATTTTCTGTTTGTTTGTTTGACTTTTTTGTTTTAATCACAACGTTTATTAGTTTCATGGAATCTTTTACAGGAATCTTTGACCAAATCATTTATTTCTATAAAATTATAGATGCATTATTCAGTAATCAATACCGACTATTGTTTTCCTGTTCAAATGTTTTCTTCATATAAGACTCCAGCAGGATAATTCTGCTATTAACGACGATCTATGATCTTTCGGGCCGAATCAGTTATTCATATGAATGCATGGCATCATTATTCAACCACAAGTAATGACATTTCATGATTATTCTGACCAAATCTTTTATTCATATAAATGCATGGCGTCATTATCCAACCACAAGTAATAACATTTTAGGATTATTGACCAAATCTTTTATTCGTATAAATGCATGGCGTCATTATTCAACCACAAGTAATGATATTTTATGATTATTCTGACCAAATCTTTTATTCATATAAATGCATGGCGTCATTATCCAACCACGAGTAATAACATTTTATGATTATTCTGACCAAATCTTTTATTCATATAAATGCATGGCATCATTATCTCACCACAAGTAATAACATTTTATGATTATTGACCAAATCTTTTATTCATATAAATGCATGGCGTCATTATACAACCACAAGTAATGACATTTTATGATTATTCTGACCCAATATGTTATTCATATAAATGCATCATTATCCAACCCAATCTTTTATCCATCTTAAATCATAGTATCATTATTCAGTATCTAATGAATGACCTATTATCTTTCTGAGCGAATCTATTATTCACATATGAGCTATAGCATCGTAATTCAACCATGAGATAATATCGTTCTAGGATTTTTCTGACCGAATAAGTTATTCATATCAAATCATACAATAATTATCCAATCATCAAATAATTACCTTCAATAATATTTCTTTCAGAATAGTTTATTCATATAAAATCCTGGCATCATTATTCTATCATTAACTATTTGCTTGTGATCAAATCCTAACAAATCTTCTATTCACAGAAAATCACAGAATCATTATCTAATATTGAAATAACGATGTTCTATAAATGAGCCTTCTGACTAAAACTTTTATTCCTTTAAAATCATTTCATTCATTAACTGCTGACCTATCTTTCAAACCCAAATTTTATTCATATTAAATTCTAACACCATTATTCCAACATCGAATAATTACTTATTATGAAATTAAGCTACATTTCAGCTAAACCGTATTATATCTTAGATGGAGTTTACGCAAAAGCGTCTAGTAACTTTCACGAAATCGTTTTATTATAAATTTGTGGCATAATTATTCAATCATGAAAGTATTTTCCCTTACTTTTTATGACCTTTCTCTTATAACGTAACAAAAGAACAGTTCTGTTCTGATTCAAGCAATTAATCGAGAGAATATTTGATAGTTTCATGTTGTTGGAGTCTCTCATCAGACAAGGATCATTGTACGGACCAGAACAAGTGATTCTACGTTCATGATGGGTTATTTTAAAATTTAAAAATCATTTCACCCCAAGCAAGGCAATAAAGACACTAGAACGCAAGAGATTACTGAGTGTTAGAGAAAAAAACTATTATTAATGAGAGAGGACAATAAAAGAATAAGAATTAAGGAGACAAAAGTTAACGATTGACATTGCATTTAAATCTTTGAAGATCAAAGTTGACTAGGAAGCAATAAGCCAGAAAAGAGTTCCACAATCGAGAAGTGCAATAGAAGAAACTTTTAGCATAGAACTTACGGTTACATCTAGCCATTTCAAATGTAAAATGATGGGACCTTGCCACCAATCTAGTACTGTTCTTAAATTCATAAAGGTTTGCTACTTGTTCGTCGTATTTGCAAATTAAGGGCAAAATAAACAGTGTAAAATGAAACTTTATCTCTAGTTCGTAATATCTTCCTCTCCAAATCCAAATTTTGAAATGAACACCACAATGAAATTAAATTTCGTAATTCCAGCGATGCAGCTTTTGGACATGTGATTGAGAAGCGTGTGATGGTGAGTTGTCGTACAGCAAAATTGGGCCACCCCTATTCTCAAGTCTAGAATTTTTTTCCCCAATTTTTCGTGCATACGATCAATTTCTTCAAAATACGAGGTTTCTGTTATGATTTTCCCTTGAGGAATGAATGATCATGATGAAATTTTAGAGTGCAGTGGAGGCTTTGGGTAATGTTTTAGTGATTCTAACCACTGGCCTACTCATTTACTATTATCAAAGAGTATCCATTTCTCATCACATGTAATGATTTGATTAAAAAATGGTACTTTTTCCCCCAGTTTGTACGCATACACTAAGATTACTGGACATTGTTTCATTGTAATTATTTTCATCGGGCTTATAAGTAACAATATCTTGAAAGAAAATTATCAAGAAAGAAAAAGAGTTAGGAATATCATGATTTTTTTATATATACTAAGGAGGTTACTTCGTTAGACGACATGATCAAGGTCCAACCAAAAAATGCGTCATTTCATATGTGACAACCTAATACATCTCAAATGATAGCTTAGCTATATCTCTTGTTATTAAAATGCTGATCACTGGTATACAAAGATATATGATAGCTATAGCGGTTTCAATAATGTTTATTTTATTGCTCTTTTGAAACCAGATGCTATATAAATTAAATTTATATATGCAGAAAAATGTGATATTACTTTCCGAACAAGCTATGAGTTGAAATGAAACCGTTCGTCCCATTCCCTTTAATTTTCTAAGGAAGCAAAACGGAAGCTTGACATCTTTTAGTAGGAACCCGTCCTCTAAAAAAATATCTATCAACATTAGTGTCCAGTAAAAAAAAGCGGTAAATTCAGAAAGATACGTGAGACGACCATTGAAAACTAGTGACGATTGATGTGACTGAAAATTTCAGGAAGAATTCCTGCAGATTTCGTCAATCCCCACGTCGGATGTTCTTTGAAAAGTACGATAACTTGATGCTCAAAATCAGTGAATTGTTTAGCCATATGAGAAGAGCAGAACGAAAGACGAAAGTTGTCTGCAAATAACCTTTAAATCACGAGTCACATGATAGAGCAGCAATTAATCAATCATTAAAAACAAAAACATAGTTAAGTAATGACGCGAAAGTCGAATGATTATTCAAGAAATTTATTCAAGGTTATTCAAGGTCATTCAAGGTCAATTTTCCCTGAAATATAAAACATTGATAATAAATGTCCCGCTTTTCTACTGGTCACCCTGTATTCCACGATAAAAGGAATCGGGAAGCGAGAGCGCTGATTTTTTAAAAAAATTTACTAATGTAGTAGGTAGAGGGTTACTGCATGTTTTTGTATGAGTATAAGAAAGGGCAAGAAGTGAAATTCTTGGAGGGCTATGCAGGAAAGATAACGGCTAAGTCAAGATTTGAAGAGGTCAACGTTGAATTATCGAATAACATTTCATTTAGGCGGGGTCGTCAGCAGTATAGAGTTGAAATAGAATTTAGAAGGAACCAGAAACCCAATCCTCAGCTTGAAACAAGGGATAAACCTCTTCTTCAGTTCAAAAGACCGGGGAGGAGTGTGAATAGGACGATAGGTGAACCTATCTATGCATATTATGTCTGCAGAAAGAGAAATCTCGGGTAATTCAAGTAATCCTTCGAGGAAATGTTTGATAATTTCAAATTGTTGGTATCTCTCACCAAACAAGGAACGTCCTACGAATCAGAAGTGATTTTACATTCATGATTGCTAGTTTGAAAAAAAATAAAAACATCGCATTTGCGTCAAGAACTTTGAAATGTTTAAACGAAAATGCACTCGAAATTGGTTTGGTTTGGTTTATTTAGTTTTACGGCATATCAACCACAATGAGTTATTTAATGCTGACAATTTTTATTGCTGGTAATACATTTCCTCATAAATGTATTGCTGGTATTTTTTCCTTCAAAAATCTATTATTGCCAATATTTTTCTTCAAAAATGTATCGCAGATAATATTTTTTCAAAAAATGTATAGCTGGTAATTTTTTTTCAGAAATGTATACATCATATTTTTGAGAAAAAATTACCATCTATACATTTCTCAAAAAAAATACCAGCGATACATTTATATATATATATATAAATGGAAGAAAAAAATGTATTATTACCAGCCGAAACTCGACTAAAAGAATGAAGATATATGTAATATTACTAATCATCTTTACTTTAGGAATGTACTGCAAATGGTTTTACTATAGAAATTAATTTCAAATCATTTTATTATAGTTTTGCGTAATATTCAGGAGGGAAAATATTCGCAACAAACAGGAATTAAAACAAGCTTTACAATCATAACGTCAGTAAATGTATAAAATAAATAATGATATTTTTTTCTTTTTCTTTCAGATTTGGTGGACACTTGGGCGATATTATTTTTACATATAATTGTCATAACTAAAATAACATGATCCAATAGAGAAATAAATAAATTTTCATCAATAACACTGATTTATTTACTGCTGACTTTGATTCCTCTTAATGAAACACCCTTTTGAAGTTGACTTCACTTAATGATAACTATCGGTCGAAAGTAAATGCCCCGTATCAAGTTTTGCGAGAGGTCTCGCTGTTTTTCAATTTAACAAGACCTCAGCTAACTCATATTGCTACAGTTTCTTCAACCCTGTTTTATTCATAAGAATTGTGTCAAAACGTCGTATGGTTTTCATAGTTATGGTTTTCCCGGCAGTATCGCAAACTGCGATCGCCACCCAGGATGACATCAACTCTATTATAAATCTGTTATGGAAATATTGCAAGACGGTCTCGTGACCATAACATTAATGCAGTAAAAACAAAATCTGTTATGCGCCCATATTTTCATCTTTTTTCATCTCCTTCGCTTGGTTGTCTTGTTCGGAGATATGTTTAGCAAGTTAGCCTCCAGGATTAATATTTGTAAGTCGTAAGTTCGATTCTCAGCTGGCCATGGACAGCTGTCTTTGAGAAATCGGTTAAACATTAGTTTACAACTCAAAGAAAAAGGGAGTTTCTCGTAGAATGATAAAATAAAAATATGGTCATAAAAGGAGAGAAAAACGTTGCAGACCGGTGGATTGACGCATTTCTTTCTTTTCTTTTTTCTTCTTTTCTTCTGGTTACTTCCTTCTCTTCCTCCTCCTCCTCCTCCTCCTCCTCTTTCTTCTTATACTTCTTCATCTTCTTTCTCTTTCTTTTTCCTCTTTGTTCTTTTTTCTTTTTCTTCTATCAGATCATTGCAAATGTTCGTGCTCGATTTTCCTTCTTATAAATTAACCCCAACTTGACATTGGCGTTTGTTTTGCTGCCGATTTCTGGTGTCTTCGAGATTGAAACCTTGCATCGTTCTGTGGCGAGTAGGACTTTCTAGAACCTTGACGATTTTTTCCGCAGATGACTGCCTTAAAGATGGAGGCATTTTCGCCATATGCTCTTTGAATTTTATAAAAGAATTAGCGTCAGAACTGTGACAAGATTTCAGCCGAAGATATTGCTAAGAATTTGAACATTGATATCTCAACTGCTTTGGCCATTTTGAGAGACTTGCATGCGTTTCAAAATTTGACACTTTCTCTGACGTGGCACCAACAAGCTCAGTTGTGTTTCTGTGGCGATATCATTCCTGTTACGCCACGAAAAGAAGACGTTTTGGGGGGCAGTATTGGCACAGGCGATGATCGTTTATGAAAAATGGATCGTTCGGCGTAAATCGCACTTGGAAACAAACTTGTAAATGTGCAGAACCTGTGGCTAAAGTGGGCTTGCATCCAATAATGGTGTTGCCGTCCTTTTGGTGAGGTTATAGAGGGGTAATTCAATTTGAGCTTCCTCCAAACGGCGAAACAATAATTGCAAATATCTATAGCACCAATCTCAATGTGGCTATTTAGAAAAAACTGCCGATTTTCGCAAATTTGGGCGAAAATTTTCCACCTCAACAACGCAAGGCAGCATGTTGCAAAACAGACCTTTCGAAAGGTTATGGGGCTGAAATGGAAAAGTTTTCATCATCAATTCTCCTGGATTTGTCCGTCTCAATTTTCATTTGTTCAAATTTAATTGACAAAAATTTGAATCTGGACAATCAGTCGAAAATTATCTCAGAACCATCTTCCAATAAAAAAAAACTCAAATTTTCTCCGAAATTGGCATCAACAAGCTTGTAAAACGATGCAAGACAGTTTCCTTAAAATAATGGCGACTACATACTAGACGAAAAAAGAAAACTTCTACTGTTTGTTTTTAATTTTTTAATCGGGCACGAATTTTTGCAATGATATTTCAAATCATTAAAATTCATTTTGTTTTCTTTCCCTACATTTCATTTTTTCTTATATTTTTTATCAATCTTCTCCATTCTTCTTCATATTAGATTTCATTCTTTTACTTTTTCGTTTCAGTCAGCCTACTTATTTTTTTCTTTCTATCATTCTCCTAAAGCTCACTTTTTCAACACCCTTTCATCTTTTTCTACTAATACTACCACTACTAATATTAGGTAGGAGTTGTAATTTTAGCCTTCCTTCCTTCTATTAACTTTCTTCTTCTTCTTCTTCTTCTTCTTCTTCTTCTTCTTCTTCTTCTTCTTCTTCTTCTTCTTCTTCTTCTTCTTCTACTACTACTACTACTACTACTACTACTATATCATATAGATGCTTTTATACAACTGTTTTGCTTTACTTAATATTTTCTAGGTTTTTCTTTCTCTAAAATGTTCCTCCTTCTTCATCTTCTTCTTCCACTAGTACTACTACTACTACTAGTACTACTACTACTAATAATAATAATACCACTATTACTATTACATCACTAAATAAAATTTCGTCGTAACCATCAATTCTTCCTGATGACACTGTTCAGACTCTCCGTTCAGTTGCCGCCTATTTCAGACCTCATTGTTTTCTTACCACGTTCATTAACTTTCCAACAGGGAGGCCTTCCTTTAATCAGTAGCATTAAGAACAATGTAAAATAGAAGACAATTCCATCTACTCCAAAAACGTCTCTTATTACGGTGCTTGACAAAGTATGGGGTCATTACGCAGATATCACTGCGTTCATGTCAGAACTTGTTATCATAAAATCTTTCGTCAATGCAGATGAACCTCGCCACTGAAGTGCACAGTTTTTTTCCGCTACCTGACTTAGAGACTGAACTCACAAATTCGCCGGATATATGCAGGATATCATCAATCCGACATTCATTTAACCGGTTCAATCTGTTATCTGGCACTAATTTCCACTATATTACAATTACTGTGACTATTATTACATCTCATAAGAGTTTTCATCCAACTGCTTTCTTTTACATCATATCCCTTGCTTTTTTCTTTCTGCAAAACGTCCATTCTTATTCTTCTCCTTATTCTTCTTCCACTAATACTACTACTTCTACTACTAATGCTACTACTACATCATATGAGAGTTTTCATTCAACTGTTTTTCTTTACATCATATCCCGTACTCTTTTCTTTCTCTAAAATATCCATTCTTCTTCTTCTTCTTCTTCTTCTTCTTCTTCTTCTTCTTCTTCTTCTTCTTCTCCTCCTCCTTCTTCTTCTTCTTCTTCTTCTTCTTCTTCTTCTCCTTCTTCTTCTTCTTCTTCTTCTTCTTCTTCTTCTTCTCCTCCTCCTTCTTCTTCTTCTTCTTCTTCTTCTTCTTCTTCTTCTTCTTCTTCTTCTTCTTCTTCTTCTTCTTCTTCTTCCGAGTCTTCTTCCGAGTCTTCTTCTTCTTCTTCTTCCGAGTCTTCTTCTTCCGAGTCTTCTTCTTCTTCCGAGTCTCCTTCTTCTTCTTCTTCTTCCGAGTCTTCTTCTTCTTCTTCTTCTTCCGAGTCTCCTTCTTCTTCTTCCGAGTCTTCTTCTTCCGAGTCTTCTTCTTCTTCTTCTTCCGAGTCTTCCGAGTCTTCTTCTTCTTCCGAGTCTTCTTCTTCTTCTTCGTCTTCTTCTTCTTCTGCTACTACTACTACCACTACTACTTCTACCACTACTACTATTACATCATATGAGATGTTTCATTCAACTGTTTTTCTTTACATCATATTCCTTGCTTTTTCTTTCTCTAAAATGTCGAGTTTTCTTCTTTGTAAATCATGATAATTTTTCATTCCATTATCTTTTCTTTCTCGTCTAAATCATTCTTTTTTATCTTTTTCCAAATTGTTCTTCAGTTTTCTTCTCTTCATTCTTAATCTTCGGCGTCGATTTTAATTTACCCCTTCATCTTCATTCCTCTTTTAAATCGTTCTCTTTCTTCTTTTTTCCTCTCCATTTTTCTTTCCTTCTTCTTTTAATCGTATTTTCTTAGTGTTTTCTTTCTTTCCTCCTTTTCTTTCTCTTCCATTCTATGTTTTTTTATTCCTGAAGGTCACGTTTTTCCAATTGCATGAGCTAAAATTTGTTTCCCCGCTTCTAAAATGATGAAATTCTACAGAGCAAAGTGAAACCCAGAAACACCTGTAGACAGGCCATCGGGAAGGACAGGAAAAAACGTTTTCTAACCATTGTTAGCATCAGGATCCACTTGAGGCGGACACACCTCCATGTATAAATCATATTGGCGATACAACTAGTCAACATGAATTTCTCAACGAGAAACGCACATCTCAGTGTACTGATGGCGATGAAAAGCTATTTGTATAAGAGCAGCGTTCGACACAAGACTTTTCATTTTACACACTATTTTTATGATCTAAGGTTTTTTTTTTAGACAAATTCGCATCTTTGTTGCTTATATTCCAATGTCTATGGGATAATTTGGAAAATGTCAACATGTTTCCCTGATGTTTGCGTCAGAATGAAGATACGAAGATATAGAAATATCTATTATTCTCAAAATTCCCGGAATTTTGAAAGAAACCCTTTAAATAATCCCCGCATTTATTCAGTTCTTGTTACTATTATCCAGTCACAGTCGGTCGAGACGAAATGACGTCGTAACCATCATGATGACTCTGCTCACACTCTCCGTTCAATTGCCGACGATTTTAGATCTCAATGTTTTCTTATCTTTCCAACAGAGAGGTTTTTCATATAACCAATTGCCACAATTCACGTCTAAAACTGTTGACGATCAGAGATTGGCAGCTGAGCTAACTGCCGATGTTTCACTAACTACCCAGTGAGAAAAAATAAATGCCTGGTTGCATTTTATTCCTCGAAAGCCAAACTGGTTACATTCCATCACCGGCGATGAAACTCCGAACTACCACGTCAAACTCACACCCGACCTCAAGTTTGTGGAACTCCCTTCCGGCTCCATGCTTTCCGACCAACTTCAATCTGCAAAAATTAAATCCAATGTAAATCGCTCTCTACTGATTACTCTTTCCTCTTTCTGCTCCTTATTAATGTTTCTGTTCCTGATTCTTCCACAACTTGTAACCCCTTGTGTCGTGGTGATGTATATATCGTTATCCAATATATAAGCGAAATGTTGTATAGTTTGTGAATTTTGTGTAACTATACAACATTTCGCTTTTGTTTATCATCGCTTGCCTTAATAAAGTTGGATGACAAAACGCATCGGCAATGAGAAATTACTCTTTGACGATGAACTCTTTTATTCAATTTGTTTTCTCTACAGATATATTCTGAAAACTTTAACGCACACACACCCACATACACACACACATACACACATTTGACGATCAAAACAGTTGGCAGCTGACCTATCTTCGATCAAACAGGCTGGTTACATTCAATACTTCGAAAGCCAAACTAGTTACATTCCATCACCGTCGATCAAACCCCAAACTAAAACCAGTCATGATGAACGGATGTCACCTGGGGGAGGCACCGTGCCTTGAGGGAATATTGGGCCTCAAACTTACACCAGACATCAAGTGAAACTTTTATATACGATCCATCGTTAAATTAAAACGTTCGGTTCCCTGTACCGCTCCAGTCAAAACCCGACTCCTCATTTTAATCCTCTACCCTTATAAGAGCCGGACCAGGCCAAAAATGGTGTACTGTTGTCATTTGTGAGCGAGAGCTACCCGGTCCTCATTTTCCAGTCTTGATAGAGTTAAGAAATGTTCCCGAATCCTTGTCGGAGATGAATTATTTTCCACCCTCCAACCTCTCTCTCACAGACGGGATGTGGCGAGTCTCTTACTGTTCTATCACTACTTCTATGGAAAATGTTCGGACGAACTGCATCCCTTGGTTCCACCAGGTCTAACTTTCACGGCTAGGACCAGCTACACCACTTACGTTTCCTCCGTATTCCATTGGAAAGAAGTAAGTTCCACTCAAGCAGCCTCTTCCTGCGAACCACTGCCAAGAGGATGTTTCCCCAATCACTATAATCTTAACCTGTTCAATTCCAGAGTCAACCGTTATCTTCCCCTCCTATCGATATAATACTACCCCTCAATATAACTTTTTAACTCGAGTAGCCCCAGGGCCTTGTACAGGGTGAAACTTACTGTAAAATATACTACCATGTAAAAAAGCAGACAATGCTACCTACATAAACGATCTCTAAACAGGCTAATATTAAGGTGGGGACTTAGACTTAAAAAGACAAAACACCAGCCTGTATCTATCGAATAAATAAATAAATATCCAGTCTGTATCTATCGAATTTGTGAGTTCAGTCTCTAAGCCAGGTAGCGGCAGAAAAACGTTGTTCAATGGTGCGAATGGTCTGCATTTACGAAAGAATATATGACCTGACTAAGAGACTGAACTCACAAATTCGATAGATACAGGCTGGCTATTATCAATCCGTCAATCAATTAACCGGTTCAATCAGTAATCCGGCACTAATTACCATGAATCACAGCAGCGACCTGGCACTAGCCATTTTTGAACACTTTCAAACACTGGAAAAATCGTTTCTAGTATTGTTTCTGTTGTCTAGCCGCATGGATCCAGGAAATGATGTTTCTCGGGGGCTGAAGAGAAAAAGCCATATGTTATCCATCAAAGATAATAAAGAATTTCTGAAAAAAATAACTATTCTTTTTGTTAAGGGGTCTCCCCTTTTCACACAAATGGACTCAACCGAGGTATTCATATATTACTACCAGTGAATACCCGGAGTCTGTATGAGAGTAGTGTTAGAGGAGGGTAGCACAAGAGTCACCGTCACGAGCACCTAGACTCAGTAAGGAGTCATACCGCGATACTTCAATACCAAGACTGTATATATATTATTGCTACTAACCAGCATTCCTGGATCTACTAACCCGTATTACCAGTTTGTATTATTACGTTAATACATTTATTTTTCTTATCTATTCCTGGCGTTTGTTATTTATTGATATCGGATTTCATCTCGGAATCCACAACACGTTTTCCTTTATTAGCCAACATGCACCGATTTGAGAGCATGATCGAGTGGTTAGAACGTTCCCTTTCTGACCATGAGAACCGGGTTCAAATTTCATCATGGACGATTTGTTAGGAAGGCAACTTCTTGATCTTAGGTGATCCTAGCGTGCGGCAGCTTTGGAAACTTTCTGAAAACCAGGTTGACACGAGCCTTGTGAGCGAAATTAGGTAGATGGAACTATTTCGGAGCTGTTGATGGTTCTGCAAGCACGAAGTCACAAGTCATCGTGACCGAGGGTTTGAGCGTGCTGGCTTTGTTCAGACTGTTGATCAAGCCAAATAATGCGCGTGCTCTCTCTCAGAGACTGTAATTAAGGTCCTCTCGGCATAGTTGCAGTATAAACCACAGGTGGGCTCTGTGGATGTTGAACAGACACGAGATTGTCTAGCCGCCCTAGTAGACAGGCATACATGGAAAAATTGGACAGCCGCCACTACTACTACTACTACTACTACTATATATTTATATATATATATATATATATTAAAGGCGCGGTGAAATGTTTAGCTGTTAAATGTAAGTATCAGTAATCCGTGAAATATATCCGACACTCTACTAGAGCTATTGATGCCGGATTATTGATGGTCAGTCTGTAATTGTACTATTTGCCTAAGGAAAAAATATTCCTAACACGTTTATAATAAATGATATTAAAAGTTCTAATTTGAAGTTGATATTTCTCTCTCAACCATAGAGATTAATTCTCCCGTCTTAAACATCACTGCCATTCGGTCGATGAGTTATCTGGCCTTCTTTTTCTTGCCTTCATTTCTATACGGAATCCAACCAATTATTACAAGCAGGTTTCTGAAAGAGTATCATCGTCTTCGCTATTTTTATCACAATGATTTGGCCAGGCAAGTTGTAGACATTTTTTCTCGTGTTAGACTCACTTTCGATTCCATGCTTTCCATCCATCATATGTCTTCAAAAATGTAAATACAATGCCAATCGTTATCTCCTGTCTTCTTCATTCCTATTCTTTTATTGTTCTCGCTCTTTAATAATGTATTTCTTTTTTCTTAAACATTCACATTCAGTAACCTACTGGCGTCTCGGTGGCTTTATTTCTTTTGTTTGCGGTGAAATGATTAAAACAATATTTATTCATAAGTTCAAATATTACTGCAGTTCTCAATAATCCGTACTTCGGTTTTTGCGGACTTCAATTTCCGGACATGAAATGAAGAAAAAAATTGAAATCATCCGAACATTTCTCAGTTGTGCAAACTAAATCTATTCTAATCGTCATCCTGGGTACCCGCATCCGACATTTACTGCTTGGACATGACGTGCTGTTTTACAGAGTCAAATCACCCACATATCCTCTGTTGTCAAAACTAACTTAAAAGCCGTCCCATCGGAATATATATATGAACCCCCTACCACCCCTTGTCTATATGAATGGATTTATCGGTATCCTTGGAAACCCTCAATTATGAATCTTTGCCGTGCCTTTAACAACCGTAAATTTAAAAAAATAAGTTACTCCAAAATTCACTTGACGAGGAAATGGAACTAATGTCTTTGGTTTAATAACAAAATTAAATTCAGGGGCTTTAGCTTCCATTTCTGAAACATGGTATCACTGTGTAGCGAAAAAACCATATTTTAAATCAATTAATTTATAATATTAATGCTCTGTAAATTTACATTCAGCACTATTGTGTAAAAATAAAAATATCTATAAGAACACCGGATTTTATATCTTACTGTTCTTTCTTTTTATTTATATATATACACACACACACACACATATATATATATATATATATATATATATATATATATATATATATATATATATATATATATATATATACATACAAGTATAGGATTGGTGTATACGAAATAAATTCCAATAACCAACAATTACTATTCTTAAAAGAGTGCTCAATACAGAGTAGACCAGATATAATTGTTTATTTAAAAATTATAACATCAATATGTTATAAAATCACGACAAAAATAGCCATTTTGTTTCAACACCTCCGGTATCTCATCTAGTGATGATGTTGAATATAGATATAACAGTGTTTTATATATATAATATAGATATAAAGCGTTTTATATATATAATAATATAATATATATATAATATATATAATATATATATATATATAATATATATAATATATATATAATATAATATAGATATAACAGCCTTTTATATATATAATATAGATATAACAGCGTTTTCCCTTGCGAAGGATCGTTAATTAATTTGAAACTTTTAAAACCCTTTATTATACATTCAACATCATCACTTGATAAGACACCGGAGGTATTGAAACAAAATGGCTATTTTTGTAGTGATTTTATAACATATTTACGTTATAATTTTTAAATAAACAATTATATATATATATATATATATATATATATATATATATATATATATATATATATATAGATAGATAGATAGATAATGCGATTATCACTTCAACCTTGCTATATGACTGCGAAACCTGGACTCTATATCGTTGCAACATCCCAAAATTAGAACGCTTTAGCCAGCAAACGCTTCGTTCAACCTTCGACGGTCAGGACATGTAGCAAGAATGGAAGGGTCAATGTCTTCGAAGATACAATGACCAACTCAAAAGAATACTGAAAGCCACTGGACTTCAGCCTAAATCGGTTGAAACACAAGCTTTATATTTTGTGCGTAACTAAAACGATTTTCAGCTGATTTCTAAACATTCGTTTTTCATGGCATACGATAGAAGAGGAATTGTGTTATGCCTTCTCGACTCTCTTTAAATCTAATCTTTAGACGCAAATAACTTGAAAATAAGCAGTCGACTAACAGCAAAGAGCAAGCGTGGGAATATTTGCAAAGATAGAGAGCAATAAATTAATTGCTTTGGAAAATAAAAACAACATGATTAAATCACACTAGAGCTGATAATAGTGAATCACCCTCAGTAAAGCTTATGATGCAGAGTAGAAATGACAGTAGCAGATTTTGCGGTTGGAAAACGCGCTTAAGATCACCCTCGCCTGGCACCAAAATACAAGCTATTGATACAAAACTTAGCGATCAAGATCAAGATGTCTTTAATTCATTTCAGATTTTAAAATCCAAAGATTAACTATGTGCGTGATAATATTACAAACACACACACAAAGTCGATGTTTTTCCTGTAATATTTCCAGGTTTATTTTCAAAGATGGGCGATTACATGGACTCTTCTGTTGCGAGCATGGACTGTGTATATGGATAAAAATTTATAGAAGCCACAATTAACCGGAAAATATTAATAGTAAATACAGAATATTGATTGTTTTATGTCTTCCGTTGTAAATAATTGATTAGTATATAAATAATAGTAAAAAAATAATTGATTAGTATTCATAAATATTGGCATAGAATACAGGTCATTCACAGTTTTATGAATTTACAGTTTTATGAATGGTAGTGGATTAGCATATAAATAATAGTATATAAACTTCTGTCTCGCTTAATCAATTACGACTAGGTAGTAAGTTCATTCCTCACTGTGTGGCACATACGGATATGCAATGTAATTGGCCCTGATCTGTCATCTCGTCTGCAGTTGCTCTCTCACAGACGCGACGTTGCCTCGCTCTGTCTTTTTTACAAATACTTTCACGGTAATTGCTCCGAGGAGCTGCTTTCGCTGGTTCCTAGGCCTC
>OZ038513.1:26052473-26099973 GCA_964036315.1 Acanthosepion esculentum
GGCAATCGCAATTCCATCTCCACAGCACATTCGCCTCGACCAATCGCTTGGTGTTGTTTCGTAAGCGAAATCACGCAATCTGACATTTAAAAATACACACACACACGCACGCACAAACATACACACGTATATATATATATATATATATATATATATATATATATATATATATATATATTGTAATTATACACATGAATAAATATACGTTTATGTGTGTATGCGTATTGCGTATTGCAAAGCATAGATATTATGTTTGGGTCAGATAGTGCATAAATCTACAACTACTGAAGAGGGCCATCGACTTCTTCGAAAGTCAGGTGTTCAGTGCCTGCGTCAGGCAGTGCAGATCGATACCACAGTCTTTATCAACGCCCTACCTCATTGGGCTCAATCATGGGTTGACACAGTCGAAAGGAGAAGTGGTTTCATGCCTTTCAATATGGCGTTAATTCAAAGTGAATGCATATAGCCTGAGATGTATATCCAGCGACCGAGCTATTTCTGAGAATTCATACTTACATATTTATCTTTTCAGTCTCACCATAATGAATAATCTCGTTTTTCTGAAAATGTATCTATCTATCTATCTATCTATCTATCTATCTATCTATCTATATATATATATATATATATATATATATATATATATATATATATATATATATATATATATATATATATTGTGTTGGTGCATAATTATCAGGCGTTTTTAAACAATATGTAATATGAAAAAATAAATATAACAATTCAACAATAACATTTCAAATGACTATAATTATCGCCACGCATTTTTATATCTTGGAAATAAATTAATATTTTTATTAAAAAAGTAAAAAAAAAACAGCAATTAATATTAACAAAAAACTTGCATAAAAACGCCTGATTATTATACACCAACCCAATTCTAATTGAGCACTGTTGAGTGATAAGCTAATTCTATAAACAACAGCCACCTAATGCAAAGCTCTTAAGTAAAATGAGTGGAGCACTTTGGCTGATTGGCATCTGTTTACATTCGTAAAAAGAATACGCTAGATTTAGCTGTTTGACTCTGCCGAATGAAGATAGCTCAGTGGTAGAAGCTCTGACTACCACCAATTCAGTTGGGCTTCGATCCTGGCTTGAGGATGTCTAGTCGCACTGAGGATCTGTGAAACAGTACTGTCTGCTAATAACATTTATATATATGTATATATCAATCTTCTCGGTTTAAACTATCTAGCTATTATATCTATCTGTTAGTACCGTATCTATCTGTCTCCCACTGCGGTAACGTAGTTCTCTTGTGCATTTTCTATAAATATTTTCATCTTAATTGTTTTAATGAGCTTTCCTCTTTGGCACCTCGACTTTACCAAATTAAGTCCTGCTAGATTTCATCATTTTACAATTGAAATGTTGCGAGGTAACCGTTAGATCTATGCTGAGATTCTTCTCTCGCAGTTATCGCTTATAGAACTCGCATCCAGTTTCTTAATTTTCAGTTAATCCTGATCCTTATCCATTTAAATCTAACGTCAATCGTTATCTTCTCTCGTCTTAATTTCTGATTTTGTATGTTCTCTCTTGTCTATAATTAATTTCTTTATCTCATTTTATTTCACAGTCACCGTGAAAATGAAAGAAGACTTCGTGCATTGTTGATTTCTGCTTTCACAGTGTTTATCTAATTCAGATTCTGTCTATATTTCTGAGATGAGGTATTATGTACACTATTTACATTATTCGGACTATTGTCCTCATCGTTTCGACCGTTGTACGCTCCGGCCTTCTTCAGGTAGTTGGAATGTTCCACTGAACCCTTTATTTCGCTCACTGGAGTAGACTGTTCTAGTTCCACGTGCCATGTTTAATGGGTGTCAGTTATCTCCTGTTAATTCCCCTCTCCAAGTTCTCCACTGCCTTAACCGGGTATTGAACTCACACTCTTGTCACTGGATCTAATCAACGCCTTTATCCATTGTGCATGTAAATAGTCTAACTCAGATTGTTATCTATCTATCTATCTATCTATCTATCTATCTATCTATCTATCTATCTATCTATCTAAATGATGTGGACATGAAAATTAACGCTGCATGACGATAAGCAGTTTTACCTTAAGCAATCATCAGATAGGTATAAAACTGTCACTAATCGTGCAGTGCTGATTCCTTTGTCCACACTGTTTATATTTACATACAATCTATCGCCGATATTGGGTTATCGTTCCTTACAAATATAGCAACATCTAAACAATCATTATCAGGGATTCTCGATTTACCTATATATTTTGGGTTTTAAAATACATTTATTTCTTTTGTTAATAATTACTAGCTAGACAGATAGATAGATAACAATCTGAGATAGATAGATAGATAACAAGATGATAGATAGATAGATAACAAGATGATAGATAGATAGATAACAAGATGATAGATAGATAGATAGTGTGGATACAGAAATCCACAGTGCACGATGACTTGCATATTCCCGCCTTAAGCCATCAACAGTTCCGTTGATCACTTAACGTATCACTTCATGCAGTTTTGATTTCTATGTAGAGACTGTATATATGTCTACAAACATTTTATCACCGATATTGGACCCTCCTGCTCCTCCTCCTCCTCCTCCTTTTATTCTCTCTCTCTCTCTCTCTCTCTCTCTATGCACACACACACACACACACACACACACACACACACACGCATATATATATATATATATATATATATATATATATATATATATATATATATATATATATACATGTATATATTATCACTCGCCGGTAGCACAACTCGGAGTTTCATTCACAACGCAATCTACTGGTGCAGGGTAGAGACTGACCGTTACATAATTTTAATTTTAATAAAAAAATACTTAGGTAACGCAATGGTGATACTTTGTACACAATTACCTTTTTTCACTTCTCACCAAAATATGCTAGGTTTACTTTATCAAATCTGTCGGATTTGCTATTATGACAGGAGTAAATGGTTGTGTCATCTGCATAAATGCCTACTTGGGAACTGATGATATCAGGGGTATCTTTGATGAAGACAAGAAACAGCGTAGGTCCCAGGATAGAGGCCTGGGAGTCTCCCACGTTAGTATGAAAATTCTGCTGTGTGGAATCGTCCTCTTTGAACACTCTCCGGATATTCTAATTCTTTGTGAAACTAATTTTAATTCTTTAGTTTTTCCCTCTGAATTCACGGTTCCTGAATACCTTCCTCTCTTTAGAAAGGAATCTAGTGTCTACATGCATGGCATTGGTGTTTATATTCGGGAACATCTCCCACTGTCTAGGGAACTCTCTCTTATGTCTCCAGACAGTTCTTACATGTCTCTCCGACTTTTCTCAGTCAGATATCTCTTCTCCCTTTATCGTTCCCCGCCTGCTCATGACTTTCGCGTTCTAGATAGTATTTCTGATAGTATAGATAAAGGCCTCTCTCCGCAGCCACTTGAAAATATCTTTACGTTTGGCGACTTCAATGCCTACCATATCAGGTGACTTAATCACTCTGTCTCTGACCACGCTGGCTTCCATATCTTGAACTTCTCTATCACTCAATCTCCCAAAGTAGTAGTCGCCCCCACGCATTTACCCAGTAATCTTGATGAACATCCTGTTCTACTTGATCTCCTTACCTCCACCTCTGACTCATATCTTGCTCTGCAGCTCTGTTCTCTTAGCAATTCCGATCATGTTTTGGTCTCGTTGGATATCGCTTTCAGCTCTCCTATCAGTCTCGAACCTCCTATTAACAGAATGTCTTTCTGTTATCAACACGCTGTCTCGTTCCATGACGTCCTTCGTGATTTCCCTTTGAATTATATTTTTTAGCATCTTTCTTTCATAATTGTGCCACTGAGCTCTTTTCCTGTGTGAAAACCGGCATCGTAGCTTTGGTTCCAGCAAGGAAATACCACGTGAAACTACGATTATATCCGTGCTTCTCACCTGCCTGCTCAGCCGCTATTGCCCACACGAATCACTTCTATACCAGAGAGGCAAGTCTGTTTGTAATATACGTCTTTGTCATTGCTCGTAATGAGTGCCATCGTATACTCGAAAAAGCGAAGTCACTGTCTGCTGATAGAATAAGACAACCTATAGCCTCTCAGGGGTTTGGTTTTAGGTATTACAGACGGTACGGCAAGAGAGTGCTGAACAACAGCGAATCCTAAGTCCCTCCTCTCTTTAATCAATTTGAAGTAGGGACATCTACATCAGACAAGGTAGAGTGTTTTGCTAGAAAGTTCCTGTTCAACTCCATTCTCGACTCATCGGTAGTACCATTGCCAGATTTCCCCCCTAGAACGGAGGCTGCACAGAGTGATATGCGCATAACTCCGTCAACGGTTTCCGACATCATTTCTAAATTAGATCCCCAAAAAGGGAGTGGAGGCGATGGGATCCCTACCGTTGTCCTAAAGAAATGTGCTCCTGGGTTGGCTCATGTTCTCTCCAAACATTACAACAAATTCCTCGCTACTTCCTGCTTTCCAGCTTGTTGTATTTCTCCTCTGTAGTTCCTGCTTTTTTTAAAACTGACCTCTCAAATTATCGCCCTATTAATCTTACTTCGTAAGACATCCTTTAAGACAAACAATATGGCTCCTGTTTCGCCAGCTCTACCGCTGATTTTTAACAGTCATCACTTAATTTGTCTATCAAGCTTAACATAAGAATGGCGAAGTACAGGCTGTTGCTCTCTATAAATCGAAAGCGTTCGATCGGCTTTTTTCATATTGATGTGTTTTGTTCAGCAAAATGTGTTTCAGATAATTATTACTTCCTAAATACACCATGTATTAGCTTTATTTCGCTTCTGTCACTTATTTTATTAGATTTGTATCTGCATTTCATATATACATACATGATGACTGCTTTTAGCATGAAACAATCTTGACTTCAATGTTGACTTCAATGTTCAATGCGCTCTATCTATGATAGAGCGCATTGAACATTGAAGTCAATATCCCATAAATATAGCATATCTTCAAAATATATTTCTTCATATAACTCCTACAACAAAAAAAATCTTAAATTGCCATATTAATAAATAACGCACTCAATTAAATTTTCAAAACAAAATTCAACATTAGCGTTGCGACTGCACGCTCCACAAGTTTATACCCGTTATCATTTAAAAAGAAAACATATTTCAATTCGCATTATATTTTTTCGTCTAGGATGCTACCTGAATTTTACCAAAAACAAAATAGTTTCCATGCTTGATGATGACTGAAAGGACCGTCGAAAGTACTTGCGTATTTAAGGAAGACCAACACATCAAGACAATATATATATATATATATATATATATATATATATAGATATAGACATATATATATATATATATATATATATATATATATATATATATATATATATATATATATAGAGAGAGAGAGAGAGAGAGAGAGAGAGAGAGAATAATAGTAATAATTTTGGAAAAGTCCCTAAAGTTTTTATATATTTATTTATATGTAATATTTATAGTACATGTATGTTTACAAAGAATTATTAAAAAAAATTTTACTTACATGTGGATTGTCAGAAAAAATTGTTTTACTCTAACCGGTTTCGTATTTCGCTTTTCAGAAAGTTTATAAATATTTATATTACCACGTGCTGACGCTTAAGCCCGGAATAAAAGAAAGTGGCGTAATTGGTTTTATTTATCGCTTATGCTAAGGAAAATATGATATAATTTATTTTTAGGGCTGTACCTCTGTTTCATGTAACGAATTGAGTATTGGCTTAGGCTTGCTGAGAAAATGTTTCCTTATTAATACGCTTTTGTTCAATGGTTCTATAATCACATTGGTAGAATTGGAAGAGATCACAGTTTGGCAGATTTTGTCTTCCGCATTGCTCTACATGTTGGTTAAAGGGTATGTTTCTAGTGTGAGAAACCCTGATTTGTTGGCGATTAATTGTCATTCTCTGTCAGAGTATCCAGCCGGTTTGACCAATGTTGTGTTCGTGGCAACCTTAGCCTTTTATAATATATTAAGTTCTCTGTGTTGCACAAGAAATTATTTTTAATTTTTAATTTGAATCTGTTGTTGAAGCGAAATTAGTAGCCTTCTAATAGGTCGCTGCAGACTCCACAAAAAGGTCGGTTGCATCTTTTCACCTGATTCTCTTTAATTGGGGTCTGCAGTTTTGCATTGGTCAGTATCATTACTAGTGATTTGGTTGTCGTTTACTTTTTATGATTGAGTATTTTTGTAATAGATTTTTTTTTAGATTTTGTCCTTTAGTAGCGTTGGTAGATTTATTTGTATCTGTGTGTAAATTTTCTGTGTTTTGGGGGTTGAGATATATGGGATAACCTTTCTTTCTTTTTTTCTTTTTGTTTCTCGGAGGATGTGGATATTAATTTGTTTTGATTTTTAAGGCTATTGTTAATTAATTTCTTTTCTTGCTGAATGTTTTCCATCTCTTCTAGTATGTGGTATCTTGTTGCTGAGTTTGAGACCATCATACAGATTCACTTGGCGAAGTTGAGTGGAATGTTGGTACAAGTTTGTTTCGAATAGGAAGATGTAAAAAGGAGATAACATCGGAAGTATGTAGGCTTAAAATATATTTCCGTGTCTAGTATTGTCTTCCTTTTGGCTATTAATATGTTTAACGACAAAACACTTCCTTTTCTAGACATTGTTGCTAGCGTTTTGTTTCTGGAAAATCATTTACTGTCTTGGAACTAGTTGCTTAGAAGATTAAAACCTTCGAATATTGAGCTCATATATTATTTACTAAAATGTTTTTAATCGATAATAATCTGCAGACTTGGATGATATACGATGATGGTCCAATGTTTATAGCATTAAATAGACATTATCTACATTTTGAACTCAAGTTTTTATGCATAATGTTAGAGCTACCTCATAAACAAAATAACCATTGAATTAAGTGCACCGAGAAGGCATGGGATCATGTTAAAAATCATATTTGCTGTGTAAAACAAATACTAGATTTAATCAATAGACTACAGAATTATTGATGAACACGAGAAAGAAATAAGTCATGGCAGATGCATATATTGAAAATAGTACACAGCAATGTTAAAAAAAATTCAGATGATTTAAAATTAAATCTCATTCTAAGATAATGCTACAATGCACACCATAATGTCGTTCGTATGCAAGAAGTACAATCGTCTTGAGAATGAAACTGTTTCACACTTAGGATACTGTTTTATTAGGACATATATGAAGGGAAAAAACAAGATGGAGTTGTAATTGAAATACACTGGCATGCAAAAGCTTTTGGACAACATAAGATGATTATACACTTTTATTTTATTAAGATGCTAAGATTTGAAAGCAGTATGCTTTTATTAGTACTGTCTGTGGGCGATGAGGATTGGTAAATGAGGTGTTTCCTTTTCGTATGTACCCTATAGCAGAATATGAAGGTTGCGATGGATAAATTGTCGTCTAAATGACGCAAAAAAAAAAAAAAAAAAAAAGAAAATAACACTGACATCTCAAATTAACAGATATATTTACCTAAATTACACAAAAATATCTTGTAATACTAAATAGTAAATTTATTAAATAAAATCGCCATTTGCTTCAACTACTTACTTCAGACGACTTCGGAATTTCCTGCAACTCTTGCGGACAGTATCCTTGCTTAAGTTTGTCAATACTGCCATAATCCTTGCCTTCAGTCCATCTTTGGTGTTACAAGGAGTTTTTTTTGGGGGGTTTCTCGCTCAACTGCGCCCCACACATAATAATCAAGGAAGTTGCGGTCTGGGGAGTTTAGTGGTCAGATGCAAGGGGTGATGTAGTCGCAGAAATTCTCTGATAGACATGACTGTTTTCTCCCACTTGTGTGGCATGGTGCAGAGTCCTGTTGCCAGACATGGGGTCTTTCAGCAGGTCTTTCCCTCTTGACCTAGAGCAGCACTACCTCATCAAGTCACTTGATGTAGGCCATCGTGTTGAGCTTGAGGGTCTCACCAACAAGTACTTTTCTTATTAGAACAATCACAGTAAGTTTTCTGAGCTGTCTTACCCTCGTAATCACCATTAGACTCATCCAACTCATTCCGAATGCTCTGCATTGTTCTCAAATAGACACCCAAACACTCTGAAATGTTAGCGTGTTGAAATCTTCACAGTATCTGCTATCGTTGAAATTAGGGCTAACATTTTTGTCGAGATTTAAAAACTTTACGTTTCGTTCAATTTGGCATACCAATCGATGAAATAGGCTGATTTGTTTGGGAAAATATTTTGCCAAAAATCCAAATTCGCTGTTTAATAATTTCTTTAATTTAATTTTATAGAATTTCATAGTAAACAATATTTTTAAGGAAATTTCCTTTTAAAAAACGAATAATAATTTTCTAGGATTTCTTACTCTTGAGCATGCAAAATACAAATGGCCAAGCCTAAATATTTCTATCTCGAACCAAATCCCAACTTTTTGAAACGTTTCACCTTGTGATTTCTTTATAGTTCTCGCAAACGCAGGGCGAACTGGAAACTGGATTCTTGTATATATAAAAACTTAAAGAAAATATATGAAAAAAAGTTGCATTTTTATTAAATAAGTATTTGTTATTTTAACCATTAAATTGCATTTAAAATAGTGGGAGTATTTTGTACGTTAAATAATAAAACTTTTAATTTTTCCAAAAAAATGAATGAATATTTGTTGTACGCAACCGAGTAAAATTAATTGTACTTTGTGTCCCCTTACCTGTTTGCACTTCTCCACAAAATTTGATTTCGATCGGTCAATGTATGGCTATTTTAAAGGGTGTTACGGACTAACGGAAGTCACAGAATTTTATATATAGATTGTGTGTTCTTTTTTCAATTGAATTCTTAGGAATTCTGTTAATTTAAAAAATATCTTGCGTAATGGCCACCTTACTGCGGCCTACGTTCAGCACTGCGGGTTAAATTTCATTGCGGTGAAATGAAATCCTCATCAAATTCGAATGCCTGATACGCATGGACGTTACAATATCGATGATCAATGGTTATTTTGTTTTCCAGATTTTCCGGAGCTATTACATATCTCAATAATGGCTTCAGGCACTTCAAAACACCGAGGAAGCATCAACGAAGCAAATTCATCCTGTTACGTTATGTGAGGATTTCACGACAGTTGCAGAGCGCTGAACAATTAGCCCCCTCCTGAGAACTGCTTACTTTCATTATTTTGACATTTGAAAATGAGAAATCAGGACAATTCCTGGGCACTACAATCTGTTGTAAATCATGTTACAATGGCTTAAATGAATTGTTTCATGGCAAGAAAACAGAGTCTAACTTTGCCATCCCTATAGTAAAGAGAGAGCAACAAAGCAATGCAGATGATTGTTATTTTTGTCTAACAAATATAATCGGTTTCAATGCATTTTCTAAAAAGAAAATCAAATATCCAACCTTGCCTCCTCTGAGAATCTCGCTGTCTCTATATCCCCCAAACACACAAAGATCTTATTCCTTCATCATATGAAAAACTGGTTTCAGAAGAACATTCTGCCAAGTCGTTTTTTTTTTTTTGAGACAATGGCTCTGTTTATTCAGGAGCAAGTGTCAATGAGCCCCACTGGATCCTTACAAGATGACTCGAATGACTTTGCCCATGAGTTGTACTTTTCTAAACATCAGTCAGAGCTCCTGACATCCCGGCTTAAGCAGTAGAACCTGGCCACAGCAGATGTAAGGATCACACATTTCAGGTTAGGGAACAATGAACAGGTTTTGCTGATTCACAAATATCTCACTTGTTCGCTTCCCTTGGCTTCCTTCCCTCAGTTTGGCGTCTTTTCATCGACTCTTCCAAATGAAGTATGAAGGCTGTATTCCTGGTCAATGGGGATAAATAACTCAGTATTCCTATTGTCTACCCAGTCCAACTGAAGGAGTCATATGACAATAAAGAGCTCTTTTTGAAATCTGTCAATTACAAACATTACCAGTGGAGTCTCTCATCTTCAAGCTTTGTCCAATGAAGAATTTCGTGAAGGCCCTGGTAAAAATGGTGCTGCCTGTATACTCTATTCTCAACTCTCATTCCCTCTAAGCTCAAGGAAGGCATCTTCATCGGAGCTCACGTCCGAAAAGTGCTGAAGGATAAGTTATCTGAGGAGGTTCCTACCTTAAATAAATAGGGAAACATTTAACACAGTCTGTCTTGATAACACACGAGTACCAGATTACCAAGACTTTATAGAGTAGTTATGGCGCCTTGCTTGAACGACAAACAATCAATTCCCCATCGATTTCCAATGCGTTTCTATAGTCCTCGGTCCTTCTTGCTTTCTATGCTATGTGAGTATCTAATTTTCCAAGCCGTTATGTCCGCGAGAAATTGAACTCTCTTTTTCAGATATTAAGTGTAAGTGTTCATTTGTTTCCATTTTCTTGAAAGCTTGGTCGTTTCTCATATGTTCGGTCCAAGGTATTTTCATCCTCCTTATCCTCCCGTAGAAACAGATTTCTGTTGATTCAAGTGCCACATTTCCAATCCTCTGTTAAAACACTTCCCAGATATTTAGATTTTTCTCCTTGCTTGATTTTGGTAACTCCAGTTTGCATGTTGGGCTCTTCCTTTTGCTAACAACCATGCATTTTCTTTTTGCAATAGATGTTTAGTCCTTTCTTCTCGCTTTCCTTCGATACCTTCCGTAGGAATTCTTATCGTTTCCTTTCTGTCTGCTATCAACACTGTGCCATCTGCATATCTTAAGTTGTGAAGATTTTCGCCGCCAATTGGAACGTTTAATTTCATGTTTTAATAAAGAAATATTTTCATAAATTTCAGCCATCAGTATATATAGCTGGCCACTCGTATTCGAGGATACCCATCTACTAGGGCGACTGGCCATTCCCTGTTGCATACGCTTGCTCGAGCGCATTTGTGTTTATTCAATGCCCACAGAGCCCACCTGTGGTTTATACTGCAACTATGCTGAGCAGACCTTAGTTACAGTTTCTGGAAAAGAGCGTGTTATCTAGCAGGATCAACAATCTGAACAAGGCCAGAACGCTCGGCCACGATGACTTGTAACTTCGTGCTAGCACAGCTATCGACGGCACCCAAATGTACCGTCTTTCACTCACAAGGCTTGGGTCAATCCGTGGTATTGTTTTCAGGTACTTTCCAAAGGTGCCGCACGCTGGAATCGACCCCTCCAATCCGATATCATCAGGAAGTTTCCTTTCTGACAAATCGACCATGGTGAGATTCGAACCCCAGTCTCATGGTCAGAATGCGAACATTCTAACCACTCTACAGAAACGGCTTATTTTGCTACCAATATTGCCATACATCATGTAGACGGGTGTCTGCCTTATAGCTTTTTACTAAGGTTAGGTGGGGGGGATTGACAGTATTTAACTCCCAAAAATGATTACCTATCTCGTCTCGCTGATAATTTCTCTAATGTAGTGATTTCGTTCCTCACTGAGTGCTCCTTTATTATAGCTTTATGCAAGAATCGAGTAAATTCAGTAAATAGCGATGGAGATGAGCGTTGCATGGTTGCTTCTGTTAATCGGCATATCTACCTCTCTGGGTTATTTAATGCCGAAATCTAAATATTTTGTACGCCAAATTTATTTCATTTTTAAAAAAATAATAATAATGATTTAGTGACGCAATTCTTACTAATTAACCCATAGCTGAAGGGAAATGAGGTGGATTCATGCCCCTCCCAAGGGCATTTGCGCGTATGTTTACCAATCTCATCTCGTAAGTTTTCCAATCTCATCTCACCGATAACGAACCCAACCGCAATTTGAACACGGCTCTCCGATTAACAATTCCGAGCCAATAGGCATTATACCACGTGCAAACCTCAGCTTACGGCATCTGTTATTCCCAAGAGTTCATCCATCTAAGTACTCATTAGGTACGGCGTTGCTTACCTTCGGTAATGATTGTACGTGAACAGGAACGAGCCGAATCCAGCTATTCTTCCGTTAGGCAAATACTTACCTGGTGTAGGGATCCGTCTCTGCGCTGATAGTATCACGGCTACGACTAGCTTGGACCGGCTATGACAAGCAAAGACCAGCTATGACTAGCTTAGACCAGCTCTGACCAGCTTGGACAAGATATGACCTGCGGCCCGAGTGAAAACACTCAGCTCCCCACGTTAAAAACTGACCTTGTGTCACAACCTGACTCACTGGGTGGGGGTAAGTAAATCTCTTCTTCCTTCAGGCAAAGACTGGCATTTCAACCAGTCTCCGAGAAGGTGAAGTCTCAATTCACGCTGGTTTTGGGATAGCTAATGAATCTGCAACAATAGAGTCTATCGCGGTCTTGTTGCGGCACCTATGCCGACGGAGGTAGGTGCATATTTCAAGAAGGAATTACGCCTTTATAAGCTATACACCGGAGATAGCAGGTTAAAAACTTAGTGTCATCGAGTTTGGCGGGAAAGAAAAATTAGTAGTGATCACGTGATACGATCGAATGTCACAATTCGATGTAAATAAATTTTACCATCGATGGCATTGCTGAAGTTTTAATTAGTCTTGGTGTGATTATCAGTCGTTAATATGAATCGACGTCCTCTCTGTTTATTTATATGTAGCACTACAACGTATTGGTCGTCGTCCATTGACTAATTGTAAGCGAGTCATGTAATGGCCGGCGTTTTCACATCTTTGAAATGATTCCGGCGAAGTGTTTATGCAGTCACTTCACTTAATTTATTCTGTTTAAATCTCTTAACTGATTCCAAGATAGCAATCTCCAGATCAACCAGTAAGCACGTGATCATTTGCGTTCCTTCGACAGCGTGATCTAAAATTTAGACAAACGGAAAACTAATTGATTTCCATCCCACCCCGCCAGTAACTTCATGATAATTTACAGAGTGATCCGAAAGTTTTGTCACCCTTACATAATATAATTTTTGATTTCAACGCTCTGGTATCTGTCAATGAGAGAGTTTCACATGAACGATACCAGAATACCCATCAGTTGAAGGACGCTGTTCGAAGAGCCTTTGCAATCGACAATTGTAAAATATCACACAGGACATGGCACCGCATCGTTTTTTGCCAGGAAAATGATAGTGTTCATACAAACCATCTCGATGCGTGACAGCGTCAATGAAAGGGAATAAACGGAATCCAGTACATGTGCTTTGTATTACTTGATCGTCTGTTGTTCTCGTTACTTTTTGTTATCGGCTTGAAAGGACTTTCGGACCACCCTATAGTTATTATAGTGTAGCGTAGATGAGGCACAAGGCCGGGAGTAAGGGGCAGCTAGTGAGGATCGAACTCACTTTTCAGTCATAACTGATCTAGCGAGACAAGGTTGCCACACTGAGGTGCCCCTTTTGGACCACCCTATATATTATTATTCTTTTTACTCTAAATGTTATTTTAGCAGATACACGTGTTTGACTTAACGTTCCTGCTTTTTTTTTTTTAAATTTAAACGGTGAAATTAACATCTACCGGTCTAGAAATATATATTTATATCCATAGTAATATTGACTGATTTATTTATTTTTTACGGGTTAACCACATTTTGTAGGTTATTTAAAACCAGAAAATATTTTTAGACTATAACAATTATTTGTAGATTATAACGATTTAATGATGACAGTCCTAGTAATTAACCCTTAGCTGGGGGAAAAGAGGTGAAATTCGTAAATTTGCCAAAGGTATTTACGTGTAAGTGAATATAATGAATCCCACTGGAATTGGAACTCGCCTCTCTAATTAACAATTCCGAGCTGTTATGTTAATCTGTACATGGTAGCTTCCAACAGCCGCTATTCCGAAGCGGTCACCTATCTAGTTACTGACCAGATTCGAAGTGGCTTCAATTCGGTGATCGTACAAGAACTGGTGTTTCAACGTCATTTGGCCGTAAGCCCCTCTTGTAATAAAACATAATGTAGAATTTTAAAAAAATCGGTTTGCAAAAAATAATACTTTGTTTACGTTTCAGATACGAAAATAAAATAAAAATTAGCAGATATAGACTTCGATATGCCCCAGAGGCACGGTGAAGGGAGGCACGTTGAAGTAATGGATTGAGGAATCGGAGAGCGGAGTTCGAATTCCAGTCGAGTCCATTACATTCACTTAACTGCTAATACCCTTGAGAAAAGATATTCTTCTTCTCCTTCCAACTATGGGTAAACAGTAGGACAGACTGGGTTCTACAGAGTTGAAGGGCAACTGGTCTACCGCAGAAAGAAATGGCAACCTACTGCGGGAAAAAAAATCTGCCACGTCAGTCATGTATCGAAAGATAGCACATAACTGAACTGATACCCCAGCAAGAGATGCGACTTGTTTGAGTAGGTAACTGAGATTTGGACTAATTGATAGGAAGAACTTGTTGGATAAATATGAATACAGGTGCAGTTCCTGTTTCGAAGCATATTTTTCGTCTGTCAGGTCTTCTCGTTTTCTATGCCGGTTGATTTTATTTTCACTATTCATATTTGGACTATTGTCCTCATCTTTGTTGTTTTTATCACAACGTTTCGGCCGTTGGGAACACAGCTGCCGAATCTTTGTGATAAAATCGACAAAGGTGTGGACAATAGTCTGAATAGAAATATTGTAAATAATGATTATGACTTCCCAGTAATTCAGACAAAAATATTTTCACTTTTTAGCGATTCATGCTCATACCCGTATCTATTAAAAATAATTTTGGATTAAAAAATCTATATGTGTCTATATTTCTGCGATGATGAATTGTAAGTATTTATACTATTAACATTGTTCAGACCGTTGTTCTCATATTTATTTTGATATCCACGAGGTTTCCGCCGTTGCACGCTTCGGCTTTCTTCATGACCGGTCTATATTTCTGATTTGGGGTATTGTAACTATTTACACTATTTACCCAGTTTGAACTGTCGTCCTCATCTTTATTGTCATATCTATGTCTTTTCGGCCGTTGTACGCTTCGGCCTTCTTCATGACCGGTCTATATTTCTGATTTGAGGTATTGTAACTATTTACAATATTTACCCAGTTTGCACTGTTGTCCTCATCTTTTTTGTCATATCCACGACATTTCGGCCATTGTACGCTCCGGCCTTCTTCAGGATCTGTCTATATTTCTGAGTTAAGGTATTGTGACTATTTACACTATTTACATTGAGTGGACTGCTGGACATCTTGTTTATTATCATATTATTTACGACGTTTCGGCCGTTGTACCCCCCGGTCTTCTTCGGTGGCAACGCTCATATCCCAACAAGCGGTCTTTTGAACAGGAGTAGAGGTTTATCCCTAGCTACCTGTTTAGGGTTAGGCTTTCAGCTCACTCTAAAGATTTTTTTTCACTTTCAGTAGCACCCTCCATCTTGGTGGCATTGTCACCTTGCTTTGGGTGGGCCCTCTTAATCTGTAGCCCTCTACCTCGAGTGACTCTTGAGTCTTTTAAAGGGTGAACATCATTATAAAAAAATCGGAATTACTGTCAACACTATTTTTGCACATTTGGTTGGGTGATTTTGTGTATGAGATATTTAACGCCGAATAATTTGAACACAATTTTATGGCTTCAACTTAATACATCTTGAACGCAATTGTATGATTTCAACCGCAGATAAAATGTATTGTTGGTTATGTATTGTCCGTCTTTTTTATATAAAAATGTATTGCTGGTATTTTTACTATAAAAATTTATTCTTATACTTTCATAACGTTATTTTTTTAGGGACCTCACTATTTTCCCACAGCTGGGACCCTAACAAGGCTCAGGGTGAAGCTAGAAGCAACAGCAATTAAAAGGTCTCCTCAAAACCTCCAATATTCCAATCATCATTCCAAGGACTTTGCATTTTTGGACCGTCATTGAAGGAATCTTGCTGATGTTGACAGCGGCTAACTGAAACTGCGGAAAGCGAAACCATGGGTTACTTGTAGCCATTGCAGAGCGTTCTAAGAACTATAGTCAGAACGAATCTTGTCCTCGTAATTTACTAAGCGTAGTTTAGATGTGAGACAAGGCGAAAAGTATAAAACACCCAGTGTGTTTCGAACTCACTACTTAGTCGTAATTGATCCAGCGAGAAAAAGCTTGCTAACAACATCGACGAAATTTCTGTCATATAACATTAGAGAATTTACATTTAACATATGTGGCGCTCATATCAGCGTATCATCAGCTGTTTCAGTTTTCCCGAGTCAAACCTAATAACAATGTATTCAAGAGTTTTATTAATAAATTTCCCAAGACGCAAGAAAATTAACGTTAACAATTCGCAATCTTCCGAGGAGAAAACACAAAGCGATTTGGTTAACTAGAAACGTAGAGGTTATCAATTTGTTTGGAAATGAAACGTTATACGCTAATGCAGTTATGATTTACATCATTTTTTTTTATCTAACGGCAGACTTGGACGTATAGTTAAACTTCTGGGGCACTCTTGAACGTATTGCTAAACATATGCGTCACACTAGAAACTATAGTTAAACTTACAGAGTCACACTTGAATGCATAGTTAAACATCCGTGGCTCACTTTAACCTGTAGTTTAACCTACGAAGTACACTTCAACATATAATTAAACTTCTGGGGCACATTTCAACCTATAGTTAAACATCCACGGCACACTTGAAAGTATACTTAAACTTCTGAGGAGCACTTGAACGAATTATTAAACTTCTGGGACACACTTGAAACTATAGTTAAACATCCGAGGCTCAATTTAACATATAGTTTAACCTCCGGGATACACTTCAACCTATAGTTAAACTTCTGGAGCACATTTCAATCTAAGGTTCAACTTCTGGAGCACATTTCAATCTAAGGTTCAACTTCTGGACACATTTCAACTTAAGGTTCAAATTCTGGAGCACATTTCAACTTAAGGTTCAACTTCTGGAGCACATTTCAATCTAAGGTTCAACTTCTGGAGCACATTTCAACTTAAGGTTCAACTTCTGGAGCACATTTCAACCTATGGTTAAACTCCTGGAGTACATTTCAACCTGTATTTAAGCATCTGGAGCACATTTCAACCTATGATCAAACTTCTGGAGCACATTTCAACCTATGGTTAAACTTCTGGAGCACATTTCAACCTGTAGTTAAACTTCTGGAGAAGATTTCAACCTGTAGTTAAACGTCTGGAGCAGATTTTAACCTGTAGTTAAACTTCTGGAGCAGATTTCAACCTGTAGTCAAACTTCTGGAACGCATTTCAACCTATGGTTGAATTTCTGGGCATATTACAACCTATGGTTCAACTTCTGGAGAACATTTCAATCTATGGTTAAACTTCTGGAGCATATTTCAACCTGTAGTTAAATTTCTGGAGCATATTTCAACCTGTAGTTAAACCTCTGGAGCATATTTCAACCTGTAGTTAAACTTCTGGAACGCATTTCAACCTATGGTTAAATTTCCGGAGCACATTTCAATCTATGGTTAAACTTCTGGATCACATTTCAACCTATGGTCAAACTTCTGGAGCACATTTCAACCTATGGTTAAACTTCTGGGGTACATTTCAACCTATGGTTAAACTTCTGGGGTACATTTAAACCTACGGTTAAACTTTCGGCGCACACTTGAACCTATATACTTCTGGGAAACACTTGAACGTATAATTAAACTATTGAGACTTACATGAACGTATAGTTAAACTTCTGCGACTCACTTCACCCTATAGTTAAACATCTGGGGCACACTTGAACGTATAATTTAACATCTGCGGCACTGTTGAACCTACACTGAAACGTTTGTTGTACACTTGATGGTATAGTGCACCTATGAACATATAGTTAAATTTCCACGGCACACTTCAATTATGATGATCAAAATATTTCAAAATGGAGGATAGTTTTTGATTAGAAACAAAACAATTTATTACTATATTAGAAAAATTCATAAAAAAAAACTTATATTTATTTTTCTGTTTATTATAATTTAAGATTTCATGAGATTATCTGAACTTGACAGATTTTGTTAGAATATCTTCTTTTGCAATCTCGAACTTTGAACAGATATACACTTGTTTTTCCAAGGATTCTAGCCGTGATCGATTTTTGTTTTTAATATTGTTTATGACAGAAAATCTTGCTTCGCATACTTATTGCACTTTCGATTTCTTTCGAATATAATTTAATTAATGACATTTAAAATTTTTCACGGCACGCATACTATGCTCCCCGGCACACTGTTTGAAAAATCTGATCTACAGTAAGAACGAATCTGCATTCATAACATTTTTCCCTGTTGGCAGAACTTAATAAAGGGCGACTGTATATGCTACAAAGAGCAAAGAGAGGCGCCACGAAAATAAAGGCCACCTTGCGGTTGTACACTTGCAGATTTGGCCATAACCCTGAGTGGAGGAGTCAGGTACTTACTACAGTAGTACAGAGAACCAATCATTTTTCAAACATCTTTAACGATGGAATCGTATAAGATCTGAGGTGAACTTATATGCACGCTAAAGCACGTATATACAGCTGCTAATATCTAGTTATTTGGTTTACATTTACATTTATATATATATATATAGTTTACGAAAAACTAGGTAATCCGTATGGGTAGACTCAAGGAGGCCTGTTTATAATAAACAGAATTAACAATGCATTTACTTAAATATTTGTATCTATAAAAAGAACGTATAAACATAAAAATGTCTTAAAATAATTGTCGGACTTTGTCCATTTCATCATATATATATATATATATATATATATATATATATATATACACGTATGTATGTATATATGTATGAATGTATATATATATGTATATGTCTGTATGTATGTATATATATGTATGTATATATATATATATATATGTATGTATATATGTATGCATGTATATATATATGTATATACATGTATGTATATATATGTATGTATATGTATGTATATATATGTATGTATGTATATATATATATATATATATATATATATATATATATATATATATATATATATATATATATATATATATATATATATATGTAGGTATACCATGAGACCTGGTTTCGACCATGAAGACCCGGGTTCGAATCTCACCATGGTCGATTTGTCAGGAAGGATACTTCCTGAAGTTATCGGATTGGAAGGATCGACCCCGGCGTGCGGCACATTTGAAAAGTGCTTGAAAATCATACCACGGGTTGACCCAAGTCTTGTTAGTGAAATTGGATAGACCGAAACCGTGGGTGACGTAGATAGCTGTGCTAGCATGAAGTCAAATCAAATATGTCTTAGTCCTCTCCCCAACGCCTGAGAATGGCAACTTTGCGTTTCAATAAAATAAGACAAAGAAGAGGTAAAAATATAAAACAAAATATTTCCTCACTTTTCCCGTCTTCTATCTAGCATAAACCCTCACTAGTTGTCAAAAAAACGAATAAGCTTCATTTTCACCTCCTTGAGTCTCCTCAAAGACACTCGAGGTGACAGAGATGTGGTTCTATAGAAGGATGCTAAGGATATCATGGACCAAGAGTGTGAGCAATGATGAGGTCCTAGAGAGGTTGCGAACAAGGAGCAGGCTTATACTTAACACCAAGAAAAGGCAGCTGAAGTTTCTGGGACTCATAATGAGGAAGGAGGGCCTGGAGAATAAGATACTCACGGGTCGGATAGAGGGAAAGAGAGACGAGGCAAGTGGATGACAGAATGTGATCTGAGGGAGGAAGCAGAGGGAAAGAACTTGTTAAGAGCTGCAAGGGATAGACGGAGGTGAAGAGCCATGATCGTCTACGTCCTGAAAGGACATGGCACATAAAAAGAAAAAGAAATATAGTTTTTAGATTGTAGATGTGATCCGCCCTGTCAGCTAGGGCTACAGAATACGCCGACTGCACCTCTGCAGAGGAGTAAGAATCCCCCCCTTTAATGGGGCGTCAAGGGTAAGGCGATAAACTACGCCCAACAGCAAGGCGGATAAGAAGGTTTTGCACAGCGTGGGACCACCTCTTAATTGCAGGTGTTCCCTGTTCCACTCTGACCCGTGGTAGTAGCACCCGTTAGGGTCCCAGCTATGGTCAAATAGTTAACCCTGATGCTGAGGTAAAAAGCATTATAAAAGTGTAAAAATAGGTTTAAATACCAGAAATACTTTTTAAAAAACAATTAGCAGAAATAAATTTTAAAGAAAAAAAGCTATTACCAGCAATACGTTTTTGGAAAAAAACATTACCAGCAATACATGTAATTGTACTCAAAAATCGGAGTAATTTAAAAATGGTTCAAATATATATGTATACACTAGCAGCAATGCGCAGCGTTGCCCGTGCTTGATTCAAACATCGTACGACTCATACAACAATCGCTATCACTTTACTTAAAATATTTTTGCCCTTCCTTGCCTTTAAAGGAGTGCCCTTTGCCGTGCTGACGTTGCTACATGCCTTACTTCTTGCCTATCTCACACTGCGAATTTTTTCTAAGCTCTATACTAAACATTAAATATGTTACAAAAAAAAGAACTAAACAGAATGAACACAAAACTATTAGCTTTACAAAAGGACTTGTAACTGGAAAAAACGCATGAAAAAAGAATTTTAACAACAAATATTTTCTCACACCCAACCCAGTTCTGCGGAATCAGAATCAAAGTTGAGTTTAAGCAAGCGAATGAGCCAATTGGAGTAAAGTACCATGCAGATTTAAATTTTTTCCACTTGTGACGAATGCAGCTATCGATTTTTTTGGCATGCTAGTTAACATTCGTGTCAGTCAGCTGTTGACTCTCACGCTGGCCAATAGAGTCTTCCTGCCTATTCCTGGCAGCCAGCTATAGGCTCTCACTCTGGCCAGTAGAAAATGGCTGCAAACTACACGAAAACTACCGTAGAAGCATGAAAAAATCGATTAGTTCCACTATCGATGGGAGTTGAGAAATGCAAAGTCGGTCTTGGCGATTTCACTAATTTGGAGCATGTGCATGTAAATTTTGGTGCAAATCCGTCGAAAATTGCGGCCGTGCATTCGTTACACACACACACACACACACACACACACACACATACACACACACACACACATCCTGCCTTTTATAGATAGAGATACACACCTTTTTTAACCAAATTATCGCTATGAATCTATTTCAAAAATTTTGTTGGCATTAAATGACTCACTGCGGTTGATATGCCATAAAACAAAACAACTAACCAACTAATGTAGATGTGATAGAATTAGTAGGCAGAATATTACAAGGCAACCAAAAAAGTTCTGTCCGTTTTTTTTATTAATAATTGAATGAAGTTGAGATATATACGAAATGCGTGTAGCAATTGTTTTCAAATTTGGACAGCCGGAAATAAAAACATCAGACGTTATAAAAAACACGCGCACCGTGCCCGGCTATCAGTTATAAGCTGGACAGCTATGAGAAGGTTGGAAGTGTCTAGAGATCTCGTTCGGGGCTGTTTTCTTTACGACTACAAAATGGGCTTATCAGCAGCTGCATCAAGTTGCCGCATATGTAAAGTGTTTAAAGATAGTGCTGTCGATGAACGTACTGCAAGTTGGTTTCGAAAATTCAAGTCGGGAGATTTGTCTCTCCATGATGAGTCTCGCAGTGGACGACCACAGGTCTTGAATGACGGAGTCCTGAAGGCGGCCATTGAAGAGGACAGTAGTCTAACGTGTGGTGAACTTGCAAGACAGTTCAACGTTTCCGATGAAACAGTTAAACTTCACCTGCACCGCCTAGGTAAGACGTACAAACTGAGCAAGTGGGTTCCGCAAACGCTGTTGGAGGTCCACAAGGGACAACGAGTGGCAGTCTGCGTATAGCTGCTTTCTCGCCACCGTGCCGCATCCTTATTCAAACCAGTGCTTACATGAAGCAGACTTGCGCAAAGCCCTCACGGACTTCTTTGCGTCACCCCCCCCCGTGTTCTACCGCAAGGGCAATGAACAGCTGGAGTCACGTTGGCAGAAGGTGCTGGATGCCGATGGCCATTACTTCGAAGACTAACTATAAGTTATACATACTGTGAAGCGTTTTCTTTTTTCCCTTTAAAAACGGACAGAACTTTTTTGGTTACCTTGTATATTTTTTTTATTCATTGGGTTTCCCATGAGGGGTAGATTTTTTAATATTTTATTTTTTTAAATATTTTATTTTATTGTTTCGCATTGAATATAAAATAATTAGAGTACTGGAAAAAAAAACTGAAAACACTTTCAAACTTCTCCAGAACCCTAATTATTATTTTTTTTAAATGCAATGCTTCTATATATATTCTCAAAAGATTTCAAAGTTAAAAGACATTTTTGAAAACCTCATATATATTTTTAACCTTTCTTGTCGTGTCATCATTTGTACTTATTTCGGCTGTTCGTCCATATTTTTAAAATACATCAAACGAAACAACATTACGGTTTCAGAGGATTTGGGCTTAAAACAATGTTAGCATTTCTAAAAATGTAAATGTCATCTGTTCAAATAATAAGAATATTTTCTACATGCTTCCTCTCTGGCCTTTTATACCTTCTCTCGTCTTCCCTTTTGTTTTTGTTTCGCCTCTCGCTCCTCATTTTTTTTGTTTCATTACTTGCTCTCCATTTTTTTTTGTTTCATTACTTGCTCTCCGTGTCTCTTTTGATTGTGTCCCTTCTCCTTTTGCCCTCTCTTTTTTTTATTTTGATTACCCCCCCCTCTTTCACTTGTTTCTCATTTGTCACTTCTCATCTCCCCCTCTTTATGGCGTGTGTCTCCGCTCTTTTCTCTCTTTCTTTATCTTGTTTTTGTTTCTTCTACCGCTCTCATTTTTATTTTGTTACTTCTCACCGCCTCTCTTTTTGGTCCTTTTCTCGCTTTGATTCTCTCTCTCTTGTTTTTATCTCGCCTCTCACTCTTCCTCTTGTTCTTCTTTATCCCCCTCATCTTCTCACTCTTTATCTTTTGTTTTTCGTTCTTCTTTTGTATTCTCTCCATCCTTTGCTTTGTTTCGTTTCTGCATATTTGTTTCTATTAGTTTTCTCGTTTTTACTCTCTCTTGTTTTTGTTTCGTTCTCTCTCTCTTTGTCTCTCTCTTTCTCTTGTTTTACTTCCTTCTCTCGCTTGTTTATGTTACTTTTCTCGTTCTCATTCTCTCTTTTAGTTGTTTCGTTCTCTCTCTTTCTCTCTCTCTCTCACTCCCTCTTTCTTACGCTCTTTCTCTTGTTTTACTTCCTCCTCTCTCTTTCTCGTTTTTGTTTTTCGATGTCTAATTTTGTCGTTAGGTTAAAATCCATTCCTTTTAATACGGCACATCTATTGTAGGCGTAGACAAAATGAAACCTTGTCTAAAACAAAAGGCGCTACATTTAAAAACATTTTTTTTCTTTAGCCGCTTTAAAAAAAATCCGGTTACTTAAAAAGAAAACATTCTCTCAATAGATTTTGGATAATAATATCTGAAAGCGGAACCAAAGACTTTATCCATTTTCTTCATTTTTTTTAATCACGTGTTCCTTCCTGTCGTGGGCGATCATGTCTCGCGACAGTTTCTTTTTGTTTTAGTATCTGCAACTTGCTATCATTTCTTAGGAAATGTAGTGGAGTGATTTCCCGTTGCCTTCTCCATGGTTTTGAATTCGCAGTTCTCCTTCGCTTAGACTGGCTGACACTCGAGGCTAGATAACGCTGTCTATCTTGCTGTTTAATCCATACCTAAATCTGGGGAGTAGGACATAATTGAACGCAACAGACTAGGTTGGAATTTGAACTCAGCTCACCGATTTGGCATTTCATCTGTTAGGCTATTCAATATAAATCTGTAGGGTGTTTCACAATTGTTGAAACAAAACAGCGGACTCTCAGATGAAGAGATCTCGAGAAGCTTGAAGATCTTGATAGGAAGGGACAGTGGTTCCGTTAGGATCGTGCTCCTCCTTAAACTGCTAATGTTACCATGGAATGGTTCCGTCGAAAGTTTAGGGAGCTTCTCATGAGCCGCAAAATTAAAGTGGAATGAGCACCTCACTCGCCTGACCTGACCCCGCCACCAGATTTCTTCTTCCTGGGGGTTCCTCAAGGACAGTATTTACCAGGGCAGCCCTCGTACTATTACTGCATTGAAGGCAACCATCAATGAAAAGATTCGATCGATCATCCAGAAGGAATGTGCACGTGCTATCAACTACTTGCATTCAACAATGACTTCAACTGAACGGCGGACATATGGAGCATGTAATCTAGGGCATCTTTGGTTCATATTTGAGATTAAATGGTTGTAAATCCCAAACTGTTGTTCTTTTTACCGTTCAATAAATGTAATTTCCATCACACTATCATTTGTGGTGCTTGATTTGTACCCGATGATTTTGTTTAAAAAATTGGTAAACCCCCTGTATTTCGTCTTTAATAGAATTTTACAACTCTGCAATTCTGCCGATTAAAAAACCATTTTTTTTTCGAAACAAAGCGAAGAATATCTTTACTTCTTTTTTCCTTATTCTTAATTTAATTCTTTCTACAAGTATAATAGTGTACTTTCTCTGTGGTGGGGGTACAAAATCTACAGAAAACCGCTCATCCATTCGTTATGTTTACAGGCGATTCCAGATACCTCGAAAAGACCGGACACTTAACGGCAGAATCAACGCTCATCTTGACTGGAGAAAAAGCTAAAAAAAAACACTGGTGACCCTGGAGGAGAATGATTTTCTTAACGGTATTTACGCGTAAGTGAATATAATGAACGCAATTCGTATTGGAACACCGTTCACTGATTAATATTATCCATTAAACTACGCGAATATCCAAGCTTACGGCAACTTGTATTCCAAGACGGTCACACTGCGCTATAATGAGTCGAGTAAGTTTCTTCTTCATCACCGAGACCCGTTGGTCCAGTGCTTTCTGCATTCTGTTGAAGTTTCTTCTAGACTCGATGAATTACTATGAATGATTTTTCAAATCCCCCAAAATTTCTATCGTATATATATATATATATATATATATATATATATATATATATATATATGTGTGTGTGTGTGTGTGTGTGTGTGTGTGTGTGTGTGTATGTATGTGTGTGTGTTCTCTCGTTCGCCGATTGAGCACTATGGAGAAAGGGATTTTTAGCAGCTGCTTACCGCATCGCTCTTCGTAAGAATAGAGCGCTCTGACTGCTGATCTACCGTTTATATACATCACGTATATAATACGTTAAAAGATTCCATTTTTATAGCATGCGCCGATAGCTTAGGGGTAAAGTCTCTGACTGATGGAAAATCGGTCGAGTTTCGATCCAGGCTTAAAGCAATCGCTTAAAGCCACAGTGATACAGCGAAACAGTCCTTATTGGAGAATGTTTTATTGCGTATTAAAAGCTCAAAATGCTTAAATAAGTGAGAATCAGTAGGAGAGATATCGGGTGAATATGAAGGATAAGGCAAAATTTCATAATTCAGGCTATGCGACTTTTGGACAGTTGATTAAAAAGAGTGCCACCGTGCGTTTCCTTGTAGCAAAATGAAACTATCCCTATTCACAAATTTAAATGTTTCTTTTTCAAATTTTCCGAGCATATACTCAATTTCTCCACAATACGAGGTTCCTGTTATTGTTTTCCCTTGAGACAAGAATGAATAACCCCTTTGAAAGACCACCATACAGTAACTATTATCCCTTTAGGGTGCAGTGGAGGTTTTGGGTATTGCTTTGGTGATTCACTCGCAATTAACCACTGGCTTACTCTCTTAATGTTGCCAAAGAGTATCCATTTCTTGTCGCATGTAATGATTCGATGCAAAGGAAGAATAATTCAGGATTTTTATATACTAAGGAGATTACTTCATTAGATGACCATATCAAGAACCACCCAAAAATGCATCATTCATATATATATATATATATATATATATATATATATATATATATATATATATATATATATATATATACTACTCTGTATTGAGCACTCTTTTAAGAATAGTATTTGTTGGTTATTGGAATTTATTCCGTATACGTCAATCCTATACTTGGATATATATATATATATATACATATATATATATATATATATATATATATATATATATATATATATATATATATGTGTGTGTGTGTGTGTGTGTGTGTGCGTGTGTGTGTGTGTGTAGTGTGTGTAATATTAGCGGTCAATATACATATATATACATATATATATATAAAATATATAAATCATGAGGTTTACGGCTTCAGAAGTAAAAAGACTGCACCGTTCAACAAGAACCTACAGGAATTCGAAAAGGACCTATTTAACATAATCAACAACATCTCCTTTCACAAAAAAACGAGAAACAACTTCCAGAAGCATCTAGACCAAATAGTCAAACACATAAATAGCAGCGATAAAATACTAGTTAAGTCCGACAAAACAGGCAACTTCTACAAGATGAAGGCTGACGACTACAACAAATTAATTAAAAAAAATTAACTAAGACTTATAAAAAAGCCCATAACAACAATATCAACATGGTTGACAGTATCAATAGAACAAGTAAGATAATTACTGAGAAACTAAAAATAAGTGATAGAGTTGGTAAACTGGCAGAGAAAGAATGCTACGTAACGCTTAAGGACCATAAATATGATTTTGAGGAAAACCCCACTACCAGAATGATTAACCCAACTAGACCCGACACAGGAAAGATCAGCAAAAAAATCCTAGAAAGGATCACCAACCAAATTAAAAAACGACTCGGATTAAAACTCTGGATTAACACCAAAGAGGTCATCAACTGGTTTACCAACATCGACAACAAACCGGATTGCACCCTGATTCAGTTCGATATAGTGGATTACTACCAGACCTCTTCACTACTGCCCTGGAGTTTGCTGCAGTATACTCAGACTTAACTAAGGAAGAAACGAACATAATCCTCAGTGCTAAGAAATCCGTCCTCATCCATAATGAGGAGCAGTGGATTAAAAACACTGCTGACAATTTTGACATCAGCATGGGATCTCTGGACTCTGCAGAATCTTCGGACCTTGTCGGTCTGTTTATGCTGTACAACTTAACAGCGCACAGAGAATTAGACATTGAACACATCGGGCTATACCGAGACGACGGGCTCATTGTAGTGAGGAGCGCTACAAATTTCAAAACAGATAAGATTAGAAAGATAGTTTATAGTGAATTCGGAAAAATAGATCTAAAAACTAGTAAACACCAAATTAAAAAGGGTAAACTTCCTCGACGTAACTCTAGACTTAGTAAACAAAAATTACACACCCTACAGAAAACCTAATATCAACCCCTTGTATGTACACCCTAAGTCAAACCACCCCCCATCTATAATTAAGCATATACCCACATCAGTAGAGAAAAGAATAAGCATGAACTCTGCAAATAAGGAAATATCCCAAGCACATAGTAAGTTTTATAACACGGCCTTGAAAAATAGCGGATACAGAAACGCTGACATAAGCTATACAAACAATAGCACTAATAGTAGGAAGAATAGGAAAAGAAAGGTCATATGGTATACACCTCCGTTTAACCAAATGGTCAGCACTAAACTCGGCCATAAGTTCCTAGCTTTAATACACACACACACACACACACACACACACACACACACACACACGCGCGCGCGCACGCACAATCTACAGAGAACATGCTACCTCATCGATGATAACTCGACGATCCGTCATTACCATCACTCAAGCTTGCTGAATCTTCTTGTGGGGGTGGCGGTTGATGGGCGTCCTACTCCTTCTTCGTGTATCATGCTGGTCCGACAACTTTGAATTTTCTTGATCCATACATACATAGTTTTCCAGCTTAGTGCAGGCGTAATATATTAAAAGACTCCGATGAATTTCAGCCACTGACACAAATTTCCCTAACAATATGCACCTCGTTGGTGCACAGTGATAGCGAAGTGGCCATATTTACAGTGTAAACCTAAAGATATGTCATTGCGAAAATGAGGATAATTTTTTTACTTAACCTCATACAGCTATCTATCTATCTATCTATATATATATATATATATATATATATATATATATATATATATATATATGAATTTCCAAGACGATAGAATTTAGGTAGAGCTCAATGTCCAAGACAGAGAAAAATATTATATAAAAGGCTGAAACACTAATATTCCATGGTTATAATTTATTACATTGGAATCCAGTTAATCAGACCTACAAATTCAAAATTTGACTTTGTAGGTCTCATGAATTGGATAGTGTTTACGATTCCAATGTAATAAATTATAACCATGGAATATTAGTGTTTGAGCCTTTTATATTATATATATATATATATATATATATATATATATATATATATATATATATATATATATATATATATATATATATGTATATATATATATATATATATCAGTCGCAGAAAGTACTGTTTCTCTATATCACAGCTTCTCAGTGCAACTAGACATCCGAATATCTCAAACCCGGATCGAAACCCAACCGATTTGCTGTCAGTCAGAGTTTGTGAGCTATCTTTACTCCACAGAATGAGTCAGCTAAATCTAGCGTATTGTTTTTACAAATATAAACAAACGTCAATCAGTCGGTGTGCTCCAGTTCATTTTACTGAAAAGTTTTGCATTAACGCAGGTAGCTGTTATTTATAGAATTAAAATAGCTGGCCACTCGAATTCGATACCCTTCTACTACGGCGGCTAGACAATCCCTATTGCAGACGCTCGCTCAGGCATATTTATGTTTGCTCAAAACCCACAGAGCCCACCTGTGGTTTATACTGGAACAATGTTGAGCAGACCTTAGTTAGAGTTTCTGGGAGAGAACGTGTTATCTAGCGTGATAAAAAATTTGAACAATGCCAGCACGCTCAAGCCCTCGACCGCGATGATTTGTGGCTTCGCGCTAGCACAGCTATCGTCAGCCCCCAAGAGTTCCGTCTTCCCAATTTCACTCACAAGGCTTGGGTCAACACGTGGTATGGTTTTCAGGCACTTTCCAAATGTGCCTCATGCTGGGATCGACCTCGATCCATTCCGATAACATCAGGATATATATTGACGTACACAAACACACACACACACAGAGACACACACACACACACACATATATATATATATATATATATATATATATATATATATAGAGAGAGAGAGAGAGAGAGAGACAGAATCAGAGATAGAGAGAGAGATAGAGAATGAGAAAGAGAGCTGCTGACAGATATATTTGGACAGTTTTTACTCGATTTAAAATACTTGTATGAATACAAGAAAATTTGAATAAAAAGATTAATCGTAGCACCTTGACAATCTTCTTTAACAAAACATGTATAAAACAGAGATTCCTGCCTAAATACCAAATTATATATATATATATATATATATATATATATATATATATATATATATATTAATGTAATGTTTATTTTGCTCATGAGAGATTGGTTTAAAATGGCATCGATTTCTTTTTCTCTTGAGACATCTATGTTCTTGTTACATAACGCAGACATTGTTGGCTCGATTCCAGCGTTTTAGTGGAAGATAGCTCTAAGAGACCTGGTCAATAATATCCTAAAAAGATTCCTGCAATGTTACTCCCGGTTGAGGCGTCCAGATATCTCAGTCTCTTCGGAATTGGAATTTCGCCTCCGATGAATGAATACTATGATAGCATCTGATTTCAACATGTCTGCGATGCATCATGGCGTTGTACATCTATACTCGACTTAAGTTAATTTGAAACTTGACCAAATTATATTTACTCGTGTATCTGAAACTCTGTTTCATGATTAGTTAGCCATTAGGTTTTCGCAGCATCTGGAACTGCTGTGAGAGATCGATTGACAGAAATGATTCTTCATACGCTTACACTCTCTGCGGTATCTCATTATTATTGTTATTCCACCCTAAAATCCCTTTCCCATTAGACGAAAACTTGCTAACCTCCCGATATTCTATCATTGTTTTTCATGGCGGATATTCGAGCGAAGTACATCCTTTGCATACATTCGCATCCAGGACCCGCCATGCCACATATTCCGAGTTAACTAGTATCCATTCTCTTTATATTCCATTTGTAAGGAGGCAGTTCTTTTCGATAACAGTTTCATTTTGGAAGAGACTAGAAGATGCTTTCCCAATCACTACAATCCTAAGCTCTTCAAGTCGACGCTTATCACTTATCTCTCTATATCTTATCTATATCCTCATAATATACATCTCTTGTTCCCTGCTTGTAGGTCCTTACAATAACTTAATTTTAATAAGCATCAAACATAAGTCGTTGTTTGGACTTGTATTCTGTGAATAAATGTAAAACTATTACATTCTCATTTATCACTCAAGTCGCAAACGTTGGCTTTTTCTGTAGATTAAATATTCTAAAAACTTCTCCACTCTTAATGTTATTGTTGTGGTGGGATCCACCTAATCTGCATAGGTGACTACCAACTATATAAATAATGGTTGATACCGGAAGACGAGAAAGAGGAATCACGAGATCCAACTAGAGACTCTGATCGACTGCGACTAGTCAACACATTCTCCAGGAACGTCTTCCCAGAAATATACAGAAATACTATATGTACTTATTGTGTACACTTTCTTGTTATAATACATTCTTGTTCTAAGTACATTTTGTGTTGCATTATTATTCCATGCAATAGGCGAGATTCAACATTGAGTCAAGACTCAACAGTTATTATTACTGACTTTAATCGGGCAGAGTCCTCTGAGGAGCACAGGTAAAAATTATCACTACGATAAGCGTGACTACTGTAGATTCCGTAGCAAGTAGCCTTTTTATAGGATGGAGTTATTAGACCCATACTCAACCGATTTTGAATCCAGAGTTATCCTTCTTCAAGACTGGTTTAGCACCATGCTAATGAGTTGCTTTTCTACTAAGGTTGAAGAGCCCAGTATGAATTATTATTGTCGTAAACTAAAAAAAGGTTACTGAAGGAAGAATAACCAAAACGGAGGCTGGAAAGGAAATAACATCAACAAAATTTCTTTCAATTCAACGCTTGACTCTTCCGGTGTACCCATACCCGATTTCCCTCTCAGAACTGAGGCCCTTTTGAGCGGGTTACACATATCCCCGTCATCGGTATTGGGCATTATCTCTAATTTACACCCCCACAAGGCTAGTGGTGGAGATGGGATACCAGCCATTGTCTTGAAGAAATGCGCGCCTGACTGCTGGAAGTCCTCATCCATTGTTCCTGTCTTTAAGAGCCCTTCTAATTACCGTCCTATCAGTCTCCTATCCCTCTTCGGCAAAGTCTTCGAAGCCCTTATCAACACCGAAGTGGTTAACCACCTTACATCACATGATCTGATCTCAGACAAACAATATGGATTCCGCTTTGCCCGATCAACAGCTGATGTGCTAACGGCCATCACTGAATTTGTCTACCAAGCTCTCCATAATAACGGAGAAGCTCGCGACGTGGCCCTTGACATCTCCAAGGCATTTGATAGGGTTTGGCATGCCGGCCTTCTTCGTAAGCTTCAGGGATATGGTATTACAGGCCGATTGTTGGACCTAATACAATAATTCCTGTCAAACCGTGAATTGAAGGTCGTGCTCAATGCATTTTCCTCCAGCTCCTATCCCACGAACGCAAGTGTTCCGCAAGGCTCCATCCTAGGCCCTACCCTGTTCCTTATATTCATAAATGATCTTCCTGACGCCATTGATTCCCAAGTCGGCATCTATGCGGATGACACCACAATTTACTCCTGCCCCAGAAACAAATCTAGTGCCGCTGACAAAATTAACCTGGCCGTTCGTCTCGAAAAGGACCTTCAATCGGTTGTGAACTGCGGCATGATTTGGCTGGTTAACTTTAACGCCTCCAAAACAAAACTGCTCTTTATTAATCACCACAATGATCCTTCCCTGCATCTCATTAGAAAGTCTGAAGCTCAACTTCTCGAGAGCTCCTCTCTGCGGCTGCTCGGTCTCACGCTGTCTGCTGACCTGAGATGGAACAAATACATTGAGTCGATTGCTTCATCCACCGCAAGGAAAGTTGGCTCCCTGTGCCGGGCCAGGAAATTCTTTTCCCCGGAATCGATCCTCCAAATTTACAAATCAACCATCCGCCCTTGCATAGAGTATTGCTGCCATATATGGTCTGGAACCGCTCCTGTTTTCCTCAAGGTTCTTGATAAGATCCAGAGACGGGCATGCAATGTAATTGGCCCTGATCTGGTTTCTCGTCTGCAGTCTCTCTCTCACAGACGCACCGTCACCTCTCTCTGTCTCTTTTATAAATACTTCCATGGTAATTGCTCCGATGAGCTGCTATCGCTGGTTCCCAAGCTCCATGAATTCAAGCGTCCTACGAGGCTGGCATCTCGTTCTCACCCTTTCACTGTTGAAACTGTTAAATGTAGACGTCTCTTCTACTCCAATAGCTTCATATCTCGGACCTCACGCCTATGGAACTCCCTTCCTCATTCCTGTTTCCCTGACAACTATAATCTCCAACTATTCAAGTGTAACGTCAATCGACATCTCCACTTGCCTTGATCTATCCTCTATCCTTCTCCACATCCTTTCCTTTAACACTCCTATTTGCTCTCGCTCCAAATCCTCTGTAACCCCTAGCGTGCTAGTGGCTTCCAACCTTGCCTGGGGTGAAAAGCTTAAAAAATATATAATACTCGCTAGCGGCGTGAAGTAGGTAAACCACTGCTGATAGTGGACTACTTATACAGCATATTACCGCCACTTACAATAGTGTCCAACGTATTTATGAGGACTAGGACATAACCATTAGTGTTTATAGGTACGGTACATAACAATTATTTTTTCCGTAACTAAGGGAAGTAGAGGCGGATTCATCTATCATATTCACATTATTATTATTATTATTATTATTATTATTATTATTATTATTATTATTATTATTATTATTTATATTTCCTTTGATATCTGGCGTTTACACATTTCTTTCCGGGTCCCGCCCAGGAACCTAAAGTTAGAAATGGCATCATGACACTTTACACTGCAAAAAAAAATGACATAGATAAAGCCCTTCGTAAAGTGTGGGCTGTACTTGTCAGAACAATCTTTTGTATCTCTTTGAGGCATGGACTTCCAGGGATCCCTTCAATCAGCCTACTGGAATCTTTTCCAACCAGTCCAAGGGCTCCAACTACAACATGGATTGTTGATGTTCCCATGTGCCACATTTTTGAGATTTTTTATTTCAAGGTCCTTGTATTTTGACCCCTGGCCGCAAACACTTTCAACCGGACATTTCCTCAGGTGGATGTTTCGCACAGTGTAGTTATGCTGGGTGTGATTCCGATTGTGTCAAGGTGATTCTAGAGATTCAATGGAATCGACCCAAGTGCTATGATGACAACTGGCACAAACTTGGCACACAGATTTCATCGTCTCTCAATATCTACCCTCAAATCTGAACTACTTTGCCCGCAATTTATTGTCCCCGGGGCATCATTTATTATTATTATTATTATTATTATTATTTTTTTAAGTAGTAGTAGTAGTAGTAGTAGTAGTAGTAGTAGTATTTCATAAATATTATTTTATTATTTTCATAAGTTATTATTATTATTATTATTATTATTATTATTATTATTATTTGATCCCCAGGGCATCATTTATTATTATTATTATTATTATTATTATTATTATTATTATTATTTGATCCCCAGGTCATCATTTATTATTATTATTTTTTTTTTTTCCTTTGGTTTCTGGTGTGTACACATTTCGTTCCGGGTCCCGCCCAGAGACCTATGGTTAGAAATAGCATCATGGCATTTTCCATAGAAAAAAATAAAAAATCACATAGATAAAGCTCTTCGTAAGGTGTGGGCTGTACTCGTGAGAACAATTTTGTGTATTTCTTTAAGGCATGGTCTTCCAGGAATCCCTTCAATTAGTCCAGTGGAATCTTTTCCAACCAATCCGAGGGATCCAACTACAACAGGGATTGTTCCTGTTCCCTTGTGCCACATTTTTGGGATTTCGATTTCAAGGTCCTTGTCTTTTGATAGCTTTTTTAAAGATCTTCAAAGATATTGCAGACCACAGGGACTGCCATATCAATAAGGAGACACTTTTTTGTTCGCGGTATCTAATAACGATGTCTGGGCGATTAGCTTTGATTGTTCTGTCTGTGTGTATTGTATCGTCCCATAAAATTGTTACAGGTCCTATCTTCGTAAACGAGTCTGGATGGTGTTCATAACACTTTCTTTCAGTTTCCTTTCCGTGGAAGTTGCAGATTTTCCAGTGCAGATATTGGCCAACTCTGTCATGCCGGGTTTTATATTCAGTGGGTGCCAATATGGTGCAACCTGATACAAGATGATCAATTGTTTCTGGGTAATTATCACAGAACCTGCATTTTGGGCTAACACATTATTTTAGTATGTGTGCTTGATAATTTCTAGTTAACAAGCACTCATCCTGTGCAGCAAGGATAAAACCTTCACTTTCAACTTTCAACCCTCCACTACGTAGCCACTGATGGGTACGGGTTTTGTCTACGTCAGCTTGTTTGGTACGGGCAGAGTATTGGCCATGAAGCGGTTTATCTTGCCATTGTTTCTGTATCTGGTCGGTTGCATTTGCTTTTGCTTTCGTTTTTTAGGTATCTTGCAGCTTCAGTCGTTGTATTGTGCTTTACTTGTATTGCTGAATCCATTTGAAACTCCATTTTGAACTTGTTGGCTTCTTTTATTATGGAGTAAAGACACTCACTACTTTCATGTTCTTTGACAGATATCACCATCCAATCTTCTGTAGTTTCCAGGTGTCTTTGAAGGCCAATTGTTGTAGTTTTGTAGGATAGTTCTAGTTGAACTAATCCTCTGCCTTCTATTATTATTATTATTATTATTATTATTATTATTATTATTATTATTAGTCAGTCAGTCATTCCCAGGGCATCAGTTAATATTATTATTATTATTATTATTATTATTATTATTATTATTATTATTATTGACTTACCTCCCCTGAATTTTCGATACATAAATTTTAAAATTAAATTTAAAAAATGAAAAAGCATTCTTGAAGATTTAATTCTAGTTTAATTGAAAGCTAAATGATTAAATGTATTATTTCAAGTAAGTAAGATATTCTGTTGTATTTTAGATAGAAATTATATGGATTGGAAAGTAAAATAATTGATCGTTTTTTGAAAATTTTCTTAAAAGCGCCCATTTCCTTAATTTTTAAGAAGTTTGTAAACAAACAATTTTATCGGGTTTAAAATTCTTTAAAAATTAAATAATAGATTTGGGATACGTTATTTCAGTAAAATTAGAAAATTTAAAGTTGAATTAATCTGATTTGAAATAAATATTAAAGTTTTTTAAAAATGACAAAATTCTTGTAAAAATTCATTATTCATCGAAAAAAATTTATTTCTTCAGACAATAGTGTCCTTAATATAACTTATTTACAAAAGCAATTAAAAGCTTTTCTAATTAAATATTGTCATAGTTTTATTGCATTTTTTATTTTACAATTAAGAGCAGATTTTCGATGAAAAGGGTAACTGTTTTACAAAAAAATTGATGATTTACTTTCTCCAAAGATTCCTGTTTTTAACGAATAAAAAAAAATCATCCTTTAAAAATTTAATTTTCTCGAAATTTCATGAAATTATGTAAGTGGGTGGTAACATAAGTAAAAAAAAAATTTTTTTTCCAGGATTTACTAAAAAATTTACTAAAATAATTTCATTCCTTTCGGAATATGTCCTGAAAGTTTTATTAAAATCCAGTAATTATTTGAATTTTGCAAGAATTTCCAAATCACTGTGTGTTTTCCTCGAAAAAAGCGCAAATTAAACAAATCTTTTTTTCTCTAGTTCGCCGCTGTCGTAACCCCCCACACCCGCAAAAAAAAAAAATTTAACCAAAATTTAGAACATTCTAGAAAGATTTGGTTTGTTTGTTTTGTTTTGTGGCATATTAACCTCAATGGGTTATTTAATGCTGACAAGATTTTTATTTCTGGTAATATTTTCTTTTTTCAAATATTTATTGCTAATACTAATTTTTTTTTAAAGTATTTCTGATATTAAAATCTATTTTTACACTTTCCTAGAGTTTTGAGTCAAGTTGTGGGTTACATAGATAGGACCCTAAAAGGTGCTACCACTAACTGGTGGTTTCACGCTCCTCAAAGCCTCCTGATCAGAGGCCCTGTTGCTGGACGTAGTTTATCGTCTTACCCAGGACGCGGATGTAGTTTATTGTCATACCCAGAACAGTGTGCTAGAAAGGAGTAAAAAAAATACTTTGGTCTTTCTTCTTAATAATAACATAAACATTTTGATGACAAAACTTTGTTTTTATTGAGGTTGGGGCCTTTTATTATCATGCTATACTGTTTTTTATGCGACCAACTTGAGGTTTTATTATTATTTAGTCATTCCCAGGCCATCATTCATTATCATTATTATTATTATTATTAGACATTAGTCACCATTCTTATAATATTATTTATATTATTACACATGATATGTATTTTAGTGGCTACTCAAATTTGATTAGACGTTCCATTTATTTGTTAAACAGTATTTTTATTTATTTTCGACTACTGGCTGAATATTCGAGAATTCTAATCAAAGAAAATACAAAACTCCCCGTCAGGATTCGACCTGCGTCCCTCTGGAAGAGGAAAACCGTCGTTAGATCCGACGTGTCTTAACCGACTCGACGACGAAGAAGTTTTTGCCAATCAAGGAAGGTATAAAAAGTGATCAAGTCTGTCGGATTAATAGATAAAAGAATCCATTAGATTTTTTGTTTACGTTTGAATACGAAACCAAGCTGAGATGATAATTTCGAGTAATTTATAACGAGAAAAATTACGCTTACAGGCGCTGTTGAGGCATTGTTTGATTCGCAAAGCAATTCGTAGCAGAAATCATTTAAGGAAATTCAGATCTAACGAGAGTTTGGTCTACCCAGGAGGGCGCAGGTTCAAATCCAGACGCATATTACATATTTTTCTTTAATAATATTTCTCGAATATTCAGGCCGGTAGGTGAAGATAAATAAATACACTGTTGAATAAATAAATGTAGCGTCTACTCATAGATGAGTATCCTGTAAAAATAACGTTTAAAGTGATGAAAATTTGTCCGTTTAACAAATAAATAATCCATTAGTTCGTAGAGATTAAATGCCCGTATCTCTCCCCAATACTCCATCACTTTCCCCAGTATTCACTGCCGATCATTCTACCCACACATATATTTAGTTTTCATAATATATGATATAACAAGATGAATTCACTGATTACGCAAATGATTGTCGTTTATCTATAAGAAGGCATATTTTCTTCTCTTCCGTCTTGCTGAGATTGGCTTTTATATAATTTGTTCTCTTGAGATATTCCTTTGGAAACGCGGTCCATGCCGCTTTACCAAAAGGGCGAGATCTCTCTCTCTCTCTCCCTATCTATCTATATATATATATATATATATATATATATATATATATATATATATATATATATATATATATATATATATATATATATATATATAATTAAAAATTTAAAAATTAGATCATTTGAATCCGCTACCTTGTTTTTCACATTTTTAATGCTACTGTTTCCTGGTCTGATTCAAGAGAGAGAGAGATAGGAACACAGTGAAAGAGATATTAGCAGACTGACATAAACAGATAGATGTGAGCAAACAGACAGATAGATAGATAGATAGATAGATAGATAGATAGATAGATAGATAGATAGATATTCATGAGCGGACTCAGATAGGAGCTAACTGAGACAGATATAATCAGATTAAAAAAGAAACAAAAGAATGGATATAAGAAAATGGATAGATAAACAGTTATAACGAGAAATTAGAAAATAGATAGATAGATACGAGCTGACTCAAGAGAGAAGCAATATGTCTAACAATGAATAGCTAGATAAATACGTAAGTTTCAATATTATTTCAAATGCTAACGATATAAAAACAGGTATGGACACATTTGTGTCTCGTGATTAAGCCGATTACATGTGTGCTCTGAATGTCTCCATCTCAAAAAATATTCCTGGAGCCTATAAACTGTTTCCGATACAAGAATAACGTCACCAGTAGAAGCAGCTTTTCTGCCAGACCTCTGCAGATGGTGTCTTCCGCTTCGCGCTATTCGACAAGCAATTCCGTAAAGTTTCACCAAACGATTGACTGAAAATAGCTTTGTTGACTTTTCTTGGTGCTTGACGTGAGTTGGCCGGGACACTAAAATAAGTGAAAAGAAAAACTTTGCTGAAATAATGTTTAAATATTCTCACATTGGACAGTGAAAATATCGACACAGTTATCTCTCTCTCTCTCTTTCTCTCTCTCTCTCTCTCTCTCTCTCTCTCTCTCTCTCTCTCTCTCCGTATATACCGGGTGTAACAGCAAAATTAACCAAATCTTGTAAAATCAAAATTGTCCAATTGTTAGATTAAGCTCTGAACCGTTGTATCTTATAAATGATTAAAGATATCTTACTGGAATTCACCGAGGTTTTTATAACACTATAGGACTCTACCTTGAGCACTATAATTACACTCCAAGCTTAACAGAAGAATCGTGATGAAATCGATCATAAACAAAAATGACATGTTCCTCATTAAATAATCATAGCTAAGGATCGGAAGCTCATGAAGTATTTAAATTAAGTTCATATATATATATATATATTATTCCAGGATCATTTTCTAACTTATTCAAGATGGTCTTCGTTCCCTACCCTTCTAACCTCCTGTCCTGGAGTAACATACTGCCTCACAGGTTTCATTTTCAAGTCTTTTTTCTCTGTCATAGCTGAAACTCCTCTTTCACGTAACAAACGTCTTATGGATCGAGTTGGATCTTTTCCAATTGATCTCTTTGTCTCTAAGTTGAAATGATGATCCCTCTTTCTGTTGTGCCCTCCTGATCCAGTTTTCTTCTCTAATATTCCCTCTTTTTAAAACTTATTCACCGTTCTCTTGATAGTTCTTGAATGGATTTGAAAAACTATAAATGTTGGTACTATTACCGAAGACCTGAATGACCTTTTTCCTCTCACCATTGTTCAGTTGGGAAAATAAAGTGTGGCTGACGCAAAACAATTTTAACCTGTTCTTTTTCTATGTGAAAAACTCAAAGAATATGCAAAAATGATGTGGGGATTTAAAGGGTACAATAGATAAATTGTTTTTCTAAATTACGCAAAAAAGAAAATAACACTGACATCTCATTTTACCAAATATATTTACCAAAATTACCTTCAGATGTATGTATAGCTGGCTACTAGTATTTGAATATACCTGTCTACTAGTGCGGCTAGCAATCCCTATTGTAGACGCTTACTCAGGCACATTTGTTTTGATTCAATACCCACAGAGCCCACCTGTGGTTTATACTGCAACTATGCTGAGCAGACCTTAGTTACAATTTCTGTGAAAGAACGTGTTATCTAACGTGATCAACAATTTGTACAAGGCCAGCACGCTCAAGCCCTCGGCCATGATGACTTGTGTCTTCGTGCTAGCACACCTATCGCCGGCACCCAAGGGCTTTGTCTACCCAATTTCACTCGCAACCCGTGGGATGGTTTTCAGGCATTTTCCAAAAGTGCCCTCCAATCCGATAATTCAGGAAGTCTCATTCCTGATTAATCGACCATGGTGAGATTCGAACCCGAATCTCATGGTCAGAGTGCAAACGTTCTAACCACTCGGCCACGTGATGGTACACACCTTGATTCCATCATAAATATTCAGAATATACCGTTAGGAAATACTACACTCTTCAAATACCTCAGGGTATTAATAAGTTTTAACGAATTTAGTATAGAGATACGGAAACTGAAGAACGATCAGGCTGTCCTCAGGATAGTTTTGCTCAACACCACCAATTGCTACACAACGAAAATCAAAATAATAACCTAAAAACTGATGTCATGTGCTTAAATGAACACTTCAGTTCGAGACTTTCATGTAGATTTCATGCATGACGCCAAATCCGTTCAGAAATATTTAAACTCTGGGCTGTATTTAATCTCATTCTCAAATCAATGGTTAAAAACGGCTTCGAGAAAATTAAGCCTGTAGCCTTTAGGGGATCTGGATAAATTGCTCAAAATCAATTGCTCGAAAAATAATTTCTCGAACTATCAATTGCTCGAAAGGCAGATTGCTGGAAGTAATTTCGAAGCACCACGTAAACTGCGCCGTCTCACGACACCTCAACGGAGTTGGATATAAAAGAAGCCACAACACTCACTTTAGCAGTCAGTCTTCTAGGACTTTCTCTTTTGGTTGGCTCAACACATGGTGGCAAGGCTACTCTCTGTACGTGTGGTTCTCCCTTTCTTCCCATAGCAACCATATCTATTGTCATTAGACTTGTCTTACAGTATTCCCTTAATTGTTAATACTCATCACTGGATTGTCTATTGTTGGTATTGAATTAACCTACAATACTACTGACTATTTTCCTGATCTTTTTTTCTATATTTGTTTTCTATTTCAGTAATTTTGGAGATCTCGAATCCTAGTGATGGACATAACTTTTGTTGAGAGCGAAAAAGGAAAGAAAAAGTTATGTTTTGATGGATATCTATATATTAAGGACAAAATAGTGAACAATAAGATTTACTGGAAATGTGCAAAAAAAGGAAATGCTTAGCGCGTGTTATCAGTGTCAATGATATTATCCAGAAACGAAGCAGGAATCACAACCCTGCAGGAAATGCCGCTGACATTGATGCCGCTAAAGCCAGGGAGAAAGTGAAAGAACATGCAATAAATAGTCAAGACCACTCATCTTTGCAACTTGTGGACTGCGGTCATGTAGCAATATCATTGATCTGAGATCTTGTTAAATTGGAAACAACTGAACCTGTCGCAAAAATTGATTCGGAATATTTATTTTCGACCGATGGTTATCAGAATCGTGAAGTGGTATTCACGAGCCGTCCAGACAAAGAGAAATTGCTTTTTTTTTAGACGAAGATGACAGGACAAAGAACCATATTAGCTAGAAAACTGACCAGTACTCCAAAAAGACACGCAGACAGACGAAGCGTATATCGGAAAACGGACAGGGAAGACACTTGTTAGACTGTTCACCTCCGCAGTCACCTACGCATCAATCTGGTTTACTGCGGGCAATTGGTTTGGTTTTACCTTGTGGATAATGATCTGCCCGAAGGGTTATTTTTAAGCCACAAGCGTTTGACAGGAAGAAGCTGCACCCTGTTGACGAACCTGGGCTGAACAAAATTACAAACAGTGAACTGTGTCGAATGATATGACCTGAGGATTTGCAACCACTAAAATGGATTTGCACATGTAAGTTGAATAGAATGTAATGACGTAATCAAGTTTTTGACATTCTAGACTATTTCAAAGAAAATGTTAGGAAAGCAGGCCCAATCAGTGGTGGAGAAAACGGTAACAGCTAGTGGACAAGTAACCTGTTTTCCTCAAAAACAGTTTTGAGAGAAAAAAACTGAGAAATTTCGGCCAGTAGTAGAACTGCCTGTTCCGTCAATAAATACCCAATGTTCCCTTATAAGGAAACAGTTAATATCAGCATTGACACGACGTGACATCGGTTTCAGGAACTCATATTGGTACACCCACTGCGAAATTTATTGTTAATAGCCTGCGAGATATGCCAGCAACTTGATCAATGTGAATCTCAATAATGATTTTAGTTTCATACCTAATTGAATTATTAGTTCTTTTACGGATTATCAACACCTTGCAGGTTATTTAAAGCCAGAAAATATATTCAGATAGTAAAACATTTTTGTTTATATTTTTGGTGGGTAGATAACAATGGTTTAGTGATACAGGTATTACTATTTAACCCATAACTGGAGGAGAAGTGGAGCCATAACTTTCCCAAGGGTATTTGTGCGTAAGTGAATATAACGGAACTGACTGGAATTGAAACTCGGCTCTCGATTAAAAACTCGTGTCATTATGCACTACACCACCCGCACATCTAATGCTTGCAGTGCATTGTATTCTCCGGCGGTCACCCATCTAGGTACTGGCCATGTTCGGCGTTGCTTAACTTCGTTGATCGTACCGGAACCGCTGTTTTAACCCGGTGTGGCCGCAAGCCGCTTACAAAGTTGAGTTTATTTTTTGACCACAAAGATAGAGTCCCCAATGAGGATCGAACAGAATACTTTGTAGAAATTATTTTCAAGATGAGCTTGTTTTCAACGCCTCGCAAAACCCTCATTGTTTATGGTGTCGCCTCTGCGCAAAGCTTGTTAACCAATACGCATCAACGAGCATACGTTATCATATTTAATAACATATGGTGCATGCCACAGATGCTTATGAGGATTGAGCTAACTACTCCGCAGTAAATATTTGCGAGACCCGCTTCTTAATTAGTACATCAATCGGAAATACAAAGATGCCTTCTAGAAACTAAGCAACGTAGGAATATTTCATGAGAAGCAAAGAAAGGATTGTTGAACTGATATATCTTGTCTATTTTTCTTATGTACCAGTGAAGTCTAGAAAATTTCCATTTAGACAAAGAAGAGACTCGAATCGACGTAGATATAAATCTAATGACTGATGCTAAAAATATTATGGATGGAACATGTGAGAAGCGAGTAATTTCGAAAGACACTCATAATTATAATCGAAAAGAGATAATTAGAATTTCTGGGACTATTTATGAGGATGAACGGCTTGGAAAATTTAATACTCACATGATGAAAGGAGGGATAGAGAGAAAAAGCGAGAAGTTCAGCTAATGCTTTTGTGTAAATGGATGGCAGAGCAAGGACATATTGATAAGGTAAAAAATGTTGCTTACAGCTACTAGGAACAGGAAGTTGTGGAGGGTCATGATTACTCACGCCATATAAGAGAAGAGGAAAACAGCGAGAAGCTTAGTTAATGATTTTATGTAAATGGATGGCAGAGCAGGGACAAGGAGGGAAGGTACAGAATAAAAAGTTACTTAAAGCTACAAGGGATAGGAAAATGTGGAGGGCCGTGGTCACCCACATCCTGAAGGGGCATAGTAAAACAGCGAGTAACTTAGCTAATGTTTTTCGCAATGAATAGCAAAGACAAGAAAGGAAAATAAAGCCTCAAAGCTTGCTCAGAGTTACAAGTAGGAGGAAGTTGTGGAGGGCCATGATCACCCAAGTACTGAAGAGACGGAGAGAAACAGCAGACAACTTACCTAATAGTTTTGTGCAAATGAATAACAGACCAGGAACTTAGGAGGGAAGCGAAATAATAAACACTACTTAGTGCTACAAGTCACGGGATGTTGTGGAGAGCCATGATCACCTACGTCCTGAAGAGACAGTATGAAACAGCAGACAATTTATCTAATAGCTTTGTGCAAATGAATAACAGACCGGGAACTCAGAAGGGAAGCAAAATAATAAAACACTACTTAGTACTACAAGTGATAGGAAGTTGTGGAAACCCATGATCACCCAAGTTCTGAAGGGGTATAGGGAAAAAAGAGCAGATTTGCTAATGCTTTTGTATAAATGGATAGAACAGGGACAAAGATGGAAGGTAAAAAATCAAACGTTGTTTAGAGCTACAACAGATAGGAAGCTGTGGAGGGTCATGATTGGCCACGTTTTAAAGTTAACACAAAACATACATTATGTTGGTACGTTAGATCACCCAGAGAGGTTCGAACTTACGACTACAGTTTGTGTAACAAGCTTTGCTGATCATGGCTCTGAGGTAAACGTACTCCAAGATGCAACTTACTATATATAAGAGGCAATTACGTTTAAAATCGTTTAAATTACCATTTTTTATTGTCCGGGTGTGTGTAGGTGGGAGGGGGCTATAAAATGTAATTTTGGGCTTCATTTTGTGAAAATGACATCAAATATTCCCTAAAATGCTTCTAAATACACTATTATCTTGTCATTGTCAAAAGTAAATAGTTGAATTGTCTCCCGCTTGGAACGATTTGAAATTACTTGTCGAAGCGGCCAATCGTTCTAAACAGATAATTATTTTCAACGAATGCGGACAAGTTATGAATATTTTCCGAATGCGAAAAATATACATTAGGGAGGGTATTGTGGGGGTGGAGACAATCACTGGCTGTTTTCCCTGAGATCGGGACGACTACATTTGTGTGCCATGACGTTTCACGAAATCGCCGATCTTGACTCTCTACAACTTCCTATCGTTCTATACTGCAGGCCTACACATGGTGCAACTTGTGGCCTAATTCAAAATAGATTAAACAAATTTTGAAAGGTTTGGTGTATTTGGTTTATTTTGTTTTACGACATAGCAACCTCAATGGGTTATTTAATGCCGAGATTTTTAGCAGGGATTTGTATGAATAGAATATGTATTCTTTGTAAGAATTCAGTTTGTTGATCAGGTTTCATTGACGTACTTTTTGTAAAGAGGAGTTTTTGTCAAGAGTCTGGATTATGGTTAATTGCTGGTAATTTTTTTTTTTAAATGTATTGCTGGTATATTTTTACCATAAAAATCTACTTTTATAATTTCGTCGTATTTTGACCCTAGTTTTGGGGTTCACTATTTGAACTGAGACACTAACATGTGCTACCACCCCAGGTTAGGGTGTACCTGGGAACAACAGAAATTAAGAGGTGGTTTCACGCTACTCAAAAGCTCCCGCTTAAAGGACTTGCTGCCGAATGTAGTTTATCCAGGACGAAATTCATACCAAGGACGAAATTTTGGAAGGAATGTTAAAAGTTAAACACTTTTACGAGTGGCTTTTTCATTAGTTTTCATTAGTTTTTAGCATAACTATTAATTATTACTATAATTAATATTACATTTGCTTCGGTATTTTTTTAATTTTTAAACTAGAATTCAGCATACATTTTTAGAAACATTTAGAAACAAAATTACTCGTAAAAATTAAATTTCATCATCAATATATTTTCTTTATTATGAATAACGATTTCAGAGTGAAATATTGAATTAACTTTATGTGAGAAATAATTGCGTTCTAAATAATTTTCACTGTGGAAAAAGAGAATCGAGGAAAAATGTCTTCGGAAGAAAATTTTCTGTTAGAAATTAAACATTGCAAAACATTATTAAAATTAACTTTCTTGAGCGAATGTTTTGATTAAAACAAATGAAATTACGCCTGTTTTACATTAACAGAATGCATAAAATCCAAGGACAGGAAACTGATATTAGAGAAAGAAAGAAATACTTCAGCGATGGAACGAATACATCAGAGAACTCTTCAACGGCGAAAGAGAACAATCTCAAATAAACAGAAACGATAAAGGAACAGAAATATAAACATTCGAAATGAAATCAACACTGGCCAAATTGAATAGAAACAATGTAACAGAGCCAAAAAGAATTGTAATGAAAATGCTGGCAGCCTTGGATGATTTCGGCAGTGACAAGATTAGATAAACAGATAAACCTCTCATTTACAGACTCCCCATCAACGGACTTCTGATGCAACGGACAAAGTCTGCAGGCAAAATAATTAAAAAAAATCTGCAGGAAAAAACTTCCAAATCATCAGCGATGTATTTCAAAATTTTGCGGGCTTAGCAGAACGAGCCATAGTTTTTAAAAGTGAGCGTTTGGCGGCGTTGACAGGCCTTTCAGTTGTAAACAAAGACGGAAAGAACGATAGATTAGCGCATGCATGAGAAATCTATCATTTTAAGATCATAGACAAAGAACTCCATTGGAAAATTCGTAAACTTAGCATATACTAGCTCACAAAAATCTCCTGAGCCGACCAAGCATAGAAAAGAATACAATATGAGAACCAGTAATAAGGAGTGCCACAGAAAAGCGATAATAACAACAAAAATTGCAAAATGAGTTCTGGTAAAAACATGGATTGTTAACAGCAAAAATTGCAATATGAGCACTGGCAAAAAAATAAGGCTGATGACATTAAGTTTATAATACACAGAAATTCATACACAGATGTCCTAGATGACATATGGCACTGTGTATAAAGGCGTTGTTTAGATCCAGTGACAGGGCCCAAAGAGTTCAATACCCGGTTAACGCAGTGAAGAACTTAGAGAGGGGAATTAACAGGAGATAACTGACATCCATTGACCATGGCACGTGAATCTAGAACAGTCTACCTCAGTGCGCGAAATAAAGGGTTCAGTTCGACATTCCAACCGTACAACGGCCGAAACGTTGTGATAAATAAGGCGACAAAGATGAGGACAAACATTCCGAATAATGTCTATCATTTTTGATTTTTTGTTTAATATATCTATATTAAGTAATTATTTATGCCATGTTCTTAGTATTTACATTATGATCAATATTACTGGCAGTTACTATAATGGTTTTTTAACTAAAAAATAATCACTTCCCATCTTCGGACAATCGGATTTAAGGTACCCCTCATCCCCCTATTGGTCCGATGATGAGAGATATGTCTGTACTTTGTTTGCCAGAAAGTCCTAACTCAGGAAGCGGAAGGAAAACAAAAAATATTGATCTCTGTCTGGTGGAATACCCACACTTCGCACCATCAACGCGAAACTATATTGCCAGCAGCTAGACCGTGTGCACGACAAACTAAAGAAGTATCCTGCTTTGGTCTGTCGAGGTCGCGCTTTGTTTCAGCAAGCCAATGTGAAGCCGCACACTGCCAGCTTGACTAAGGAGAAGTTCAAACAGATGGACGGTGTTAAGATCCTTCCACATCCACCATTCAGTCCCGATGCTGCCCCAAGTGACTACTGTCCTATTCTGCTCAACGGCACACTTACTCCGCGACCAGCGATTCAACATTTTTGATGACGTGAAGGAAGCTTGTTTACAGTTTTTTGATTCAAAGCCAGCGAACTGGTATCTAGGATAGATTCGGATGCTGGCTGATCGCTGACAGAAGATCGTCGATAATGATGGATTTTATTTTGAAGAATATATATTGGTGTTGCTCCATAAAATTTTGTTGTTTGCTTTCCGCTTCCTAAGTGAGTCAGGACCTTCTTCAGCCTAATAATTATTAAAATATACAACAGTGGGGATATACCGGAAGACCTATGTAGATGCATTTTCATAGCATTTCCTAAGAAGACGGGCGTAAAAGAATGTGAACTCTATTGAACAATAAGCCCAGTAAGCCCTATAACAAATCTGAATTTTGATGAACAGAAAGCGCGGCCGAATCAGAACGGAAAGAAGACAAGAAAAATGCAGCTTCATTAAAGACATCGGTACAAGGAACGGGATATTTATGCTCAGAATCAATTTAGAAAGAGCAACACGCAGATGCAGAGGGTTGTGTATCTGTGTTTTATAGATAATGCAAAAGCGTTTGATAAAGTACATCGCAGGGAAATTTTGGAACTCTTAGGTAACCTTGACATATTTGGGAAGGATCTTAGAATAATCCAGAACTATTTTTTTAAAATCATTTCATTCCCAAGCAAAGCGATAATGCCATTAAGACGCAAGGGCTAAAAGGAAATGAAAAGACTTTAAGATAACGAAAGGGAAACCTTTACCTAAACATGAAGTAAGGGATAAAACTCTAATCCTGTTCAAAAGACCGGAGAGGAGTGTGAACCGGACGATAGGAAAACCTATCTATTCCTAA
>OZ038513.1:26104973-26112473 GCA_964036315.1 Acanthosepion esculentum
ATTTTTCATGTAAGCATAAAAACAGGGTTCATTTAAAGATCTAGATGTTCTACTTTTTTAATTTTTTTTTCCATTTTACCGTAGGAGATTTATTAGCCTCTTTTAAATTCCCAAAAATATGTAGAAAGAGATGTACTATTTTTATAAGTACTATTGGTGAAGGATAAGATATGTTGGTACCACCTAGTCTTAAAAGAATTCTTAGTACTACCAATATAAAATTTTTCAACAGTCAGATTTTCTATTGTAGAAATAGTACTTAGATAAACAAGAGAGTTGATCAAACATCTGTTTCGTAATGGGCAATCATTAGAATTTTTGCAATTGCATTGGTTATTAATATCAACAATATGTGTATTGTTATCCAAATTTTTAAATTGCTTTTATATATATATATATATATATATATATATATATATATATATATATATATATATTGTCATAGTATAGTGTATACATTGCTTAAGTCAGTCCGTAATTTGTGTGTCATGCGTTATTCACCCTTAGGCGACCATGTATCTTTCGATACATGACTGACGAGTCAGATATTTTCCCGCAGTTGGTTGTTATTTCTTTCTGTCGTAGATCAGTTGCCAACCAATGCTATAAAACCAGGTTTGTCCTGCCATTTACCCATAGCTGGTGTGAGGGAGAAGAAGAGGATTCATCCATCTCCCAAGGTATTAGCACGTAAGTGAATGTTATGGTTTCGACTAGAATTCGAAATCGGCTATCCGTTTCCTCAGCCCGTGCCGCTATCCATTACTTCACTGTGTTAAAGGAGTGTTAAATATCTTTTAACAGGGTATACTTATTATTTACATATTGCATATACATTAGCTCCAGTTGTATCAAATGTTTGAAACCCAAGTGTAAAAATGTATATATATATAGCTGTACATAATTTATTTCTAGGTGCGTTAAATGCTTAGGAATAATTATATGGCTTCGCAACCTGCCATTTACTATTGTATCATGTTCCTGTTGTCAAATCATCAGGGAGATATTACAACTAAAGTATATAATTGTAATTATATTATAAATAGCTCATTTTAAATTTTTACATTCTATGGAGTTAGGAAACATCAGAACTATCGTATATTTCCACGTATAAGGCGATCTTTAGATAAGAGAAGGTAAAAAATATAGGAAATTTTCATGAATTTATCCAAAGCCTGCAGTATAAGACAACTGATTATTCATTAAATAAAGATGATGTTATTGGATAATGTTACTTACAAAATAAGCGAAATAACGAAACCGATTCTATATCATCTTTTTCCTACACATGTCACCTAAAAGTGAAACAATTGTTTTGTTTATGTTTCATCACGTGATCTCTTGCGAATACTGATTCTTCTTCTTCTTCTTCTTCTTCTTCTTCTTCTTCTTCTTCTTCTTCTTCTTCTTCTTCTTCTTCTTCTATATTTAAACATTTACAAACTGCCTGGTGTACTAATGACCATTTTCTTTCTCTTTCATAAGAAATGAATATCATGTTTGTTGTGACCAAGTAAATGGTTAAGAAATAACAAAACAAGTGTTACAGTTATATCATATATTAAACAGTAAGTACAGCAGAAGAGTATTACGCGACTAGTGCGTGCGTGTCGGCGGACCAGCATTCAATCTACTCGACTGTTCCCCAAGGCCTTCTCTCCTACTAATCTTATAGTAGGCGGAAGAGCCCAACATAGACTCTTTAGAGGGAGAACAGAACAACAATGTTATTTAAAGAAGAAGACGACGAAGAAGAAGAAGAAGAGAGAAAGAGAAAAAGAATAAAAACAAATAAAGAAGAAAACAAAGGAAGCTGCAGATGAGAATATAGACATAGATTTAAACAAACTCCCAATATCATGGGAGGAGAAGTGGGAGTGTCTGGTCCAAGAAGACAGTTAAAACAACCTTCACACACACACACACACACACACACACACAAATATATATATATATATATATATATATATATATATATATATATATATATATATATATATATATATATATATGTGTACCGTGTCGAAAAGCATATATTCTTTATTTATATTTCTCAAATGCGCAGGTCTATAGAACTGACACAGTGTCAGAAAAAAAATAAAAATGGGGCGTCAATTTCAAATACGAGTATCCACACTAATAACATTTGGATTTTAAGAAAATTAGAAACTGAGCATATATATGCGTATTCGAGAAAATAACTAATCCATTAACGCTTTAGAGTTTGACTCGTTAGAACAACGTTAGTATAATTATGGCGTTGCGAATACGAAGAGAGACGATGCCTCTTTTCGAAGTTCCATGAAATTAATGACATCCAACCCTAACTGAAAAAACGTAAATTTTGCTTTCTAAATGATACTAGCGTTATTGTAACGAATCAAATGCACGTGAAGCCTGATTCATAAATGAAAATTAAATAAGGCAAGAATTAAAAACATCATAAACGTTTTCTTCTTTTTCTCCATATCTCCTTCTCTAATGAAGCTTTAATGAAAGTGAAGCATGTTAGATTGATAAACGTTCCCTATTTGTTCTTTATCTGATCATTCTGTCGGATTCTGATTCATATTTGATCCCAGTTCACGTATATATATATATATATATATATATATATATATATATATATATATTGAATCGATAAAAATTATTAAAAAAATTAATTAAAATCTTCAGACATACTGGGTTGTAGATTAATATCCTTATGCTTTTATTATTATTATTTCATTTATATTCCTCGACTAGTTTCGGCCAACATGGCCATCATCGGGAGAAAAAAATATTTCTGCTTGCTGTAGCAGTAAACTACAGAAATTAATATATATATATATATATATATATATATATATATATATATATATATATATATATATATATATGTATGTGTGTGTGTGTGTGTGTGTTTTGTTTTATCCCCAAGCAAAGCAGTACAGCCACTAGCACGCAAGGGCTTGCGGGGTGTGGTGGAATTAGGAACAGAAACATCAATAATGAGGAGAAAGAGAAAATAGCCATCAGGAGGACAGTAGATAACGATTGAAATTGTCTTTAAATGTTTCCGGACTAAAATTGGTTGGAATGCATAGAGCCAGGAGTGCGATATAAGAAACTGTTAGCATAGAAGTTACGGCTTTATCTAGCTAGCTTAACTGTTAATTGATGAGACCTATCCGCCAATCTAGTATTACGCTTAAATACCTACAGTCTTGGTACCATACTGAAGAACTTATCCGAACAATTACCATGAAAATATTTATAAAAAAAAACGACACAATTAAGCAACCTTATGGCGGTGGAAAAGTGACTGAAACCTAGGCGCCAGGTCAGGACCAATAATATTGCTGATTCTTCTTTGGATCTTATCAAGGAGCTCCATGAAAATAGCAGGGGCACCGGACCATATATGGCAGCAATATTCTATGCATGGACGAATGGTAGACTTATAGCTATGTAAGATAGACTCCGGAGAGAAAAAGTGCCTCACTTCAAACAATGAACCGATTTTCTTAGCAGCTGATCTAGCAATAGATTCAATGAAGTCTTTCCACCTCCTGTCAGTTGAGACTGTTATCCCAAGAAGCCGCAAGGAGTCAATATCTTAGAGGATAGCATCAGCCATGCTGATGGAAGGTAGAGTTTTATCAGATGATTAATGGAGAGAAGTTTAGTTTTGGATCCGTTAAAATTGACATGCCATCTTTATTCCCACCTAACGACCGTCTTGAGGTCCTTTTGCAGATTGATCGTCATTTTGAACTTGTCTGACTGATCAGTCTTATTAACGAAGCAGGAGTAAATGGTAGTATCAAGTTGAGAGCTGATTTCATCGAGGAGGTCGTTAATGAAGATTAAAAAAACAGCGTAGGACCACGGATAGAGCTGTTGGTACGAAAGCATTTAGACGAGTGTCCGTTTATATCTAAAGCACAATAGACACTTTCCGCAATTATCGTTAGTGCACCAGCAGTTTATCCGGAGAAACGAAAGCCGTATTTCGTGACTGAGAAAAGGCCCTGTGATGGGAGATGACGAACCAATTGAGCATTGATTAGGGCCTCCAGGAGTTTCCCAAACAGTAGCAGAAGGCTAATTGGCCGATAGTTAAAAACTGGAACAGCAGACGATGATTTGCAGCAAACAGGAAAAAAAAACAGGAAGCAGCGAGGCATTTATTATACAGTTTAGAAGGAACAGGAACTAATTCGGGAGCGCACTTCTTAACGACTATTCCAGGGATGCCATCGGGTCTATGTTCTTTGTGGGTATCAAGGTTAGCGATGATAACAGAGACCATGGAATTGGTTATATGCATATCACACAACAGAATCAGTTCTAAGTGGGAAGTTAAGCAGAGATACTCCAGTTGATTCAAGAGTAGTGTTTGAGGAGAATTTACACGCAAATCATTCAACTTTATCCGCAGAGGATGATAACACCTCAAATCGATTGAAGAGGTGGGATAGAGATTTTACACTTATTTAGTCCCCTATTACAAAGACGCCAGTAATCACGAGAGCTAAAGTTCTTCGAGGCTATGCGGTGCCACATTCTCTCAGCCAACAGGACTCGTTTACATTTGTTACGAGAAGTAACAAATAGGAACCTGTTATGCCGTGTGTTGTTACTCTGGTATACAATTAGAAATAGAAATAGTTTGTTATATGTATGTTTATAAAGTGATTCATTTTTTTGTTTCAAAACACGGTCAAGATATTATGTCCATGTTCAAAGTTAATATTATTAAGTGTTGGTTTGTTTATTAATTCTAACAGTTGAAATATAATCCTTGAAAATGGCTAAATGTATAGCCGAAAGTGCTTGGATAAAAAGAACATTCGGACAGTTTTTATATAATTTATCCTCTGAAAAGAAACACTTTATTAGATCGCACGAGAAATCATATAAAAAACTAAATAAAAGCACCTTGTCAGTCGTTTTTAATGAATATATATATATATATATATATATATATATATATATATATATATATATATATATATAATGAACTCTCCCGTCGGTTTCGACGTATGAGGATCTGACCATTTAATCAATTGATTCAACTATGAATTTTGTGCGATAATCTTAAGTGTCACTTAGGACCCGCAAATGCTTTGCAAAGGATCCCGCATATGGAGCAAGAGTGAGGATTATGCAATGAAGTCAGTGCTAGATTGGGTGACCTTTTAGATCTTGCTCTCGCTTCTTGAAGACGATTCAGGCTAGCAGACGGGAAAAAAACCGCTGAATCCACCATATATATATATATATATATATATATATATATATATATATATATATATATATATATATATGCAAACCGAGTCCTTTGTTAACAATTTTTTATGTTATATTTTACATCACTTTCTTCGCTTACCATGAAAATGCATGTATAAATTGTTCGATGACTGCGTATATTCGGCATTATTATAAGCCACTAGCAGCATGGCCCGGCGTTGCCCGTGCTTGATTAAAAAATCGTACGACTCATACAGCAATCGCTATCACTTGACTTAAAATATTTTTGCCCTTCCTTGCCTTTAAAGGAGTGCCCTTTACCGTGCTGATGTTGCTACATGCCTTACTTCTTGCCTATCTCGCACTGCGAATTTTTTCTAAGCTCTATACTAAACATTAAATCAAAATGTACACAAAACGATCAGCTTTAAAAAAGGACTCGTAACTGGAAAAACCGAATGAAAAAAGAATGTTAACAACAAATACATTTTCACACCCAACCCAGTTCTGCGGAATCAGAATCAACGTTGAGTTTAAGCAAGCGAATGAGCCAATTGGAGTAAAGTGCCATGCAGATTTAAATTTTTCCCACTTGTGATGAATGCAGCTATCAATCATTTTTGTATGCTAGCATGCTAGTTAACATTCCTGTCAGTCAGCTGTTGGCTCTCATGCTGGCCAATAGAATCTTCCTGCCTATTCGTGGCAGCCAGCTGTAGACTCTCACTCTGGCCAGTCGAAAATGCCCGCAAACTACATGAAAACTGCCGTAGAAGCATGAAAAATCGATTATATCCACTATCGATGCGAGTTGGGAAATGCAAAATCTTGGCGATTCCGTTAACTTGGAGCATGTGCATGTAAATTTTGGTGCAAATCTGTCGAAAATTGCGGCCGTGCATTTGTTACACACACACACACACACACACACACACACACACACACACACATCCTCCTTTTATAGATAGAGATTATGAAATAATTTTCTGTTTTACGTCAATTTCATCTTCTTCAAATATCGCATTTTCACGCGTCTTGTCTGCTTTACAGGTATCGAGTCTCCGTGCGAAAGTTCGTCTTGGCTTGGTGTTATTTTTGTATTTTCTGTTATGAAATTTATTTAGTATATCTGTTGCTCAATTTGCTAAAACGCGGCAGGTTCGCTAAAAATCATTTAAAAATTAGCTTTAGGTATTCGTTTCCATCTCAAATATTATGATTAATTATTAGGTCGGTATTTATATATATATATATATAAATTGATAAATATGAATTAAATGTGATCGATAGTGATAAAAAGAATGAGATAGATAGATAGGAACAGACTGATATAGAAAGAAAGAAAGAAAGAAAGAAAAGAAAGATAGAAAGAAAAGAAAGATAGAAAGAAAAGAATGAAATCGATAGATAGAAAAACATAGCCAGAGATAGATAGATAGATAGATAGATAGATAGATAGATATGAACAGACTGACATAGATAGATAGAAAGAAAGAGATAAATAGACTGAGATAGATAGATAGATAGATAGATAGAAAGAAAGAAAGAAAGAGATAAATAGACTGAGATAGATAGATAGATAGATAGATAGATAGATAACGAAATGCTTTCATCTATGGTGTCAAGACTTATATAGATTGGTCTATGTTTATAAGTATCCCCCATGGTTTGCTTGCAAATTATATTTGAACGGCGTCTTATCCCGTTGTCAAGGAAGTTAGTTTTCAGCTTCACTTACTAAAAGATTTATTGGCCTTTTACAGTAGAAAAATAAGTCTGTTCCAATAAACGAACGGCGTATTTCATTTTGTGTGAATTTTATTATATGATTACCTGACTTTATTTGAAGGATTCGAAACACAAAACAACTAATTTAATTGGTTGATCCCTTACTTTACTTTCCTTATAGTTACGTAGTGGATAAGGTATTTTTACTAATATATAGGTGGCTGGCCACTAGTATCCAAGTATACTAGGCAATCCCTGCTATAGACGCCTGCTCAGGCACATTTGTGTTTATTCAACGCCCACCGAACATACACACACACACACACAGGTATATATATATATATATATATATATATATATATATATATATATATATATATATATATATACAGGGTGACCCCAAAAACGGCAATTTTTGAAGTGCGTATTGCCAGACATGAGCAAGTGGCAACACTGCGACACAGTGACCTTGAGCAAGTAAACATTTCGCCATTTTAGTAACGAGAATGAAATTCACAGTATCCCAGCTGAGATGTT
>OZ038513.1:26114973-26157473 GCA_964036315.1 Acanthosepion esculentum
ATATATATATATATATATATATATATATATATATATAATATGGAGAAAACAACTGAAAAGTTGCAAATTAAAAGAAAACAAATTGAATGTTTTTTTTTGTGAAATTATTTATTTAAATATTTTTCTATATTTCAGATCGGGGATAACTCTCTATTATTTGCATAAAATGACCCTAGTTATAACAATTACTTAAACTAGAGCACAGTGTGGAAATGTAATATAAAGGCGCAAATGTTGAAACAATAATAGGTCAGAACTATAAATCTAATGTGCCTATAAAATGTGAAATTATATATACAAACACCTTATAAATTAATCAAGCACTGTAATAATTAGATTACAATTTATAAATTAATCGAGTACATGATTGGATGTAACCAAGGAAACTGCCTACAAACAAACATAGTGTACAAAGCTCAGGTTAACGCAAACAACACTACAATGCACTACATTGGTGTCACAGAAGGAACATTCAAACAAAGAAAATACACACACGAACTCTCATTCTCCAACTTAAAATACCCCACCACCACCACCACACTATCCACAGACATATGGCAACTAGAAGACAAAAACATCACACCAGACATAACCTGGGAAATTATTAAACCCACACCTGTCTACAACAATATATCAAGGAGATGTCTACTTTGCCTGCATGAAAATAATCGCCCACACACAACAGAAAATAATACTAAACCGAAGATCGGAAATCATCTCAAAATGTAGACATGAAAACAAATATCTACTATCAGAGTTCAAAAATATGGATAACAGCAACAACAAAAACTGAACACAAACAGGAATGAAACTACCGAAAAAATGGTAGAACACTAAACCACCAAAACACTAAAACCACCAAAACATAACCTACAAGAAAACACTACCAACTCTGTCACCGACAATACCACCACCCGCAAAAGCACAACCACCGCCATAGTAATTAGCAATTACGACATTAACACACCAAAATTATTATTGTGTAACTACTACCATTAGTATCACTATTAGTATTGTTGTTACCACTTTAACAACCATTACTTTATAACAATTACTACCACCATTACTACTGTTTTTATTATTATTATTATTATTATTATTATTATTACCAAAACAATTATCAATATTATCATTTTCATTATTATTATTTTACTTATTTTTGTTTATTATTTATTTATTTTATATGTTGTTTTCACTATTATTATTATTATTATTATTATTATTATTATTATTATCATTATTATTATTATTATTATTTCCTTTGATTTCTGGTGTATACTAATTTCTTTCCGGGTCCCGCCCACTGACCTAAGGTCAGAAATGGCATCATGACCATTTTCCACTGACCAATTAAACGCACACACACACAAATATTTTACATAGATAAAGTCCTTCGTAAGGTGTGGGCTCTACTGGTGAGAACAATGTTTTGTATTTTTATTATTTTATCAAATATTATATTTATTACTGCTGGCATTACATTTTTTAAGGATTAATTTTGACTGCGAAACAAGTATCCGTATGTGAGTTCGACAAGCGAGAAGTGCGAGAAAAGAAACTGTTAGCTTTATTATATTATTATATAAAATATATCAAATCATTATATTTATTATATTATCAAACCTGCCCAGCCTGTCCCCAACTAAGAAAACATAGCTAAATTATTATTATTATTGTTGTTGTTGTTATTATCATTGCTACCATCATTATTAGGTATAAATTTACCGTTCATAATAACTAATAACATAACAATTATTATCAATATATCAATAATCATATCACAGTTAATTACCATTAATATAATTACAATCGTTAATAACACAGCTGCAGTGGTTGTACAAACACCATTGCCATGTCTACAGCCAGAACCCAACTTAACCCACGTGGTTGTAGTAGACCTAAATCAATGAGTGTGTTTGTCCGTCTACACATGTGTGCGTATGAATGCGTGTGAGCATGTCTGACGGCGCAAACAGCCGACCTAAAAAAATGTCGAATCCGCCCCTTCCTGTCTCCTACTAAGAGAACATTACTACATTTATGAAACGCTACAATCTTGACCCCGAAATAGACAGAAAGGAAATTGCGTATATACGTGCTTGCTCGAGCGTACGAATGTGTAACTGTGCCGAACCCAAGACTATGAATATGAGTGTATATAGATGAACTAACCTGTATAGGCATGTATGTATGTGTGACCATCTATATACGAGTGTCATGCCGAACAGAGAAGAAAATTTTCCTCTCCACACCACACACGAATAATCAAACATCAAATGAAGCATAAATGAATCTAATTTTGAAAAAATAAACCAGTTTGTCTGAAGATCACGAAAGCGTGAAACCTAAGGTCACAAACAAATCTCCATGCAAACGCATATGTTAACTCCAGCACTTTCCACTAAATACCACATGTACGCACGCACGCACACACGCAGACACTCACACAATCACACATACACACACACACACACATATATATATATATATAATAGCTGGCTAAACGTATTTGAGGATACCCATCTACTAGGGCGACTAGCCAATCCCTTTTGCAGGATCTCAGTCAAGCACATTTCAACACTCACAGAGCCAAACTATGGCTTATACTGCAACTATATCTGAGCAGACCGTAGTTATATTTTCTAGAGACCGTGTTATCTAGCATGATCAGCAATCTGAACAAGGTCAGCCCATTCAAACCCTCGGTCACGCTGTTTTGTGACTTCGTGCTTGCACAGCTATCGCCGGCTATGTTCCGTCTATCCAATTTAACTCATACCCGTTGTATATCTTTCGGGTACTTTCCAAAAGTCCGGCACGCATGGATCGTCCCTCTTCCAGACGTCTCCTTCCGTGGTGAGATTCAAACCCGGGTCTTATGTCCAGAAAGCGAACGTTTTAACCACTCGGCCACGTGTCCCTCTCTCTCTCTCACTCTCTCTCTCTCTCTCTCTCTCTCTCTCTCTCTCTCTCTCTCTCTCTCTCTTGTAGCATATTTACGGACAATAATGTGACAGATTACTACTGCATTTTACATAAATACAGTAGTTAATACTGTATGTTGGTCTGCAATTTGAGATTCGTTGTGGAATTCACTTGATTCACTTCTAGCATTTGACTACTTCTTCTAAACGTCGCTGGCAAATCTTATATGTTGTTCTTGTCCTAAGTATTATCGTTCATTAACAATCTTCCTGTGATCATTCTATTCAGTAACCTTCCCTAGGTTACAAAATTCTATCTGTCTGTCTGTCTGTCTGTCTCTCTCTCTCTATATATATATCTCCCTCTCGATATATATATATATATATATATATATATATATATATATATATATATATATATATATATATATATATAAAAGTGAACATTGTTAACTTCAATGTTCACTTTTATATTTATATATTTATATTTACATACGCTTTATCTCTGATATTTAGCACTTTATCCCATAAATATAACACACCTTAAAAGTATATTTAGAGAGAGAGAGACATACAGAGAGAGAAGCGAGAGTGAAGATGCAAAATATTTGCAAGAATGATTATCCTCATTGCATATGAAGTTTATAACCAATATTTAATGTCTGCCTATCGAATGGGTTTTGCTTTCCTCCTAATAACTTTTAATTTGACGGAAATTTATTCAACTTGATAAAGATGATTTGACACGTTTATATATTTTCATTCAACAACAGGCAGTTCGGACTTTAAATACGACAATATAATTCCGTTCCAAGTGTCTTGTATATTTTCTTTCTGTCTCTTCAAATTCTCTCATTTCATATATATATATATATGTATGTATATATATATATATATATATATATATATATATATATATATATATATATATATATATATATATATATATATATATATATATATATATCAGTTTTATTAACAAATTAAAAACGCTTGACAAGGTACTGTAGTTAAGTTTTTTCTTATTTAATTTTCCATGTGTTTTTATAATTTTCTTCTTTTCTGGACGTAAATTATGTCGAAATTGTCCAAATATTTTGTATGCCCGAGCGCTTTCATTTATACTTTTAGCCATTATCAGGGATGGATTTTATTTTTATTTTTACTTTGACAGGATGTATGGATTGTTTTATGTGTGTATCTTGAGTTATAGGAATTTTTTATTTTCCAAACATGGTCAGCAAATTTTGGCCGTGATCCTATTTGATATTATTGTGATTTTGTTTTCTTTTTTATTAATGCTTCCATTTTAAGTCTTACTATACATGGGAATGGGGCTATTATATTTGTATTATCAATGAGTACGTTACGGACAGAGTTCGAGAACGTCGCAATGTGTATTTAAATGGAAATAATTGAGCTATGACCAGAGAGATGTAACGTTATTGTACTTGTAGTATGTTGTAGTATATCCAATATAATTATTTATGAAATTAATAATTAAATTTTTATGAAGGGAAAGCTGCCCAAATACACAACTATATATATATATATATATATATATATATATATATATATAATGTCATTCACAGACAGTACTGTTTCGCTGTATCACAGCTCCTCAGTGCGACTAGACATCCGAATGCCTCAAGCCAGGATTGAAACACAACTGATTAGGTGTCAGCCAGAGCTATCTTCACTCGGTAGAGTTACACAACTAAATCTAGCGTATTGTTTTTACAAATGTAAACAAATGCCATCAGCCAAAGTGCTCCATTCATTTTACTGAAGAGCTTTGCATTAGTGCAGGTGGCTGTTGTTTATAGAATTAGCTTATCACTCAACAGTGCTCAATTGAAATATATATACATTCTTTTAATGATTTCAATCCAAGAAAGGCGATTGTGCCACCAAGACGCAATGCATTGCTGTGAGTAAAAGAGAATCAGAAAAATTTAGAAGGAGTCTGACAATTAATTACGAAACAGGGAACAAGGGATAAACCTCTAATACTGTTTAAAATACGGAGAATCAGTGTGAAGTGAGAGAGATATATCGTTAAAAAATCAAACAGGTCAATTAAAATACGCGACCACAGTTTCGAACTGGCGTGTCTCGTCGGTCGCTAATTTCGAAATGACCACTTCAACGCTCTATTTAAACAAAACACACAAAGAACGCTACATAATTATATTTCAAAAAATAACAGGCGTATGATGATTTAAAGATAGGATATTGGGTGTAATGGGAAGAGAAGGAAAAGGAGGTGAAAGAATTGAAAGGTACAGGAATGCAAGTGTATTGTAAATGTATACAGAAAAAAGGGAAATCAAATATGTAACTTAATTGTTATGGAGGATGGGGTCTGTCTAAAGGGTAACAGTGTTTTTTTTATTTAGGTTTTTTAACCGGCTTCATATTCACTTCATAAAAATTGTTTTGTATGAGGGCAAGAGCTTATAGATATACTGATTAATTATTATTTTCCACTTATCAATGTGTTCATCCATGTATTTATTTTTGAACTTCAGTGAACTCTATATATATATATTTATATATATATATATATATATATATATATATATATATATATATATATATATATATATATATATATATATATATATTTCCTTTTGTGAGTCAGTTTTAACATATTCCAAATTCATTTATACCAACGGATTACTCCCTATATATATATATATATATATATATATATATATATATATATATATATATATATATATATATATGCACATTTAATTAAAAACGACTGACAAGGTGCTTTTATTTAGTTTTTTATATAATTAACTAAATAAAAGCACCTTGTCAGTCGTTTTTAATGAAATGTGCATGAAAGAAGGATTGCTGCCTAAATACACAATATATATATATATATATATATATATATATATATATATATATATATATATATATGGTTGTTGGAAATCATCGTCTGTGGTCCAGTTTTTAAGAAATCTGATGAAACGTCTGATCCATCCATCTAACTATCTATCTATCTATCTATCTATCTATCTATATATATATATATATATATATATATATATATATATATATATATAGTTGTGTGTGTGTTTGTAAACGCGTGTACATGTGTTCCTGTAGAGAGAAAGAATAGACTATCAAATTTAGATGGTAATGAACAGGCAAGCAAATAATTAGTGAGAAACATGCGCATCTATCTATCTATCTATCTATCTATCTATCTATCTATATATATATATATATATATATATATATATATATATATATATATATATATACCCAGAGAGAGAGAGGGTGAGAGAGCGAAAGAAAGAGAGTTTAAGTAAAAGTTCGTAGGTTTTTTCAATAGGTAGCATTTGACTGTCTTCCCAAAATCTCAGCAAATGTCCAAACATCACCATTTGTTGTGTCAGCGGTTCTTGACCGAGTCATTTTCTGCACCTCTCACTACGGACACACGCACGCACACACACACACACACACACACACACACACACACACATATATATATATATATATATATATATGTGTGTGTGTGTGTGTGTATGTGTGTGCGTGTGTACATGAGTAGTAACATATACATCTTTTCTTTTCTATCGATCGATGTATCTATCTGTCTATCTCTTTATGACAATGTGTCTATCTATCTACCTAACCAAAAATAAATTGTGAAGCACATTCGCTTGTCTCTACAAGCATTTTAGGAATTTTATTTATTTTCTCTGACATGAAAATGTCAGTCAAAATCTACCGATTACATGTTTTACATTTGAATGTGCTCACAGGCGTGTCTCTGCGCTTGTCAATCTCTGGCACGTTGTCTAATATTCATTGGTATATGAAAATCAGTCAAGGCCTTCGTGAAGGGAGTGAAGGGCAAGTGTTCGTTCTCAGTCTGCATCATAGATGAGAAATCAACAAGAAAAACCCAAGATTTACTATGGCTTCTCCAAATGACCACAAATATTTTTGTTCGGGCAAAAAAAAAAAAAAAAAAACAACAACATGGCGTCTGTAATTCTTTTTAAATCGATTCCACCCCAAGCAAAGCAGTAAGGCCATCCAGACACAAGGGGTTGATGGGTGTGGAGGAATTAGGAACAGAAACATTAAGAGAAAAGACGAATCAGGAGGACAGTAGATAGCGATAGACATTGCCTTTAAATTTTTAGAGATTAAAGTAGTCTGGGAAGCCTCGTCCCACAAGAATTGCTAGAGAAGAAAGTGTTAGCATAGAATTTATGGCTACATCAGGCCAGCTCAACTGTAAATTGATGAAATCTCGACTCCAGTCTACTACTGCGCTTAAAATCTGATAATTTATGTTTCTCGAGTGAAACATTTTCTTCCACGACCCAGTAAACCAATTTAGAAGTTGACCATGCATTGGATTCAACATAATCTTTCTTCTTCATGTCAGCTGAGAACGTTCGTCCAAGGAGGCGCAACTAGTCACTTTCCTGGAAGTTTTGCATCAGCCATGATGATGGAAGGAAGAAAGGGGTCTCTCAGATGATTAATGAGGAGAGGTTTAGTTTTGAGGGCGTTAAAATTAACAATCTATCTTTTTGCCCCTGTGTGTGCCACAAGCAGTAATCTACTGTAATAAAAATAAAACATCGAAAATATAAAAGTTCTCTGATCTCTGTTTGAAAAGCAGTCAAATATTCATAAGGGGTGCGACTAGATTGAATAAAGGAAGAATTTTTTTACATTGTCTGGATTGAAGTGTTTATTTCATTCTTAACTTCTTAAATCTCAAATCTCAAATCCCGCTGACGTCCATAGCCTCTGTATACTATTACCTTCTCTTTCCTTCAAGTCACACACATTTTTCACCATTACCATTTTAACATTAAACCGCTACCTTGAGTGACTCTCGAACCTTATGCTGGGTAAATTTAGAAAAAAACTTTATCCAGCCCACTGACGTCCATAATCTTCAAATCCTACCATCTTCTCTTTCCTTCATATCACACATCGTATTCACCATTAGCATTTTAACAGTAACCCGCTACCTTGAGTGGCGCTCGAGCCCTGAGCCGGCAATAGCTGTGCAAGCACGAAGTCACAAAACAGCGTGACCGAGGGTTTGAAAGGGTTGACATTGTTCAGATTGCTGATCATGCTAGATAACACGCGCTCTAGAAACTGGAACTATGGTCTGCTCAGATATACTTGCAGTATAAACCATAGTTTGGCTCTGTGATTGTTGAAATGTGCCTAACCGAGAGTCTGAAAAAGGGGTTGCTATGTGTATGTGTGTGTGTGTGTGTGTGTGTGTGTGTGTGTGTGTGTGTGTGTGTGTGCGTGTGTGTGAGTGTGCGCGCGCGCTGTATTTAGAGGAAAGTGTTGAATATCCGTGGTGGGGTTAACATATGCGTTTGCCTGGCGATTTGTTTGTGACGTTAGGTTTCACGCTTTCGCGATCTTCAGACAGAGTCGTTGAAAAAAATAAAAATTCATATCATCTAATTTTTTATGCTATGACTTTTCAGAACACAGAAGATTATGACTCTCTCGTCCTTTTCTTCATTATTTGTTACTTGCAATGACTTCTTTGAAAACACAGTGCAGTGGTCTCCCGTTGGCTTCTACATTTTTCCATTCAAATTTGTTCTTCTTCTTAACTGACCCATACCCACTGCTAGAAAGACCAATCTTTCCTACAATTTCAGCCATAGTTAGGATTTGAAAATATTCTTTCATTCTTTTCCAAAGTTCTGAAATGAATGACTAGCCCGGACTCGACGATTCAAATTTCTGCTTCCATAGTAATTAGTTTTCCCTTATCTACGAAATAAAAACAAATACCTGAGTTCAAATATGTATTGTTTGCTTTATAGCAGTGTTTTCTGGGAAAATTTATATCAATACCTTGCTACCTTTCTTATATGCTTCTGCGATATCTACATAGTCACTTGATTCCTTTAATACCAGTTTATTCAATTAATACTGGATTTAAAAAAACAGTCCTTTGATCACGTCATCCATACTAATCTGTTTTCAGATTTTAAAAAGCTCTTATACTCGAGTTTGCATTAATCTCTCTGTATTTTATTAGACAGATCTTTAAGCTCCCAGTTATATATCCATATTTGCATAAGAAATGTGAACATGATAGATCTGCAGAGATATTGAATGAATATCAAGATTTGCCAGGATGAAGCGATACATATAAATATAAATATGTATTTGAATTCAGTTGTGAGTTGAAGCGGGCAACGCTAGCACAGAGAATAAAGGTACAGTTTCTGATCGCTTAGGCCAGGAGTCAAAAACTTTTTGTAGAGAGCAGAAGAGACATGATATCAAATATATTATAATAAACTGTCCCGACCTCAGGCCGCTTCGTACAGAAGGCTGCCTTGGTCTGGATGTTTAAAGAAACAACAACGATGTTAATGTTATTATTATTCAAACAAGATTCCATATTTTACTGCAGGAAAAACGGGATAACAACTAACACGATCAATAAAAAACACGAAATCTTTACAACAAACGAAATAGAGTTAAAAATGGCGAATTATTTAATAAAACTCTTGTTTCTTCTTATTGTTCCATAAATTCTCGACACCAGGTGAAATATTTGTCGATGGCAGAAACAAAACATCATCCAGGTGGTCATCACCCAAACTTGTTCTTAAATGAGATTTAATATATTTCATTTTCGAAAAAAAGCTGTTCACAATCATATGCACTTCCAAACAATGATGCCATCAATTATTCAATAAGCTTTTCTATTTTCAGATATAAATCTATTAAATTCATTAAAAGATATATTGATATTAATTAAATTAATCTATAAATTAATTTAATACGCTGCATAAAATGAAATAATAAAAAATTAAATTAAATAAAAATAGTAAATAAAAATACAATAGAATAAAATAAATAAATAAAAATAAATTAATTAAAAAAGTGAATAAATAATTATATTTGCCTCAGAAAATATATGAGTAATTTTAAATATTCCAATAATTTAAAAATATTTAATATTTGATGAACTAAATCAGGAGTCGGTAACCTTTTGGAGAGAGCATTGTCTCAGAAGAAGGCCATGATATCAAATGCATTATAACAAATTGTACGACCTCAGACCGCTCTGTACAGAAGGCTACCTGTGTCTGGAGGTTTAAGAAAAAACAACGAAGTTAATGTTATTATTATTTAAACAAGGTTCCATATTTTACTGCAGGAATAACAGGATAACGACTAACACGATCAATAAAAAACACGAAATCTTGACAACAAACGAAATAGAGTTAGAAATGGCGAATTATTTAATAAGATACATGTTTCTTCTTATTGTTCGATAAATTCTCCACATCAGGTGAAATATTTGTCGATGACAGCAGCAAAACATCATCCAGGTGGTCATCACCTAACTTTGTTATTAAATAACTTTTAGTATAATTCATTTTCCAAAAAAAAGCGTATGTACGAGGGTCATTCAATAAATAAGGTGAATTTTTTGATATAAGGACTTCTAATACAGATAGAAGCTTACTTTTTTATTTATTTTTCAACGTAGTCTCCCAGCACTGTCAAACACTTTTCCCATCTGTGCACAAGCTTCCGTATTCCCTCAGCGTAAAAATCTTTGGACTGATGTCTCAGCCAGTCGCTCACAACACTTTTGACTTCATCGACACTTTTAAACTTCGTGCCTCTCGTGAACGCTTTCAAGGGACCAAACAGGTGAAAGTCTGAAGGGGCAAGGACTGGGCTGTAAGGGGGATGAGGGAGCAGTTCCCAGCCCAGCTCGTTGATGGTCTGCACCGTTTGGGCTGCTGTGTGAGGCCTTGCGTTGTCATGATGCAAGATGACTCCTTCTGACTGATGACCCCTGCGTTTGTCCCAACAGATAAGCTCAAAGTCCTTGCAATGACATCCACTGTCACCCTTCTGTCAGACTGAATGAGGTCATTGACTGATTCGATCACCTCAGGAGACCTCACTTCTGTAGGCCTCCCAGGCCTGTCTTCATCCTCAACACTGCTCCGTCCTTCTTTAAACAATTTAGCCCACTTGTAGACATTTTTTGGCTGAAACATGTGGCACCATACACAGTTGACATTATCCTATGAATTTCAACTGGTTTGCACCCTTCAGCAACCAAAAACTTGATAACTGACCGCTGTTCAATCCTGGGGCATGCTTCTTGGTCGGCCATCTTTGTTAATCGCCAAAAGTCTGAAAAATTTTTTAATCTGCAAAAGAAATTAAATCCATGTGAAAAAGAAGTAAAACAAAAAAAATAGTAAGCTTCTATCTGTATTAGAAGTCTTTATACCGAAAAATTCAACTTATTTATTGAATGACCCTCGTACTTCCAAATAATGAGGACATCATTTTCGCATTATTCAATAGGCTTTTACATATTCCGCTTGGCAAAACATATTACTTGTAGAAGTCAGTTAACTCCAACTGATGTTTTTTTGCCATTTAAATGCTACCACCTTATAACTTTTTTAGCCATGGTTTTAGCAGTAAATCACTAAATCATCCATAACTTTTGTATTATCCTCTCAAATTACTCTAAAATCTCAGACAATAACAATTAATATCGTATTTATTGTCTGTGACAATTATAGAATATAAAACAACTTTAATAAAAACTTATATCTACTTTTCTGACGAAATCAACGCCGTTCTGAACATTTTGGCCGCAACTGTATATTGGTCTTCGGGCATCTTACATTTTTGCTTTATTCAATAGACTTACATTTTTCGCATGGCAAAACATATTTCTTGTAGTCGTCAGTATGAATTCGGAATAAAATTTGGATTTAAAAAATCCGTCGAAAACAAATAAGTCGAACTGATATTTTTCTGTCACTTGCTCAACAAATTAATTAGATAATTAGTGTCCAGTTTTTAAGTTGGTGGGCGTGACAAAAATCCTTCGCGGGCCGGGTGTGGGCCGATGGCTGCCGATACCTGGAGACGGTTAGAAAAGCCCCATTCGATATTCGTGTGTCTCAATTCTTTTTCTGCTTCTATGTCCCGTCTCCCTGATGAGTCCGACAAGATGGTAATGGCAGCTGATGTTCAAAACGACGCGAAGTCCGTAGTTAATTAGAGCAAAAGATGACTTGCTAATTTTAACTCCTCCAAAACTAAATTGCTCTACATTAAGCATCTGAGAGACCCGTTCTCTGCCTTCCATACTCATAGCTGTTGCTAACCTCCAGGAACGTGACTTACTACGCCTTCTCGGCCTAACGTTCTCAGCTGATTAGAAGTGGAAACACGATACTGAATCCATTGTAAGTTCAGCTGCTAAGTATGTTGGTTCATTGTGTCTTGCAAGAAATCTCTCTTTCCAGAATCTATCTTACATATCTATAAGTCTACCATTCGTCTATGATTAGAATATGGCTGTCTCATATGGTCACGTGACCCTGCTATTTACCTTGAGCTCCTTGGTACAATCCAAAGAAGAATCAGCAAGAGAGATTAATGCAAACTCGAGTATAAGAGCTTTTTAAAATCTGAAAACAGATTAGTATGGATGACGTGATCAAAGGACAATTATTGGTCTTGATCTGGTGGCTCTTTTCTATAAATATTTCATGGTAATTGTTCGGATGAGTTCTTTGCTGGAATCGTAACGGGTTCGAAAAGTAAAATCGATGGGCCGAGATCCTTTGGGTCTACATCACATTAATTCCCTTATGAAAGGCATGAATCGATCTTTTTTTTTGCCAACTCCAGATTGGGATAAATAGCGGAGTTGCTTTGGTTGGTAACTTGTCTAGCAGAAGAACAACACTGACATGGCACGTGGAACTAGAACAATCTACTCCGGTAGAGAAGACAACGTGTTAGCGCACCAATATCTTTCCATAGATGTCACGCCAATTCACAAGAAATAAAGAAAAAACTTCTGTGGTGGTGGTGGGGGGTGCATGATGTCGTCATATTAAAAAAAATCGAATCAATCAACAGGAATGTCACCCGAGGACAGAGGGGTGGGGAAATACACGTTGACCAGCTTATAGAATTGGGTTTTACCTTTAAATGGTAATAAAACTCTTTTTCCCATACAAAATTCATGTATATTCAGCTCATTAAACGTTGTTGTTTTTTTTTTCATTAAATAAATAGCCTTGAACTTTAAGCGTTACGCATTATGGAAAAGCAATTCGACATTTTAAGGAAGTGAGGATGGCTATGAAGAGATTTCAATCGCATTCATTTCTCATATATATATATATATATATATATATATATATATATATATATATATATATATATATATATATATATATATATGTATGGAGAGAGAGAGGAGAGAGTCTGGGCCTCTTCTGTTTCTTTCTATCCATCACTCGAACTGTTATGATATATAGAATTTATTTAAATTCGAATAAATAATTATCGCTGGTTTTAACACAATGGAAGAAAATATACTTTTACGGAAAGAGAAAAGGCCATATTATTTTTTTATGTACATATGGCGATTTTCTAAGCTTAGCTTAGATGCGAAACAAGGACGAAAGTATGGGGCACCCAGTGAGGATCGAACACACTACTCACTCGTAAATGATTTGGCGACACATGCTTACTAACCACGTCGGAATGCCCGTTATATATATATATAAGCCTCTTAAGTGTGTTTATATCTATCTATCTATCTATCTATCTTTGTCTGTTCCTATCTATCTATCTATCTCAGTTTTGTTTGGTATCTCTTTATATCAGTTGGCTCATATTTATCTATCTAGCTAGCTAGCTAGCTATGTCTGCCGCTTTTAATCTATCTATCTATTTATCTATCTATCTATCTATCTATCTATCTATATTTGTCTGCTCCTATCTATCTATCTTTCTTTCTTTCTTTCTTTCTTTCTTTCAAGTAGTTCGTCTCTGTCAAGTGCATATCTCTATTTTGACCTAGAAATACGTTTTAATATAAAACTCGAAATTAATTTAATCAGACTAAGATGCATTTAAAGCGTCATCTTCTACGCGTACACTATGTTTAAATATACGGCCGGGCTATTTGAATGTATCGCCCATTCTGACTGCATTAATACTGAAACAATATGCCATACGTATATATTGAAAAAATAATGTAAGAATAGAATTCGTTAAATTGAATTCCTATAACGAGACCGGTAATCTAAACATTACGCATTTACAGGCTTAACAAGAAACACGTTCTGTCTCGCTCATGTAGAAAAACTGTTTTTGTGCTATCTATCTATCTATCTATCTATCTATCATTTCTTTCTTTGTTTGCTCCTGTATATTTTTCTTTCTTTCTTTCTTTCTTTCTTTCTTTCTTTCTTTCTTTCTTTCTTTCTTTCTTTCTTTCTTTCTTTGTCTGCTCCTCTCTCTCTATCTTTCTATCTATCTATCTACCTACCTATCTATCTATCTATCTATCTATCTCTGTTTGCTTGCCCCTGTATATTTTTCTTTCTTTCTTTCTTTCTTTCTTTCTTTCTTTCTTTCTTTCTTTCTTTCTTTGCTTCTCTCTTTATCTTCTCCTATCTATCTATCTATCTATCTATCTATCTATCTATCTATCTATCTATCTATCTATCTATGTTTGCTCCTGTATATTTTTCTTTCTTTCTTTCTTTCTTTCTTTCTTTCTTTTCTTCTTTCTTTCTTTGCTTCTATCTATATATCTATCTGTTGCCTTTCTTTCTGTCTTTCTTTCTTTGCTTCTTTCTTTTCTTCTCTCTTTGTATTCTCCTATTTATCTATCTATCTATCTATCTATCTATCTATCTATCTATCTATCTATCTATCTATCTATCTATCTATCTATCTATCACTCATGACATACAATCGGTTCGAATTTGAATAAATATCGCTGATTTAATCACAATGAAAGAAAATCTCCTTTTACCGAAAGAGAAATGTACATGCTAATTTTCTTTCAATTTATACAGCTTCATAGAAATGGAAATGAAATACTCGACTCTTCTGATGCGTAAATTTATGATGGAAAAGTTTTCGTTCAATTAAACTGATTAATAACAACAGCAGTAATAAAACTAACAATAATCCCTTTTTTATGAGGTTCCAGAATCCAACTGTGAAGATTCTGGAAGAATTTAAGGAGAAAGAATTTACCATTTATAATTATGGCACATTATATTGAACGAGAAGAAGTTTTAAATAAAAAATATTCGATGTTTCCTTTCACGCCAATTAGAAGCGAATGTTTCCACAATGTTGCATGTGTTTATTTTACTTTTTGTAACACGTGAATATTTGTTAATTTCTAAAGAATTGCTTCGAGCCTTTCGTATCGTTCAAGGCTTTCAGCCTAAGAAAATTCACAGCCATGCAGGAGTAAAGCCTCAAAGTTGCGTTAAAATTATGTCTTATATCCTGACGGATACGCAACTCTGTAAAATAAACGAAAAAATGATTAAAATAAAAGTGAATAAAAAACAAGTATAACGAAAAAAAACGTAAGAGTTTCAAATACTAAAATCCATTCAATACATCTTTCGATGTCGATGATTCCTTTTTTTTTTTTTAATCAGTTCACCCCGTGGAAGGTGATAATGCGACTAAGACGCAAGGGACTACTGGGAATAAAAGAGAATGGAAAGAGTTCAGAATGAACCAGCAACCTAAAAAAAGAAACAATTATATTCTTGTACAAAAGCCCGAGGACGGGTCTGAACAGCTCGAGAGACAAATGTATCTACTTGTATTTGAGGGAAATAAATAAATAGTAGACAAAATGTCAGAGTTTACGCATATACGTCACAAGTAGAGAGTTGAACTAAATTTTAGAAAAAAAAAACAACCAAAAATCCAATCCTGAACGGAAAATAAGGGATGAACCTCTACTCCTATTCAAAAGACTGGGGAGTAGTGTGAACGGGACCATAAGCGAACCTATCAACTCCTGTTGAGTTAAAATAAGTAAATATTAGATACAATTTCAGAGTTAAGAATTTGACTTTAGAAGTGTAGAGCTGAATTAGACTTTAGAACAAACCGGAAATCCAAACCTAAAAAGAAAACAAGGGATGAACATCTACTCCAGTTTAAAAGACTGGGGAGGAGTGTGAAAAAGATAATAGGTGAACCTATCTACTGCCATTAATTTACTCTTAAAATGGCAATGGTAAATGAATTATATGGTAAGAACGATAAATGATACTATGTGAAGATGATGTGGATAAGTATGATCGATAACAATTGACAATTGATACGAATAGGTTAAGGGACGCAACCACGTGGGGATGGTTGAAAATGGCAAGTCTTGGGGGAAGCCTACTTAGAAATGGAACACGGTGGAAATCAGGGTGATTCGTTTGCTTGGTAGATAGATAGATAGATAGATAGATAGATAGATAGATAGATAGATAGGAGCAGACAAAGATAGATAGATAGATAGATAGATAGATAGATAGATAGATAGATAGATAGATAGATAGATAGATAGATAGATAGATAGATATGAACAGAGTAAAATAGAACGATCGATAGGAACAGGGTAAAAATAGATAGATAGATAGATAGATAGATAGATAGATAGATAGGAGCAGACAAAGATAGATAGATAGATAGATAGATAGATAGATAGATAGATAGATAGATAGATAGATAGATAGATATGAACAGGATAAAAATAGGTTCCAAATGGAACACGGTGGAAATCAGGGTGATTCGTTTGCTTGGTAGATAGATAGATAGATAGATAGATAGATAGATAGATAGATAGATAGATAGGAGCAGACAAAGATAGATAGATAGATAGATAGATAGATAGATAGATAGATAGATAGATAGATAGATAGATACGAGCAGACATAGATAGATAGATAGATAGATAGATAGATAGATAGATAGATAGATAGATAGATAGATAGATGTAAAGGCCTGAACTGGAGGAACTAAATGGACGGAGCTCATTTGAACATACTGACAGAATAGAGACATGCTTTCAATTGTGCGTCTCAGTAAAGCAGTCTGCAGAGATAAAAATAGGTTCCTTCTCACGGCAAGACTGCGTAAGCAATTTTTGTAGCTGGGAAGTGAGTGAATAGTAAATGAAATTATGCACAAATGAGAGAAAGAAGGAAACAAACAGAAACAATCAAGGGTAGTATGTGTAGAAAACGAAGTAATCAGACGAAAAATGGTATAAAAGGTTTGAAAGCTAGAATGCGTCACAGAAAAAGAAAGAAATTGTAATATGTGACTCATCTCAAATGCTGGCTTACAGAGAAATTAGATGCATCGGCGGGCTGATGACCTCCTAGCCTCCAAGAACGGATCAGCTACCCGTTAGACGTTAGTGGCTTCCAGCGACAAACATGTGATCGACCCACCTACACCTAAGATATGAAAAACAAAAACTAAAAACGAAACGTTGGAAGAGGCTCTTTCACAGGCAGATATATAAACACCCACCATAGAGGGAGATGACAGGCAGGAGTGGGTCGCCTAACCAATAGCCGAGTGTAGATTGGAAAAATATTCATAGGTTGATTAAAATGTGATGTTACGTATGAAAGATTGGAATGTGCGTCGATGACGTTACACGTGGGATGGATGGAAGAAAAAAGAAACGACAAAAAGGAAAAAAGAGAAAAATGAAAGAGACGCATTGTAAAATACAGATACTGCTAATCAGCCATGTTTTTTTTTTCCTATTTTCTATTCCTTTAAATCATTCGTGTCCGTCGGGGAAAAGACTTTAAGTCAAAACTGGGCGCGTTATTTTTATCATGGTTAAAACAGATCCGAAAAAGATCCATTTTAATTTAAATTAATTTTAATTAATGCTAAATTACCTTCAGTAATTAATTCATATGTAAACAAACATTTGAAGCAATTATTGTTTGTTGTTTGATTCGGATTTTCGGAATTTCTATTAATGGAATTTTCGATTATACTTTTATTCGATGGAAAAATATCTCTTGGCCGATTTGGCGGCCATACTATTAACGGTTGACAATACAAAATCGATAACTATCCGTTCTTCGTAATGTTATTGCTTTTTCTATTTCTCTTAGCCTCCATAATCCTTTACTACTGTCTGCAATGCCACCATTGTCTGTATCTTTACACCAGCGGTTTTAGCAACTTTAACAGGAGATCAATCGACCGTATGGCTCCTAAAATATACACCAAACTTCCTATTGTTCTGCTTGGTTTCAGTAATATTTTGTTTTCAAAAATATTCACCCCGTACAATATCTAAGAGCCACACGAGGTAGAAGGTTACAGAGTAAGAGGCAGAGTGTATGCGGATATGTGCGGAAGTTAACAGTTAATCCTAGATTTGAACAGGTTAAGATCGGGGAAGCGGTTCGACAAAGCAGCGGTTTGTTGGAAGAGGCTGTTCGAGTGGAAATTATATCTTAATAATGGAATACGAAGGGAATGACGCTGGTTTGCTCCAATAGGTGTCACAATATGGCTGGTCTTAGTCGTGAAGGTTAGAACTGGTGGAACTAAGCGTTGCTTCAAATGTTTGTTTATTTATGAACTATTTATTCTTTATTCTTCCATTCATCCCATGTGTAACGTCATCGACGTACATTCCAAAAGAAAACACATGACCTAATCTTTCATACGTAACATCACATTTTAATCAACCTATGAATATTTTTTCAATCTACACTCGTCTATTGGTTAGGCGACCCTGGGACCCATTCCTGCCATGACGTGAAGACAGTCTTTCTTCTCCCTCTATGGTGGGTGTTTATATATCTGCCTGTGATAGAGCATCTTCCAACGTTTCGTTTTTAGTAGTTCATCGGAACACTTTCCATGGAATAGAAATCGATAGCGCATCTTGTAACGTTTCGTCTGGAGCAAAGGGGTTGAAGAATGGAAAATAATTCATCACCCACAAGGACACGGAGACGATTTTGAACTATATCAAGACTGGAAAATTAATACTTGGTTATACCCATATATGACTGCAGTACTTAATTTTCGGCCTAAAGGTAGAGGAATAGCAGAAGGAGTCAGGTACTCACTGGAACAGTACAAAACCGACCATTTTAACAGTATATCTAGCCTTTGAATCGTATGTACGAGTTCCACTTGAGGTCTTGGTTGATCTTAAGTCCTAATATTCTCTCAAGGCCCACGGCCTCCCTGACTGTTATATAGGAATAAAGTGTCGCTGTCGTCACTGGAGTTTGAACACAGATCACCAGAAAGCAAACTTGAGCTAGTCTTCTCTCCTAGATTGGGTGTTTGTTTTAACTTTCAAAGTCTGAGAGAATTTTATCTTAATCATTCATACTAACCAAATACCCGACCAGAAAATTTGTCATAGAAATTCTCTTAGTTCTCTAAAACTCCTGTATTAACAACATCTATATAAAGATATCTATTTTCTAAAATTCTGAATACGAGGCTGGTTTCAAAAAATACATAGGCGGTCTATGAATTAGTGATGCTAGAACTGTGAAATCCTGACTGTATTAATTTCAACTCTTCTTATTAATAACTGCATTGTTTATTTCCAAGTACGAGGATGGGATGAAAGGTTCATAGTCTATGTGTAGTATATTGCTGCTGGGCTCAAATAAGGCGACGATGGTAAAATATGTAAATATCTTTATTGTTCTGGTTGCGGCGAACGGGAAGACTGAGGGAGAAGTGAGGATTGCGCACGCAAGAATTGACGGAGATACATCTCCGGTGAATCCACAGCCAGCCTCTCTGTCCAGATCAAGAATCAGCACGGTTAAATAACATTTGTACACCTACGCCACTTCATGTGGCCACACCTCTTCCGATATATCACCTACGCAGTTTCCTGTGACCACGCCTCTTCCGACATGTGCCCACGCCAGCAAGCATTTCCTTCCGCTCAGGACACCTGAGAGCTCTGTTTATTTAAGGCTTGGGACACCTGTGCGTCCTGTTTATTTTAGCCACCGGATGCATTTCTTGATTATGCTATCACTAGTTTCAATTACCGCTCACACGCTGATGCAGTGGAAGTAAGGCCAAAGATCTTTCCTCAACCGATATCCAACATATGAAGGAGTGATGCTAGAGCTATGAAATCTTGCATGCATTGATTTCAGATTTTACTATTAACTGCATTGTTTATTTCCAAGTACGAGGTGGGATAAAACCTTTATAGGCTGATTATGAAAGATAGATAGTAGAGCAGTGAAATCTTGCATGTATTAATTTTAACTCTTCTTATTAATAACTGCATTGTTTCTTTCCAGATAAATTGACATTTGATTGTTCAAAGAAGTATGTTCATCCTGTTGGTTAAAAAAGTCATTAACAGCAGATATGACGTCACCATTGCTGCGATACTAGTTAACAGCCAAGTTTTTTACTGTTGCGGAACAGATTATAGATGTGTTAAATCAGGAGAATAGGGAGGGTAATCAACCATCTCAAAGACACAGTTGCGCATATTAACCATCGAAACTAAGAACGTGTGATCTGGAGAAACATTGTCACTTTTCCCGAGCATTTGATCTTGATATTCTTTGGTAACTGCCTCAACATGTTTGCATTGTACTCTCCTTTGATGGTGTGACCCTTTGGAAGGTAGTCAATAAACACCATGATTTTGCATCCCAAAAATCTGAAGCCATCACCTTCCTTGGTCATCTTTGGTGCAGGTGAGTTTCCACTGCATGGTTTGTCTCTTTGTCTCTGACTTAAAGCTTGTCCTGCGTACGACGGTAAACTATATCGGTCAGCAATGCCTCTGATCGGGAGTTTTTGAGGAGTATAGAACCTTAATTGGTATTTTTCCCAGGTTCAACACGACCCATGGTGGTAGCACATGTTAGAGTCCCAGCTATGGCAAATAATTAACACCCAAACTGGGGTCAAAACATTATGAATGTATAAAAGTAGATTTTTATAGTAAAATTACCAGCAATAAATTTTTTAAATAAAATAATTATATTTCCAGTTGTCTTGAAAGTGGTGGTAAAGTTTTGATTTAATATAAATTTTAACGAAGACTGTTTGTTATGTAATTTTGTTTTTCAGCGGTACGAAAATATTTTATATAATCGTAGCACTATATGCATTTTCTTTTGTATTGGGGTGTATAAACACCCCAGGGTACTATCCATTTTCGGAAATCCGAGATAATTAACATGAAGTTGATAAGATATTGTTTCTTTTTACTCATTCTTCTCGTCAATGCCTCGTTGCTGTGTGAAGGTAAGAAGGTGTCAGATTAGTGTATTTCTAAACCTTTTCCCGTTTTTGGGTCGAGTCTGGCCGTCAACAAAGAAAGCTGATACACGGATAAACAAACAGGCACAAAATCCACCACTACCACACGCAGGCAACTATCGATTCACCGATAAAAATACAGATCGATATTTCTTTAGATCGATAATCACTGATCAAGTCGGCTTAATAGAGGTGGCTGAGCCCCCCTCTAAATGCAAAGACAGAAAATCGTGATCCAAATGTGTCAGCAAGTAAGCACTTGCATAATGTTTACTTTTCGTTTTAAATTCGGTTAAAGTCATTTTTATCATTCTCTTTTTGTCGTCAGGGCCTGCAGCTAAGATTTTTACGAATCGATTAAATTTAATTACTTTTTAATGACTGTTTCTCACACAGCAGGAGAATAAATGAAGGAATCTGCTGTTAACTGGGGCAAGAAATGGATTGTTAATTTTAACACCTCCCAAACGAAAACTCTCTTTATTAATCAACCGAGAGACACATTTCTGTTTTCATCAGCATGGCTGATGCTAACCTCCACTAGACCGACTCATTGCTCCATCTCGGACTAACATTATTAAAAGAAATAGTTGAATGAATTATTTTTATGGAAATATTTCGACAAGCAGTTGCGAGTCTTGGTCACTGCTTAATTTGAGTAATTGAATTATTTTTGATGTAATAAACTGCCAATTTTTCCACTTGGGGTCAAATGATTACAAAAATAGGTTGATTTGTGTTTGTGGATTCAAAATGTCACAGATTTCTGCGAGATTATCGTTTGCTTTGAAAAAAAAATATAATTGTATTTTCATTAACTATTACTATTAGAAAGATAATGAACTAAAGAATTATGGTAGAAAAACCGTGACTGTCGACAAATCTACAGAAATATTAGGTTTTTTTTTGGCGGGGGGGGGTCTTCAACTTTTTTGGTAAGTACTTTGCTTGCATTTTGTTGGTTGATTTTTGTTTATCGGCATATCAACATCCCTATGGGCTATTTAATGCCGAAATGTAAATATTTGGAACGCAATTATATGCCTTCAACTACAGATAAAATGTATTGTTGGTCATTTTGCTACAAAATGTATTGCTGGTCATTTTCTAATATATATTTACCTTGAGCTCCTTGATAAAAGCCAAAGAATCAGCAATATTATTGGCCCTGATCTGGCAGACCGGATTTAGTCGTTTGCATCTCTGTGTCTTTTCTACAAATACTTTCATGGTAGCTGTTAATAATGTTTTATATTATTAAAGTCCCGCGTTAATTTCTTCCAGTTAACTGATGTTTCTGCCACATTTAAGGATTGTGTGTTTGTGGGGGGGGAGGGGGTTATTACTAACATTATTTTATCTACTTTCTCATAAATAGTTTTGTTTTTATTGTGACTAGTTTTTAAATTATTGTTTTATTCCCCTCTCTAGGACCTTCATAGAGACAAAGAGGTATTATGGTGGATGTAGTAAAAAAGATAAGTAAGAGTGTGTTGTTTTTGTTTTAGGATTATTGTGGTATATTTTGGGTCAGTGTTTGTGGCTAACTAAGTTAAGACAGATGAAGATGCCCCATTCCCCATTTTGTCCTTGTGTCACATTTTGTACATAATTAAAATAAATATCGCGCTTCGATATGTTGCCTAGACTTTTTTTTAAAATTTAAGCGCACTACTAATCTGTCGTTGAGATCTCATCAATTAACCGCAACTTCTATGCTAACTGTTTCTTTACTTGCACTTCTCGCTTGTGGAACTCTCTTCCGGCTCCATGATTTCCAGCCAAATTTAATCTGCAAAAATTTAAATGCAATGCCAATCGCGATTTACTGTTTTCCTGATTACTCTTCCCGCTCATTATTAATGTTTCTGGTTTTAATTCTTCCCCACTCCGTAAACATTGTATCTTAGTGGCTTTACTGCCTTGCATGGGGTGATACCGGTTTAAAAAAAATTAAATATATGTGTGTGTGTGTGTGTGTGTGTGTGTGTGTGTGTGTGTGTGTGTGTGTGTGTGTGTGTGTGTGTGTGTGTGTGTGTGTGTGTGTTGCTGGTATTTTTACTATAAAAATGTATTTTTTTTAGTTTGGGGTTTCACTATTAGTCCGTAGCTGGGACTGCTCCGAGTTAGGGTGAACCTGGAAATAACAACAATTAAGAGGTGGTCCTATGCCCTAGAAAATTTTCAATCTCCCGATCAGCGGCCTTGCTGCCGAATGCAGTTTATCGTGATACCTAGAAATAAGTTGTTTCTTTTCAGTTTTCGAAAGACCATCATCGATTTTTTACGATCATATTTTTTCGTTATTTTCTCTACATGCTTTTTGTTCTCTTTCTCTCGTCCTAAAGCGACATGGCGCCTAGAGAAAGAAGAAACTATAATTCAGCGAAAACCATAACTTTTTAAGTGGTCGTTTGGTTGTTTGAATTTGTTTATCGGCATATCAACACCTCTATGGGTTATTTAAGGCCGAAATCTAAATATTTCGAACATAATTTTATGGCTTCAACTAAATATATTTGCAACGCAATTTTTTTGCCTTTAAATTCAGATAAATGTATTTCTGGCCATTTTGCTTTAAATATATTGTTGGCAATTTTACTATAAAAATGTATTGTTTGTATTTTTTATATAATAATGTATTGCTGGTATTTTTAATATAAAAATGTATTTTTTATAATTTCAAAGTGTTTTATTTTTTGGGGGGGGTAACTACTTGCCCATATTTGAGACCCTAACAGGTGCTACCACCCAATGTCACGGTGAACCTGGAAACAACATCAAGAGGTGGTTCCACGCTTCTCAGAACCTTCCGATCAGTGACCTTGCTGCCGGATGTAGTTTATCATCATACACAGGACTAAGTTATAATTTGTTAGTCCCTTCCCATGCCTCTTATCTTCAGTCGATTCCATCCAACAAAGTTTTTTTCCCATTTCTTTTTTCCGTTTCTATACCCTTTAAGACCAGTTGTCACATATTAGTGTTACCTGACTAGCCAATTTGTAGCCAAGTTTCAACAACGACATATTTAAATTTGTCGGCATATGCGTTTCTTTCGCTATTCTCACACGGAATGGTATATTGAAAAAGCTACCATCCATCAAGTATTTGATTATCATCTTCAGTCGATTCCATCCAACAAAGTTTTTTTCCCATTTCTTTTTTCCGTTTCTATACCCTTTAAGACCAGTTGTCACATATTAGTGTTACCTGACTAGCCAATTTGTAGCCAAGTTTCAACAACGACATATTTAAATTTGTCGGCATATGCGTTTCTTTCGCTATTCTCACACGGAATGGTATATTGAAAAAGCTACCATCCATCAAGTATTGAATGAAGAAGTATTGTACTTTAATAAAAAAAAATAAAAGTAAAAAAACTCAATTTGAAAAAATTGTATTATAAATAATCAATAGAAATTTAAAGTCTGATCCACCCACATTTTAAAACTCGACGAAAATTCAATTAAGGAAATTTAATCATCTTAATGAAAATTTCCAAACATCGATATCTGAATTTATTTATTAAAGGACTTTTTTAAATAATAATTTTCTTTTTTTATGTGCCATGTACATCAGGTTAGGTTTGATTTGTTTTACGGCATATCAACCTCAGTGGGTTATTTAATGCCGACAAGATTTTTATTGCTGGTAATAATTTTTTCTTCAAAAATGTATTGCTACTAAGTTTTTTACAAAAACGTATTGCTGGTATTAAAACCTATTTTTATATTTTCATATTGTTTTGATCCCAATTTGGGGGCTAACTATTTTCCCATAACTGGGACCCTAACAGGTGCTACCACACCGGATCAGGGCGGACCTCAGAACACTATCAATTAAGAGGTGGTTTCACACTACTCAATACTTCTTGATCAGATTAGTTTATCATCTTACCCAGGACGCGGATGTATTTGGGACGTAGGTGACCACAGCCTTCCAAAACTTCTTATATAGAGCTCTTATCGTAGCTCTAAGCAATGTTTGTACCATTAATATCCCTCTCAGTACCTGTTCTGGCATCTATTTACACAAGCATGTTAGATAGGTTTCCCTCGGCCTCTTATTCAATATATCATCTGAGTGTCGTATTCTCCTAGCCTCTTTTCTTCATTTTGAGATCCAGCAATTTCACCTTTTTTCTGATTCTATATATAAGTGTCTTTTCATTCCCCAGTTTCCTTAAAAATTCCTTCTTACGTACATTCGCCGCCCATAGCATTCTCAGTATCCTTCTGTAGAATCACATGTCTCTTGCCTCAAGTCTCCTCTTCATATGATGATTTTCGAAGCGTAGTTTAGTTGTGGGGCAAGAACACCCATTGAGAGTCGAACTCACTACTCAGTGGTAACTGATCAAGCCGGGCAAGCTTGCTAATCCCTACACTACGTCGAAGTGCCCTAAATGTTTTTCGAAGCACCCAGTGAGAATTGAACTCACTCTTCAGTCGCAATTGATCCAGCGAGACAAGCATGTTAATCATTACCCCAACGTCAAAGTACCGATATGATTTTCTAAGCATAGGCACTAGGCTGAAAGCGTCGAGTACTCAGAGAGGATCGAACTCACTACTCAGTGGTAAATGATCTAGCAAGACAGGCTCACTAATCATTAAACCACGTCAATGTGCCCAAAGTCTCCTCTTCCTATGTGAGGAAATTGTCCACCATTCACTGCTATAAAATACATAGATGTTTAGCACTTTTTTCTTTGTTTCACACGTAATCTTCTTCTTTTTTTTCAATACTTTGTTTAGGTTTGATCAGCATCATTCGCTATTCCAACTTTTGTTTGGATTTCTTTGTCTCATTTACAATTCTCCCTTACTGAAAGCTTCTTCAGTTTGGTTTATTTGTGTGTGAATACGTCTGTATATGTGAAACGTTCAGAAGGCAAGTGTTACATTTCGTAAATTGGTAAGTAGAGTTTAGTCAGAGGCATTATCATCAAGACTAAAGTCAGTGTGTCATACAGCCTGTGTCTTCGGGAAGTTCCGCCGTCTCAACACTGCCGACTGAGCTCTGGGACAACTCGGGACCGAGACAACGCAGCACAACAAAAACATAACTTTTTTATAATCGAATAAAAGTAATTTATTAATGATTAAAACTTTAATTAATGAATATTTTTTTCATATAAGCTATTTGAAAAGCATTATGTAAAATATGAACCAGTTTTTTGTTTTTAATTATTTTTAATAAAGCAAATCGTAAATAATTAAAACTAATCAGGGTGGATTTGGGAACAATGGTAATTTAGAGGTGGTTCCGCGTTCTTCAAAAATTACCGATCAGAAGTCCTACTGCCGGATGTAGTTTATCGTCATACCCAGGACGGTTGAATTGGCTGAGAATCGATTTCAAAAAATAAAGTCTTTTGTGATGGTGTAACACGAAAATTTACTTCCCTAAGGAAGAATTCAAAGTAATGGGTCTAACGAACTCGTTTTTATTTTTCATTTATGGCCCTATTCGAAATCAACCATAACCCCACAGGGAACTGTAAATGTCATAATCTTTTCAATGGCTTTATAATACAGGACGGGACAACTCAACACCGCCGACTCAGCGCCGGGACAACTAAAGACTGAGACAGTTCAGGACTGTGACAACTCAGCACCAGAAAAACAACCTTTTTTTAATTAAATGAAAGTAATTTATTAAGGATTAAAACGTTAATTAGTGAATATTTATTCAAAAAAGGCATTTGAAAGGCATTATGTAAAATATAAACCATTTTGGGGGTTTAATAATCTTAATAAAGTAAATCGTAATGTAATTTATTTTCTACTTTAAAAAAAAAACAAACAAACTACATTACGATTCACCTTATTAAAAATTTTGTTTTGCATTTTTAATTTATCAAAAAGTAATTAAAACAAGCATCTTTTATTAAATTATATTTTATATGTCAATTTGCTTTATTAAAAAACAAATTTCTTTACTATTTACTTTTATTGAAAGTTGTTATGGGAACTTACCCATAATAGTAACGGACTATCCCGTACACCATAAATACTGCGCCTCAAGAGAAAGCAGTAGTGTGAGTTCAGTCCTTTTTGGATGACTCGGCTAGACGGTCGAACTCTCTGCCTCCGGGCAGAGAGGAACCCGGACGAGGCTCCGCCAAAGGGCAGAGCCTCGTTCGGGGAGGTTGACCAACCCGATCCCGTTTATACGGGTTCTACGGGCATTTTTTGACCGAGCCTATGGGCTCGGTGAGCCCACATTAAACCGGCCTTGTGCCACATTCGACACACGTGGGCGTGTTGCAGAACATCGTGTGAGTCAGTCACTGAGTCGCGTCAGACGATTACTGTAAGACATTGGAATAGTGATACTGGTCGAGACAACATAGTTCTCTCTAACCTAACCTGATTGTTCTGACTAACACTTCTACTTCTTTTGTACATATTCTGTTTGTAATATATCTGTGTTATTCCATACCTGTGTTCGAGTTATTCTTCATTGGTTCCTCCTTGGACCATCACCGTGGTACAAGGAACTTGGGCCATAACAAAAGTATTTATAGAAAAGACACAGGAAGTCAACTTTACGGTGGTGGGAAAGTGACTGAAGCCGAGACGCCAGACCAGGACCAATAATATTGCTGCTTCTTCTTTAGATTTTATCAAGGATCTCTCCAGATATAGGAGGAACACGGGACCATATGTTTGTTTTTGTTTTTTGTTTTTTTAAGCTTATCACCCCAAGCAAGGCTGGAAGCCACTAGCACGCAAGGGGTTACAGAAGGTTTGGAGGAAGAGCAGATAGGAGTGGTAAAAGAGCGGATGTGGAGAAAGATAGTGGATCGATCAAGGCAAGGGGGTTACAGAAGATTTGGAGCGAGAGCAGATAGGAATGAAAGGTGAAAGGATGTGGAGAAGGGAAGTGGATAGATCAAGGCAACTGGAGATGTCAAATGACGTTACACTTAAATAGTTGGAGATTGTATTTGTCAGGGAAACAGGAATAAGGAAGGGAGTTCCACAGGCGAGATGTGCGAGACATGAATCTATTGGAGTAGAAGAGACGTCTACATCTAACAGTTTCAACGGTGAAGTGGTGGGAACGGGATGCCAGCCTCGTGGGACGTTTAAATTCATGAGGCCTAGGAACCAACGAAAGCAGCTTCTCGGAGCAATTACCGTGAAAGTATTTGTAAAAAAGACAGAGCGACGCAACGTCGCGTCTGTGAGAGAGCGACTGCAGATGAGATGACAGATCAGGGCCAATTAAATTGCATATCCGTCTCTGGATCTTATCAAGAACCCTGAGGCAAACAGCAGGGGCTCCAGACTATATATGGCAGCAATACTCCATGCAAAGGCGAATGGTCGATTTATAGATTTGGAGGATCGATTCCGGGGAGAAAAATTTCCTGGCTCGGCACAGGGAGCCAACTTTCCTTGCGGTGGATGTGGCAGAAATATTTAAAGTATAGTAGACTTATATAGATGTAAGATAAATTCTGAACAGAAAAAATTGTCTAGCACGTCACTGTGAACCAATTTTCTTAGCAGCTGACCTAGTAACGGATTCAATGTAGTCTTTCCACTTAAACTGAAACATTTATTTAAAATAATTCAGATTAAATGGCACGAAATAAGGCAAAGATACACCATATAACTCATATGAGCATTGTGCAAGCATTTAAAGAAACCTCACAATTTACGGATTTCCATCTACGATACACTGCTTGAACAAAATATCCATTTTTGAAAGGAATGATCAAAGGCGATGAAATGTGGATGGCTTGTAACAATGTGGAGCGAAAGATTTCTGGTGGTAAAAATAAAAAAGAAACGATATTTTGCATATGGTAGGATTGGAAAGACAATGTGTATTACGACTCCTTCAGAAAAAACATTAGTTGAATTGACAAAAGTACTGTTTCTAACTGGATTTATTAAAGGAAGAAATCGATAAAAAAAACCCGCTCAGAATTGACCTATTGGAAGGCTTTCGTATTCCATCACAATATAGCCAATACTCACTACAGACTCGGCAGAAACTGGTACAACTTGGTTGGTATGCGGATTGACATTTATTTCGATTTGTAAAAAAAAAAACTTTATACGAGAACAACTTCAATTATCTGGAAGCCTGTAAAAACAACTTAAAATCAGTCATCGCCAAGAAGATACCAAATTCTGGGAGAATGGAATCATAAAGCTGCCTCAAAGATGTCGAAAGTTAGTGCAACAAAATGGCACATATATGTTTGAATAATTCTATATACATATATCTAAATATTGTCTTCAATATTCACTTAAAAAAAAAACGTTTCCAACATTTGTTCTGGCCTTCTGTATTCTTTTTTCTATGCTGTCCATTCCCCAGAGGCATTTTGAGAAAAAAAACCATCGAGGAGATATAACGTTGAATGAAGAACTGCGCATTGTATTGGCGGGAAAATAGATAAAATAAACAGAAGAGACGACATTGAAAGAGTCTATGGGTCAAGAAACTGTTTGAGAAACGAGAAAGAATTCAATCATCGATAAAATAAAGAAAACAGTCTTCAGAAAAAAAAATTGTGAATATTATACTCACTAGAGAATATTGAAATAAGTAAGAGTGAAAGACAAATCGAAATAAACAGAAAGGAATGGTAAATAAAGAGAAGCGATACCGGAATCAGGATCTTTCGAGATATTCTGCAATTATATCTCCGATCAACATAGTTGCCGGATATTCTGGAAAAAAAAAACTTTTTTTTTCATTCTGTATATACGATGGTTTCCACTGCTAAGGAATTTGCAGGATGAAAACATTTTTTTTAAATAAGTTTTCGCAAATATTCAATCCGGCAGACGAAAATAAATAAATATACTGCTTAATAAGTAAACGGGCCGTCTACTCAAATACGAGTATCCATTAAAAATAATGTCTGAGTGAGGGTATTGTTTTATGTGATGTTAATTCCTCTTCATGCTTGACTGATTATGATATATTTTTGTGTTGTTTTTAATACTAGTAGGAGAGTTTATTCCATATATATATATATATATATATATATATATATATATATATATAGTGATAGATTACAACATATATTGTAATATCCTATTTCATATCATATTATCATATTTTCAATTTTATTTTCATAATCATAATTTTCTTCTCCCCTTTCTTTTCTCTCAATTATTTTTATTAATTTTACTATTTTTAAGGTTCAATAGTAAAAACCTGTAGCATTAATTATCACCACAACAGCAACTTGAAAGCCAGATGTATTTCGATTCAAACCGTAAAAGAGTTATTTGTATTCTGTACCCGAAAATTGTGTCGTGCATGAAACTAAGAGTCGTGCTAGAGTTGTGAGATAGTATATATATATATATATATATATATATATATATATATATATATCTGTTTCATGCTAGACGCAATCGTCAGGCAACTGACGATTGCGTCTAGCATGAAACAGACTGTCGCCTCTAAGTGTTGACTTTTATGTTCACTTTTATATTTACACACGCTCTATCTCTGATATTGAGCACTTTATCCCATAAGTATAGCACACATTAAGACTATGTTTTTTCATATATATATATATATATATATATATATATATATATATATATATATATCACGTTCAGGTCGTCTGATGATCGTGTGAGCGTGAAACTCGGGTTTCGACTCGGGTCATCGCTCGCTACGATTTAACGCTGGTAAGTAAGCGTTTTTTGCTCGGTCTGGGCAATATACGCTTCGAGCACTTTACTGAGTAGGTAAATTTGCTTTTAGGCCTTTTATTTTTCTTTCTTTTCTCCGTATTGTCGTCTTTATTCCAGACTCTATCTGGATAAGAGATTTAGGTTTGGAAGGTTGGCCGTTGTTTCTATCAATAGTTTTTGTTGTTTTGCATATATATACATACATACATACATATACACACACACATATATATATATATATATATATATATATATATATATATATATATATATATATATATATATATATATATATATATATATATATAGTGATATATTTATACTAATAGCAAATATGGATTTTGTTCTTCACTGGTAACATTTATACAATTGATAACGTGTCCGAAATGTTTTTACCCACACCCAATCCGTCCTTGATAATGGCTAATAGAATAATGGCTAATAGAATAATGGCTAATAGAATAGCCTATAGCGCTCAGATATGTAAATCGTTTGTACAGTTTTTACATAGTTTTCATCGAGAATGGAAAACACATATACGAACGCAAAAAAACAAAGCTTAAAGGTCAACTGCAGTGCCTTAATGAAACATTTATAAAAAAGGGACTGCTACTAAATTGCCCCCAAAAGTAGTTGTTTTGTACTTTAAATGAGAGAAAATTATTATACATAGTTAAAAAGTGAGACATGATTTTCTTTTATTAGAAATTTTATTATGACGAAAAGAATGAAAGCATTTTATGATTTAATTTTACTCTCGTCAAAATATCCTCCTTTAGCCTTGCTCACATGGCATTCGTTGCAAAAGTTTCTCGAATTGTAAGTTTGATAATTGATTCCATTCTTTTTTCATTGACTCTAAGAGTTCATCCAATTTTAATTTTTTAAAAAGGACTGGTCTATGCCCCCCCCCATTCCTTGCTAGCATTGATGAACTGAAGCGGAGAATCACTTCGGCACTAGATAATGTTACCGGAGACATGCTACAGTGTGTTTGGCAAGAGCGTAACTACCGACTTGACTTTTGCTGTGTCACAGGCTGTGCACATATTGAGCACTTATAAAATCAGTCCCATAATAAACTTATGATGTTCAACATCTAAACTGTTCAATTTCATTGAGCTAGACTTAGTAGTTTTCAAGATAATTGCTTTTAAAATGATGTCAAATTTTTTAGGACACCCTGTATTTGACAAGAAAGAAGACAATCATGGTTAGACTGCTACGATGGTTTTGTGAAAATCTGTCTTTCAGCGACATGTCAATAGAAATTGATTGAATGCAGACGAAGCTGAAAGATACGAAAAGTCGAATTGAGCGGAGATTAGAAATTGTAATCGAATTCAACTATTTATAAGAATTTTAATGACTCGAACAAAGGCCACAGTTAGTTGATAAAGATCTGTTAATTAAAACTCTGATTGGTTGAAAAGTATTGGTGGAATATGCAGCGAAACATTTTATTGGATAAAATATCGATAACAGAATTCCGTGTTGCAATCCACTTTTAACTCGGTAACTTGTGTAGCGTAACTGCTATTGGTAGTGGAATCAGCGATCCGAGATCAAATTCCGCCTAGTCCACTGTGTTTACTTTCGCGCAAATGCCGTTGGAAATGTCTTAATGGGTGTTTAGCCTTCTCCTAGCTATGGGTTAAATAGTAAGGCATACTAAGCACTCTATTATTGATGACGGCCAATCTTGAAGGATAACTCTGAATTCAAAACAGAAGTGAATACAACAAAAACTACAGCACTCTCTTCCCTAAGAGATTATGGCAATTCACAAATACGAAAGTAAAGGAAGCTGTGGCGCCCCATGAGCACCTATGCCTCGAAGGAATATAGCATTAAAAAGGACTCCGTAAATGTCAAAAGCTTGATTTATGTACACAAAAGTAATTTCTCTTTTTAAATCAATTCGTCAGGTCGTTTACACAGAAACTTTTATTTTGCTTTTATTCCATATTATTATTACTTTTAATTTCTATCGTACTATATCATATCTTTATCATATATGATTATAATATATATTTTTCTTATTGTTTATTTTTATTTCTTATTTTTATATATTTTTATTATGACATATTTATTTTTGTTATTATTTGTTATTATTTTATTATTATTATTATTATCTTATTATTATAATACATATTTTATTTTTATTTACCTTTATATATATTTTATTGCTATATATTTATTTTTTAATTAATTTTTATCATTTTATTTATTGTTTATTTGTTATGTTTAATTTTATTATATATATATATATATTATAATTACTTATATATATATATATATATATGTATGCAGAAATATAGTCTTAAAGTGTGCTATATTTATGGGGTAAAGTGCTCAATATCAGAGATAGAGCGTGTGTAAATATAAAAGTGGACATGGAAGTCAGCACTTAGAGGCGACAGTCTGTTTCATGCTAGTGCAATCGTCAGGCGACTAGTGCTGTTATTTTTCTCGGCTATTTATATAAGGGTCAGTGGTGCATTATGGGTAGTCTATTTTGGCGGTTACTTTTACCGGAAGTGGCTTATTTGTTTATTTATTTATGTCAAATTGTTTTGCTTGTTTTTTATTTGTTTTTTTATTTTTATTTTTATTTTTTATCTTATATATTTATTTATTTATTCTTTTATTTTGATCGGTGTTTTTGGTTAACGTAGTAAAAATTTGTTTATATAGCTTATTGTTGGTAGTCTATAATGGCCGTCATTACCGGAAATCGCTTGTTCGCTTATTTATTTGGGTCAAATTGTTTTGCTTGTTTTTATTTATTTTCATTTTTATTTTTTATCTTATATATTTGTTTATTTGTCATTGATTAAATCTGTTTGTTGAATTTGTGGTTTTTTCTGACTATTATTTAGGTGGGAACAGTTTTTAATTTATCTATTTAGGTTGGTTATCTTTATTTGTTTTTGTTTTGTTTTGTTTTTTAAACGGCTAGTTTATCGTAATCGGTTGTTAGTTTATTTATATATTTGGATGTGTTTAGATCGATTTAATTATACTTGTTGTTATTTATTTGTTACAGCATATCTTTTTGGCTTTCGGTTTTTAAGTAACGTAGTATATTATCTTTTATTAATGTTTTTTTTTTTTTTTTTTTTTGTTTTTTTTTTGTTTTTTTTTATTATTATTTTTATTTGTATAACAGTTATAACTTTCGTCCGTTCTTTTGTTTTGATTTTGTTTCGTATATTAACAGGTGTGGTTTTATGATTTGTTTGGAGTAATTTATTTTGCTTATTTTATTGTTGTTTGTTTATATATTTATTTATTTTTCTATTTTAAGTTACGTAGTAAAAATTTGTTTTCATGTCTACATTTTGAGATTAGCTCGGATCTTTTATTTAATAATTTATTTTCATCTGGGAAGGTAATGATAGCTATTTTTTCCTCCAAGCAAAGTTTGCAGGTTTTTGATAGGTTGTTGTAGGCTGATGATTTTTTCCTTATTTTCCAAGATATTTTTGGTGTGGTGTGTGTTTTGTTTTTTATTTCCCAGATATACTTAGAAAGCATTGTGCTGTTCGCATATTTACTATTTGTGAAAGACATTTTGTGTACATAATTTCTTTGTTTCCATGGTCCTTCGGTTACTCCTATATATACTTTTTCTTCATTATCTGCTGATTTTGTCGTGGCTTGGTAGATTACGTTGTTTTGTAAACAATTACCGTTTAAGGGACATTCGTTTTTTATTCTGCAGTTGCACGTGGGTTTAATTTGTTCGTGTGGTTTGTTAATAATTTTTCTGTTGTGCTTTTTTATTATTTGTGCCATGTTCTCGGTGCAACTGTAGCTGATTTTTACTGTGTTTTTGTTGAATATTTTGTGTAGGGTGCTTGATTCCGGGAAGTGTTTGTGTAAAAGCTTGAAGAATATTTTTCCTATGTTTGTTTTTACGTTTTTGCTGTACGGTGGGTTGAACCATATGATATTTCTTTTTCTGTTGGTCTTTTTTGTGTTCTGTGGTGAGTATGTGAGTGTTGCTGGGAATCCGCTATCTTTTAGGGCTGTTTCGTAGTCTTTCTTGGCCTTGTTAAATATAGATTCATCGGAAGAATTGTCGGAAAGCCTGCGGTTAATCGATTTAGGTATCTGTTTGATTATAGAAGGCGGGTGGTTGGAGTATATATGTATGTACTGTGGTTTATCATTCGGTTTTCTGTATGGTTTGTGTGTGCCTTTTCTTAGGTTGAAGGTGACATCTAGAAAATCTACTTCGTTTAGGTTAGTTTTTATATCTATCTCGAATCCGTTATTTTTGAAAATTTTAATTATTGCTTTTCTAGTTTTATCAGTCTTTTGTTTGTTGCAGTTTCTTAAGATTATGAGACCGTCATCTCTGTAGAGCCCTGTGTCATTTCTATCTATTATTTTGCTTAGTTCGTGTAGTAAGTAAATGCCTACGATTTCGCATGTCCTTGCACCGTCAAAGCTTCCCATTGTAGTGTCAAATATCCCATCTTTCTTTATCCATGCTTCTTCATGGTGAAATAATAATGATTTACGTGAGTGCTTAATGATGTCGATTTCGTTTGGTTTTATTATTATTTGTTCCTGAGCTAAGTTTACTCACTAAAAAACATACCCACCCCTTCCCCTTACATATATAAACTAAAATTACTTGAAAAAACAGAAAGTTTCATAAAAAGAATGAGATGGAAAGCACATTTTTTAAACCAAGATCTTCACAATAATAATAATACACTCAAGGAAAAATACGGGTTCAAAACAAGAAAATGTCCCCCGCAACAAAAAGAATTAGATGACTTCGAGAAGGACTTAACTGACCTAGTTAGAAACATAAAATTCCATAAAAATCAAGATGCATTCCAAAAAAAGCTAAAAGAAGATATAGCTAAAATAAACAGTTCAGCAAATGTATTTATCGCAGCCGACAAAACAAGAAATTTATACAAACTAACCCCTCCTACGCACAATAAATTACTAAAGAACAACATAACCAAAACATACAAAAAGGCACCCAAAACAATAGAACACGATATAAATAAAGAAGCTAAAGCAATCGCTCAAAAATTAGACCTAGATGACCGAATAAGTTGCATGAGCAAGACACAAGCCTTTATCACACTAAAAGACCACAAGGAAAATTTCAAAACCAACCCTGCATGCAGACTCATAAACCCAGCCAAAAGCGAACTAGGTAAAATAAGTAAAACAATACTAGAAAGAATTAATTCTGAACTTAGGAAGAAGTTAGGAGTAAACCAGTGGAAAAACACAATAACAACCATTGACTGGTTCAACAGCATAAACAACAAACAAAATTGCCACTTCCTACAATTAGACATAAAAGAATTTTACCCATCCATAACAGAACGTACACTAGATAAGGCCATCAACTTAGCTCAGGAACAAATAATAATAAAACCAAACGAAATCGACATCATTAAGCACTCACGTAAATCATTATTATTTCACCATGAAGAAGCATGGATAAAGAAAGATGGGATATTTGACACTACAATGGGAAGCTTTGACGGTGCAGAGACATGCGAAATCGTAGGCATTTACTTACTACACGAACTAAGCAAAATAATAGATAGAAATGACACAGGGCTCTACAGAGATGACGGTCTCATAATCTTAAGAAACTGCAACAAACAAAAGACTGATAAAACTAGAAAAGCAATAATTAAAATTTTCAAAAATAACGGATTCGAGATAGATATAAAAACTAACCTAAACGAAGTAGATTTTCTAGATGTCACCTTCAACCTAAGAAAAGGCACACACAAACCATACAGAAAACCGAATGATAAACCACAGTACATACATATATACTCCAACCACCCGCCTTCTATAATCAAACAGATACCTAAATCGATTAACCGCAGGCTTTCCGACAATTCTTCCGATGAATCTATATTTAACAAGGCCAAGAAAGACTACGAAACAGCCCTAAAAGATAGCGGATTCCCAGCAACACTCACATACTCACCACAGAACACAAAAAAGACCAACAGAAAAAGAAATATCATATGGTTCAACCCACCGTACAGCAAAAACGTAAAAACAAACATAGGAAAAATATTCTTCAAGCTTTTACACAAACACTTCCCGGAATCAAGCACCCTACACAAAATATTCAACAAAAACACAGTAAAAATCAGCTACAGTTGCACCGAGAACATGGCACAAATAATAAAAAAGCACAACAGAAAAATTATTAACAAACCACACGAACAAATTAAACCCACGTGCAACTGCAGAATAAAAAACGAATGTCCCTTAAACGGTAATTGTTTACAAAACAACGTAATCTACCAAGCCACGACAAAATCAGCAGATAATGAAGAAAAAGTATATATAGGAGTAACCGAAGGACCATGGAAACAAAGAAATTATGTACACAAAATGTCTTTCACAAATAGCAAATATGCGAACAGCACAATGCTTTCTAAGTATATCTGGGAAATAAAAAACAAAACACACACCACACCAAAAATATCTTGGAAAATAAGGAAAAAATCATCAGCCTACAACAACCTATCAAAAACCTGCAAACTTTGCTTGGAGGAAAAAATAGCTATCATTACCTTCCCAGATGAAAATAAATTATTAAATAAAAGATCCGAGCTAATCTCAAAATGTAGACATGAAAACAAATTTTTACTACGTAACTTAAAATAGAAAAATAAATAAATATATAAACAAACAACAATAAAATAAGCAAAATAAATTACTCCAAACAAATCATAAAACCACACCTGTTAATATACGAAACAAAATCAAAACAAAAGAACGGACGAAAGTTATAACTGTTATACAAATAAAAATAATAATAAAAAAAAAAAAAAAAAAAAACAAAAAAAAAAAAACAAAAAAAAAAAACATTAATAAAAGATAATATACTACGTTACTCAAAAACCGAAAGCCAAAAAGATATGCTGTAACAAATAAATAACAACAAGTATAATTAAATCGATCTAAATACATCCAAATATATAAATAAACTAACAACCGATTACGATAAACTAGCCGTTTAAAAAACAAAACAAAACAAAAACAAATAAAGATAACCAACCTAAATAGATAAATTAAAAACTGTTCCCACCTAAATAATAGTCAGAAAAAACCACAAATTCAACAAACAGATTTAATCAATGACAAATAAACAAATATATAAGATAAAAAATAAAAATGAAAATAAATAAAAACAAGCAAAACAATTTGACCCAAATAAATAAGCGAACAAGCGATTTCCGGTAATGACGGCCATTATAGACTACCAACAATAAGCTATATAAACAAATTTTTACTACGTTAACCAAAAACACCGATCAAAATAAAAGAATAAATAAATAAATATATAAGATAAAAAATAAAAATAAAAATAAAAAAACAAATAAAAAACAAGCAAAACAATTTGACATAAATAAATAAACAAATAAGCCACTTCCGGTAAAAGTAACCGCCAAAATAGACTACCCATAATGCACCACTGACCCTTATATAAATAGCCGAGAAAAATAACAGCACTAGTCGCCTGACGATTGCACTAGCATGAAACAGACTGTCGCCTCTAAGTGCTGACTTCCATGTCCACTTTTATATTTATATATATATGTATATATATATATATATATGTATATATATATATATATATTATAATTACTTTTATTTATCATTTTTTATTAAATTTTATATTATTATCATATATCTTATTATGTTTTATCTGAATTATCGTTGACGCATTTCATCCCTGAATTAGAAATAATGGTAGTATCAGATGCTAGCGATTATAGCATTAGAGCAGTTATTCATCAAAAAGTCAAGGCTTGTAAAATAAAAGCAGCATCCCAAGCATCTATAATGAAAAGATATAGCCAAATCGAAAAAAAAAGTAATACACGGGAGTGTAAATTTTCTCCATGAACTGTTTTCGAGAATTGGAGTTTCAGACACTATAGTTTCGTACAATGGCTCCTAGTGACTTTCAAAATATTTGCAAATACAATGCAACTGATTATATATATATATATATATATATATATATATATATATATATATATATATATATATATATATATATGTGGGGGGGTATGATAATTTACCCACACACGCATGGACCCTCTCAGCTATAAATAGGAGCAGGTACTGCCTTTTGGAGGGTGAAGTTTCCATTAGTCAGCTCTGAGAGTCGGACCGAACATTCTTGCTGTAACACTCTCGTTTAGATATGTTTGTATTACTGTTTCTGCTAATATATTTGTTTAACTCAATTCCTCTCTTGTGTCTTTATTTCTGGCCCTAACAAGGCCACAACAATATATAGGCCGGCATACCTGCAAAACCCAAATGGTCAGGCGGAGGTTTTGCTGATACGTTTTGAAGAAATCAAATGGGGAGGGGACGGAAGAAGTAATGCTCCAAGAGGATTTAAGAATTTATAAACTGACCTCTAACCCTAATACTACACTGAGCATGTCACCAGGTGCATTAATGTTCGCCAGGAAAATTAAATCGGTGTTTGACTAATTACTACCGGGAAGAAAAATGAAAAAAAAAACTGGCATAATACGAAATAAAGCATAACATCTTTCAAAGCTGGAAATAAGGTTTTCTTCAGGTTTTACAAGGCAGGTAAGGAAAGTTGGGAAGATGGTGTAATAAATCGCATTGGCAGGATGATGTATATGCTACGAGGTCGAAATTGCAGACATAAAAAGCATTTAGACTAATTAAAACTAAGATAGACTAAGGAGAAAAAAAACAACAAAGATATTTATCTATGGAAGTGCTGTACGGTACTTTTGACTTTCCAAATCCAATTATAATTCCTCGAAAACACTGTGTTCGATAAAGAAAAAGAAATTCACTGGAAGTGTTAGAAGTGAACACTAAAAGAAGAAAATGCGTACCCCAAAAAAGAATTCGTATATTAAAAAAGAGAGGTGTTATATAGAAAGACGACCGACCTGCTCTACGCTATTTTGTTGAAGATAGATTCGTCAACTCATTATGAGTAGAACTTCTCATGGGTCGCAAAGTGTCGCAAAATGTGTCGTACACATTGCTGCACTAATTAACTGTACTGGCTATTATTGTATGTGATTAAGCAGTTTTGTCACTAATCCTCTGTTCCAGTGTTTTCTATGGAATATTATCAACCAGAACTACGAGCTTATACTAGCATTTTATCACCTGATATTATCATATAATATAATCTTATTAAAATATTTTAAATTTCTTTTATCTTATTATTCTTAAAAGTAGAGAGAGATATACTCCTTTTTGATATACACCCTTTCCCATCGGAAGAAACGTTACAAGGATCTAGCCACTATATTCTTATTTCAATGGGAAATGTTCTGATGAGCTACATTTTTCTTCGTGCTATCGGGTCAGGCCTTCTAAGACAACCCATGATCCGTACATCGTGACGAATCATCCCAAATCCATACTTATTCCATTAGCAAAAACGGCATTGCACTCAAACAGCTTTTTCTCGAGACCCATTACTTTGTGAAACATTCTCCCGAGAGGATGCATCCAAGATCACACGAATCTTCAACTCTAGGGTGTACTGTTATCTTTCCTACATATTGTCATAAAATCTACTTCTTACCACTTCCTTCTACGCTCTTACAACATGCTCACTCTACCTTTTATGGCTCTTGGTCCGTATATCCAGTTGAAAATTAGTAAAAATAATACTCTATATTATAACGGTAGTTTACTACTAGATTTAGTCATCTTATTATTCTTGGTCTAAAACTAGTTAAAATGTTAAATAGTACATTCCGAAAAGACATAAAATTGCATCACACCACTCTCCTTAGCGTCGTCGTAATCGATTCGATCGCGTTGTTGATTAAACCATTTCTTGTTATTCACTTCAGCGGTCGAGAAAGTTTATCGAACGACAGGTTTTAATAACTGACAGTAATAATAAGACATAGCCAAAAGAAACTTATTAAGTATTTCGCCTCTGGTTGAAATTATTCCAAGACGACGCTTTGAAAAATGTCCCTGGACACGGCCTTACGATTTAAGAAGCCTTGATTCTTCCTGGAGGTTGCATGCCCAACCTATGCATAAAATCACACGAAATTGAAGCTCCAAGCTTCAAATTTTTATGTTAACAATTATATTTAATGGTGCTCTATAATATTTTAAGCAAATCACCCCAAGTTAGGCGGGAGTGTCACTACCACGCAAGGGGTTGTAGAAAGGGAGAGTAACACCAAAGAGGAGGGTTTGGGAAAGGGATAAAAAAAGGACAGGGATTTAGGTCAATGCATCATAAGATGTCGATTGACATTACATTTTATCACGATATTATCATATACAGTGTAACCCGGATATAAGAGAGTTGTCGGGATAGGAGAAGAGGTCTCTTATATCGGGGTTTCTCTTATATCCGGGTTTGGTCTATTATATATACATTAACACAGGCTCTAATTTGGGACCAGAAAATATATATCTTATATCCGGGTTTCTCTTATATCCGGGTCTCTTATATCCGGGTTACACTGTAATATAATCTTATTAAAATATTTCAAATTTCTTTTATCTTATTATTCTATCTTAAAAGTAGAGAGAGATATATTCCTTTTTTTATATAAACCCCTTTCTTATCGGAAGAAACGTTGCAAGGCTCTAGCCACTATATTCTTATTTCAATGGAAAAAATTCTGACGAGCCATATTTCTTCGTGCTATCGGCTCAGGCCTTCTAGGATTACCCATAACCCTTACACCGTGACGAATTATCGTTGATTATACCATCTCTTGTTGTTCACTTCAGCGGTCGAAAACGGCAGGTTTTAATAACTGATAGTATTAATAAGACGTAGTCAAAATGAACGTAACAAGTATATCGCCTATGGTTGAAATCGTTCATCTCCCAAGACGACACTTTCAAAAATGTCCCTGGACACAGCCTTACGATTTAAGAAGCCTTGATACTTCCTGGAGGATGCATGCCCAACCTATGCATAAAATCTCGCAAAGTTGAAGCTCCAGGCTTCAAATTTTTATGTTCACAATTATATTTAATGTTTCTCTATAACTTTCTTTAAAGCAAATCACCCCAAGCTAGTCGGGAGTGTCACTAGCACGCATGGGGTTACTGAAAGTGAGAGCAAGACCAAAGAGGAGTGTTTGGGAAAATAAAGAGTAGGTAAGGGATCAAGGTCAGTGCGTCAGAAGATATCAATTGACAATACATTTGAATATTTGAAGATTATTGCTATCAGGAAAGCAAGTAATAGGAAAGGAGTTCCACTGACGGGAGGTGCGAGAGAAGAAGCTGTTGGAGTAGAAGGGATAGGTACATTTAACCGTTTCGTCAGTGAAAGGGTGGGACCGAGATGCCAAACTGGTAGCATGCTTAAATTCATGCAGTTGGGAACCAGTGAGTAGTTGCCATGAAAATACTTGTAGAAAAGACAGAGGGAAGCCACAGCATGTCTTTGAGAAAGTGACTGTAGACGGGATGCCAGATCAGGACCAACCGCGTTGCATATCTGTCTCCGGAGTTTGCCGAGGACCTGGAGATGAACAGCGAAAGCACCAGACCATATATGGCGGCAATATTCCATGCGAGGACGAATTGCTGATTTGTAGATTTGAAGGACGGACTCAGGCGAGAAAATCATTCTGGCGTGACACAGAGAACCAACCTTCCTTGCGGTGGATGAAGCTATAGATTCAATAAAGTTGTT
>OZ038513.1:26162473-26167473 GCA_964036315.1 Acanthosepion esculentum
GGGAGTAGTTTCTATAAAATAGCTGTTCTTGGGAATAAGCTGTTCGACGAACACTTACATCTTACCAGTGGAATACGAAGTAAATGAAGGTGGTACGCTACAATGTGCGCATCATGGCGGACCGTAGCTCATTTCCAATTCCAACATGCCTGTCAAAAAGATGAACAGAAAATGGTGAAATTCTTAATTTCGTGTCATTTAAAATATATGTGACATAAATTAATTGCTCCAAGTAAATAATAATTACATTATTTAAAAATTCATTGATATTCATTTGCTTTTTTTTATTTGACATCAAATTATATCCCTTAGAATAATCCTTAATTTACCTTAACTTCCATTTAGCCTGATGTATATTTTAGTTTTCTTAAAGTTAAAACTTCTGCAAAACTAACGACATTTATATTTTTGTTTATAAATAATTGTTGCAAAATAAAATCCTTACTTTTGCTTTGATAAAGTCCATCAGATGCGGAAACGGATCGGCTAATATAAGTTTTCCTTTAATCTTTATTCATATTTTCCTTTGGCAGATATTTTTTTAGTTATATCTGAATATTCGCACACACACACACAAACACACACACATATATATATATATATATATATATATATATATATATATATATATATATATGTGTGTGTGTGTGTGTGTGTGTGTATGTGTGAGTGATTTTTATTTTAATCCGACATATTTTATCGACTTAAATCGGCTTTAAAAATGTATTTCACTTGCTTTTATGTTGACATTGGCAACAGATTGACCAACGTTTTCAAACTCCACCCTTTCATTGTCTTTTTGAAAAATGTTTTTTGTCTCTTTGTCGTACACCGGAATCGATCGGCAAATCGATATTCTTTCTGATGGCGCCTTTTTTTTTATCTTGATCAGAGAATTTAGGTTACGTTAAAAGAAATGACGCCATGTTTCTTTTTTACAGTTGCAATTTTTGTTTCTTTTGAATTCATTTAAATTATGTTTTTTTATCTTTTCATCTCTTAAAGTTTTTTGTCGTCACCACCTCAGGATGGTAGGAAAACGTTTCCTCCAAACTCAAGGCGGCATTAAAATGTCCACTCCGAAGCTTGTGTTGAGTGGATACAGAAACTTATAATATTAATTATAGTTGTTTATTTGTTTAGCGGCATATCAACACCTTATGGGTCATTTAATGTCGGAATTTAATTTCCTTTGGAGTATTAGTACTTTCTTTAACAAAAGTGTATTGCTGCTATTTTTTTTTACTGTGAGAATGTATTGATGGTATTCTTAGTATAAAAATTTTAATACTTTCATCGTGTTTTGACCTGCGATTGGAGGTTAACTATTTGCCCATAGCTGGGATCCTAACAGGTGCTACCACTACGTTAATTGTAATGATAAAAATAGCCGTTGCCATACAGGAATTATTCGGCTATCATTGACCCCACAGTTAACGTTACTATGGATTGAAATTTCTAAAATCCTTTTCTTAAAACATTTTTTTATTCAAGAAAAACTGTGTTTTCACTCCAGTAACTGTTATCACTCTTTCTAGTGCGATAAAATAATGAGGCTTTTTTTCCTAACCTTTTGTTTAAGACAATGTGGAAATTTAATATATTGATTATATACTTACTTTCCCTTCTAGTTAAATACGCTATCCGTTTTAGTCGCTGCTAACATTGGAAGTCTAAAAGTGATGTAGTTTTTTTATATTTGGTAAAGGTATTTGCTTGAGATTATGTAGCGCCAGTCTACAATATTTAATGAAGGAGAGACTCTCTTCTTTAATACTTAGTGAATTCATTCGCCTGAAACCATTCTGAATCCTTGATCTGAAGTAGTGCCGTGGGATTCCGTTGTTTTCTCTGCTGTTTTGAATTCAGTATAGCTTATAGTTTACGGTAGACGCTGTCAAACGTACAATCCAAGATAGAATCCAAAAATATTTTTTACAAATTTTTAGGGTGGGTTCATGAGACAAAACAAGGTAAAATTGTTTTAAATTAAACGTTGAAGACAAACTAGCCAAAAACGTACACGAATGACAAATGTAGCCTAGTCTAAATGGCAACACAGCGGTATCTAGCGTAAACTTTCTTTTAACTCAAAAACGAAGGATTTGTGTAGATATGTTTATATGGACTTTTTTGTTTTGGTGAGGAACCAACTTCCAAAGTTTGTAAAAGTATTTTTGATATGCCGTGTATATATACAAAAATAATGTGAACACCTGGCTTAAACAATTTATTTATTGACTAATAGGGTGTTGGACTTCCATTAGCTTCTAAAACTGCTTTGATTCTACTTGAATGGAATCGAATGAGTTTTGAATTGTTTCCAGTGGAATTTTATCCCATTCTTCATTCAAAGTCTCGGAGAATTGCTTCAACGACGATGGGGGAGGAAATCTGTTCCTCAGCCGCTGCTCTAGAATTCCTCACAATGGTTTAATTATATTGAAATCAGGTTACTGTAATGACCATGAATGATGTTTAATCACATTATGGTCCTCATCAGGCGATCACTTCACTTTTTTGCAGTGTGTATGTGGGCATTATCATCTTGGAATATTACACATACTGGGAATGGTATCGTGGCCATTGTGAGGGCATTGTCATTGAGTAGATATTTATCTGCAGTAATTCTACCAGAAGAATACCAGGAAATTGCCGCCTAAAACATGACTGAGCCACCTCTATGTTTGATTGTGCGGATCCATTGGCTCCGTGCATAAAGACGCCCGTTTCAGACCAAATAACTCTTTTCCATTCTCCGAGTATCAAATTTTTGGAATCATCACCCTAGTTTGGCATTTGACTTTGTGACCAGAGATTTAGGAATAATAGGCGTTCCGTCGATACCATCTTTGAAGAGTACTCGGCGTAGTGAGCGTGTAGAAATTGTATTGGCCTGGTAAGTGGCGAGTTCTGATGTCAATTGTGATGCAGTAGTTTGATGATATTGTGCCACAATTCCTTTTAAATCTCGTCGGTCACTTTCGGCCAACTTTGGTTTCCGTCCACTCTTACTCTTTGCTGATGATGTTTTGCTATAATTCCTTTTAAATCTCGTCGGTCACTTTCGGCCAACTTTGGTTTCCGTCCACTCTTACTCTTTGCTGATGATGTTTTGCTATAATTCCTTTTAAATCTCGTCGGTCACTTTAGGCCAACTTTGGTTTCCGTCCACTCTTACTCTTTGCTGATGGTGTTTTGCTATAATTCCTTTTAAATCTCGTCGGTCACTTTCGGCCAACTTTGGTTTCCGTCCAATCTTCTCTTTGCTGGTGATATTTTGCCACAATTCCTTTTAAATCTCGTCGGTCTCTTTCGGCCAACTTTGGTTTCCGTCCACTGTTACTATTTGCTGATGATATTTTGCCAGAATTCCTTTAAATCTCGTCGGTCACTTTCAGCTAACTTTGGTTTCCGTCCACTCTTACTCTTTGCTGATGATATTTTGCCACAATTCCTTTTAAATCTAGTCGGTCTCTTTCGGCCAACTTTGGTTTCCGTCCACTCTTACTCTTTGCTGATGATATTTTGCCATAATTCCTTTTAAATCTCGTCGGTCACTTTCGGCCAACTTTGGTTTCCGTCCACTCTTACTCTTTGCTGATGATGTTTTGCTATAATTCCTTTTAAATCTCGTCGGTCACTTTCGGCCAACTTTGGTTTCCGTCCAATCTTCTCTTTGCTGGTGATATTTTGCCACAATTCCTTTTAAATCTCGTCGGTCTCTTTCGGCCAACTTTGGTTTCCGTCCACTGTTACTCTTTGCTGATGATATTTTGCCACAATTCCTTTTAAATCTCGTCGGTCACTTTCGGCCAACTTTGATTTCCGTCCACTCTTACTCTTTGCTGATGATATTTTGCCTCAATTCTTCTTAAATCTCGTCGGGAACTTTCGGAAAACTTTGGTTTCCGTCCACTCTTACTCTTTGCTGATGATATTTTGATGATATTTTGCCACAATTCCTTTTAAATCTCGTCGCTCTCTTTCGGCCAACTTTGGTTTCCGTCCACTTTTACTCATGCTGGTGATATTTTGCCACAATTCCTTTTAAATCTCGTCGGTTGATTTTGGACAACTTTGGTTTCCGTCCACTCTTGCTCTTTGCTTTCGATGTTTTGTGTAAGCTGTCATAACTGCGGACACTACAACTCGTTTCACATTCAATAATTCAGATATTTTGGTCACAGATGCTCCTTTTAATCGAGTACCAACCATTTGTACTCTTAAAAATCAAGTACGGAGCACCCATTTTGAAATAGGATTAGAATTATCAAGATATATATTTGTATAAATGATAAATGTATATAAATATATGGTGTATATATGGCTAAAAGAGATAGACCGTATGTAATTATAAAATACACTGTGGTCAATACCAAGCGTTTATAATCTGTTTCCTGATTGAACGCAATCATATTATATATATATATATATATATATATATATATATATATATATATATATGTGTGTGTATATATATATATATATATATGTATATATATATATATATATAAATATATATATACACATATATACATATATATATATATATATATATATATATATATATATATATATATATATAAAAGTGAACATAGAGGTCAACACTCAGAGGCGACAGTCTGTTTCATGCTAGATGCAATGGTCAGGCAACTGACAGTCTGTTTCATGCCTGGCGATTGAATCTAGCAAGACTATCGCCTCTAAGTGTTGACTTCTATGTTCACTTTTATATTTACACGCGCTCTATCTCTGATATTGAGCACTTTATCCCATAAATATTGCACAGTTTAAGACTATATTTCTTCATATATATATATATATATATATATATATATATAGTGGGCTCTCCCGTTGTACTCGACGTATGACGGTCGAAGGAACAGACAACCAGACTCCAGCACATATATGATTATAGTGGTGAAGGCTTTGTGCAGAACCAACCACACTTATCGAAGGACCGAATACAGAAACCCGGTGCACTACCCTACGCAGTT
>OZ038513.1:26172473-26179973 GCA_964036315.1 Acanthosepion esculentum
GTGGGATGAAAAGTTTATAGGCTGACTATGAAGGAGTCAGACTGGAGCTATGAAATCTTGCATGCATTAATTTCAATTCCTTTCAGCTCTTCTTATTAATAACTGCATTGTTTATTTCCAAGTATGAGTTTGGGCTGAAAAGTTCATAGGCTGACTAAGAATGATTCAGACTGGAGCTATGAAACTTTGCATGCATTAATCTCAATACTTTTCAGCTCCTCTTATTAATAACTGCATTGTTTATTTCCAAGTATGAGTTTGGGCTGAAAAGTTCATAGGCTGACTAAGAATGATTCAGACTGGAGCTATGAAATCTTGCATGCATTAATCTCAATACTTTTTAGCTCCTCTTATTAATAACTGCATTGTTTATTTCCAAGTACGAGTTGGGATGAAAAGTTCATAGGCTGAATTTGAAGAAGTCAAACTGGAGCTATGAATTCTTCATGCATTAATTGCAATTCTTATAAATAACTGCATTGTTTATTTCCACCTGTCTCGATTGTAAGTAGAATCAGTCCGATGAGGTAAAATTGGCGGGTGATGTCAAAAACGACATTCAGACAAAAGATGGCTTGTTAATTCCAATGCCTCCAAAACTAAACTACTCTCTATTAATCACCTGAGAGACCCCTTTCTGTCTTACATCGGGATAACCTTCTTGGCTGATATGAAGTGGAAACACTATATCGAATCCATTGCTAGGTCAGCTGCTAAGAACGTTTCTTTACTGTGTCATACTGGATATTTTTTCTCTCCCGAATCTATCTTACATATCTATAAGTTTACCATTCGTTCAGAATATTGCTGCCACATATGGTCTAGTGCTCATGTTATATATTGTTAGAGAGTCTTGATAAAATCTAAAGAAGAATCAGCAATATTATTGGTCCTGATCTGGCGGCTCGGCTTCAGTCACTTTCACACCTCCGTAAAGTCGCCACCCTGTGCTTTTTCTATAAATATTTTTTATGGCAACTGTTCGGATGTACTCTTCTAGGCTTTTAGACATTATTTTGTTTGGGTTTTTGTAAATAATTTTGTTTCATATTGTAAATACTCATTGGGGATATTTTTTAAAATTTTTGTTTTATCCCCTCACCCACAGACAATGAGTTGTACATAGGGGGACTAGTTAGGATTTTCATAGAGACCTGAGGTATTATGGTGAATGTAGTAAGAAAGGTAAGTAAGAATGTGTTGTTTTGGTATTAGGAATATTGTGGTATGTTTGGGTCTGAGTTTGTGGCTAGATAAGTTTGAAGTTAAGACAGACGAAGACCGTCCTTTTCCCCATTTTTGGCCTTGTGCCACATTTTATATCATTGTACAATGAATATTGTTTTTTCTCGACTTTATGAATTTAAGCGCAATACTAGACTGGTGACAAGGTCTCACCAATTTAGAGTTGAGTTGGTTAGATTTAACCGTACGGTCTGTACAGTTTCTTTGCTCGCACTTCTCGCTTGTGGAACTCTCTTCCGGCTCCATGCTTTCCAGTCAACTTTGATCTTTAAAAATTTAAATGTAATGGTAATCACTATCTCCTGGTTACTCCTCTTTTGTAATGTGTCTGTTTTCTAACTCTTTCACATCCAGTAACCCTTGTGTCTTAGTGGCTTTACTACCTTGCTTGGGGTGAATTTGATTAGAAATGTTGAGTGACATAATTGCTTACGCTTTGAGAGAGATTGGATTAAAAATATTCGCAAGTATTCACGAGTTTCAACGTTTCTCCGTCCAGCAATGAGTCAAATAACAGGGTAAAACGGGTATGTCTAGCCTTGGGTTTGTAACCGGTCTTAGAGAAGGAAAACTCTGGCTTCCAAACCATAACTCGCCTCGCTTTCCCCAGTGACACATACCAATTCATATAGAATAAAGAAATGGAAACAGTAGAGCACCATGATTACCTACGACCTAAAGAGATATGGTGTTTATAAAATATTCATAACTATATCTCTCCTAACTTTCTCTTACCAGCGATTGGTTAAATAGTAGAACAGACTAGACTCTCTAGTGTGTGACCTATTAACTCTTTCCTAACTCTCTCCCTCCAGCTATGGGTTAAATAGCAAAGTAGACAGAACGCTCTAGTATTTGGTGGCAACTATAACCCCCTTTCCTAACTCTTTCCTTCCAGCTGTGGATCAAATAACAGGATATACTCGACTCTGTAGACTCTATAAATCTTCCTCCGTTCTTAAACCTCTCCTTTCAACTATGGGTTAAATATCAGGGTAGCCCCTAGATTTGCTTACAATCAGTCTATATAAAGGAAATAAAGGAATAAAGTCGAGAATACATCGGGAACTACTTTATTATCTTTCCTTAGAACGCATGAAAATTCACTGATATTAAAGAAAAGAAAATCTGTTTAGAGCCGATTATTTTTACCGAGATATGTTGTCACTCGTAAAATGACGCATTTCTTTGGTTTGTTGTTGATCCGTTTGTCTAACGAAGTAACCACCTTACTAGATAAAAAATGTTGACTTATTCCTAACTCTTTTTCTTTCCAGATAATTTTTCTTTCAATAATTTGTTACTTATAAGCCGAATAAAACAATGCCGAGTAACCTTACTGTAGGAGTACAAACTGGGAAAAATAACCATTTTTGCATCGAAGCATGAGATGCGATGAGAAGTGGATGCTATTTGACAACAGTAAGAGAGTAAGCCAGTTGTTAGACGCAAGTGAATCACCAAAACAATGCACAAAGATTCCACTGCGCCCTAAAAGATTAATGGTTACTGTATGGTGACCTTTCAAATTGGTCATAAATTATTCATTTTTGTTTCACGGGAAAACAATAATAGCAACCTCGTATTGTAGAGACATTGAATGTATGCACAAAAAATTGAAAAAGAAACATCCTAGACTTAGGAATAGGGATGGCCCAATTTTGCTGCACGAGAACGCATGGCCGAATGCTTGTCAATCAACTGTCAAAAAGATGCATAGCCTGAATTATGAAATTTTGCCTCATCTTCCATATTTACCTGATATCTCTCCAAATGATTATCACTTATTTAAACATTTTAAAGTTTTCATACGCAATAAAACATTCTCCAATAAGGAAGAAGTAATCGAAGCATTTGAACTGTTTATCACATCAAAGAATGAGAATTCTTTTAAAGATGGGACGAAGAATTTAGAGCTACGTTGGAGAACAGTCATTCATCAACATGATGCCTATTTCAACTAAATAAATTATTTAGTTGGCATTTCAGAAGCGTTTTATTTATTTCCTATAAAGTGCGTCATTTCATGTGTGACAACCTAACAAATGAGTTATTTAACATTTCAGAAGCGTTTTATTCATTTCCTATAAAGTGCGTCATTTCATGTGTGCCAACCTAATAAATAAGTTATTTAACATTTCAGAAGCGTTTTATTCATTTCCTATAAAGTGCGTCATTTCATGTGTGACAACCGAATAGCTCGACGGTGTTTAATGCAAGAGTCGGCGCGGGTTTTAGCGGAAAAAACAACTGGGTTTTCATCGGAAACAACAGGTAGTGTTCAATGGAATAGACAGGCAGCTCTGTCCAGTCGTTAACAGAAATGTCCGATTGAAAAACCAAGGAAGGGAATGAAAAGATAAAGTCGGCGGCGAAGTCCAAAATAACAATTGATAAATGGGAAAAAAAGTAGGAGAAAACTTCGAAAGGAGAAAACAAAACTCAGAGAAGCTAAAAGGTGATATGTCATATCGACCGTGAATAAAAATTGAATCAATGACCAGCCGTATAATTAAAGACATGTTTTATTTAGAGGTGAGCGGGGAAAAAGAAGTACACTGCCTCAAATACAAATAGGATCACTGTTTTATTTTATTTTTGCATACAAACTTGATCAAAAAGTATCGGGACTGTTGTTATAGTAACGGAGATGAGGCACGTAGAGTGAAACTGATTAAGACATATTCACCTAGAACACTGGTGTAGGGATCCGTTCCTGCGCTGGTGGTATCACGGCTACGACTAGCTTGGACCGGCTCTGACCAGCTTGGACAAGCTATGACCAGCTAAGACCAACTTGGACCAGCGGAACGAGTAAAAACACTCGGGTCCCCACGTTAAAAACTGACCTGACTCAGTGGTGGGGGTCAAGTAAATCTCTATTCACCTAGAACTCTGTCACGCATGCTTTCAAAGTTATACCGTTCTTGCTCCCTTCTGTTTTTTATAGCAGTATACGCAAGGAATGTGTGTAGAGTGAGGTCGTCTCTCCACACCGCATAAAACTATTTGAAAACAGTCATTACAGGTGATGAATCGTGGGTCTATGGCTATCACCCCGAAACCAAGGCTCAGTCTTCGCAGTGGAAAACCTCAAATTCTCCGAGACCCAAGAAAGCACGAATGAGTCGAAGACACGGCAGAGAGTTTTCTTTGACTACAAAGGCATTTTTCCATCATGTGTATGCTCCACTTGGTCAGGCAATAAACAAGGAATTGCATTCGTTTAGAGAGAGGTAACTCCACCATGACATGGAGGCACGGTGGAGTAATGGCTCGGATTGAGGAATCGTAGAGCCGAGTTCGAATTCCAGTCGAATCCGTTACATTCACTTACGTGCTAACACCCTTGGGAAAGGTGTGAATCTCTTCTTCTCCCTCCGACTATGGGTAAATAGCAGAACAGACTGGGTTCTATAGCCTTGGATGGCAACTGGTCTAGGAGAAGGTCAACTCTGAATTCAAAACCATCCGGCGGCCTCTTGGTTACTCCTGCCTCTGCGTCTGTGGAAATTCTGCGGTAAGAGCATATTCCTCCCTCCACTTCAAACTCCCTTGTTACTCCGTTTCATGAATTCGCCACTCGTTTCAGTATTGGCGACGGATCACCGGGCTTGGTCGGCCTTCGTTCCGGACGCAGTGAATTCCTTGGAAGGAGCCGGCTTAACCGATCCAGGGTGAATGCCGCAACATACATACATATATACATATACATGACAAGGCCCCTCCCCATTCAGAGAATGCGACGAGGCAGGTGCTCACTCACAAATAAGGAGTTCCAGAAATACTCCCAGAAACGACGCTCACTGGCTTCAAAAGGCGAGTAATTCGAAGGAGATTAGATGCCGAATTTATATGTGCTGCAGTTTTCTTTTTTATAGCTCCAGACCCGATACGTTCTGATCTCATCTCGTATTTTGTAATTCATTTTATGGGATCCTAATGTTCAATACAAATGAAAACGTTAGGCTCGAAATAGTGTAATAGGCGCCAAACGTATTGATATAACTAGCAAGTCCGTTTTCAGTGCAGGATGGTCTGAGAGGCTTGTCACTCCTACATAATATAATCTTCTATTTCAGATGGCTGCCACAAAAATAATGGTCTTCATACAGACCTTCCCGATGTGTGACAGCGTCAATGAAAGTGAATCCAGTACACGTGCTTTGTATTGTTGTTCTATTATTATCATTATTTTCTGGTATGTAGTGACAAGACTTTCGGACCACCCTGCTGCATCATCAATAGCCTTTTACCATACTAACTTAAGTAGGGGATCTACAGAGGATTGGCACGCCCGCAAATCCTACCCAACATAGCAAGTGTATATGTGTGTGTTTCTGTGTATGTATGTGTGTGTATTTGCATGTATATGTGTACATATGAGTATACTAATTCCTTATAATAAAACAGTATGTATGTATGGAGATGAAATATGCTGATAAAAACATAAAAAATGGCTACAGATCTAAGAACACACAGGGTCATAAAAAGATAAGAATATAGATATCTTTCTCACATTTTCTCGGACCAGTCTTAATTGTTTTATTACCTTTCACGCAGAGCTTTTTCACTACCAGTTCAAGGAAGACATTTGGATCACTAACACACAAATAAGAGAATGTCTAATATCGAGAATATATTAATTAAGTCATAAGTGTTTTATTACCCTTCACGCAGAGCTTTTTCACTGCCAGTTCAAGGAAGACATTTAGATCACTAACACACAAATAAGAGAATGTCTAATATCGAGAATATATAACACCAAAAAACTTAAGAAAAATTTATTCCTTTTAATAATATGTGGAAATATCCACTCATTGCCTGATAAAGGTCGCGAGACCAGAATCTCGTGTAGCACAATTATGGAAAATAAATCATAATATATTTTTCTTTTTAAATCCTCATTACAACCAAAAACGTTTGTGGTTTCTCTCTACTTTTTAATATATATATATATATATATATATATATATATATATATATTGAGAAATCGGAGAGCCGAGTTCGAATTCCAGTCAAATCCATTACATTCACTTACGTGCTAATAACCTTGGGAAAGGTATGAATCCACTTTTTCTCACCCAGTTATGGGTAAATAGCAGGACAGACTGGGTTCTTGCCTTGGTTAGCAACCAGTCTAGGAGAAGGAAAACTTTGTGCACCGGGTCTCTGTATTCAGCCCTTCAAAAAGTGTGGTTGATTCTGCACAAAGACTTCACCACTACAATCAAATCACATGTGTTGGTGTCTGGCTGTTGGTTCCTAGAAACTGAGCTGCTTGACCCTAATACGTCGAATACGGCGGAAGATTACGCCCCCCTACATACATATATATATATATATATATATATATATATATATATATATATATATATATATATATATATATATATATATATATATAAGTGCAAATAAGTAAAGTTTATGAATCTTTCACTTTAACATGTTTCGCTTTTATTAAGATTCATCAAAGAATGAGGTATGGAGAAAAATCAGAAATTATGGTATTTTTATTTTTGTGTTGTTGATTTTCATAAGTTAATCAAGTTTCACATGCATTTGACTTGTTAAACACATGTTAGGGAAAGTTATGGCGTTCCAAATTCAAGGAGAGACGACGCGTCTCTTCGAAGTTCCAATAATTTAACGGATTCTAAGCCTAAATGAAAAAGCGTAAATATTACTTTATCTATGCAAGTGTATAATAATTCTAGTTTCTTCATGTGAAATTCAGATGATATTTGATCACAACATATATATATATATATATATATATATATATATATATATATATATATATATATGTATGTATGTACGAACTTATTAATATAAATCAATCAACTAAACTGCGTAACGATCAATCAGTTTATCTATTACTTATATCCGATGATGTTCTTTAGACAATGAGCTGCTCGACGTACGCGAGGCCATAAGCGGTGATGGTAGTTCGATCTGCTAAACGTTTCCTTTCCTGGACACGACGGAGAGAGAGAGAGTTTCCTAAATATGAATCAAATATCGATGAGGATTCCGGATAATGATAGGAACGTTATTTTTGGACTTGATTGATTGCCTAGTAAAAAGAATTGTGTCTTCTTCTGGCTTTTGGCGGCCTAAATTGAACGTGCCTGATAAGGAATTCGATGGTGAACATGAAATAAATACTTTTACACGCCGACAAGCACTGAATTAGTCAGAAAATGATATTCTCTTCATTCTTTCCCAGTTTCACTTTCATTTTCTCTTTCTCTT
>OZ038513.1:26182473-26217473 GCA_964036315.1 Acanthosepion esculentum
ATATATATATATATATGATAGTCCGTTAATAACTGCAAGTTTACTATTATTTCCTGATCACAGACCATATGTTAATATCTGATTTTTAGTATATGACTATAGTAAAACCATTAATAATGAGTTTACATTAAATATATAATTTCTTTATTCTCTTACTATCTACTGACCACCGACAATCGCATTGCTTTATGATATTCAATTGGAAACTGTAGTAATACATTTACAATATATGCATTCACAATATATGTGAGTACCACCACACTAGTCTAATTTCAAGTTTTTAATTTCACAAAGTGCGATGGATAAACTCCCATCCGAATGGTGCAAAAATGAAAATAACACCGGCCTATCATTTTAAGAGATATATTTAGCAAAATTACCCCAAAATATCTTGGAATACTAAAGATTCAATAAAATCGCCATTCGCTTCAACCACAGCCTCTAGACGAATTCAGAATCTCCTGCAACTATTCTGGACGGTCTCCTTGTTTAAGTTTGTGAATGTTGCCAAAACCCTTCCCTTCAGTTCATCTTCGGTGTTACAAGGAGTTTTGTTGGTCTTTCGCTCAAGTGCGCCCCACACATAATATTCAAGTGGGTTGCATTCTGAAGAGTTAGGTGGCCACATTTAACGTATGATATGATCGTAGAACCCAGTTTTAGACATCTGTTAGCATAATCTAATTGTCTTTATTAAAAACATATTTCAAGTAAATCTTTCAAAAATAAAATATACTTTTCTGAAACTTGATTTGAGGAATATTACCTGATTTAAAGTTTAATTAATTTGATTTGAAACAAATATTACTTATATTTAATTTAAAATATCGCTGAAATGCATTTTTAACAGGGACGTAGATTTTTATTTAAGGTGATGACAGGTCGATAGCTTGTCTGACAACCGAAAGTTAATCTAATGTTTTCTATGGGGAATATATCTTTAAAAATAATAAAGTATAATGTGTGCGCCTTTTTTATATAATTTCTAACTACCTAGTAATTTTTAAAATTTAGGAAAATATTTTATTAAATTTTAGGTTTTTTGTCTTTAAAATTAGTATAGTTATCGCTCTTATTTTTGATAATGTCGTGTATAGACATTTGTATTTTGATAAATCTGCAAGTTTATTTACACAAAAAAATTCAAAATAATTTTTAAATTATTCGTTGAATTATAGTAAGATTTTCTATTTATGATTTGTAAATACAGTTTTACTTAATAACAATATCACCTAATCGCTACAAATACACGGAATTAAAAGATTAAAAACTTCGTAATTTAAAAAATAAATGAAGGCAATTCATGTAAGAATTCATTAATCATCGAAAACATGATTTCTTAAGACAATAGTGTCGATAATATACCTTATTCATAAAAGCAATTAAATTATTTTCGAATTAAATAATCTACTAGTTTTTTTACAGTTTTTATTTTACTATTCAGAGCCGATTGTTGGAAACTGGGGTCCAGTTTTACAAACCAAAAACGATTAATGAATTTCTCGAAATTTTATAAAATTAAATAAGTGGAGAGGAGGTGGTAACAGGTTTAAAAAAGTTTTGTGCCAAGATTTTCTAAAAAAGAGACATTTCTAAAATAACATAATTCATTCATAAGTCGTAAAATTTTCTTTAAAATGCAATAATCATTTGATTTTTCAGGAATTTCCAAATCAATGTGTTTTCCACGGTAAAAGGAGAATTTTATCTTGAAATAGAATAGATAGATAGATAATAATCTTAGATAACAATCTGGGATAGATATATACATAGATATGGTTACACTTAGATAGATAGATAGATAGATAGATAGATAGATAGATAGATAGATAGATAGATAGATAACAATCTGAGGTAGACAGATAATAATCGTAGATAGATAGATAACAATCTTAGATAGATTGACAGATAACAATCTGATATATATTTATATATATATATATATATATATATATATATATATATTGTCATCCACAGACAGACTGTTTCGTTGTATCACAGCTCATCAGTGTGACTAGACGTCCCGCTGCCTCTGGCTAGAATCGAAAACCGGCTGAATTCACGTTAGTCGGAAATTTTACACTGAAGCCGTTGGCTCCTCCTCCTCCTCCTCCTCCTCCTCCTTCTTCTTCTTCTTCTTCTTCCTCTTCCTCCTCCTCCTTCTCCTCCTTCTTCTTCTTCTTCTTCTTCTTCTTCTTCTTCTTCTTCTTCCTCTTCCTCCTCCTCCTCCTCCTCCTTCTTCTTCTTCTTCTTCTTCTTCTTCTTCTTCTTCTTCTTCTTCTTCTTCTTCTTCTTCGTCTATGTGCCGTGTCCTTTCAGGACACTGGCGATCATTTCTCTCCACAGTTTTTTTTTATTTATTTATTTATTTATTTTCTATCTCGTGTCTATCTGAGCAGTGTTTCTTCCTCTTCTAAGAACCCCGCCCGCTGCTCTGCCATCAAAGCTTATCAGATAAGTGAATCGGCACCTTCCCCTTTTTCTTTTGCCCTTAGTATACTTGTGAGGGTTACGTTTTCCAAGCCTTCCTTCCTCATCATGGATCCAAATGATTTTGGTTGAAGAAGAAAAACGAAGTATATGAAAAGAAAGAAACCTGAAAAAAAATTGCTCTTCGCTTTCATCTCTCTTGAAATAATAATATTTTGAGTTATCGCCCTTTTATAAGGGAATTAATTTAGCATCCCCTCTAATACACACATTGATCGTATTTCTGTAAATGATCGAGCATCATAATGGCGTTGCTAAAGCAGCTGACGATCATGGAATGTCTGGTAGGATATTTGCGATAAAAATCAATGGAATGAAATCAAAGTAATACTAGTCAAAATTAATAATAACTGACAATGGTTCATTTATTATTACTACTTACTGTATAAGCAATAGAAAGAAAATGAAAGAAATACTGATGAAAATGTAATAATAATTGGCAATGATTCGTCTAAAAAATTCTAAAATAATTAAAACTATTACGTCTACTACTACTCGGTGCAAAATCGATAGAAATAAAAAGAAAGAAAAAAAGAAAAAATAATAACTGAAAATAGTTCATCTATTAGAATACGTAATTCTGATTAAGTTAAGCATATTAAGTCTTTTAGTACCACTAATTGTAAACACAAAATAAATAAATTGAAAGGAATACGAGTAGAATAATAATAATAATTGACATGGTTTTTTTTTTAAGATATACGAATATCTTAATACTATTACGCCTATTAGTACTACTTCTTCTATGTGACGCGTCCCTTAAGGACATGGGCGATCATAACTTTTCAAAACTTCCTTGTATCCCTTAAAAGTGTATCTCTTTTTATTAATCCTCTTGAACATGGTTCCGCCGTATATTCAGGCAAGATCGTTAGGTAGGTGGCGCGTTTCCTTCAAATCCCTTGTAATGCTCGTATAAGCTCGTACTTCTGGTTAATAATATTAAAAAAAAAACACACACATACACACTGGAACAAAAGATTAGTAAAGAAACTGTTTAATCACATGGATTAATATTAAAATAATCGCGAAAACCACTTTGCGACCCATTTTGCCATAGGCTTCGAGTCTCATGGTCCTATGAGTTGACGGTCCTCTTATAGTGAATGCAAGAGACTATGTTAAAAAATTTAGGTCGAATGTCTTTTTAGACAACAAATTCTTTAGACCTCAATATGCCACGCGAGTGTTAACTTTTCCAAGCCCTCCTTCCTCATTTTGTGCCCGAGGAATTTCAGTTGTCTTTTTATGATTCTGCCATTTTCTTTTTAAGATTTCCTTGTTGGTTCCTCGCTTCGTCCATGGAATTTTCAGTATCCTTTTGTAGAACCACATTTCTGCTGCGTCTAGTTTTCTTTCAGCGGTGGTGGTTGTGTAACATTTATTGCCATATAAGATGATAGACCCACATTGCTAACCAGCATTCTTTTCTTTTTTTTTCTAACGAAAACAAGATGAAAGTAATAAAAAAAACTGTATACGTTTGACGGATGAATATTTACAAGTCTTGGTGACAGTAAAAACAACACATTACCAGACAGAAAAGAAAGATACTGTGAAATCAATTCAAAGACAATCTCATTAATTTCGGCTTTATCGATTTTTTATACTACATATTTTGTATTTTATTCTTTATTTTGACGGGTCCTACGTTTTATAGCAAGATATGTCAAAAAAAATTATTCTAAAAGCCTCATCCTTATAAAATTCAGAAACTGTATGTCTGCGGCGGGAGCAGATTGAAAAGAACTAAAATGGATAAAACTAACACTAAAAGAAAACTATAGTTTTTCACCCTAAACAATGCGACATTGTCACTAGAACATAGGCGGTTTCAAGGAGTGAAACTGTATGAAAAGATTTAAAATCAGCTGGATTGAGAAAAGGTCAAAAAAGGAACAGGCTTTAAGAAGACAGAAGATGGCGATTTATATCACATTTAAATCTTTGAAAATTATAATTATCAGGGAAGTAAGAAATCGGAAGAGATTTCCACAGATGGGAAGTGCGAGAAAAAAAAAACAACTGTTAGAGTAGAAAGAAATTAAATTTGTAAATAGATGCGACTAAAATAGTATACAAATGCAAAATGTTTATTGTTCCATCGGCGTTAATATTTGTTATATAGAGTACCTATGAATACTAATGGGTGATTTTAATATATGTTATATACCGTACCTATGAATACTAATGGGTATGTCCTAAACCTCATAAATACGTTAGACACTATTGTAAGTGGGGTAATATGCTGTCTACGATGGCAATTTTTGCGCGAGCCCACGTGCTCGGGTCTCCCCACATTAAATTTGGCCTTGTGACGCATCCTACCTCGTGGGGAGGCAGGTAAATATCGTAATATGCTGTCTGCTCTGGTGGCGTGATCTGTCAGCGTGGGAAGCTCTTGCCGTGTCGAACTCTCTGCGTTTGGGCAGAGAGAAGTCCGGACGAGGTTACACTGAAGGGCAGAATCTCAACCTGGGAGGTAGACAGATACTCGATCCTGCGTATGCCGGGTCTACGGGCAATTTTTGCCGGAGTCCACGAGCTCGGATTTTCCGGTATTAAATCTGGCCTTGTGCCACATCCTGCCGCGTGGGAAGGCAGGTAAACATCATAATATACTGTCTTAGTCCACCACTAGTAGTGGTTTACCTACTTCACGCCGCTGGCGAGTATTGTATTTTGTTGATGTTATAAAGATTACCGTTTTAATTTGCAACATCCGTTTTGGTTATTTATCATACAGTAGCCCTTTCTAGGTTACAAAACTATGAAAAGGCATTGGAATGTAATTTTAGTATGAAAAGGTACTGGAAAGTCATTTTACTATGAAAATGCATTGGAAAGTAAATTTATTATTTCTTATATACCGTACCTATGAACACTAATGGTTATGTCTCAATAATCAAAAATACGTTGGACACTATTGTAAGTGCGGTTAATATGCTGTATATGTAGTCCATCACTAGCAGTGGTTTACCTACTTCACGTGCTGGCGAGTATTGTATTTTGTTGATGTTATAAAGATTATAATTTTTCATTTCCAACTTCCGTTTTGGTTATTTCTCATTCAGTAACCCTTTCTAGGTTACAACAGTATTATTAAATTAAATTCAACGTTTCTGCATAAGCCCAAAATGTTTCTATTGCCATCATTATCGCGATTAACACTGCCGATTGTTACTCAAGTTGGCTTACAAGGTTCGTTAAGTACTGTTAGACGTTTGCTGAAGATTCTTTGGGTGCATGGTGGTTATTTAATTCTTTACATGAGTAATTGTCATTATTATACCCTGATTTCCTCACACTAGCATCCTCATCTTAGTTATTATAATCACAACGCTTCGACCCTTGTATCACCCAGCCTTCTGAGAAGCTAACATTATAGCGGGGATGAAGATTCTCGACTTCATTCACTTACCCACCGCTGTAATTTAACTTCCCTGTGGCTTTTCTATAAATACTTTCATGGTAATTGTTCTGATGAAACTTCTATGGTACCTAGACTTTATGAATTTAAACGCAGTGCTAGATAGACGCCTAGTTCTCGTCCTTTTACAGTTGAAATGACTAGATGTTACCATAAGTTCTAAGCTAACAGTTTCTTCCATCGCACTTCTCGCTTGTGGAACCCTCTTTCGGCTTCTTGCTTTATAACCAACGTAGCTTCCCAGTACCTTTTCTATTAATATTTCCATGGTAAGTTTTCTAATGAGCTTTCCTCTTTTGTACCTAGAATTTAAGCCTACTACTACTACTACTTGTTGGCAAGGTGTCATCATTTTGCAGTTGAAATGACTAGATACAACCGTAAGTTCTATGCTAATAGTTTCTTCTATAAAACTTCTCGCTTGTGGATCTTTTGTCTGGCCTCTTGCTTCTCAGTCAACTCTGATCTTCAAAAATTGAAATGCAGTGTCAATCGTTATCTTCCGTCTTCTTAATTCCTTTTCTTTTATTGTTCTATCTCATTAATAGTGTTTTGCCTCTTTTCTCTAACCCTTTGCATCTTAGTGGCTTTATTGCCTTGCTTGGGGTGAAAAGGAGGTGAACCTATGATGTATAGGTATATCTTGTTGTATGGTATATTTGATTCTATTCCTTATTTCTTATAGGATAAAACAAATTGCATTCACCCTTGCATTTTAATATGCAAAGTGTAACACAAGGTTTCTTTGTTAATAAATCTAAAAGATATAAACCGGTGAAATATGTTTCACTCAGACAATATCCTATATATCTGAATAAATTATTATTCTTATATTTCTGCCTTAATTTATAGGATGAGGAGTTATTCTATATATTATTTACATGCTGATTATTGTCCTTATCTGCACTACAACAACGATGAGGACAATAGTCCGCATTTAAAACAACAAAGATGAGGACAACTGTCTGTATGAAAATAATGAAACTATTTTATTAATTTACATTTCCTACAATAAGGTTACAATGAAAGGATAGCTCTTTCTCAGGGAACTCATCTCAATAGCCAAGTGGTCAACATCACAAGTTTTCTAACCACTATGTTACTGTAGGCAAACGGAAGAACTATTTTTACCGAAATAGACTGGTGGTGTTTAATGGAAGAGTCAGGTCCGGTTTAAGCTGAAAAAAACACAAAAGAAATCTACTTTTACAGGAATTGCAATAAGTGGGTTGGAGACGTTACGTTCATGTAAATAAAGTTCATTGAACTAATGGTCGATCATTGTTTTTTTTTGTTTTTTTTTTCATTTTTTGATGGGTTAAATTTATTTCGACAAATATTTATAATGGCCGACTGTCATCAAGCTGATCAGTCGATATTTCTTCACAGACATGGACACAACAATAGGCTAAAATCTATCGCTATGGAAAGATACGCTTTAGTAACAAAGTAGCAGAATTAATGAATAATCAGCTACGGAATATGTCATGTTTGCAAATCCTTCATTTTAATGTGACTGATGATGACGATGTTGCTACTTCTGCTGCTGATTATGATGCTGTTGATGATGATCATGATAATGCCGCTGCTGCTGCTGCTGATGATGATGATGATAATAACGATGATGATAATGATGCTGCTACTGATGATGATGATAATGCTGCTGCTAATGATGATGATAATGCTCTTGTTTATGATGGTGATAATAATTATGATGATTATTATGATAATGCTACTGATAGTGACGATAATGTTGATGATATGGATGATAAGGATGATGATGCTGTTACTGATGAATCTTGATGCTGATGATGAGGATGTTGTAGCTGCTGTTGATGATGATGATGATGATGATGATGCGGTTTCTGCTGCTGCTGCTGATGATGATGATGGTGCTGTTAGCAATGATGCTAATGATGATGATGATAATGCAGCTGATGGTGACGGTGACGATGCTAATGATGATGATGATTGAAATTCTACTGGTGTTGACAACTATTTTTTTTCATTCTGTTATCAATTTTTTTTCCTCTGAAGAAAAAAAAAAACGATACTTATTTTCTTATTTTTTATTTTTTCTAATTCTTATGATGAATTTTTTTTTTTGTTTCCTGATAAAAAAAAAGATCAATAATTACTCTCCAGCAACAATAAAAAAAACAAAAAAGAAATCCACGCGGATTCTTTGTGTAGCAAATATAGAATGTGAAAAGGCCAATATCTCAGTCAGTAAACAAGACGGAGAACAAACAAACAAACCATCAAAAATAAATTTAAAAAATAAGCAGTTCCAAACACAGAAATAAAATATAATAATAATAATAATAATAATAATAATAATCGAACTCATAGAAAAGTGATCGGACTATCAGAGAAAAATATTGATTTTTTATCGCGTTCATCAACTGAATTTGGACCGAGACAATATCATTCTGTATGTGGGGGGCAGGGATACGAATTTAAGACCAGAGGAACAGAAATATGCAAATAAAAAAAAAAAAACATTTTCTTTTTCACCCAGCCTCTTATTCTGAATAATGGAAAATACAATTTTTGAAAGACGAAGAAAAAAATCCAAATCTACAACTTTTATTCTTTGCGTCTGAAATTTTGAGAAGATGAATTCGCCTTGCTCGATGTCGTTGCACGACAAAACTAATCGAAATATATGAATATAATAGAAACTAGTCGAAATACAGGAACACAGAATGAAATATGTTCTTTCTTTTCTCCTTAAAGTTCCCTACGACGTCGCCTTCGTTGTTTTTAGTTCGCGAACGATCACCGAAGTTTACCAACGTTGAGCCTGGTTAGTAACTAGATTGCTGACTGCTTGGGAAGACCAGGTGGTGTAAGATTGGATGTGCGGGTGGTGTGATGGATAATGGCTTGGAATTGTTAATTGGAGAGTTGAATTGGGCCAGTTGGGTTCGTCATATTCACTTATGCGCAAATATCCTGGGCAAAGGTAGGAATCCACCTCGTTTACACCCAGCTAGAGGTTAATTTGTATCACTAAATCATTATTATAACCCCCACCAAAAACGAAAATTTTTACAATCCAAAAAAACAAACATATCTCCTGGCTTTAAATAACCGACAACGGGTTAATAAACCGTAAAAACGAGTTGAACAAGCAATCAATTCGTTGTTTAAACACTGTTTCCTCCAAGGCTGCTGGGATGAACAAAAACGAATGAAAATAAAAAAACAAATGTATTTTAACAAATAATAAAATAACTTTTATTCATTTATTGCCTGAGAACATCAAAGATTTGTTTGAATTTAAACCACGTGCGTGTCAGCTTGTCGCCATGTTGAATTCCGAAGTGACGCGCTCCAACTATCAAACAAGGGACGTAACTCAGTTATCGTCCTTTATAGGGGTGAAATAAGTTTGCACTCCCTAACAAAAGAACTAAACATTAACTGTAAGAAGACAGAATGCATAGTTGCCAGCAAAAGGAACAGTCCAACATGCAAATTACTAATTTCAGATATCGAAAACAAGCAAGTACAATGATTTAAATATCTGAGAAGCCAGAATGTATGACACTGAAATCCGAAAGCGTATTGGGATAGCGAAAGATGGCTTCCAAAAGCTAAGCAAATAATTAAAAAAGCAGGAACATTTCGTTAGAAACATAGAAAAGAGTACTGAACTGCTATGTAATATCGGTCCTCCTATAAGACAGTGAATGTTGGACAATAAAATAAAATGTTCTCCCTGCATGCAACAGAAAATGTTCCTATCGTCAAACCGACTTCGCGCCAAAAGACGTTGAATTCACTCTTTACGCTAACGACCGTTGAAAGGTCAAGATGTCCAATCGCCTCAAAGATGAAGAAGAAACTTGAAACAACAGAAATGTGGTTTTTCTGATGAGCTTTCCTCATGATGTGGAAGCAAGGAGAAAATAAATATTATGGGAAACTAAGGATACCATGAACCAGACATGTGACCAATAATGAAGTTTAAGAGAAAATGGAAACAAAAAGAAAATACAGATGAAATCTCTTGGGCACATAATGAGGAAAGAAGGGTTAGAAAATATGACACTAACAGGAAATTTTGAAGACAAGAAGTTTAATAAGTAGGTCTTTTATGGGATATTCAGATCACACAGTGTTGATAGCGGACATAAAAAAATCAGGAACTCCTACAGATTGTAATAGAGGAAAGCGAGAAGAAAAGTGTCCCAGCTTTGTTGGGATGAACAAAAACGAATGAAAATAATAAAAGAAAATCAAGTGTATTTTAACACATAATGGAACGACTTTTATTCATTTACTGCCTGTGATCAACACTGATATGTTTGGATTTAAATCGTGGATTTTAATGCCAACTAAACAGTGACGCCCAGGATTAATAAATAAATATAACGAATAAAAATAAAATAAAATAAATAATAATAATGCATAAAATAAAACAAATAACTTAAAAAATTTTGTTAAAATAAATTCAATGAACAAAAAAATAAAATAAAATAAAATAAAATGTTCTCCCAGCATGCAACAGAAAATGTTCCTATCGTCAAACCGACTTCGCGCCAAAAGACGTTGAATTCAGTCTTTTCGCTAACGACCGTTGAAAGGTCAAGATGTCCAACTCCTCTCTCCGGGACGTTGCTTGTTACAATTCGAAGTGACTTTTCTCTTTTATCACATGCAACCTAAAAACACTTGTAGCTAAAATACATGCACACCAGTATGCAAAAATAAATATATTGTATGGTATTAATTTACAATTTTAAACGCTGTTAGTGTTATTTCTCTGTGTGTTTTTTTATTCCTGTGAACACGTGACTATGCCTGCTGGCATAATGTGAGTGACCTCTTAGATTTTACGATGCACAAGAATTAGGGGACTAATGTCAAGCTTTCCAAAATAAAAATAACACTATAAAAAATGTTGACTTTCCCCAGTAAGTGTTATTTCCTGATTGCTTCTGTCTAGAAGGCAAAAGAAAATGATTATTATTCCCCTCAAGTTTTGCTTTTGTGACCTGGACAAAGGAGAAAATAAAATCATGAAATTCATAATCCCACGAATTTGGAAGGAAACAACTGACCACGCAAGCAATTGCTTCTTCTGCCTGATGGACCCTTCCAGACGTCGAACTTGCAAGAATTCACCTACTATCATATGTTCAGACCTTCTGTCATCCATCGCCTTAGTGCGACGCTGCTCTGAGCTTGACGTACCCACTCCTCCAAATGGAGAGCAACGGTTTTCAGAAGAGAACAGCAGTCCAGAAAAGGATCCACATTAGAGGCGCAGCTGAGGAAAGAAACCCATACTACGCCAACTAAAAAGACCTCAACGATCTGATCAGAGCTCTTGGTTCCACAAAGTCGAGACAGCAGTGGAATTTCTTAGACGAAAGTGCGCAAGTCGCAGGCCAGAGAAAACTTCACCAGTGTTTTTCAAGCTTTTTCACCCATCAAGGTGGGATTTTCTTTTGCCACAATGTTACCAGAGTGTTCAAGGCAATTAGAATCGCCCTTATCCCAGCAACTAGCGCCTCTTCATCGACAGCTCATCCAGGGGTCTTAGAGGCCGTCTTGCTTCATAACGGGAACATGTATTCATCTCCTCTTCTGGCTCACTTGGTGCAGCTCAAGGAGAAATTTTTTTTTTTTTTTTAATCATATCACCCCAAACAAGGCCAGAGGCCACTATCGCGCAAGGGGTTAAAGAAGGGTTGGAGGAAGAGCAGATAGGAGTGGCAAGGGAGGGGATGTGAAGAAAGAGAAAGACAGTGGGTCGATCAAGGCAAGGGGGCCACAAAAGATCCGGAGCGAGAGCAGATAAGAATGAAAAATGAAAGGATGTGGAGAAGGGAAGTGGATAGATCAAGGCAACTGGATATGTCGATTGACGCTACACTTAAACCGTTGGAGATTGTATTTGTCAGGGAAACAGTAATAGGGAAGGGAGTTCCATAGGCGAGATGTGCGAGACATGAAGCTACTGGAGTAGAAGAGACGTCTACATCTAAAAATACAGCAATATCAAAATTGTTAGATGCCTTGAAATATGAAGAGTACGGTTGGGTGGTTATCGATGACTTCGGTATGATGTGGTCCGTCTGACAGGTCTCCAAGAACTTGGCGAAAATTTAAAATTACCCCCTTTGGGAGTACAGGAACACTGCCGCAACCTATCACAAGCAGAACTGGCCACAACAGACTGTGTTCAGAGTGTGGATGAACAACCGCGAATGAAAGTATTGTTTTCTCCACCGCACTTAAAATTCTACCTTATGAAACAACTTGTCACAGTTCTATATAAGAAGGAGTCTGCTGTTTTTAAGTACCTTCACGATTTCTTCCCTCAGCTGTCCGCCGTAAAAATCAAAGCCGATGTCTTCGTCGGACCACAAATAAAGGAGACCACTGGGTGTGAGCAATTCCCCAATAAGCTCATTAGGACGGAGAAACCAGCGTGGAACAGATTTATCGCAGTGGTTCAAGGCTTTCTGGAGAATCACAAGGTCGGAAACTGTGTTGAGATTCTGGTGAAGGCAAAATGGGTTACAGGATGCCCCTCAATGTCCATATCCTTAACGCTTATCGTGATAAATTCAAGGAGAAGTTAGGGGCCTAATCAGAAAAGCAAGGCGTGAGTTTCCACTTGGATATACTAAACATTGAACGGCGCCACCAAGGATCGTATAACGTAAACATGATGGGAACCTATAAATGTGGGCTAATTCGTGAAAATATTTTATAGTATAGGCATAAATCACGCTAATCACTTCTAAGTTTTTGTGGTCTCTCTTGTGTAATAAATAAATGAATCATATGTCGTTTCGTTCCTACTTTGCACGAACGAGAATGTTCTCATTCGCCAGTTTTCCCAATGGAAATAGATAAATGTCAGAAACGTCATTATCCTGGTCACAAAATCAAAGTTTGAAGGAAATATTAGCCAATATTCACCCTTTCATTTTTCATCCTAGGCGTAAGCAAATAAGAGATAACAGTTACTACCCAAGGACCAAAATCATGTTACGCACTGTTATCTTTTCTTTTGTGGTTTCTAAGCCGGAAATTTATAGTTTATAAGTCGGAAAAAAAAATAAACACAGAGAGACGACGGGTTCAGTGGAAAAATCTACTCTTCACAATTTGTTTACAATAATTAGTTATCATCCAAGTTTAAAGACTCAACTCTTTCTTTTTTATGCACAGTCTCATCACGACGTTGGCGATCTTGTCTCGCCGCAAATTACTTTTCTCTGTAGCTCTAAATAATAATTGTTCCCTTCCTATCTCCCTAATGCTCTTTCTCTCATCCATTTACTCAGACACGTTAGGTAAGCTTCCCATATATTTATTTCTGTACTGCACCGAATTAAAAGAAATATTCGGTGAATTTTTGGCGATCTACTTCTATCTTCCAGTATCTCGCCTCTGTTGTATATTTCTTTTAACATTTTAGTAACCTTGTCAGTCCCGAACCACCGACGGTTGTCAGTATCTCTATGGTAGTGGCATCTTGTTCTGATGCCTTACTCCACTTTTTGGACAATAGCTTTACTTAATTCCTATGTGTCCTATGTATTCCTTCCATCATGACCCTCTATGACTTTCTACTTCGTTTTCTAACTCTTGGTATTGTTTATCTTCTTGTCATCCTTACCACACCTAGTTTTGTTATCCATTTACACTGGACTTTTACGATGTTTACTCGCTATTTCGCTCTTTTCTTCTAGCTTTCTTTTCTGTGAGTGTCAAAATTTCCATGCCTTCTTTCCTCGTTATATGCCCCAGAGAGTTCAGCTGCTTATCTCTTATTTCAAGACAAGCAGTCCTCGCAAAGACAGCGTTAAATATCAAGAGATATGGCAATAATAGTAATATTAGATTAGCTTCCCAAACAATTTTAATTATCATGAGTTTTTTTTTACGGGAGTTTAGATTCGATTAACCTTCTCCTAAACTGGTTGCTACACAAGGCGAAAAATCTCTTTCTATGTTGCTATTAAGCCCGTAATTTTTCACTTAGCGTATACGAATCTCTACTCGACGTTTCATTGATATTTGCACATTCAATCCTAGGAAGGTTTTTTTTTTTTTTAATGAAGCAAGATTATTTACAGATCGCATTTTTATTTTTTCCCTATAAAAAAGAAACCTTTATTTTTATGAGGCCGTTAGATCTTTAAAAGATGTCATCCTAAAAATGAAGAAACTTAGTACGCGAAAAAGTCTATAGGGGATTGGATGTAAGATAAAAATTATTTTTTGTTTTGTTCTTTATCAGAAAGAAAAACTTTATTACAAAACCTCCTTGCGAGGTGGATTGGGGTTAAACAAACTAAAAAGAAAACAACAAACGATGATTTACTTTCTCTTTTAGCTTAAATTATTATTCTAGCGGTAAAAGTCGCATGAAGAATTCGTCCTGAAATTTATGGCAGCAATGGACAACTAATCTCTCAAGATTCTGCTGCAAAAATATAATCCGACGGAATTCCTATTTATTTATTTTTTTCGCTTCGACGATCAAAAAACGCTAAAGTATTGGATATCTTCATAACTGTCGCTTCATTTCTCAAATTGCCATTCAGGCGATTTTCGTCATACAAAAAAGCTTTAAATTCTTATACAGGTGGATGCAAACGTAGGTATACGGTAATGAAATCACAACTTGTGCACAAAACGTGTTGTTGTTTTTGTTTTTTTTTATCTTTCCTCCCCAAGTACGGCGTCAATGCAACTAGAACGCAGGGGTTTACAGACAGTGAAAGTGCAAGTGAAGGAGAATAAGATTGAAAATAGGAGAACTGAGGAAAGGACAAAAAAAGGGAAAACAGGAGATGGCGATTGACGTTGCATTTAATTTATTTTGAAAATTGTAGTTACCAGGAAAACAAGAAATCAGAAGTAAGTTCCCCAGGAGGAAAGTACGAGAAAAATAACTATTAGTGTAAAAGTGGCGTTTGAATCTAGCTAGTTCAGCAGTAAAACGGTGGGACCGAATTGCCATTTCAAGTTCAATTTGGAACTAATCAAAGTCATTTTGGGACTAAGCAAGTCCAAAATGAACTAGCCAATTTCAGAATGGGACGTAGCAAATTCAAAAGGAACTAGCCAATTTCAGAATGGGACGTAGCAAATTCAAAATGAACTAGCCAATTTCAGAATGGGACGTAGCAAATTCAAAATGAAATAGCCAATTTCAGAATGGGACGTAGCAAATTCAAAAGGAACTAGCCAATTTCAGAATGGGACGTAGCAAATTCAAAATGAAATAGCCAATTTCAGAATGGGACGTAGCAAATTCAAAATGAAATAGCCAATTTCAGAATGGGACGTAGCAAATTCAAAATGAAATAGCCGATTTCAGAATGGGACGTAGCAAATTCAAAATGAACTAGCCAATTTCAGAATGGGACGTAGCAAATTCAAAATGAAATAGCCAATTTCAGAATGGGACGTAGCAAATTCAAAAGGAACTAGCCAATTTCAGAATGGGACGTAGCAAATTCAAAATGAAATAGCCAATTTCAGAATGGGACGTAGCAAATTCAAAATGAAATAGCCAATTTCAGAATGGGACGTAGCAAATTCAAAATGAAATAGCCAATTTCAGAATGGGACGTAGCAAATTCAAAATGAAATAGCCGATTTCAGAATGGGACGTAGCAAATTCAAAATGAAATAGCCGATTTCAGAATGGGACGTAGCAAATTCAAAATGAACTAGCCGATTTCAGAATGGGATAATAATTAATAATAATATTAGTAACCGAGTTTGCAAAATGGCTTTGCTGCAACGTTTCTGTAATGTTGGACAAAAGTAGCGAAAACGTTATTCTGAACGAAACTTTACCTATTAACCTTGCCAAAACGTTGCTTCGTAACGTTACATGAAGAGGACATTGATAATAGATTCCAGGAAGTTATTTGAACAAACATTCAAGGTTACAAAAACGTTATTTAGTAATTGTTCCTTCACTGAGCTCTTCTTTACTTCTCCTCACTAGTCGTCTCATTCTCTTTCACTCCCGTACATCTCCTCTATCATCGTGCCATTATCGCTCGTTCTTGGTCTGTTTTACGGCATATCAACCTCAATGAGTTATCTCATGCCGACGAGATTTTTATTGCTAGTAATATTATTTTTCAAAAATGTGTTGCTAGTAATATTTTTTTTACAAAAATGTATTCCTGGTATTAAAACCTATTTTTACACTTTCATAGTGTTTTGACCCCAGTTTGGGGGGTGTTTATATATTTGCCCATAGCTGGTGAACTAACAAGTGCTACCTTCCCGGGTCAGGGTGAACCTGGGAACTCCAGTAATTAAGAGGTGGTTCCACGCTCCTCAAAACCTCCTGATCAGAGACCTTGTTATTGGACGTAGTTTATCGTCTTACCCAGGACGCGGATGTATTTTATTGTCTTACACAGGACGGGGTCCATTATCGCCTCGCTTAGGGTGAAATGATTAAAAAAAAGAAACTCCCCACAACCGTCTCGCAAACTTACCTTTGTAACCTTACAAATACGTTGACTTGTAACATTATACGAGGGTAAATAAAAAAAAGTAAAAACAATTTTGAAATTACGCGGTAAAAACAACACGGAGACGTTGACGCGGGACCCCACGAGCACCCACGGGATTCCATCGTACTGTCGAGTGGCAGTGAGGTTCACAATCCTCCCCGGTCTTTTGCTTAACGGCCACATAAGTTTGAACCCCCGTCCAATCACCGAAGTTAGGCAACGTCGAACCTGGTCAGTACCTAGAGGGGTGACCACCTGGGAATACCTGGTGCTGTAATTCAGGCTTGGATGTGTGGGTGGTGTAAGGAATAATGGCTCTAAATTGTAAATCGGAGAGCCAAATTTCTATTCCCATTAGGTTCGTTATATCCATCGCTTCTCCCCCTAGCTGTGGGTTAATTAGGAAGATTTCTATCACCAAAACCATTATTAACCACCCACCAAAAAAAAAAAAAAAACGAAAGTGAAATTGCATACAAAATATTTAAATTTTGGCATTAAATAACCCATAAATGTTTGAAACAAAATAAAGAAACCAAAAAAACACCGGTTTGTGATCAGTAGTAGAGTTTTATTACTTGTTTCCTGTTTAAAATTGGGTTTCCGGTTACTTCTAAAATCTTCTCATTCTCTTTCACTGCCAGTAGCCTCTTGCGTCTTAGAGGCATTATCGCCTTGCTTGGGATGAATTGATTAAAAATATAATTATAAGTAAATAGAGTGCATGAATCCCTCGATCAATGCATTTTCGATTAGTGCTCTACAATTTTTATATCCCAAAATTCGATTCAGTCAGTTATGTGCCATGCGTGATAAACGCTTAAGCAATCATGCATATTTCGGTACATGACTGACAAGGCAGATGCTTTCCGCAATAGGTTGCCATTTCTTTCTGAGGTAGACCAGTAGGCATCCAAGGTTATAGAACCCGGTCAGTCCTGCTATTTACACATAGCAGGGAGAGATGAAGAGGGTTCATACCTTTCCCAAGGGTATTGGCACATAAGTGAATGTAATGGATTCGACTGGAATTCGAACACGGCACCTCAATTCCTCAATCTGAGCTGCTATCCATTACTCCACCGTGCCTCGACTCGATTAGTGCGGCATAACATTCTTCAGTTTAACCCTAATAACTGAAAATTGATTTTATATAATTACCGATGTACACATTAGCCGCACTAATTGGGGGACTCTTGCACTATTTTTTTGCAAAGATTTCAAGTTTCTTCTAAAAGAAACCGTTTATTATTGCAAAGTATTTCTTGTATCACAATAACATGCTTTTAAAAAAGCAGTTTAAACTCAAAGAAAGTTGCAAATAAACGCGTATACGAGGGTAAATCAGAAAGTAAATTGCGATTTTGAAATTCCGCGGTTAGAACAATATGGAACCACTGAAGCGTGGTCCCAAGCGTGGAATGACGGATTACTCATGTTAGTGATAGCTCTTTGTCCCTTAAAATAAAATCCTTCATTGGATAAACTTCACTTGTGAATTATGGGGTTTTATAACAAAAGGTAATAGAAAAGAAACAACTGCCAACGGACAAAATCATTCAGAAGCGATAGAAACGTCGACAAAAGGTAATGCTGATTCAAATGCTTTTGATAAGCTGAACTATTTTTGTGTTTCTTTATTTAAGAACGAAATCGCCATCAATTCGTGCCTAAATGACTAAATTAACAAAAGGTCAGAAGCGATTTTTTTTTTGCTCTAAACTACTTTTCATCGGCTGTTTCATCCAGTGCGACATTTCCAAGACCAAAGAATGGTTTAGTTGAAGACAGTGCCCGAAGTTAAAATTTACGTAAGATTACGATCAAGATGTGAAAGTTGGCAGGTCAAGACAAACACGCGACTATCTGTCATGTTTTTCACATTTATTCTTTTCAATCAATATAGAATAATCCTGGACTTAATACGGATCAAAATCTAGAGAAGAAACAGTTGAACTGAACTAGTTCTAAAGAGTATATCTAAACTATTTATCTAATGACCAAGTGAAGATTACTTGTATAAAGACTTACCATATTACCTTTATTAAAAGAAATATTTTAGTAAAAAGCAAAATACAATTTTCCAAACTCAAGAAAGCCCTAGAAGGATCAAGAATTAAAAAGAACAATAACTGTCTGAAAAAAAAACGGATTTCAAAATTGATTCAACTGAAAGAGAGAGAAAATGTATAAAACCAATAAGGAGAAACTATAAAGAAAGCAGAACATTCTACACGTACAAGCACGACATTCTACACGTAAGCGCATGGGCGCAGACGGGCGCATGCCCGACCCCACGCACACACGCGAGCACACGCTATGAAAAGAAGAAAAATCAAGCTTGCACCAATGAAAAGTGCATCTATAAAATAAAAACGATAAAATCAAAACTCAATTGTTAATATCTTCTGAAGAGTCGACATAGAGTAACACTAATCACATTAAAAGTGAACATTGAAGTCAACACTCAGAGGCAACAGGTGGTTTCATGCTAGACGCAATCGTCAGACCGCCTGATATATATATATATATATATATATATATATATATATATATATATATATTTGTCATCCACAGACAGACTGTTTCGCTGTTTCACAGCTCATCAGTGTGGCTAGACGTCCGGTTGCCTCTAGCTAGGATAGAAACCCGACTGAATTGGAACTTCTACCACTAAGCCGTCGGCTCACGGCAGGGATGAAGGTGAATTTTAGCGTGTTTATTTTTAGATTTAGATAAACACACAGTGACTGACAGAGACTCAATTCTGCCGAAGAGTCATGCTATATTAGCTTAGATAGTCACTGTTTACAAACTCACACCTCAAACCAAAGAGCTCAACCGAAATTAATTTTTTCAGGAGCCAATATATATATATATATATATATATATATATATATATAAAGTACAGTGTATGTGTGAGTGCTTGTATGTGTGTGTGTCCAAGGGACTCCTCCGCTCCCACTGGTCTTATTTTAATGATTCATAGCTCATTCAAAAGCCCTAGAAAAGTTAGGTGCAGGGAACGATTTTCGTCAAGCTCAGATTCAGGGTAGCCAGATTATGCGAGGTTAAAAATATATATTAATATATTATACTAGCTATTATCGTTACTTTCAGGAATTATGGGGAGTAACTTTTATTTAAGCTAGCATTTAAGCTAGCCTGTGTGGAGGACTCACAATAGCTATGGAGAAGTAGATGCGATAGTCATCAATAAACTACAGAAGAACTCAAAAGGGATCGCTGAATTGATCGTATTGAATCAATGTTTACACTTACCTTTTAAAAGTTCAACGATAATTCTTCTGCTGCTACTTAAATTAAAGACAATTTGATGTACGTGGATACCTATTTTTCGTACAAACAATTATTTTTATTTCATGGCTGACAGAACACGGGACAATTTATAAGATAAAATTAATAAAATCGCGTTGGGACACCAGGTCGGTTTAATGTGGGGGAGCCCGAGCGCATACACCCGGGCTAGGAACAAAAATTTCCCGAGCCCCCCAAATGTCGGTTGAGCTAGCCTCGGTGCAAGCAGCGATCCCTCTCTTTAGTGCAATGGGAGGACATGGCCTCGGGAAGCTGTTCCCCGGTGCCGGCGCCTCTCAGTATAATTTTCCTCAGTTGCGTCTCTGTCCTTTGACCGAGCCGCCCCTGAGCGCACTCTGCCCATAGACAGAGACGCAACTGAAAGATGATAAATAAAACTACTGTAGAGTAATTTGTATTTACTCAACCCCCACGAGGTCAGGTTGTGAGACAAGGTCGGTTTTTATTGCGAGCAACGATCCTTCTCTCTAGTGCAATGAGAGGGCGTGACTTGGGCAGCTGTTCCCCGGGTCTGGACACCTCTCAGTCTAATTTTCCTCAGTTACGACTCTGTTCCTTTGACGGAGACACATGGACTGTAGTTAGATCACATCTGACGCAACAAAAAGTGTGGAGGAAGAAAGAAAAATATAATGAAATGAAAAGAAAAAGGGGAAGAAACGAATAAAAGGATAAAACATTAGGATAAAAAAATTGTTAACCGTGAGTCTGAAATTCACAAGTTATTCCAACTAGAGCCCATCGTTCTGAAATTAGACGAACATTTTTGGGCTAGACAACCCACATGCGAGACGTCTTCCGCACCCCGCAACTGTCTTCATCTATGTTTACAATCTCACTCCCCACTTCCTCCACTAATAACAATAGACCGGTCTAACGCTTTTACACCGATCAAAAGTTTAAATCTAAGCTGATTTTTATAAGAAGTTTCGCACAGCAAGAAATCAGAAATCGGGTTTTTGTTAATAATATGAACTCCACCAGAAAATACACCGTCCACAAAAGTTTCTGTCAGTGAGTAATTTCCATTTCTCTGTTTATTTCTCGCGCCGTTGATAAAGAGCTCAGACGTGCTCGAAAATTCCAGACTTAAAACTTTTCTTTCTGTGCCTTATTTCTGGCAAATGGTTAATAATTAATATTCAATGTTTTTCATACTGATTATATCGGTACCCTTTCGTTTGCCCTCGTTTTATTAACTAACCTATCTATTTTACAAACTATAAGTAGCACACGTAGACCCTTTCTTCTAATTATATATTCATACATATATATATATATATATATATATATATATATATATATATATATATATATATATATATCGCAGTATGTTCATATCTATCTATCTGTTTGTCTGTTCATATCTATTACAGGCTGTTCATGTATTATATCCTAGTTTGTTCATATCTATCTATCTTTCGATCGATCGATCTAGATGATCCATCCATTATCTATTTAGGATAATTTGAAGAAATTGATTACGAGAAGGATTTCACTTAAAGGCATTGTTCAAACCTTGTTTCTTCGTGGCAGAGTTGATTACGGCACGCCGGATCTAACGATGGTTTCTCTCTACCGAAGAGCGCATATTCCATTCCCGTCAAAGAGCTTATATCTTTTTTTTTAACTTAATATGGTTTGTCTAATATTCAAGTCGGTAGACGAAAATAAATATACTGTTTAACAAATAAACGGAGCTTCTACACAAATCTATTTCTCTCTCTCTCTCTTTCTCTCTCTCACTCTCTCTCTCTCTCTCTCTCTCTCTCTCTCGCTATCTCTACATATACATATATATATATATATATATATATATATATATATATATATATATATATATATATATATTTATTTAGCTGGATTGATGTGAGTTTGTGACCCTGGGTTTCACGCTTATGCGATCGTCAGACAAACTGATTAATTTAAAAATGAATTAGTTTGTCTGACTCACATCAATCCAACTAAATATGTTAGCTCTTTCATTGATACTGAGCGCTTTCCAATAAGTACCCTTCATATATAATATATAAATAATATATATAATAAATTACATATATATATATATATATATATATATATATATAATAAATTGCATATATATATATATATATATATATATATATACATTTATATTTATATACATACACATTTCATATATATATATATATATCATAAGATGTTATATCTATCACAGTTTGTTCACATCTATCTATCTAAATATTTATCTATCTATCTATATATATATATATACCATAACCTTTTCATATCTATCACAGTTTGTTCATATCTATCTGTCTATCTATGTGTGTGTTATTATATATATCATAAGCTGTTCATATTTTTCAGAGCTTGTTCATATCTATCTCTATCTATTTATTTATCCCTCACTCTATCTATCTATCTATCTATCTATCTATCTATCTGTTTATATATATCCTAATCTGTTCGTTTTTATTAAAGTTTGTTCATATCTATCTATCTATCTATCTGTCTGTATGTTTGCCTGTCTATCGTGTTCTGAATAAAAATGTTGGCTGTAATAAGCGGAGTTGGATTTTTGGAAAATTCTCTAAGCGTAGTGTTCAAACTAAACATGGGTTTGAAAAACCCGCCGAGAGGGTAGCGATGAATTTATTTTCTTTGGACGAAGGAAACAAACAACAAATTAATGGGGTCTAAAACAATAAACGTCCTTCCCGATCAGCATTTCTACTACCAATGATCATGAGCATGTGTTTAATATCCTCCATCTGTTTTTCTTTACATCCTTGAACAACATTCGTGACATATTAGGCTGGCCAGAAAGTCTTGAATCCCTTAGGAAGCGGGAAAAAAATGTCAACTAAATTTTATGGAGAGTCACCAACATTTATTCTTTAACACAAACTTCAGCATTCTCGACGATCTTCTGCCAGCAGTCAGGCAGCATCCGAATTTGTCCCAGATACAAGACCGCTGACTTTGAATCAAAAAACTGTAAACGAGATCCCTTCAATTCATCAAAAGAGTTGAATCGCTAATCGCAGATGAAGTGTGCCGTTGAACGGAATAGGCTGTAGTCTCTCCTCGCAGCATGGGGATTGAATGGTGGATGTGGAAGATTTTCTCAACACTGGCCATCTGTTTGAACTTTTTCGTCAACCTGGCAGTGCGTAGCCACACATTGTCTTGCTGAAACAAAGCACTTCTTCGACTGACCGAAGAACGATACTTCTTCTTTTAGTTTGTCGTACACTCGGTCTAGCTGTTGGCAATACAGTTCAGTCGCAGCCGTGTGGCAAAAAGATCGAAATGCAGTACTCCTTAGAAATTCCTCCAAAAATAAAGATTCGTTGTTTTCTTTCCGCTCCCTAAGTAAGTCAGAACTTTCTGGACAACCCAGTAATTCTTGTTTTCCTGTGTTCAGAACGTCTTTTTTTTCTGCTGCTGAGCATCCGGAAGTAGTTTACCTTTCATTCGTCTTTTTTAATTCCTCTTCATATCCAATTGTACTATCCGTGCACAGCAGCTGAAAACGTTCGCACTTCTTCAATGGAAGAATGCTCACAATTTTCTTTGAAATATTTTTTTTTTAATTTCTTCTCATTAAATTATCTTTTAAATGATTTTTTTTTAAATACGGCAGATTATTTCGATCAGATCTGATTGGGAAGAAGATCTGTAATTAAATGAAGCCTGTATTACATCAGTTACGCAATTCTAAATGATACGTTTCTTGGATTTCTCCCCGGTTGCTTCCACGAAAATGAATCAGCTGGGGGCTTCGAATAAATGGGTTGCTTTTTCATTTTCAAAAGATTAATAAGCATGGAATAAAAACCATAGAAAAATACCTTCAGGTTTTTAATATCTATCTATCTATTTATCTATCTACGTATATATATATATATATATATATATATATATATATATATATATATATATATATATATATATATATATAAGGCTACTTACGGTATATACGTGTGTCTGTGTATTTATATATCTCACACATTCATTTTCACTTTATTTATATAGTCTCAACTATCTCAATTCTCTCTCTCTCTCTCTTTATACATCTATATATATATATTTATATATATATATATATATATAATATCTCGCGCGTATAATGCTGATGTTAATAAAGCAGTGCTAGATGTAATACAACAGAGCTATTAAGTATTTATTTATAAATATACATGTTGTCTCTCACCAACCGCATGACATAACAATATTACGAGAACCAGATATATTTTTTAAATTTAAATTACGCAACAGCCAGTCTATGTTCAGCACCTGAAGATTGCGTTGGGCTATCAATGAGGGATAACATGTATTGTTTATATATATATATATATTGTAATTCCACTGTCCGTGGATATATATATGTTGTGGTAAGATCCACCTAATTTGCATAGTGGAGTACCGACGATATAAATATGGTTGGTACCGGGAAGACAGGGAGGCGAATCAAGAGATTCACTAGAGACTCTGCCCGACTGCGACTTAGTCAACACATTCTCCATGAACGGTCTTCCCAGGAATATACAAAAGACTATATGTAAATATTGTGTACACTTTCTTGTTATAATACATTTTGTTCTAAGTACATTTTGTGTTGCATTATTATTCCATGCATTAGCCAAGTTTCAACAATATATATATATATATATATATATATATATATATATATATATATATATATATTGTAATTCCACTGTCCGTAGCATTTAATTTAAAAGAGGGCTCAATACAGAGTAGAGCTAAGTATTATTTATTATAGGAGATTAAAACAAAAACATGCTAAAAATCGCTACACAATAGCAAACTGTGTTTCAACATTATAAATGTGTCTCCTCGGGCGATGGTAAATTACTGACGGGTAAACGATTAATTTAATTTAAACAGCAGATTAATTTTCGTATAGGTCATGACATGAAGTTGTCTGCATATAAATCCTAGACAATTTAATTCTGGACAGATACAAGCGGTTACATTATTTCGTAAGATGACGTTCAACTTACCTAAGAAGTAAAAATTAAAGATGTAGGGATGTAATTTAACATAATGCTAACTAGTTATATGCTCGGTCAGCTTCCTACATCTAATTTCTAGTTGATAATTAAAAGCTCTCCTTAAGAAACTGGTAAATAGCTTTTAATAAGGGAATTCGATCATAAATACAAAACTACATTGGCAAATTAATATGCAACCGTTAAGTAAAGAGCATCCATATAAGATGTTAATAATACTAACTCATCAATGTAAGAACCCTAATAATACTAACTAAACACCTGCACATCCATATAAGATATGAATAATATTAAGTACACATCAATACAGAGCTATATTAAATTTAAATGAATCTTACAAATAGAATAGTAAGTTATGGAATGTGCACCGTAGTTCATCTACTAATTATTACGACAAGAAAAACTATTATCAAATTCAAAGTTTAAACATGTTGTAAGGTAAAGGGTAGACTATGTCTAAACTTTACAAATAATTCACTTCTTTGGTTTAATAAGGATTTTTTTATCATAAAATCTGATAATTTCTAGTGTTTCATGTATGCATAAAAAACAATGTTTATTTAAAGATCTACATGTTCTAATTTTGTTTTAAATTTCCCATTTTACCGTAAGAGATTTATTAGCTTCTTTTAAATTCCAAAAATATTTAGAAAGAGATGTACTAATTTTATAAGTACTATTGGTGAAGGATAAAATATATTAGTACCACCTTGTCTTAAAAGCATTCTAAGTACTACCAATATAAAATTTTTAAACAGTCAGATTTTCTATTGTAGAAATAGTACTTAGATAAACAAGAGAGTTGATCAAACATTTGTTTCGTAATGGGAAATCGTTAGAATTCTTGCAATTACATTGGTTAATATTATCAATAGTATTTATCTTGGAATATGCATTATTATCAAAATTTTTAAATTGCTTTAAAATTTTGTTATTGTGTTTCTTTATAATCTCAAGATTATCGGTACAGCTAAAACTAAGTTTTAGTGTGTTTCTGTTAAATATTTTACTAAGACGATAAGGTTTAGTGAAATGTTTATCAATTAAATGGATGAACTTCTGGCCTAACTTAGTACTGACTAAAAGGGGTTAAAGGGGGTTTGTAACAAATGATTTTCCTATTCCTCATTCTTTTCCTTAGATTGTTATTATCATGTTTTCTATATTTGATTTGAGCATATTTTCAACCACGCTTTTTCAAAGCAGTATTATAAACACCGCTATATTTATTAAATACGTCCATGTCAGATGAAATGTTGCTAATTCTACACTCTATAGATTAAGGTGTATGTTTGATGACAGATGAAGGCTGGTTAGAATTGGGGTGAATATATATTTGGTTAGCATTATTTTTCATAGAAGTCTGGAATATATCATTAAAAGATCTAAAGTAACATCTAGAAAATCAACTTGTTTAATATTAGTAGTTATGGCGATAATTTATTCATCGCACACTGTACATTTAAAATCTTTTAATCTTGAATAATAAATACGATAAATTTATACGGCTGAAACTCAATGAAGTTTTAAAAAAATATATATATATATCTATAATACAAAAGATATAGAACTCAGAGATTTATTCTCTTATACCCAGTATGTATGGTATCCGTCAGATTAAAGAGATCATGGATTGGTGCCAAAAAATTTATGTCTCAGCTGCATCTGTTATGGTTGTATAGGCCAGCATAGCAGTGACAACCAATTCACGTGAAGACACTCTCCTTCGACGTTACCATGTTGGTTTATCTACGCCGCACACGCTTCATCTCGGGGGCAAGCCTCCGGCTCTCCTGGTTCCAGCTCTCGATGTAAATCCCGTCTCCGGCATTAGCGATCAATCGCCCTTATGTCAATTTTGAAGACGTTCTTGAAGCGAAGATGAGGTTTCACTCGTGCCCTTTTTGCCGGTGGCCACTTCTACGTACAGAAGGACCTTCGGAATCCTCCCATCAGGAGACTGTTGCTTCCTGTATTTTGAAGTCGCGGTTGCCCATGCAATACAACTCCCCTCTCCACGCCACCAATGTTGTCAAAGAAAAAGGTAGAGACCAACAGAGCTTGGTACCGGCGTCGTTACAAAAGACACCAGAACGAAATTGAACAAAACATCAGACTGTCTTTGGGACTCCTGCTCCAGATTTTCCTCAGGGTTTACTCCCGAAGTCTTTCTCATGATTGGGTAGGGCCACAAAATAGCGGAAGCTTACATTTAGAGTTTCCTTCTCTTAAAAATTGGTTCCCATGCCAATATACAATATATAAACAATCATTTTGATTTTAAAAACAGCAAAAAGGTTAAAAGTATTCATAAGAAATCACCTAGAAGAATCATTCAATCAATTATGATAGCCTCAATTCAATTCATTAAAAAGTAGCGTTTTATACTATCTTTGGTTATAATAATAATGAAAGAAAATGATATTAAAATAGATATTAGTTAGACATCTTAATAAAAGTTTTCTATATCAAATTGTATATTTGCGTTAACACTTTTGAAACATAAGTATTCACTATTTTATTTGGATTAAGTTTCGGAGGACGGAAATAATTTTCAAATAATTTTTTAAAAGAAATGATACATTAATGGAATACAATGTTCTTTATTTCTTGATGGAGCGATTTCAAATGTTGTCGGCGGTTGGAAACAAAAGTTTTGATCTTTAAATCACACACGCATCTGGCTGACACCTAATCAGTTGAGTTTCAATCCTGGCTTGAGGCATTCGGATGTCTAGTCGCACTGAGGAGCTGTGATACAGCGAAACAGTACTGTCTGTGAATGACATAATTTAGCTCTTGAAAATACATTTCAATTGAGCACTGTTGAGTGATAAGCTAATTCTATAAACAACAGCCACCTGCACTAATGCAAAGCTCTTCAGTAAAATGAATGGAGCACTTTGGCTGATGGCATTTGTTTACATTAGTAAAAACAATACGCTAGATTTAGTTGTGTAACTCTACCGAGTGAAGATAGCTCTGGCTGACACCTAATCAGTTGAGTTTCAATCCTGGCTTGAGGCATTCGGATGTCTAGTCGCACTGAGGAGCTGTGATACAGCGAAACAGTACTGTCTGTGAATGACATAATATATATATATATATATATATATATATATATATATATATATATATATATATATATATATATATATATATATATATATAGGCATGGACTGAGGGCTCGGACTGAAGGCTTGGAGAGCCGAGTTCGAAATCCAGTCGAATCCATTACATTCACGTACGAAAGGTATTAATCCTCTACTTCTCCCTCCAGCTATGGGTAAATAACAGAACAGACTGGGTTCTATGGCCTTGGATAGCAACTAGTCTAGGAGAAGGACAACTCTGAATTCAAAACCTGCGGAGTATCGTTTGGCGAACTTGTGGCACGTAGTGCACCGGGTCTCGGTATTCAGCCCTTCAAAAAGTGTGGCTGGTTCTGCACAAAACTTTACCTTCATAATAAAAATATATGTGCTGGTGTCTGGCTGTCGGTTCCTAGGAACTGAGCTGCTTGACCATAATACGTCGAATACGAAGGAGAGTGCACCATATATATATATATATATATATATATATATATATATATATATATATATATGTGTGTGTGTGTGTGTGTGTGTGTGTGTGTGTGTGTGTGTGTGTGTGTGTGTATCTTTGTGTGTGTCTTCTCCACCACTCAAATAGCATGGTACACCGAACACTATAGGTTTGGTAGAGCACCAATAATTCTAGGAGAGGGAATAAGAGTTATTTTAGCGAGCCCATTATTCCCCATGTCATGCAGGTTTTGGGGAACGCCTGTATCTAACAGTTGCTAAATATAATGGCTGATAGTAATGGTAATAATTATAGAAATGACAGTAATTATATATATATATATATATATATATATATATATATATATATATATATATATATATATATATATATATATAAAATAAAAAGGCTTAAACACTAATATTCCATGGTTATAATTTATTACACTGGAATCGTAATTACGATCCAATTGATTAGACCTACAAATTCAAAAAGAAATCAGAAAAAAATAACTCCGGGAATAAAAAATGAAATTTAGTGAGAGTGTATGTCTGAGAGTGGGGGACGAATGTGAGAGGAAAATGAAAGCTCTATGGAGGGGTAACGTACGAGAGGAGAACAGGCAGGCCTAAAAGTGAAGGTGGGGATTAAAATTTAACAGAGAGAAGTTTTAAAGAAAGGAGTTTAAATGAGTGAGATACAGATAAATATAAATTATTTTCCGATGCATAATTCATTACTGAATCGCTGACCTAAATTAAATTAAAAACCGACACCAGAAATTGGTTTATAGATTTGTGGTGACACTACGCACAATAAAAGACGATATAATCTAAATTTAAAAATCAGGAGAAAGAGAGAAAAGAAAAGATAAAAGGTGGAAGTTGTTAAATATAACAGACAACGAATGTCTATTATGTTTGATCATGAGCCGTTTTAAGCTTCGTATAAGTGGTTTTAGTTTCGGGAGAAAATAAAGACAAAAACTGGCCAATATTCGGATATTTTTATAATGCTGTTCCTCGGTCGAAGTTTTTGGCTCACATGAGCCATCATCAGAGTGGTTATATGGACATTACAACAGAGATGTTCGCCAGCAAATATATATATATATATATATATTTTAAGCGTATCACCACAAGCAAGGCCGGAGGCCACTATCACGCAAGGGGCTACAGAAGGGTTGGAGGAAGAGCAGATAGGAGTGGTAAAGGAGAGGATGTGGAGAAAGAGAAAGACTGGGTCGATCAAGGCAAGGGGGTCACAGAAGATTTGGAGCGAGAGCAGATAGGAATGAAAGTTGAAAGGATGTGGAGAAGGGAGGTGGATAGATCAAGGCAACTGGAGATGTCGATTGACGCTACACTTAAACCGTTGGAGATTGTATTTGTCAGGAAAACAGTAATAGAGAAGGGAGTTCCATAGGCGAGATGTGCGAGACATGAAGCTATTGGAGTAGAAGAGACGTCTACATCTAACAGTTTCAACGGTGTAGGGGTGGGAACGGGATGCCAGCCTCGTAGAACGTTTAAATTCATGAGGCCTAGGGACAAGCGAAAGCAGCTCCTCGGAGCAATTACCGTGAAAGTATTTGTAAAAAAGACAGAGCGAGGCAACATCGCGTCTGTGAGAGAGCGACTGCAGACGAGATGACAGATCCGGGCCAATCACATTTCATATCCGTCTCTGGATCTTATCAAGAACCCTGAGGCAAACAGCAGGGGCCCCAGACCATATATGGCAGCAATACTCCATGCAAGGGCGAATGGTCGATTTATAGACTTGGAGAATCGATTCCGGAGAGAAAAAATTCCTGGCTCGGCACAGGGAACCAACTTTCCTTGCGGTGGATGATGCAACTGACTCGATGTATTTGTTCCATCTCAGATCAGCGGATAGCGTGAGACCGAGCAGCCGCAGAGAGGAGCTCTCGAGAAGTTGGTCTTCAGACATTCTAATGGGATGCAGGGATGGATCCTTGTGGTGGTTTATAGAGAGCAGTTTTGTTTTAGAGGCGTTAAAGTTAACCATCCATTTCTCAACCGATTGGAGGTCCTTTTCAATTTGAGCTGCCAGGTTAACTGTTCATACGTTATTTTTATAGATGAAACTTATTTGAGTAAATGCTCTGTTTAATTAATATATCGGATCACACACACACACACACACATATATAGATATGTCTGTGTTTGCGCTGTGTGTGTGGCTGAGAGATATATAGAGAGAGACATACAGACAGACAGACAGTATGTATGTGTGTGTAAATCTCATTTATGGGTGAAGCCTAGTTGCCAATAACAATTACAAATCACATCACTGTAGACTACTTTCAATGTCAGCCTCCCAAACAATGCTGTACCGTTTATGTATTTGGATTGATCAGGACACAAACATGAAAATTAAATTAATAATCTACTATAAAAAAATTAAAACTGTAATGTACATCGTCAGTAATAATAAGTCACCTGCAAGAGGCAAATTACAGAGAACTAGTATTATTTACGAATTCATATGTCTCTTAAGGAACTGTGTTTCTGATCGATGAAAATCCATAAATAATTATAGGGGATATATTACAACATGCCTGAAAAGAAGACTCACATTACATATTTACGACCATAGTTTAATTACGTCTCATTTAAATACACATGGAGTCCTATCAAACACTGCCCGCAACATGCTTGTTAATAATACAAATATAATACCTTCATCCACATGCAAAATTAGGCTAAATAATGGAAGCCTTATTAAGATACACACACTCACACACGCACACACACACACACACACACATATATATATATATATATATATATATATATATATATATATATATATATATATATATATAATATCTGGATAAAATAAATGAAACAAAATTGGGTGTTTTTTTATGAAAGTATTTATTTCTGTGTTTGTATATATTTATTTAATATTTCAGACCACCTAGGTCTTTCCTCAGAAATCAAATGAGATACTGTGTTTGTGTGTTTGTTTACAGCGTTTGTTTACAGAGTTTGTCGTGAAGCGTGCATGTCACGTGATGTGCAATGCGACTTTGTTTGAATTTTTGCCTCTCATTATGCTATAAATATATATATGTATATATAAATAAAAAGAAAGAAGAGTAAGATATATAATCCGGTGTTCTTATAGATATTTTTATTTTTACACAATAGTGTTCAATGTAAATTTACAGAGCATTAATATTATAAATTAACTGATTTAAAATGTGTTTTTTTTCGCTACACAGTAATAACCATGTTTCAAAAATGGAAGCTAAAAGCTTCGAATTTAGTTTTGTAATTAAATTAAAGACATTAGTTCCATTTCATCCTCAAGCGAAGTTTGGAGTAACTAATTTTTAAATTTACAGTTTTAAAGGCACGGCAAAGATTCATAATTGAGTGTTTCCAATGATACAGAGAAATCCACGCATCCAGACAAGGGGTGGTATTCAATTTCAATTTTTGTTGTATCAGTTAATAGTCACATTCGAAAGTGGGGGTTATGTTTAGGGATGGGTTGGGATGTATTTTTCAACAAATTCTGACATCCGCTGTCGTCTGTTTTTTTTTTATAAAGAATTTTATTTTTAACGGCAAAAAATTCTTTCGGCATTTTTTTCCATATGTATACTTAAAGATTTTTTGCGGATGTTTAAGCGAGAATATGTTTTATTTAACTACAATTCTAAAAAAATTTCACTTTTAATTTTTAATAGACTATATTTCTTTTTAAAAACCAAGTAAATGTATTAGAATTACTTACTGTATGTAAAATTATTTTTTCATATCAAGTATAAGTATGTATATTACGAGGTTACATTTTTTTGTATGTGTTGTGGTGGGATCCACCTAATCTGCATAGGTGACTACCAACTATATAAATAGTGGTTGGTACCGGAAGACGAGGGAATGGAATCACGAGATCCAACTAGAGACTCTGATCGACTGCGACTAGTCAACACATTCTCCAGGAACGTCTTCCCAGAAATATACAGAAATACTATATGTACTTATTGTGTACACTTTCTTGTTATAATACATTCTTGTTCCAAGTACATTTTGTGTTGCATTATTATTCCATGCATTAGGCGAGATTCAAGATTGAGTCAAGACTCAACAGTATGTAATGACATGCAAAGGTTTACAGCTCATTACAGAAAAAAATGTTTCATGTATTTCTAATGCAGTTGCATTAATTAATATTTTACTGCTCGCAGAACATATATTTACGTATTCAGTCAATCAGATTTTTTAAAAACTTCAAAAAAAAAAAGAAAAAGATATTTAGTATTTCAAAAGTTTACAACACATTTTTTTTTTTATTTACAACAGTTTTTATATAAAAGTCTTCAAATTTTACTAGAATGTTCCAAATTAGGATGGAGTTGTTTTTTAGAATGTTCCAGATTAATTTTATGATTATTTTTAGGAATGATTAAAGTATTGCGTTCTTCTTTTTCTGTCAACCTCCCTTTCAACATTGACAAAATGGGGAAAAGCAAAATAATTGATCAAGACCTCCGTAAAGGTACTGTTGACCTTCATACAAAGGGACTTCATTATAGGGAAATATCTCGTCAGTTAAATGTGCCATTGAGTTCAGTTGGTACGATAGTTCGTCACTGGAAGACGTGTCATTCCATTCATCGCAGAAATCTCTGGTCGTCCTAGAAATTAACGGAACGTACGGCAAGAATATTGACGAAAAAAGCGGGCACCGAGACCTGCTTTACTTCTGGGAGGACTTAGGAGTAAGCGGAGCAAAAGTGGGTAGGGATACAATTAGTCGTTCACTTCGTCGATATGACATCTTTTCGAGGACTCCAAGGAAAAAAAATACTTGTTAAGTGAAAATATGTTCTTGCTAGACTAGATTTTGCAAACGTGCATTGTATCAAACCTGCAGCATTTGGGGAAAATGTACTTTGGTCAGATGAAAAGAAAATTGAAATTTTTGGGAGAAACGCTGTGGCTAAGGTCTGGAGAAAGAAGGGTACTGAATATTCGCCGAAGGATACTATCCCAACAGTATAATTTGGAGGCAGATCAATCATGATCTGGGTTTGCATTAATGCCCAAGGTGTAGGGAACATTGAAATAATAGAAGAGGGGATGAATGGAGCATATGATGGGGATATTTTGGAGATAAACTTACGTCGGAGTACGCATTCCCTGACCTTGAAACCAGGTTGGGTCTTTCAACAAGACAACGACCCAAAGCAAAGCTTATAAAATCATGGTTAGGTTCAAATAGAATAGACGTTCAAATAGAATAGACATTCAAATAGAATAGACATTCAAATAGAATAGACATTCAAATAGAATAGACGTTCAAATAGAATAGACATTCAAATAGGATAGACATTCAAATAGAATAGACGTTCAAATAGAATAGACATTCAACTAGAATAGACATTCAAATGGAATAGACGTTCAAATAGAATAGACGTTCAAATAGAATAGACATTCAAATAGAATAGATGTTCAAATAGAATAGACATTCAAATAGAATAGATGTTCAAATAGAATAGACATTCAAATAGGATAGACATTCAAATAGAATAGACGTTCAAATAGAATAGACATTCAAATAGAATAGACATTCAAATAGAATAGATGTTCAAATAGAATAGACATTCAAATAGAATAGACGTTCAAATAGAATATACATTCAAATAGAATAGACATTCAAATAGAATAGACATTCAAATAGAATAGACATTCAAATAGAATAGACATTCAAATAGAATAGACATTCAAATAGAATAGACATTCAAATAGAATAGATTTTCAAATAGAATAAACATTCAAATAGAATAGACGTTCAAATAGAATAGACATTCAAATAGAATAGACATTCAAATAGAATAGATGTTCAAATAGAATAGACATTCAAATAGGATAGACATTCAAATAGAATAGACGTTCAAATAGAATAGACATTCAAATAGAATAGACATTCAAATAGAATAGATGTTCAAATAGAATAGACATTCAAATAGAATAGACGTTCAAATAGAATATACATTCAAATAGAATAGACATTCAAATAGAATAGACGTTCAAATAGAATAGACATTCAAATAGAATAGACATTCAAATAGAATAGACATTCAAATAGAATAGATTTTTAAATAGAATAAACATTCAAATAGAATAGACGTTCAAATAGAATAGACATTCAAATAGAATAGACATTCAAATAGAATAGATGTTCAAATAGAATAGACATTCAAATAGAATAGACATTCAAATAGAATAGATGTTCAAATAGAATAGAAGTTCAAATAGAATAGACATTCAAATAGAATAGATGTTCAAATAGAATAGACATTCAAATAGAATAGACATTCAAATAGAATAGATGTTCAAATAGAATAGAAGTTCAAATAGAATAGACATTCAAATAGAATAGACATTCAAATAGAATAGATGTTCAAATAGAATAGACATTCAAATAGAATAGACATTCAAATAGAATAGGTGTTCAAATAGAATAGACATTCAAATAGAATAGACGTTCAAATAGTTCTAAAAGGGCAAAGTCAATCTCCAAATCTAAATCCGATTGAAACTTTATGGAGAGAGCTGAAACTGATAATTCAAAGAAGGAACCTGCATGAATTAAAGGATTTTTGCCATGAACAAT
>OZ038513.1:26222473-26267473 GCA_964036315.1 Acanthosepion esculentum
TTAAGTGCAAACGGTTGACAATGTGCCGAGCGTTTATTATAACGTTAAAAAATGATCCATTATGGAATGTTTTCCTCTACGTTATAATATGATGGTCATGCAAGCATTAATGCTTGAAAAACTGTTCCTTTATAGGCATTTCATTACTGAAGTATTCATAGCTGATTCTGTTCAGTGCCGGCTTTAATTTCTTAATATATATTGCTACTAAGATCTGTTGCTTGAATTTATTATTTTCTTGGTGTAGGATAGTTGTGTTCTCGATCAATCATTTTTATATTTTGAATGTGGACAGGAATGTTGTTGATGTCTAACCATACGTCCATTGCGAGACGTCTACAACAATATTCCTGCCCATATTCACAAAGGTTATTCGTGAGTATGAACGGATTCTGTTAAATATTAGCAGGCATAACGTCTGTAATTTATTCAGACATGCCTAAATACACGAATATATATATATACATCTCTCTCTCTCTCTCTCTCTTTATATATATATATATATATATATATATGTATATATATTGTTATGGTTCATGTTCCTTGTACCACGGTGATGGTCCAAGGTAGAACCAATGAAGAATAACTCGAACACAGGTATGGAATAACACAGATATATTACAAACAGAATATGTACAAAAGAAGTAGAAGTGTTAGTAATAACAATCAGATTTAGTTAGAGAGAACTATGTTGTCTCGAGCAGTATCACTATACCAATGTCTTACAGTAATCGTCTGACGCGACTCACTCTACTGCTTCCTCTTGAGGCTCAGTATTAATGGTGTACGGGATAGTCCAATACTATTATGGGTAAGTTCCCATAATACATATATATATATATATATATATATATATATATATATATATATATATATATATATATAACTTACAGACATTATGTCCGCTAATTTTTAATAAAATCCGTTCATACTCACGAATGCTAAAGGATGAGAGAAATGTGCTATAGCTGTTTAAATTTCTTTTATTTTCATTTCCCAAGTACTTTCGATCTTCTCGTGCAAGTGATACAAAACTATATGTTGTTCATTAATATAAATATTTATATAAAGATGTGCGTTGTATATATATATATATATATATATATATATATATATATATATGTGTGTGTGTGTGTGTGTGTGTGTGTGTGTGTGTGTGTGTGAGCAAAAATTCAGATATAAATAAAAAATATATCTGTAAATTGACAAAATGAATAAAGACAAAAAGCAAACTAATATTTTTTACCAACCCTTTTTACATCCTGTTTTTATCCATCAATTCCTCTGTTATACTAAAACAACTGGCAATGTCCATGCGAGTGAGCTTTTTATTCAATCTTTCGTGTTTTCTTTTCTGGACCTGAAATGTGCAATGATTGGAATAACGGGAATGTTTTTCCACGCACGTTGTGGCCTTGTTCATAGTTTCTTTCTTTTTCATTCCACCCACTCTCTCTCCTTCTCTCTCTCTCTCTCTCACACACACACACACACATATATATATATATATATATATATATATATATATATGTGAAGAAATATAGTCAAGATGTGCTATATTTATGGGATAAAGTGCTCAATATCAGAGATAGAGCGTGTGTAAATATAAAAGTGAACATAGAAGTCAACACTTAGAGGCGACAACCGATACTGATAAACTAGCCGTTAGAAAAAACAAATAAAGATAATCAATCCAAATAAATACATGAAGTAATAAACAAATTAAAAACTGTTCCCACCAAAATAATAGTTATAACAACTACAACAATCAACCCCAAAATTGAACAAATAGCTTTATCTTCCCAAACAAAAACAAAACTATTAAATAAGCTATATAAACAAATTTTTACTACGTTAATAAAAACACCGATCAAAATAAAAATAAATAAATAAATAAATATATAAGATAAGAAATAAAAATAAATAAAAACAAGCCAAATCATTTAACCCAAATAAATAAATAAACAAATAAATGACTTCCGGTAAAATAACCGCCAAAATAGACTACACACAATGCACCACTAACCCGTATATAAAAATAGCCGAGAAAAATAACAGCAATGGTGGCCTGACGATTGCATCTAGCATCTAGCATGAAACAGACTGTCGCCTCTAAGTGTTGACCTCTATGTTCACTTTCATATATATATATATATATATATATATATATATATATATATATATATATATGTATATATATATATACGTTATTAGAATGATTACTCATATTTGAAAGAGACGCCCCATTTTTATTTTTACTTTAAACTGTGTGTATTGAGACACCGCAATTTTGTTCGATGTGCTTTACCGCATAGCTACGAAGTTTTCCTTTTATGGAAATCATACTTCATCCCTAAGATATTTTTTTTCTTAGGGAGACCGTATCTACTCAATTTCATATCCGAAAGGTAAACAAATCAATTTCTAAAGATTTGTCTGACATCTTTATTACTTCAATCGTTATCCACATAAAAAATAAACTCCTGATTTCTATTTTAAACTCTGTGCATTATGTCTATCGGTCCACGCATTTAGCGAATCTCAATAAAGTAAATGCGCTCACCGGATTGGGAGTAAATTTGGTCCACTTAATAGCAAAAATTATCGAAGGACATCACATTTCAATAAATCTAAAATAATAGAAAGGTCGAATTAAAAATAACCTCATTAATTCCTGATATATATATATATATATATATATATATATATATATATATATATATATATATATAAAAAGAAAGAACAGTAAGATATATAATCCGGTGTTCTTAGAGATATTTTTATTTTTACACAATAGTACTCATTTTAAATTTACAGAGCATTAATATTATAAATTAACTGATTTAAAATATGTTTTTTTTCGCTACACAGTAATAACCATGTTTCAAAAATGGGAGCTAAAATCTTCGAATTTAATTTTGTTACTAAATTAAAGACATCAGTTCCATTTCCTCGTCAAGCGAATTTTGGAGTAATTTATTTTTTCAAATTTTCAGTTTTATAGGCACGGCAAAGATTCATAATTGAGTGTTTCCAAGGATACATAGAAATCCACTCATCTAGTTCAATGTCTAAAAATTCTTGAAGCTGTATCCGTAAAACAATTGAAACCTAACCTGAATATAATAAACTATGAAATCTCCACAAATATTCTTAAATGCTTATAATTTATAACAGAAGCCATTGGTTTATACCAACGGCTTCCCATACTTAGTACATCCCGTTGTCCCTCTCGCGTGGTCATGTGTGACGTCACGAGCTGCGACACGGTTTTCGCTTCCGCATCTCGTATACACGAGTTTGTCATTGCTTTGAAAGTTTTCATGCAGCAAGGGTGGACTATCATTGTTGTTTCGTCCGTGTGTTGTTTGATATATTGAAATTGTTATCTTTGATAATGGCTTATGAAAGCCGAATGCTTAGATTGGATTTAAACATGTGTCAATATGGTGTTTTCCTTTCGTCTTTCAACGATAATGTGATTAAGCTTATCAGACAATACGAAAGGAACTTACTTAAAATAAATAGACATAACTTGTCTATATTATTTAATGAAACATGCATTAATATATATATATGTGTGTGTGTGTGTGTGTGTGTGTGTGTGTGTGTGTGTGTGTGTGTGTGTGTGTGTTTGTGTAAAAATCCGTGGGTAAGTAACCCAAGTGAATCCTAATAATATAAAATATTAAAACTGATCCACAAATAGAGCTCAGTATATTTATTACAGAGCATATATAAATAATGAAATTCAAAAATACCACATCTGAATGGCTATTTCGCGCCGCCAGTGATTGTAATCACTAAGAAAGTTAGGTAAAATAAAATAAATATGAAGCCTAACTTTAAAACGAAAATTAAATAAGAAACCGGAAGAAAAAAAGGGTGAAAAAGACGACAAACAATGGAAACCTGTTCTAAAAAGTAAGGAAAGAGAAAGACAGGGATAAAAAAAGAAAAGAAATAAGAACAAAGTAGAGATGGGTCTTTTCTTTCTATGTGCCGTGTCCTTTCCATCTCTCTCCTTTGCAGCTCTCAACAAGTTCTTTCTCTCTGCTTCCTCCCCCAGGCCACGTTCTGTCATCCACTTGCTTAAAGCCGCTAGGTATGTCATGCGTTGTTTTCCCTTGTCTCTCTTTCCCTCTATTCGACCCGTGAGTATCAGATTCTCCAGGCCCTCCTTCCTCATTATGTATCCCAGGAACTTCCGCTGTCTCTTCCTGATGTTAAGTATAAGCCTCCTCCTTGTTTGCATCCTCTCCAAGACTTCATCGTTGCTCACACGCTCGGTCCAAGATATCCTCAGCATCCTCATGTAGAACCACATCTCCGTCGCCTTGAGTCTCGTCTTCACCTTTGAGGAAATCGTCCAATATTCGCTGCCGGAAACAAGGGCAGATGTCGCGTAACAGCTCGGTATTCTTTTCTTCGTTACCAAAGAAATCCTCCTGTCTCGCAATACTCTGCCCAGCTTTTGGAATGCGTCCTTGGCTATCCCAATACGTCTACGGATCTCAGTGTCGTATTTACCGTCCTCTGTCAGAACGCTTCCCAGATATTTAAACTTCCGAGACTGCTTGATTCTAGTTTTCCCGACCTGCAAATTTCATTTCGGGCTCATCCTTTTACTGATGCGCGTGCATTGTGTTTTTTGTAGTTTATGCTTAGACTTTTTTTTCTCAGTCTCCGTCTTTAGCTTATGTAGGAGGTTTTGACATTTCTATTCCGTGTCTGCTATCAGTACCATGTCATCTGCGTATCTTATGCTGTTAAGAGTGTGGCGGCCATTGGTAAATTCCGGTAGGGTTTCCAATTCTCTCAGATTGCCCCGTTGTATAGGTTGAACAGGTCAGCTGAGAAGGCACATTCTTACCTGACGGCCCTTTCCATTTTTGTATATTCGCTGAACTCATTCCCTATGTGCATGCATGCTGTTTGCTGCAAGTATAGCTTCTTGATTATTCTGATATCTTTCCCGAATATATCATGGTTGCTGAGCAGTTCCATCAAATCCTTGTGGCGTATTTTTTCGAGGCTCTTTGCATAGTCTATGAAACATAGAGATGGGTACAGAAGGAATAAAGAGTCGAGAATCTAGATGAAAGTTTAAAGACGATTGTAAATTTAACATGAGAAAAATTAACCTTCACACACACATGCACACACACACACACACACACACATATATATATATATATATATATATATATATGTGTGTGTGTGTGTGTGTGTGTGTGTGTGTGTGTGTGTGTGTGTGTGTGTGTGTGTTAGGAGAAAGGTTATTTAAAAAAGTGATAAGGAAAAGAATTAAACGCGTAAGTGTTAGGTGATAAATCATAGTGCGTGGCTGAAAAATATTTCATATAATTTGAAATACATACATATATATATATATATATATATATATATATATTCTGGCGAATTCTTTTTTGGATTTTATCAAGAACCTCTAAATATATACCAAGAGCAGCGGGCCATATTTGGCCGCAATACTCAAAGCATGGAAGAATGTTAGACTTATAAATAGGTAAGATAGATTCTCTTTTCCACTTCATATCAGTAGAAAATATTAACCCGAGAAGATGCAACGTTTCATTCTCCTGGAGGTTAGCATGCTGATGAAAGGAAGAAAGAGGTCTCTCAGATCTTTTATAGAGAGCTTGCTTATGACAACCGAACCAGATCCAAACATTTACTTTTGAGATTTAGTGGCACATGTCACTTGTTCGTGTGGATGCTTCGCTTTCCCACTAAAACATTTTCTTTATTGGTTGATTTATCAATATATATTTTCCTTTTGTTATCTTATGTTCTTGTCTTCTATTTTCTGCAAAACTTCAGCTGTGTTATCACCCCATAATTCTTCATACTAGACTTTTTCAATGCGATAATTTTATTAGGTTTTGTTTGAGTCGCCATATTTAACTAAACTACAAACAATGAAACAAAAGAAGCCTTATCCAAAATTTGAAACTACTTTTACGAATAGGTATGTTTAAATTTATGTTTACATTACGGGTAACATTTTATATTTAAATAATACGTAAATACTCATGCCACGCCCGCTATACCTATTAATCTATTTACCTTGAGCTCCTTGATAAAATCAACAGAAGAATCAGCAATATCATCGGTGCTAATCTGGTAACTCGGCTTCAATTATTTCCTCTTCGGCGTAAGGTGGTCTCTCTGTGCCATTTCTATAAATACTTTCATGGTAATTGTTCGGATGTGCTCTTCGCTATGGTACCTAGAATTTTTTAAAAAATTTAAGCGCAGTAGTACACTGGCGTCGAGATTTCATCAGTTTACAGTTGTGTTGGCTAGATGTACCTTAAGTTCTATGTTAACAGTTTCTTTTCCAGCACTTCTCGCTTGTGGAACTCACTTCCGGCTCTATGCTTTCCAGCTAACTTTAATCAGCAAAAATTTAAATGCAAAGTCAATCGATACCTACTGTCCTCCTGATTACTCTTTTCTCTTCCCGCTCTTTAGTAATGTTTCTGTTCCTAATTATCCCATACCCGTTGTGTCTTAGTGGCTTTAATGCCTTGCCTCTGGTGAAAACGATTAAAAAAAAGCTAGCAAGCTATCTTTTGTGAGCTGAAAGTATAATCTTTTAAAACAATTATTTTTAAATTATTTTTATTATCAAGTGCATCATTTTGTTGGCGTTAGCAAAAAAATAAAAATTTATTAAGAGCTTCAAAGTACAGGAAATTGTTGAGAGCCATAATCGAAGAAGAAGAAGCCAATTTGCAATGAGCAATATTATTTATTCTAAAGTTAATTGACATGAGCCAGGTTTACGGCCACATCACGTTAAAACGCCGATTCCATTAAAATCGGCAGTTAAGCAACGTTTTGCCTGACCAATACAGTTTGAAGGTAAGAGGGCCAGAGAAAAGCAACGGATAACCTACCTGGCGAGCTTGAGTGAACGGATGGCGAGGCAGGGTTTGGAAGATATGGCAAAAAGGCAAAAGCTATTAAGAACTACAAAGGATTGGAGATTGTGGAGAGCCTTGATCATCAACGTCCTGAAGAGACGCGGCACATAGAAGAAGAAGAATGGAGAAAGGGAGTCATGAATATAATAGGTATGTTTCAATTTATATTTAAGATAAGCAACAGCGAGCCTGGTCAGTACCGAGATGAGTAATGGCTAGGAATACCTGGTACTGTAAGCTTGGATATGCAGGTGATGTAATGGATAACGGCTAAGAATTTTGAAAATCGAAGACCTGGGTTCCAGTTCCAGTCGGGTTCGTTATGTTCGCTTACGCGCAAATACCCTTGAGAAAGTTACGAATCTACCTCTTTTCCCTCCAGCTATGGTTTAATTAGTGTTTTGGCCTTGTTAGGGTCAGAAATAAAGACACAAGAGAGGAATTGAGTTAAATAAATATATTAACAGAAACAGTAATACAAACATATACAAACGAGAGTGTTACAGCAAGAATGTCCGGTTCGACTGTCAGAGCTGACTGCTGGAAACTTCCCTCTCCAAAAGGCAGTACCTGCTCCTATTTATAGCTGGGAGAGTCCATTCGTGCGTGGGTAAATTACAAAATGTTACAAAATCAAATGAGGGATGAAGACTTACAAGAAATTAGATTAATCATAGCAAATTGTTTTTTCAATTTAATTTTTTTTTTTTTTGACAATATATGCCATACCTTCAGCTTCATTATAATATATATTGATTGTCCTTTTACTATAGAAAATGTATTGCTGGTAATTTTACTATAATACTATATTTTTTATACTTTCTTGGTATTCTTTTTATTTAGCTTAAGTTTTGGGGGTTCCTATCTGCCCATAGCTGATACCCTAACAGGTGCTACCACCCCAGGTCACGGTGAACATTTAGTTAACAACAGTTAAGAGGTGGTTCCAGATTCCTGAAAAACTCCAATCTACCGGATGAAGGTTATCGTCCTAGCCAGGACGATAATAATAATAATAATAATGATAATAATAATAAAACTGGGCATATTAGTTATTTATTTGGCTGTTTTGTTTAGCGGCATATCAACACCTCTATGGGTTATTTAATGCCAAAATTTAAATATGAAAATTCAAACTTTATAATTAATCAAGAGAATGATATTATTTCATAATTAACTTTTAATTACATAGCTGCAATTTTTTCTCAAATAATCTTACAAAATCAAACTAGGGATGAAGACTTGTTTCACCTTACAAGAAAGATTAACCATACTAAACTGTTCTTTTTTTTAATTTTTTCAAAATGTATGTCATATTTTCAATTTTACAATAAAATTTATTAACTTTTTCTATAAAAATGTATTGTTGGTCCTTTTGATATAAAAAAATTATCGGTGATAGTTTTATTATAAAGTGTAAAGTGTTCGTAATTCTGCTATAAAATGTAGTTAGTAATTTTACAATAAAGATGTTGGTATTTTTTTATAAATGTATTGTTGGTAATTTCACTACAAAAATTTACTGTTAGTCATTTTTACAAAAATATATTTGCTGGTATATTTACCATAAAAATGTTTTTTTTTGTATAAGGTCTTTCATTAAGACGGATCAAAGTCAGCAGTAAATTAATCAGTGTTACTGGTGAAAATTTATTTATTTCTCTATTGGATCATGTCATGGCAATTATGAGTGAAAAATAATATCGCCCAAATGTCCGTCAAGGCTTCAGCGGCGCACCTCCATTCGATGGTCAACATTTTTGATGACGTCTCTGCATAGTTGCTCCTCGATCTCACCAATATACCTTATTATCTCATCCTTCAGCTGTTGAATTGTTGTTGGCTTGTTGGCATAGACCTTACTTTTAAGATGACACCAAAGGAAGAAATCTAGAGGCGTCAAGTCGTAGTGGCCAATTGACTTCGCTCTTTCGAGAGATGATGCTACCTGGGATCACATTGCATTTCTGTTTGAACGTCCATTTTCGGAATAGGCTTCGATAACTTTAACACGTTGTTTGATTGTTAATCTTTCCATGGTTGAAATTGCCAAAGACATAAGTTGTTAAATCTGAAAGAAAAAGAAATAAATTATTGGGCGCTTAAAATTAATTCGCATTTAAAATCGGTCTAAATTATTGGAACACCCTTTACTTTCTTAGTATTTGGTGGTTCGTTATTTGCTAATACAATAATCTTAGGTATGAAAATGTGCGTCTCGTATTCTAAAAGACATTTCTAACATAATATTACAAATGCAGACAACACTTCTCATTTAGCTTATCATATACGTCACATATTTTCTGTGTTTTATGCTCGCAGACAGGTGCTGTGCATATTGCATGAATAGACTGCATTGCAACAGTTATAAATCAAGGAATAAATATTTTAATACTAAATTTCACTTAGTACATGGCATGAGAGCCATGCAATGTAGAGAGTTACAATGAAAAGTGTAATATTAAATGGAGGGTTCATATGAGAAAGTCGTAGAAAGAGAAGATTATAAAGATAGGGGAGAAAGATGCTGATTGGCATTTGACTTAAAAAAATTAAAATGGAAGTGTTCAGGAAAATATCCAGGTGAGAATATATTCAATAAAGTTAATTTTTCTTTTACTAAATTTTACCTAATACAAGGCAAGAGAGCCAGTCAAGATAGAGACTTACAGTCGAAATGATAATGTCGAATGAAGTGGCTGATATGAATGTAAGAGAAAGTTGTAGGAAATGTAGATGATGAAGTTAAAGCGGTAAGAAGACTACTCACGGCTTGAAGAGGTTGAGATTAAAATATACAGGAAAGTACCCAGGCGGGAGTAACAGTTCTTGGGAATAGGTTTTTCTGGGTGGAACTTTCTTCCTGACTTTGGAACACGGAAGAAATTCGAAGACAAAACTGTGAAGAGTACTCCCACAACGATTCATTCCTAAAACCAAAAGCAAAAGACATTAATGTCGTATAGCGAGCAATCAGTGACACAGGCTGAACGTTTTTCGTACCGCATCTTCGTTGTCATACATTTATATGATTATGGTACAATTTAAGAATATTTTATTTTACAGCATTTGCCTTTATTTGGTTTTGCTCAACAACGTTAAAACGAAAAGATGTTTAACAAAACAGTATTGAGTCTCTACTCTATTCTGACGTCATAAATCTCAACACATGGAATAGCGTTTAAGTTAATATAACAAAGCCTTCCTTTGATAATGATTGTGATTCTCACTACGTACCCGATACTTGTAGTCATATGCTGATGCGGACTACATAAGATATATCTACGATATTTCCGTAGCATACGATATTTTAATTCTTGGATGTTTCGCTGCCATTCAACGCATCGTGCCCAAGATTGGATTGCTTTTGGTTGTTTTTGTTTAGCGGCATATCAACACCTCCATGGGTTATTTCATACAGAAATCTAAATATGAAAATTCAAACGCTATAATTAATCAAGAGAATGACATTATTTCATGATTAAGTCATAATTACATCGCAGCATTTTTTATTTTTACAAAATCAAATGAAGAGTGAAATCGCTTCACTCCTTACAAGAAAAAAGATTAATCATAGCAAATTGTTTTTTTTTTTTTGTTTGTTTTTTTAAAAGTTATGTTTTCAATTTTACTGTAAAATGTATTGTCATTATTATAAAATCTATTGTTGGTCATTTTACTATAAAAATCTTTTGTTGGTATTTTTTTTTATAATTCTACTATAAAATGTATTGTTGGTAATTTTGCTGTAAAGATTTATTGTTAGTAATTTTCCTGAATATCAGGTGGCCGGAAGTCGTCTCCAACGACCAACTCTGGGACAGAACCAGACAAGCCCCAATCAAGATTGTCATCAAGAAACGCAAATGGGGATGGGTCGGCCACACACTCCTCAAACCTGCTTCTAGTGTCACCAGACAGGCCGTTGAATGGAATCCACAAGGGAAGCGAAAAGTTGGTCGACCAAAACAGACTTGGAGCAGAAGTGTTGACGCAGAGGTGAGGGCAACCGGCACGACATGGGCCGAGCTGAAGAGGATCTCCCGGAACCTCGTCCGTTGGAGAGGTGTTGTTGCGGCTCTATATTGCCCAAGGAATCAAGAGGCGTGAAAAAAAATTATTATAAAATGTATTGTTAATTTTTCTATAAAATGTGTTGTAGGAAATTTACTGTAAAATATATTGTATTTTCGTATAAAAATATATTGTTGGTCGTTTTACTATAAAATTTTACTATTGTTATTTTTTTTATGAAAATGTATTGCTGGTATTTTTACTATAAAAATGTATTTTTATACTTTCCTTGGGGAGGTAACTATTTGCCCATAGCTGGGACTCTAACAGGTGCTACCACCCCGGGTCTAGTTGGGCCTGAGAATGACAGCAATCAAGAGGTTGTTCCAATATACCGATCAGAGTCCTTGCTGCTGGATGTAGTTTATCGTCATAACCAAGGCTATTCCTTGCTGTGCGTGTGGGAGGGGGTACACCTCTTTAGAAGTCGCCCTATTGTACAGCCCCAGTGGACAGGACGGTCCAAGGTTGGTAGGCGGACAGAAAAAAGTGAGACGGTCAATGTACGCAACAGTCTGATTTTCCATTTCAGGCAGATGTTTTTGATTTTAGTTTTGCGACAGCTGTGCTGCTCATAAAACAATGTCTATTCTGGAACCCTCTTCACTGATAATCGAGACCCGCCTTTCTTAACCGGTGCGCCCAGAAAGGTAACCAGGTGCGCCCCACGTTAATAGAAGAGTAATTAATGATTTTTTTTTAATATTTAAAAATGTATATTTCTTTTAAAAAGTGAGATAACAAGCATATGGCTTCCGTGGCTAAGTCAAGTCTTTGTCATTTGATATTTTAAACTGGGTGCTAAATTCCTTAATTTTCTTAAGGAGTGGATAATCCTTTCCTTTTTTGCCTTTCTCGAGGGATTTAAATCAGTCATCATCGGCCTCTAATAAAAAAATTAAAAAATAGCAGATTCTTCATAAACCCCTTTAAATGAAAGCTGTTAATCTTTTTGGTATGCTAAAACCAAAATATCATATTTTCAAATTTCATGACAAATTTATCATTATAAATATTTAAAATCTGCTCTAGAGTTTTGGTTATTTTGCAAGATCGCCCTGAATAAATAAAAAAATAAAAAACGGTTGAAACACACTAATCTAGTCAATATATTTGAATTGACTCAATATTTTAAGTTCCTGAGCATCGATATTTAAATTGTTTTATAGCCCACTATCATTGTTCGAAGCTAGTTTCTTATTTTTTTGCTTTTGATTGATTTCTTTCCTTTTTTTTTACGGCTTATCAACCTTTGGAGGTTATTTGAATCTAGATAATATTTTTAGATCGTAAGTAAGATTCTAAAGAGATAGGGGTCAGAATCCAGACTTGGCATACACCGACAGATATATGGGACCACTTTTCCACGAAGATAATTTTGATTGATTTCTTTTTTTTTTACGGCTTATCAACCTTTGGGGGTTACTTAAATCCAGATAATATTTTTAGATTGTAAGATCTTTTTTAGATAATAATGATTTACTGATAAAGTCCTACTAATTAACCCATAGCTAGGGGAGACGAGGTGGATTCATAACTTTTCCAAGGTTATTTGTGCGTAAGTGAATTTAACGACCCCGACTTGAATTGGAACTCGGTTTTCCAATTTCCAATTCCGAGCCGTTATCCATGTTATAATACTCGTATCAACTCGCAGTTCGGGTTAATAATATACCAAAGGAAAACACTGGGGCACAAGATTAGTGAAATGGCTGGTTAATCACGTGGATTAATAATAAAATACTATCGAATATCGTAGTTATTGCAACATTCTAGTTTATATCGCCATTGCTGCTCTTCTTATAGTAAATGAAAGAGGCTATGTTCAAAAATTAGTGTAGCGAAGGTTGGTCGTCTTTCTACAAAACCAGTCGATTAGACCACCCGCACACCCAAATTTACAGCACGCTATTTTCAAGCGGTCACCAATCTAATTAGTGACGGGTTTGACTTTGCTTAACTCCGGTAATCGTAATCGTAAGAGAACCGTTGTTTCAATGTCATATGGCCCTAATCCACCGGTGGGATAGTAGTGCACTGCTTGCCGTATCGTTTTTTTTTTTTTGTTTTGTTTTTTTTTAAGCAATTCACCCCAAGCAAGACGGGAGTGCCACTAGCACGCAAGGGGTTACAGAGGTTTGAGAACAAGAGTAATGAGGCGTGTTTGAGGAAAAGATACAGCGAAGCACAGGGAACAAGATCAAGGTATCAGATGTCGATTGACGTTGCGCTTGAATATTTGAAGATTATAGTTATCAGGGAAGTAAGCAAGAAGAAGGGAGTTCCACAGACAAGAAGTGCGAGAGAAGAAGCTGTTTGAGTAGGAGAGACGGTTACATTTAACCGTTTCGTGAGTGAACGGGTGGGATCGAGATGCCATCCTAGTAGTTGGATAAATTCATGCAGTCTGGGAACCAGTGAAAGTAGCTCGTCGGAACAGTTGCCATGAAAATACATGTAGTAGAGACAGATGAAGCCACAGTACGTCTATGAGAACGCGTCTGTAGATGAGATGCCAGATCAGGACCTGTCGCCTTGCATATTCGTCTCTAGATTTTGTCGTGGACCTCGAGACTAACAGCAGGGGCACCAGACCATATATGGCAGATGCAAGTATTGATGGTTAATTTATAGATTTAGCGTGAAAAATGCTGTGCACAAAAGGTACATACCAGAAGTTTTGAGACTTTTTCAGGAGAAACACTTATTAATTTCAAAGAAGTACAAAACTCTCATCTCCTTCAAAGTCGGAATCCTCTGACTTCAATGCACTTGCTTTATCTCTCCGGCCACTCCGTAAAGACTCCATGGAAGTCCGCCAAAGTAAAGGCGTCCAAGACCCGTGTCACAGCCTCCTGCATCTTCTTAAGGTTCTTAAAATGACGACGCCTGAGGTTCTCCTTCAGTTTGTGTAACAACCAAAAGTCACAGGGAGCCAGATCTGGATTGTAGGGAGCGCGAGGGAAAAGTTTGATGCTATTTATTTCTTGAGATACGAGGTGCTTTATGGAAGATTTGAGACATTTTCAGGAGAGACATTTATTCGTTTCAGAGAAGTACACGACTCTCATCTCCATCAAAGTAGGGATTCTCTGACTTCAACGCACTTTCTGTAGCGCTCCAACCACTTCGTGAAGGCCCCATGGAAGTCAATCAAAGTGACAGTTTCCAGGACCCTTGTCACAGCCTCCGTCATTTATTCAATGTCTTCAAAATGACATCACCTGAGGTACTCTTTCAGCTTGGAGAATAAACAAACGTCACCGGGAGAAAGATCTGGACTGTTGGCGGGGTGGGGGATAGTTTTGATGCCCATCTCCGCAAACACAAAACGCTATTGCTTTGCGTGCTTCCAAATTATCTTCACATCAGCTGTGACAAGCAGTGTTTACTAGGGTGTGTTCACAGAGCTGTTACAAACGTCTCCTTCAATCTGGAATAACAAAAGTTTGCAGGCCAACTTATACTAAAATTACAATAATCTACGACAAATCTAACTACCTCTCAAAAATAAAGAACTCCGGGGTGCAGCTCATATATGGTAAGGGTAATATTAGCCGTTTCCCTACAAGGAAACATATGACATTCATTGACTGAGCAACCAGCACTGCTTTCGGTTGAAATTTATAAAATCTTTCTCGTAAAACAATTTTTTAGAAAAATAGATCTTTCATGGCCAGTCGCTGTTATCACTCTTTCCAGTGATAATGGGGGTTTCCTTCTTAAAGTTTTGTTTGAAATAGTGTGGAATGTTAACACTTTGATTATGTCATTATTTTCTCTTCAATTTATATGCGGTATCCATTTTAGTTGTTGCTACAGCTGGAAGTTTACAAGTGATGTGAATTCTATTATTTGGTACCGTTCTTTGTTTGTGATTATGTAGCGCCAGTCAACAATTTTCGAAGAAGCGTTGTCCTTGCCAAGATCCTCAGATTTAATTCGCTGAGAGCATTTTTCGTCATTTGTCTTAGGAAACGATTGCATACAGCTAACAGCTTAGATATGAACGTCTTTGGCGCTATACATGACTTCCATTGAAAATCTAAGTATAGCTTGAATGCTTTATTCATGATAAGCCTCTTCATAGACAATAATCTGCCCGTACCAAAATAGCTGATGTAGAAAAACCCCGTACTCATTAATGTTTACGTAGTACCGGGTTAAAAGCTGAAACCGAAGTTTTTCTTTCTTGCTACGCAGAACCAATGCTTGATAACTAGTAATTTCCAAGCACACATGCTGAAAAATTGTGTTGACCCCAAAATGCATATTCTGTGATAAATATCCGAAAACAATTGACCGTCTTATATCAGGTTGAATGGTATTGGCACCCACTGAATATAAAACATGGCCCGATAGAGAGAGCCAATATCTGTAGAGAAAATATGCAACTTTTACCCGTAGGAAACTAGTATGAACATAACCCAGACAGAGCCTGTGATAGTTGTATGGAATTTTATAATACACGCAGACAAGGAACAAAGCTAATCCCCCTGACCTCGTGGTCAAAGATCACTAAAACAGAAGGTGCTTTCTTATTGACATGGCAGATGGTGATGTATCTTTGAAGATCTTCAAAAAATTATAAAAATACAAGGATCTTGAAGTAGAAATCTCAAATAATGTGACACATGAAGACATCAATGATAACAATAAGTGTTAATATTCATGAAACAAACATTTTTTATATGATGTCATCTTGGGAAATTTGAAATTGGTTTCATCAAACGAGAAAAATCTGGTTTCATGATTTCCAGTCAGCTTTAGTCTTCAAAAATTTAAATACAATGTCAATCGCTATATACTATCTTCCTGATTACTCTTCTTTTGTTCTTGCTCTTCAGTAATGTTTCTGTTTTCTAATTCTTACACACATAGTAACCCTTCGAATTAGTGGCTTTACTGCCTTTGCTTACTATTTACTTATTCAAAAAAAAAGCAGGATTATTAAAGGACATGATACACACTATCACTGCCTTCATTTCAATTCCAGTTTAATTTTGAATCCTACTTCTTGGACATCTTTTTTAGCCAATTCACCTAAACAAGGTGATAAAGCCCCCAAGAATCAGGAGGTTAAAGTGAGTGAAAGAGAAGAACTTAATGAGAAGTAAGGAGAGGACAATAAAAGAAAAACAATACTCTTTATCAGTAATACACAAAAACTGAATATTTTACAGACAATACCAACTGAGTCTAGTAACCATTACTTCTGCTTATACAGAAAGGTCTGTCGTGACTTACTGAAAATCGCTTCTAGGTTCCTTAAAGTAGTAATCAGAATGTGATCTCTACAGAACTGAAAATATATCCTTACGGTACAACAAAGAACACTGACGATTTTGCATAACGGATGTAACGGTAGACATTTGCAAATTATGTTGTTGACCTTTTCTGATATACGCCAGAATATGCTGAATAATTCTCTTTTGAAGAAGCTGAGTGGTAATGCCTTTGTAGTCAGCTACACGCATAGGCATTCGTAGAATAGCCGAAAAATAAAACGTTGGAACACTAGTAGAGATTTGTTTATCAAACCTCGCACTAGTTTCACCAATCTACGGCAATCATAAACAGGACATTTTCCAAACTGCAACATTTTATCTAACAAAACTGCACAATCTTGGCATTAATGTTCGCTTGCACAGAATCTAAATGGTAGCCATTCTCACAAAATATTTCCTTGTAGAATCTAATTCTTGTTCCAATTTATTAGAAGAAAAAACAATAAGGTTCTTTGAACGGAATTCTTTACCAAATTAATACTATTCAGGAAGACGGAATGTAGCGATTGAGATTGCATTTCAATTTTTGAAGATTGTAGTTGGCAGGGAAGCAAGAAATCGGTAGTTCCACAGGTGAGAAATGCGAGAATCTAGTTCAACACTAAAACGGTGAAACCTAGGTGCCAATCTAGTAGCACGCTTAAGTTTTATGCACTAAGGAAAAAAAGCACGTCAGAACAGATGCCATGAAAATATTTTTAGAAAAGACAGAGGGAAGCCACGTCACGTCGGTGAGAATGTGACTGACGTTGAGATGCCAATTCAGGATCGATTTCTTTAAATGTTTTCAAGAATAGAGCATGATGAATTTTTTGATTCAAAATCATTCTTTTGCCAACTATGAATACCTATATCATCAGCATCATAAACGCCTCATCCTCTGTATATTGGCCTCGGGAGGGGAAGCAGTATCGCACTTTTTTATTGGTAGATTCATTTGAGGTGCTCGCTATATCACAAATGATGGCGTACTATTGTTACTGCACATTACAGTATACCATAAATGGTAACCCAATCAAGCTAGCAGAATCGACTTAGCAATCCACTCTCGTCCCACTCCAACTGCACATTCTACTCCCTCCTTTAGCTAGTAATTCTTTTCAACACTGCCTGATGATTGAATGTTGATTAATTTATTAATTATATATATATATATATATATATAAAGAAAAAGAAAGAAACGAAGAAAGGGAGGATGAAAAAAAGAAAGAAAGAAAGAATGAATGAATGAAAGAATGAATGAAAGAAAAGAAAAGAAAAAAGGAAAAGCAAAAACTTTTGAAAACAAGTTACATATTAAGAAAGAAAAAAAGTAAAGATTACAGAAAACCGTTATAAATAACCTAAAAAAGTAAAGAAAAAAAAAGAAAGAAAAAACAACACAAGAAAGAAAGAAAGAAAGAAAGAAAAGAAAGAAAGAAAAGAAAGAAAAACAAAAACGTATGAAGAAAAAAAAAAGATAATAATAAAAGAAAGAAAAAGTAAGAAAAACATCTTCGTGAAATACCCTACTTGGTAAATCTGGGTGAAATACAATCTTCATATATATATATATATATATATATATATATATATATATATATATATATATATATATATATATATATATATATATATATATATATGACAGAAACCTTGTGGGGTATTTATTGTGTGTGAGGTGGCTATCATGCCAGCCTCGTAAATCTGCCTAAGGTTTTTATTGTGGATATATTTTATATACAGTTTCTTTCATATATTAAGTTGTCTAGCAAGATTAATGCTTGACAAACGTACCGATAAGATATATATATATGAATATATATAAATATATATATATATATATATATATATATATATATATATATTGGACAAATCTATGACAAAGTCGGGAAAAGGTCTGTTCATATCCATCCATCTATCTATCTCTCTATCTATCTATCTATCTATCTATCTATCTATCTATCTATCTATCTATATTTCAGTTTGTTCATATTTATCTATCTATCTATCTATCTATCTCAGTCTATTCATATCTATCTTTCTATCTATCTATCTGAATCCATCCCAATTTATCCATTCTTTTTAATGACATCTGCTTACTGCCATTCGAATTTAATTATTTCCTAGATTACCAATTCGGCAAGAAATCATTTAGTTCGACGACGCTTTACACACTTCCTGGCTGAAGTAAGTTTTTGTGCACAATTACCGTTTGAAAATCCTAAATATTTAGGCTTTTTTGTGGTTTGCTTTCTCCCTACTGCATCATCCTTGCCTTTACTGTTGATAAAAGCGAAAAACTAATTAAAGCTGTAGTAAAATGCACAACAACGATATCAGTAGTCCTAACTAATTATAATAGTACTCACTATAATAATGACATCTCACCAACAGAAGAAAGAGGCAAACAAATGAAAATAGAAGGAAGGAAGGAAGGAAAATTTGTTGATAAGCAAGTTAAGTAGAAATAGAGAAATGACAGGAAAACGAAGAAAGTATCGAGCAAGCCGTTAAATGAAACCAAAGGAAGGAAATAAAATAGACTTGGAAAGTATTGAATATAATAAGAAATGGATAAGAAAGAAAGAAAGAAAGAAAGAAAGAAAGAAAGAAAGAAAGAAAGAAAGAAAGAAAGAAAGAAAATGTAAAAAGATAAGACGGGATGAAAAATAGAAAAGACAGAAAGAAAGAAAGAAAGAAAGAAAGAAAGAAAGAAAGAAAGAAAGAAAGAAAGAAAGAAAGAAAATGTAAAAAGATGAGACGGGATGAAAAGAAAGAAAGAAAGAAAGAAAGAAAGAAAGAAAATGGAAGAAGATGAGACGGGATGAAAAGAAAGAAAGAAAGAAAGAAAGAAAGAAAGAAAGAAAGAAAGAAAGAAAATGGAAGAAGATGAGAAGGGATGAAAAAATAGAAAAGCAATAAAGAAAGAATGAAAGAAAGAAAGAAAGAAAGAAAGAAAGAAAGAAAGAAAGAAAGAAAGAAAGAAAGAAAATGGAAGATGAGACGGGATGAAAAAATAGAAAAGAAAGAAAGAAAGAAAGAAAGAAAGAAAGAAAGAAAGAAAGAAAGAAAGAAAATGTAAGAAGATGAGACGGGATGAAAAAATAGAAAAGAAAGAAAGAAAGAAAGAAAGAAAGGTGTTCAAAAAACAATAAAAACGAAAGAAAATGAGAAAAGGATGAAAAGAAAGAAAGAAGATCAAGCAAGAAAGGAACGCACGAAGTATGCAGAAAAGAAAGACAATGAGAGAAATAAAAGTAAAGCAAGATTACGCAGAAAAAGAAAAAAACAAAAAGACATGTAAGAAAGGGAAGCTAAAACGCATGAAGAACAGAAAGATAAGATGAAAAAGAAAGATACACTAATGAAACATCACAAGAAGATAAAAAGAACGGAAGAATAAAGAAAGAAAAGTAATATTAAAAGAAATCAAGAAGGGAATAGAAAAAGAAGGAAATAGTAAAATGGCAAAAGGAGAAAGAAAAGAAAGAAGGCAAAGAGAAAGAAAGATAGAAAATATAAGTCAGCAAGAAAGAAAAAGATAAGAATTAGAAACAATAAAGAAAGTCTCGAAGACGCTTAAAAGAACGGCACAAATTGAAGGATACAAAAGAATGCTAAAAAAAGTTCGACCGAGTTCTTAAAATATAACCAAATGACCAAAGAACAGAATTTGGTGGCAAGAGCTCCTTCTTTTCAGCACCCGTCTTATAGGAACGATGCCAACACAAAAATACTGACTCGAGAGGAAACACAAAGTCAACGAGATCATAAAGAAGCCTGAACGTATTGTTATGTTTTTCTGTAAGTAGTGTGCAAAGGTAGACGCTAACAGAAACGGTAGGTCTGTGTAATAGAGCACTAACTCCTACTAACAAACGACTCTATGGGTGACGGTACCACGAACCAAAGAACTAATAACTTCGGTTGCATTTTCTGTTCGTTAGTGAAGAAGCATATCGCTCGGTTGAGTGGCTGCTGGCTTTAACTGGTATTTATTCTTTCGTGTCGGGCCAGTAATATTAGTTGTTGCGGCAATCGGCTTCTGTTGAGATCATGTACGTTCGGTGAACACGCTAGAAGAAGAAGAAGAAGAAGAAGAAGAAGAAGAAGAAGAAGAAGAAGAAGCATGAGAAGAAGAAGAAGAAGCATGAGAAGAAGCAAAGAAACAGTGAGGTTGCAAAGTATAGAGTCGACAGCAGAAGAGGAAAAACTCGGGCGATTTGACATGGAGAATCGACACGACTACTACTGCTCAATACTCGAACTGCTATTCCTACCTTCTCGTAGAGCAGCGGTTAACACGCTGATGCAAGAAGACATCAATCAGCAATTTACCCACTAGCGCTTAGTTCTTCCACAATCTCGTGCCTGATTAAACGAAGAAACTTCTGTTTACCACCTTAGGGTAGCAATTTCATTTTACATATATTTACTATTGTTCCCTCCGTACAAGGCATAAGAGCCACTCAAGGTAGAGGTATTACTAAATGAGACTGTTGTTAATGCATACAAGAAAGAGAGGGAACAAGAATGGTGTATTATGAAGATATGAAGGTTAGATAACAGTTGCCCCTTTTAGTCCGTAACTATCTGTATATATATTTGTCCACAGGTGTGCGGTGGTATAACGGATAGTAGCTCAAAATGAGAAGTCGCAGATCCAAGTTCGAATTCCAGTCGGCTTCGTCATATCCACTTACGCAAAAATGCCTTTGCGAAAATTTTAAATCCGCATCTCCCCAGTTATGGATTAAATATTAAGACTTATGGCTGGAGAATTTATTGTTATTCTCAAAAAATTAACTCGCAAAACTGTTTAACCCTTACAATCCAAAATATAACTGGGCTTGAAACAACCCACAAAGAGCTGGTAAGCCGTAAAAAATACAATAATTAAATGTATATTTGACTATGCACCTAAGACAAACAGACAGTTTAGTCTGCTATGCTACAAATAAGTATAAACCTGTGCGTCCACAAAAAATGCCGAATGATAAAGGACAATATTTAACCCTAATATTTGAAATTTTGAATTTTCACCAGGATTTTGTAAGGGTTTTAACATCAACCAGTAGAACATACAAATTTATTCAGTGACTTCTATGCCAACTGCCATTGCATGTTTCGCTTTACCTACACTTATGTGAAAAACACGATTCCGTTTATTTTTTCTCTCCCATCTATGGCTGACTGGTCTCTCGAGCCTTGGCTAGCTGCAATGACTGCTCTGAATTCCAAACCTTCCGGAAGAATGATAAACACCGCACCATTAGCTTTTCCCTATAACTCATAGATATTAAAACCAAATTAAAGGAAGTTGTGGAGGATCATGATGGCCTACAAGTCGAATAGGCATGGTATTAAAAAAAGAAGACTTGCCTCGGGTGGCAACCAGTCTATGAATGCAAACTTCTAGAGGAGGCAACGATGAACTACTCCATTATCTTTCCCAAGAAATCATCACAGTTCACAGGCATTAAAAAGAGATTCATAATCTCCGATTTCCAATTCCGAGCCGTTACCCATTACGCCAGTCGCGCGTCCAAACTTAAAGCACCTGTAAGCGGTCACCCATCTAGATACTGTGCATGCTCGACGTTGCTTAATTTTGGTGATTAGAATAAAAATAGAAATAATTTGAGGAAAGTTAACCCTTTGGTCCCTGCGTTCCTGAACAATTTTAACCCTACTGCCTGAGCTCCTGAGTCAAAATTCACAAATAATTGGTATGTAATGTTTCACGGCAGATATAAAAATACTTACAAGTGTTTACCCACCGTTCAACCGGTAGCTGGGCATTAAGTCATTTTTCCTTATCACTGTTCAACCGGTGGCTGGACATTAATTCATTTTTCTGTACAACTGTTCATCTGGTGGCTGAGTCTTACGTCATTTTTCTCTGCCACCGGTAAAGCGGTGGTCAGGGCTCTAAGGGTTAAATGATCTGACGCAAAATCTCTTTTAAGAATATTTAAGAAATATATAACTTAAAAACCGTCGGTGTCCTTATGGACTCACCTATTGTTCCAAGAGAGCCGGGTTTTTATCGTGATATGGCCGTAAGACTTTAAAAAAGGAGAAGAAAACTGTGATTGTCTGCACCATAAAGGACGCAGCATTAAGAAAAAAAAAGGTGTTCAGTGTTCGCACTTAACACAAAACCAGATCTTTCATATCAAAAGACAAAGTTCCTCTGCTGGAATTCCGATCGTATTAACCGCTGCGTCAAACGGAAATAGGTTTCTTTTTTTTTTTACTATTATCCATCCAAAAGAAGGCCCAAGAGCCACTCAAGGTAGAAGGTAGCTAAACCGAGAAGCTGTAAAGTCGTACAGAGAGGGACTAGGGTTGCTTATTATGACGATATGTAGGATAGATAATGTTTCTTGATCCTCGACTTGAAGTGGTTAGGATTGTAGTGATCAGGGAAGCATCCCCTCGGGAGTCCGTTCCACATTGCTACAGATCTAGGGAGGAAGCTGCCTGAGTCGAAATTAACCCTTGCCACTGGAATATGTGGGGGGGGGGGAGGATGAGTGAACGCAGTGGACGTGCCATGGCGGATTTTAGCTGTGAAGGTCTGAACTGCTTGAACCAAAGAATATAGTTCTACCGGACACCTGCCATGAAAACAGCGGTAGAGCAGCGAGAGACTAGTAAGGTGGCGTTTGTGGGAAAGGGGTTGAAAGGTAGAAAACAGTTCATCACCGAGAAGACTGCGTAAATGCTTTTGAACTCGGTCGAGGCCGGAAAGTAAGGACTAGGCAGCTCCAGCCCAGATGTGGCCGCACTATTTACTCAGCTTGGAGCAAGGGCCCACGGAAAGGACCGATTTTTCTACACAATAGAAATAATCGTTTACCGTTACTTGTTAACTTTTACTCGACGTTCTTGCAGAATCCAATAACAATATATTCACCACCCCATCTCATCTATATAAATAAATACGAATGTCAGTGTTTCAGTGTGTCAGACTTTTAAAGGTTACTTAGAGGCCGTAGCCCAACATATCATACCATTGTGGAATCAGGCCGACTCCGTGAGCAAATTGAAAACATTCTGGGCCAGATCCGGACCCGCAAACCTGAAATTTTGCATTCCCAAGTTCCCATTACTGTGATTGTTTTCGGCGACATTTTTACGTGATTTTTTGCGACGAATTTGTTTTGTACGATAACAATTTTTATAACTTGGAAATAAATTCGGGAATTGAAATTAATTGCAAAATCCAGTGAAAATCATTCATGAAATAAAAATAATTGTTTGTACGGAAAGTAAAGACCTACGTACATCAAATTGTTTTTAGATTGAGTGGCGGCAGAAGAATTATCGTTGGACTTTTAAAAGGTAAGTTTAAATATTAAGGCAATACTTAAATGGAGCGATCAATTTTGAGTTCTTCTGTAGTTTATTGTTGCCTATCGCATACAGCAGCATTATGCCTCACAAAACGAAACCTCCTCCGACAGAGGACCAGATTGCAATCAAAAGAGTCACGGCTGTAGCGAAGAAAAGGAAGTCTCGTGCAAATGAAAACCCAGATCAAACGTCAGCGACGAGAGCTTCCAGTGCTGAGAATATGGAAAAACTTAGAGACTCTTAAACTCTTAAACTATCAAAAACCCACCGCTGGAGCTACCTTAAATGCCGCCATTCGATAGGGGAGGATTTTAAGCTAGTTCATAATAGCGATAGTGCACTTAGATATAAAATAGCAGTAATAAAAGGCAAACTTCCTAACGAGAGACCACGCTGTCTCATCATCACGAAAGCTATTCCTTAAAGAACTCATTCTTTTTCTATGTACCGTGGCTAATCAGAAGTTTGGCAATCATGGCTCTACACCATTTCCTGTCCTTTGTAGGTTTTAATAACTGTTGTCTTTTTGCCATTTCTCCCAAAGTCTGCCCCCATCCATTCGCTGAAGCTCTCCAGGTTGTGCGTTGCTTTCCTCTGCGCCTCTTATCTTCAATCTGTCCTGTGCGCATCAAATTTTCCAAGCCCCGTTTTCTCATTATGTACCCTAAAAATTTAAACTCTCTCTTCCATATGTTAAGCATAAGTGTCCTTTTTGTTGCCATTGTCTCTAGAACTTCGTCGCTACTCAGATGTTCGGTCCATGTTATTTTCAGCATGCGTCTGTAGAACGACATTTCTCTTGCTTCACGTCTCTTCATCTGTGAGGAAGTAACATGAAATAAGTGCTAGTTAGCAACGGCTTTCCAAAGTGCAATCATCATCATCATCATCATCATCATCATCATCATCATCATCAGTTTCTTCCTTTAATCGTCATGGGGACCTGCGAGCAGAAGAAATGAACAACATCCTCCAGGTTGATCTGAAGACGGTGGCTTTCAGGTGTTCTGGCATTGTCATATCTGTTCACTCCTTTTTATTGTTTGAGCAGCTCTTGCGTCACTATCCCCGCCTGCGTCCTCCTTCAACGGAGCTTTGTATCGCGACCTTGCAGAAGCTGTGACGCCGTGTGACGAGGCTAAACCATGCCATCTTCCGACGTTTGATAGTGGCGAGGAGAGATTCCTGTCGGCTCACGGGACTTTCGACCTTGCTCCGTACATAGACGTTGGTCTTGTGCTCCCAGTAGGGCATGCGGAGGAAATGTCCCAGGAATTGATTCTGGAATAACTGGATTCTTTTTCCTGTCTCAGCCAAAAGTGTTCAAGTTTCACAGCCGTGTCTCTATAAGAAACTAAAACTCTAATCTTGTGTGTATGTATGTGTATATGTGTGACCGAGTGGTTAGAACGTTCGCATTCTGACCATGAGATCCAGGTTCGAATCTCGCCATGGTTGATTTGTCAGGAAGGAGACTTCCTGATGGTATCGAACTGGAGGGGTCGATTCCAGCCTGTGGCACCTTTGGAAAGTGCATGAAAACCATACCACGGATTGACCCAAGCCTTGTGAGTGAAATTGGGTAGACGGAATCCTTGGATGCCGTCGATAACTGTGCTAGCACGAAGTCACAATTCATCTATGGCCGAGGGCTTGAGCTTTCTGGCCGTGTCCAAATTGTTGATCGCGTTCTTTCCCAGAAATTCTAACTAAGGTTTGCTCAGCATAGTTGCAGTATAAAACCACAGGTGGGCTGTGTGAGTGTTGAATAAACACAAATGCACCTGAGCAAGCGTCTGCAATAGGAACTGGCTAGCCGCCCTAGTAGACGGGTATCCTCGAATACGAGTGGCCAGCTATACATGCGCGTCCCCGAGATGTAGCTTAAATGATATATAATACCCCATTTAATTGAGAATCATATTCAATCTTAAACCCCCGCGTAATGAAATGCGGATTTCCATTGAAATTATGCAAGGTGGTCTTTAGCTAGGGCAGTTTTTTTTTCTGATTTTAAGGCATTTTTAATAGAAATTCAGTATTTGTTTTCTATATACATTCTTATACCTTACTTGGTTAGATAAACACAAACTTGCATATTATATCCCAACGATTATGTGTGCGAAAATAATAAACATTCATAATACATTATAACAACATTATTAAATAAATATAAATACACATAGCAAAACATATATCTATAGATTCACTACACCATATTAGAATTTTTTTATAAACAACTACTTGAAAAGGGAAGAGACTATATGTATCATAAAACTTAATGGTAAAGAAATAAATAGATGCACGCTGATTTGCTGCCTTTATGTATTTTGAAATAAATGAGAAGAAGAAACATGTATAATAAAATATATGCTTATTATTTTGAAAAAGACTACACCTATTTGAAACTATAACTCCAAATTTTCATCCAGTGTGTTAACTCTGAAGTCCAGTGGAGCAATAAACCTTCGTCTACCGCCTTTAGTATTAATTATTAGTTTTGTACTTAAAGTACATTTTATAGAAGAATCGTCTCTTTTGTTGTGAAGAAGTAAAACATATGTATTGATATTGTAAAATAATTTATTTTCATACTTTAAATCAGGATATATTTGAATTTAGGTGTTTGGGGTAATTTTTATTTGTTTTGGGGTCAGAAAAATATTGATTAGTATTAACTAATAATTAATAAAATCTATACTTATTATTTTGAAAAAGACTACACCTGTTTCAAGGATTTACTTCAGATTTTCACAAAATTTGTTAACAATGAAGCCTAGTGAAATAACAAAGTTTCTTTTAACGTCTTTATTATTAATTATTAATTCTGTATTTTAAAAAAATTCATTGAAGAAATTTCTCTTTTAATGTAAAGAAGTAAAACATATATTTATGGAGATCTTAAATTAATTTATTTCCATACTTTAAACCGGGATATAATTGCATTAAGGCGTTTTTTCTGCTTTTCATCATTTTTTTTGAGTCCACAGCAATGATATTAAAAATTACTGACATAATGAATTTGCCTTAAGGAACATTGCAAAAATACCATACTCGTGTTGAAAAAACTAAAAATACAAGTTAATTATATATCCTTCTTCTTCAGGGTATGGGCGATCATGGCTTTTCACAATTTCCTGTCGTTTGTAGCTCTATACTATTTTGTCTTTTTCCTATCGCCCCTCATCCCTGTTCTGCCAACCATTTACACAAGCTTTTTAAGTAACTCCTGCACTGTTTTCCTCAGGCCCTCTTGCCTTCAATCTGTCCGATGTGTGTCAAATTTTCCAATCTTTCCTTCCTCGTTATGTGCCCGAGAGATTTCAATTGTCTCTTTCTGAGTTTAAGCCTAAGTATCTTTTTTCTCTAAAGCTTCATCATTGCTCACATGTTCAGTCCATGGTTTCCTCAGCATGCTTCTGTAGAACCAGATTTCTCGAATCCACAGGCCAATATACGTAATAATCACTGTTTAATAAATAACAACCTGGCGTCTATTTAAAATACGAAGTATCCACTCTAATATCGCTTGAATTAATATATACATATACCGTATATTTCCGCGTATAAGACGACTTTTAAATCCCAAAAATCACCCTTAAAAATTGAGGTTCGTCCTATACAACAATTCAAAAAAAGAAACCTTAAATTCTGAGTGATGTTTGTCGGTAGGTTAACTTCGGCCTCGGTGCGATAACCTATAATGTATACGAGAAGATATACATTTTCAAATAAACTGATAATAAAAGCAACAAAACTATTTCTATTTTATAAATTACTGGCATAATTTCATAATAAATTGCCTATACGAAGAATAATTCCATATCAACGAACTTAACTTCAATCCAAACAAGCCCAGCTGAGAAAATGTAAACATCGAATTATGATGGCGTTCACAGCAACATTTATTTTTCGCTAAACTTTCAATAATCATCATTGTAGTGTTATCTACGACAGTAATAACATTTAGGATAACATAATATTCATTTCTCATTATCATTTTGGTGTTAAATAATAACACAATTTAGGATTATATACAAACTTTATTTTTTAAATAAAAATCATTATCGTACTGTTATTAGCGGCATTTTATGATTGTCGATGAAGTATAAGTAAATGGCCATTAGTACACCAGGCCGTTTGTAACTGTTTAGATGTAGGAAAAGAAGAGGAAGATGAATCAGTATTCGCAAGACATCACATGATGAAACCTAAACAAAGCAATAGTTTCCCTTTTAGAAGTGTGTAGAAAAAATCATGATATAGAATCAGTTTTGTTATTTCATTTCTTTTGAATTTTTAAGGATAGATTGAATAACAACATTTCCAATAACATTATCTTTATGTAATCAATAAGCAATCGTCTTATACTACAGGTATAAGATAAATTCATGAAAATTTGCTATATTTTTACCTCGTCTGATCTAAAAGTCGCCTTATACGCGGAAATATACGATATATATATATATATATATATATATATATATATATATATGTATGTGTGTGTGTGTATGTGTGTGTTAAAAATACAAAAGAGTCCAAAAACTAATCTTCCATGATTCAAGTTCACCAGAATTAACTCACTCATTTTTATTCATTTCTTTGTATTTAGGTCTATTTTTTAAAATTCATTACCTTACTTACAAATCTGCTTGTCTAAAAAGCATTATCCTCCAATAATCTACAGGGTGATGGAAAACTAACTCCCCATTTGAAAAAAAATTAAAAACCTTATAATTTTTTTTATTAACTAGAATTTTTACAAGAAACGGATATGAAAAGAAAGCTTTTAGTATGGGGTTTTATTTAAAATTCAATCTGGATACAAGATTTCGCTACCTGCTTCTCCAGCTGCACCAATAACTCTTGTGGTATGGAAGACATAACTTCTTGTATTCGCCCTTCAAGTTCTTCCAAAGTCACTGGGTGTTAAGTCAGGAATCCAAATAGCTACTCATACATAAAATAGGTAGTTACTCTTCAGTCACCCTGTAGATCTTGAAGAATGTGAAGTCATTTACATATTTAGGAAGATGAATGCAAATGCATCCCTTGATGACGAAATAACAAATCGGGTCGCCAAAGTTACAATTGCGTTTGGGAATCTTCGCCACCGCCTATGGCAATTGTTCCCAAATATATTTTTTCTCTGGGCCAGATTTTCGGAACGAAAATTTGCTCATGCCTCACCAAATTTTATGTAATAAAAAGTACATTTAAAAACAAAAAACAGAGAGCGGATTAAAGGAAGATAACGACAGATTTGAAGTCAAAACATTATCATTGATAACTCTCCCCTCCAATTTGCGGACCCTAGTTACTATATTCTTAATAATTGATACAATGCAAAAATATCAATGATAAAATCGGTCAATAATTATTTATACTGGAACTCATGCATGCAATTGCAAGTAATCCAGAATAATATTTTTAATTTTAAAAACACATTTATTTTTGGAATTATGAATCTTTTGAAACTATTTCTCAATCTTTGATTGTCTTTCAATCATTCTGCCTCACCTGCTATCCTCTTCCGACGCACCTATGAGGCGCCTCGCACCATTTGGCAACCCGTCCTGGATATAACCATAAACTATATCTGCGTCCTGGGTAAGACGATAAACTATATCCGCGTCCTGGGTAAGACGATAAACTATATCTGCGTCCTGGGTTTGACGATAAACTCCGTCTGACAGCAATGGCTCTGATCATGAGGTTTCGAGGAGCGTGGAAGTACCTCTTAATTGCTAGTGTTCCCAGGTTTACCCTGACCTGGGGCGGTTGCACCTGTTAGGGTCCCAGCTCTGCCTAAATAGTTAACACCCAAACTTTGGTCAAAATACTATGAAAGTGTAAAAATAGGTTTTAATACTAGAAATACTTTATAAAACATTATTACCAGCAATACATTTTTGAAAAAAGATATTACCAGCAATACATTTTCTTTTGAAAAAAAAAAGTTAACAGAAATAAATTTTTGAAAAAAAAAATACCAGCAATAAAAAATTGTACCATACCATTTGGCAACCACTGGCCTATGGAATGAGAGAGGTATTAAATTGTACACTGAAACATGAGTTTATAGAGCAGCTGTTTTCACCACACTGCTGTCCATTCAGAATTGTGGACCCTATATCAATCAGCTGTATGTCTTCCACAAAAGTTGTCTCCGCGTAATCCGTGTCTATTCTTCTAGCAAAATGGTGGGATTGAGGCTTTCCTGATGCGCTCACAACTTCTCAGGGATGGTTATGTTTCAAGGATGAGTGACCACAGAATACCTATGGTCCTCATGTATAGCCAGCTTGATAGTGGACAAAGAACTGTTGGGTGGCCATGGCTCAGGTATGAAAACCAGCATTAGCATTAAAAAATGTGGGTTTGCTTGTTTTTGTTTTTTATGCTAATTTTTCTTCTTTCCGAGACCGCTTTATCAATAAAGTGTCGTTTGGGACAACCCTCTTTAGTCAGAATTATCCTGATGATACGGTATGTAAAACTTAGATAGATAGGTTCTGGCTCTTTAGATATTCTTTCTTTCTCTCTCTTTCTCCCCTTCTCTCTCTCTCTCTCTCTCTCTCTCTCTCTCTATATATATATATATATATATATATATATATATATATATATATATATATATAATATAAAAGTGAACATAGAAGTCAACACTTAGAGGCGACAGTCTGTTTCGTGCTAGATGCAATCATCGAGTGACCCGATGACTGTATCTAGCACGAAACAGACTGTCGCCTCTAAGTGTTGACTTCTATGTTCACTTTTATATTTACACATGCTCTATCTCTGATATTGAGCACTTTATCCCATAAATATAGCACACTTTAAGACTATATTTCTTCATATATATATATATATATATATTATTTAATTTAAAGAAAAACTACTTTAAGGTTCCATTAGTTATAATTTATTTCACCAGAGATTTTATTTTTCTCTCGATCTTCAGACTCACTTTCAAGGATGAAATTAAAATTTACACTTTTGAAGGGCAGTATTAATCTTATATAAGGTGACATCGAGGGTGGTGAAGGATAGTATGAGAGAGATGGTCGAATTTAGATAAGGAAGAGGGAGTTTTAAAATTTATTTTTATTTTTATTACAGTACTTAATATTGAGAAGGAGGGGGTAAGGATCAGGCATTGACCTATTTAATCGGTCAACTCACCGGAAATGATATGGGAAAAAAGAAAAAAAGAAAAAGGGAGAGAGAAAAAGGGGGAAGGAAAGAGATAAGAAATAAGCGATGGACGTATGGTTTTGAAGGAAGGGGACGGGTGGTATAGCTAGATGTTTAGGCAATTTAGATAAACACAGATCTTAACGTTTGATAGTAATTTAAATGTTTAAATATTCCACAAATAAACTACATTTAATGCTTGATTGCAATTTAAATATTTAACTTCTCCACAAATAAATTAGGGATTTAATATAAACTGAATATTATATTAATAAACAAATATAAAAATAAAAATAAAAATTTACTAATAGTAATATTTTAATATTGTGAATGACGGTTAAGGTAAAATTGTTATTAGTTAGAGCCTAATTCATCAATTTAATTTGAAGCTATTTTTAGATAAGTAATATTTCTTAATTAAAGCTTAAGTTTCAAATCAAGATGGAGTAATATTTGAAGGCAATGATAAAAATAAAAATTCTGTTTTTACATATACACACTACATACATATTTACGTACGTACACATATATTCATATACATGTACAATTACATATTTTTTAAAGTGTAGTGAGTTATATTGAGATGTATTCTGTGCCTGCATTTAAAGATCATCTCATACAGTGAAACACAATGTCTGTCGATGACTATATATATGCTCCCGGGAATCCGTTTGAGCTCTCTAGGGAAGAAGGTCGTTTCAAAAAACAACGGCTCCTACTGCTATCAAGCATTACTCTTCAAGTAAAATGCTGGTGTGTTACCGAGGAGCTGCTTTCGCTGGTTCCTAGGCCTCATGAATTTAAACGTCCTACGAGGCTGGCATCCCGTTCCCACCCTTCACCCCTTGAAACTGTTAGATGTAGACGTCTCTTCTACTCCAATAGCTTCATGTCTCGCACATCTCGCCTGTGGAACTCCCTTCCTTATTCTTGTTTCCCTGACAAATAAAATCTCCAACTATTTAAGTGTAATGTCAATCGACATCTCCAGTTGCCTTGATCTATCCACTTCACTTCTCCACATCCTTTCACCTTTCATTCCTATCGGCTCTCGCTCCAAATCCTCTGTAACCCCCTTGCCTTGATCGATCCACTATCTTTCTCCACATCCTCTCCTTTACCACTCCTATCTGCTCTTCCTCCAAACCTTCTGTAACCCCCTGCGTGCTAGTGGCTTCCAGCCTTGCTTGGGGTGATAAGCTTAATATATATATATATATATATATATATATATATATATATAAGCTTTTATATAAAGCTCGTAGGACGCTTGAATTCATGAAGCCTGGGAACTAGCGAAAGCAGCTCATCGAAGCAATTACCGTGAAAGTACTTGTAAAAAAGACAGAGCGAGGCGACTGCGCGTCTGTGAGAGAGCGACTGCAGATGAGATGACAGATCAGGGCCAATTACATTGCATACCCGTTTCTGGATCTTATCAAGATATATATATATATATATATATATATATATATATATATATATATATATATATATATATATATATATATATTCTGTTTATACATTAATTTTATGGATAAAAATATTTAAGTAAACGCTTAAGGGGAATTTCATAGAAAGGAATCGAACCTCTATCCTACACAGAACCGTCATATAAACTGACGTGCTACACCATTTAGTTACAGAGGAAGCGTCTGGTTAGCAAAGTCAAATTACTGGAGGAGAATCATATTTCTGGCAGTTTTAAAATTTTTGTACTGTTTTTTTTTTTTGTTTTTTTTTATTGGTTCAATAAATCTCACGTGTATTTGTCATGTCAAGTAGCGTTCGTGTGTATAACTTTGTGTGTGTGTAATACGATTCGTGGTGATCTATGCCGGATTTGTTTGATAATTTTTATAAAATCCATACTTAAAAAATCTAAGATATGTCTACCTACAACTACAACCGGTGTAATGTAATTTCTTTCAATTTCACACAACACATCCCCCAATCAATATACGGACACTACCAGGCATAAAGTAAAATGTCTACTAGACGCACTATTTGCCCATAGGTGGGACCTCGGTTAGGGCTAGGGTATATAGAGGTATGTGGATAGCGACTCGGCTTGAGGAATCGGAGAGCCGAGTTCGAATTCTAGTCAAATCGATTCCATTCACTTACGTGCTAATACACTTGGTATGAAAAAGGTATGAATCCTCTTCTTCCACCCCGCCACTAGCTATGGGTAAATAGCAGTACAGACGGGGTTATATAGCCTTGGATGGCAACTGGTCTAAAAGCAGAAAGAAATGGAAACCTACTCCGGGAAAAATCTGCCTCGTTAGTCACGTATCGAAAAATGCATGATCGCCTAAGCGTGTATCACGCATGACACATAACTGACTGAATAATAGCAAAATTAATAGAGACAAAAATCTAAATTCTCGAAAAAAGTCTGTATTAACAATCGAATGTACTTTGATTTAAAAAATGAACTTTGGAAACCTTCTTCTTCTTTCTTCTTCTTCTTCTTCTTCTTCTTCTTCTTCTTCTTCTTCTTCTTCTTCTTCCTTCCTTCCTTCCTTCCTCTTCTTCTTCTTCTTTTTTCTTCTTCTTCTTTCTTCCTCTTCTTCTTCTTCTTCTTCTTCCTTCCTTCCTTCCTCTTCTTCTTCTTCTTTTTTCTTCTTCTTCTTCTTCTTCTTTCTTCTTCTTCTTCTTCTTCTTCTTCTTCTTCTTCTTCTTCTTCTTCTTCTTCTTCTTCTTCTTCCTTCCTCTTCTTCTTCTTCTTCTTCTTCTTCTTCTTCTTCTAATATAGCATTAACTTTATCTTTATTGTTCATTTTTTAAACATTTTTGATTGGAATGCTTAATCTGTAGTGATATAAAAACATATTCGAAAATGATTATTTCCAGTCCAAGAGTCTATTGTATAATAACCACCACGGCTGCATTTTCAAGTTGACTATTCTCAAATTGAATTTGAAAAGGTAAAACATTTATTGGACTGTCCGAAATATGCTGACCACAAATCCCAGTCGCCTCAAGTTTTCTTACCAGTGATATTTTTACAATGTTTGGATCTCTGTCGTCCCCACTCCGCCATGAGTCGCTACTATATCCACAACGTAGGATGACATTGTTTATGTCTGTCAGATACGGTTTCACAACTTGTGAAATATATATTTTTATATGGTTTGATGTATATTACTTTTTTCTCTCCCTCCCCCTCATTCCCTATGTTTCTGTCATCACTCTCTCTCCCCTCCTCCTCTATTCTCTTTCTGACTCGCTCGGTTATTCACCCACTTCTTTTCCTATGATGTTGACTATATGTCCGTTACTTGTTCATTCGTTTCGTCTCGCTATCACAAAATATTTCTCATTCTCCTTTGATATTTTTATAGTTCATTACCTTGCATCAGTTCCATTTTATATACATTTTCCATATAATTCTAATGTATTGCTCATAATCTTTTAACAATTTTCTTTATTTATGATTATTATTTGTCATTTCCCTGTATTGCCCATTATTGTAAGTCCATTACTTTTACTGCACATTATTGTCGGTAATTCGCCTTTATTGTCCATTATTTTTAGCCATTACCCTTTATTGTCCGTTATTATTCGTCATTTCCCTTGATTTTCCAGTATTGTTCGCCCTTCTACTTTATTGTCCGTTCGCGTTATTATTCGTCATTTCCCTTTATTTTCCATTATTGTTCGCACTTCTCCTTTATTGTCTGTTATTATTCGTCATTTCCCTTTATTTTCCATTATTGTTCGTCATTTTCCTTTATTGTCTGTTATTATTCGTCATTTCCCTTTATTTTCCATAAATTGTCCGTCATTTTCCTTTATTTTCCATTATTGTTCGTCATTCTCCTTTATTGTCCGTTATTATTCGTCATTTCCCTTTATTTTCCATTATTGTTCGTCATTTTCCTTTATTTTCCATTATTGTTCGTCATTCTCCTTTATTGTCCGTTATTATTCGTCATTTCCCTTTATTTTCCATTATTGTTCGCCCTTCTCCTTTATTGTCTGTTATTATTCGACATTTCCCTTTATTTTCCATTATTGTTCGTCATTTTCCTTTATTTTCCATTGTTGTTCGTCATTCTCCTTTATTGTCCGTTATTATTCGTCATTTCCCTTTATTTTCCATTATTGTTCGCCCTTCTCCTTTATTGTCTGTTACTATTTGTCATTTCCCTTTATTTTCCATTATTGTTCGTCATTTTCCTTTATTTTCCATGATTGTTCGTCATTCTCCTTTATTGTCTGTTAATATTTGTCATTTCCCTTTATTTTCCATTATTGTTCGTCATTTTCCTTTATTTTCCATGATTGTTCGTCATTCTCCTTTATTGTCCGTTATTATTCGTCATTACCCTTTATTTTCCATTATTGTTCGCCCTTCTCCTTTATTGTCCGTTATTATTCATCATTTCCCTTTATTTTCTATTATTGTTCGTCATTTTCCTTTATTTTCCATTATTGTTCGTCATTCTCCTTTATTGTCCGTTATTATTCGTCATTTCCCTTTATTTTCCATTATTGTTCGCCCTTCTACTTTATTGTCCGTTCGCGTTATTATTCGTCATTTCCCTTTATTTTCCATTATTGTTCGTCATTTGCCTTTATTTTCCATTATTGTTCGTCATTCTCCTTTATTGTCCGTTATTATTCGTCATTTCCCTTTATTTTCCAGTATTGTTCGCCCTTCAACTTTATTATCCGTTCGCGTTATTATTCGTCATTTCCCTTTATTTTCCATTATTGTTCGTCATTTTCCTTTATTTTCCATTATTGTTCGTCATTCTCCTTTATTGTCCGTTATTATTCGTCATTTCCCTTTATTTTCCATTATTGTTCGTCATTTTCCTTTATTTTCCATTACTGTTCGTCATTCTCCTTTATTGTCCGTTATTATTCGTCATTGCCATTTATTTTCCATTATTGTTCGCCCTTTTCCTTTATTGTCTGTTATTATTCGACATTTCCCTTTATTTTCCATTATTGTTCGTCATTTTCCTTTATTTTCCATTATTGTTCGTCATTCTCCTTTATTGTCCGTTATTCTTCGTCATTTCCCTTTATTTTCCATTATTGTTCGTCATTTTCCTTTATTTTCCGTTATTGTTCGTCATTCTCCTTTATTGTCCGTTATTATTCGTCATTTCCCTTTATTTTCCATTATTGTTCGCCCTTCTACTTTATTGTCCGTTCGCGTTATTATTCGTCATTTCCCTTTATTTTGCATTATTGTTCACCCTTCTGCATTATTGTCTGTTATTATTCGTCATTTTCCTTTATTTTCCATTATTGTTCGTCATTCTCCTTTATTGTCCGTTATTATTCGTCATTTCCCTTTATTTTCCATTATTGTTCGTCATTTTCCTTTATTTTCCATTATTGTTCGTCATTCTCCTTTATTGTCCGTTATTATTCGTCATTGCCCTTTATTTTCCATTATTGTTCGCCCTTCTCCTTTATTGTCTGTTATTATTCGACATTTCCCTTTATTTTCCATTATTGTTCGTCATTTTCCTTTATTTTCCATTATTGTTCGTCATTCTCCTTTATTGTCCGTTATTATTCGTCATTTCCCTTTATTTTCCATTATTGTTCGCCCTTCTCCTTTATTGTCTGTTATTATTTGTCATTTCCCTTTATTTTCCATTATTGTTCGTCATTTTCCTTTATTTTCCATGATTGTTCGTCATTCTCCTTTATTGTCCGTTATTATTCGTCATTACCCTTTATTTTCCATTATTGTTCGCCCTTCTCCTTTATTGTCCGTTATTATTCGTCATTTCCCTTTATTTTCCATTATTGTTCGTCATTTTCCTTTATTTTCCCTTATTGTTCGTCATTCTCCTTTATTGTCCGTTATTATTCGTCATTTCCCTTTATTTTCCATTATTGTTCGCCCTTCTACTTTATTGTCCGTTCGCGTTATTATTCGTCATTTCCCTTTATTTTCCATTATTGTTCGCCCTTCTCCTTTATTGTCTCTTATTATTCGTCATTTCGCTTTATTTTCCATTATTGTTCGTCATTTTCCTTTATTGTCTGTTATTATTCGTCATTTCCCTTTATTTTCCATAAATTGTTCGTCATTTTCCTTTATTTTCCATTATTGTTCGTCATTCTCCTTTATTGTCCGTTATTATTCGTCATTTCCCTTTATTTTCCATTATTGTTCGCCCTTCTCCTTTATTGTCTGTTACTATTTGTCATTTCCCTTTATTTTCCATTATTGTTCGTCATTTTCCTTTATTTTCCATGATTGTTCGTCATTCTCCTTTATTGTCTGTTACTATTTGTCATTTCCCTTTATTTTCCATTATTGTTCGTCATTTTCCTTTATTTTCCATGATTGTTCGTCATTCTCCTTTATTGTCCGTTATTATTCGTCATTACCCTTTATTTTCCATTATTGTTCGCCCTTCTCCTTTATTGTCCGTTATTATTCGTCATTTCCCTTTATTTTCCATTATTGTTCGTCATTTTCCTTTATATTCCATTATTGTTCGTCATTCTCCTTTATTGTCCGTTATTATTCGTCATTTCCCTTTATTTTCCATTATTGTTCGCCCTTCCCGATTATTGTCTGTTATTATTCGTCATTTCCCTTTATTTTACATTATTGTTCGCCCTTCTCCTTTATTGTCCCTTATTATTCGTCATTTTCCTTTATTTTCCAATATTGTTCGCCCTTCTCCATTATTGTCTGTTATTATTCATCATTTCCCTTTATTTTCCATTATTGTTCGTCATTCTCCTTTATTGTCAGTTATTATTCGTCATTTCCCTTTATTTTCCATTATTGTTCGCCCTTCTCCATTATTGTCTGTTATTATTCGTCATTTCCCTTTATTTTCCATTATTGTTCCTCATTTTCCTTTATTTTCCATTATTGTTCGCCCTTCTCCTTTATTGTCCGTTATTATTCGTCATTTCCCTTTATTTTCCATTATTGTTCGCCCTTCTCCATCATTGTCTGTTATTATTCGTCAATTCCCTTTATTTTCCATTATTGTTCGTCATTCTTCTTTATTGTCCGTTATTATTCGTCATTTCCCTTTATTTTCCATCATTGTTCGCCCTTCTCCTTTATTGTCTGTTATTATTCGTCATTTCCCTTTATTTTCCATTATTGTTCGTCATTTTCCTTTATTTTCCATGATTGTTCGTCATTCTCCTTTATTGTCCGTTATTATTCGTCATTACCCTTTATTTTCCATTATTGTTCGCCCTTCTCCTTTATTGTCCGTTATTATTCGTCATTTCCCTTTATTTTCCATTATTGTTCGTCATTTTCCTTTATTTTCCATTATTGTTCGTCATTCTCCATTATTGTCCGTTATTATTCGTCATTTCCCTTTATTTTCCATTATTGTTCGCCCTTCTACTTTATTGTCCGTTCGCGTTATTATTCGTCATTTCCCTTTATTTTCCATTATTGTTCGCCCTTCTCCTTTATTGTCTCTTATTATTCGTCATTTCGCTTTATTTTCCATTATTGTTCGTCATTTTCCTTTATTGTCTGTTATTATTCGTCATTTCCCTTTATTTTCCATAAATTGTTCGTCATTTTCCTTTATTTTCCATTATTGTTCGTCATTCTCCTTTATTGTCCGTTATTATTCGTCATTACCCTTTATTTTCCATTATTGTTCGCCCTTCTCCTTTATTGTCCGTTATTATTCGTCATTTCCCTTTATTTTCCATTATTGTTCGTCATTTTCCTTTATATTCCATTATTGTTCGTCATTCTCCTTTATTGTCCGTTATTATTCGTCATTTCCCTTTATTTTCCATTATTGTTCGCCCTTCCCGATTATTGTCTGTTATTATTCGTCATTTCCCTTTATTTTACATTATTGTTCGCCCTTCTCCTTTATTGTCCCTTATTATTCGTCATTTTCCTTTATTTTCCAATATTGTTCGCCCTTCTCCATTATTGTCTGTTATTATTCATCATTTCCCTTTATTTTCCATTATTGTTCGTCATTCTCCTTTATTGTCAGTTATTATTCGTCATTTCCCTTTATTTTCCATTATTGTTCGCCCTTCTCCATTATTGTCTGTTATTATTCGTCATTTCCCTTTATTTTCCATTATTGTTCCTCATTTTCCTTTATTTTCCATTATTGTTCGCCCTTCTCCTTTATTGTCCGTTATTATTCGTCATTTCCCTTTATTTTCCATTATTGTTCGCCCTTCTCCATCATTGTCTGTTATTATTCGTCAATTCCCTTTATTTTCCATTATTGTTCGTCATTCTTCTTTATTGTCCGTTATTATTCGTCATTTCCCTTTATTTTCCATCATTGTTCGCCCTTCTCCTTTATTGTCTGTTATTATTCGTCATTTCCCTTTATTTTCCATTATTGTTCGTCATTTTCCTTTATTTTCCATGATTGTTCGTCATTCTCCTTTATTGTCCGTTATTATTCGTCATTACCCTTTATTTTCCATTATTGTTCGCCCTTCTCCTTTATTGTCCGTTATTATTCGTCATTTCCCTTTATTTTCCATTATTGTTCGTCATTTTCCTTTATTTTCCATTATTGTTCGTCATTCTCCATTATTGTCCGTTATTATTCGTCATTTCCCTTTATTTTCCATTATTGTTCGCCCTTCTACTTTATTGTCCGTTCGCGTTATTATTCGTCATTTCCCTTTATTTTCCATTATTGTTCGCCCTTCTCCTTTATTGTCTCTTATTATTCGTCATTTCGCTTTATTTTCCATTATTGTTCGTCATTTTCCTTTATTGTCTGTTATTATTCGTCATTTCCCTTTATTTTCCATAAATTGTTCGTCATTTTCCTTTATTTTCCATTATTGTTCGTCATTCTCCTTTATTGTCCGTTATTATTCGTCATTACCCTTTATTTTCCATTATTGTTCGCCCTTCTCCTTTATTGTCCGTTATTATTCGTCATTTCCCTTTATTTTCCATTATTGTTCGTCATTTTCCTTTATATTCCATTATTGTTCGTCATTCTCCTTTATTGTCCGTTATTATTCGTCATTTCCCTTTATTTTCCATTATTGTTCGCCCTTCCCGATTATTGTCTGTTATTATTCGTCATTTCCCTTTATTTTACATTATTGTTCGCCCTTCTCCTTTATTGTCCCTTATTATTCGTCATTTTCCTTTATTTTCCAATATTGTTCGCCCTTCTCCATTATTGTCTGTTATTATTCATCATTTCCCTTTATTTTCCATTATTGTTCGTCATTCTCCTTTATTGTCCGTTATTATTCGTCATTTCCCTTTATTTTCCATTATTGTTCGCCCTTCCCGATTATTGTCTGTTATTATTCGTCATTTCCCTTTATTTTACATTATTGTTCGCCCTTCTCCTTTATTGTCCCTTATTATTCGTCATTTTCCTTTATTTTCCAATATTGTTCGCCCTTCTCCATTATTGTCTGTTATTATTCATCATTTCCCTTTATTTTCCATTATTGTTCGTCATTCTCCTTTATTGTCAGTTATTATTCGTCATTTCCCTTTATTTTCCATTATTGTTCGCCCTTCTCCATTATTGTCTGTTATTATTCGTCATTTCCCTTTATTTTCCATTATTGTTCCTCATTTTCCTTTATTTTCCATTATTGTTCGCCCTTCTCCTTTATTGTCCGTTATTATTCGTCATTTCCCTTTATTTTCCATTATTGTTCGCCCTTCTCCATCATTGTCTGTTATTATTCGTCAATTCCCTTTATTTTCCATTATTGTTCGTCATTCTTCTTTATTGTCCGTTATTATTCGTCATTTCCCTTTATTTTCCATCATTGTTCGCCCTTCTCCTTTATTGTCTGTTATTATTCGTCATTTCCCTTTATTTTCCATTATTGTTCGTCATTTTCCTTTATTTTCCATTATTGTTCGTCATTCTCCTTTATTGTCCGTTATTATTCGTCATTTCCGTTTATTTTGCATTATTGTTCGCCCTTCTGCATTATTGTCTGTTATTATTCGTTATTTCCCTTTATTTTCCATTATTGTTCGTCATTCTTCTTTATTGTCCATTATTATTCGTCATTTTCATTTATTGTCCGTTATTGTTCGTCATTTCCCTTTATTGTCCATTATAGTTAGTCTTTTCCTTTTATTGCCAATTATTGTTAATCGTTTCCATTTCTTGTCCATTATTGTTCGTCATTCTCGTTATTACCCATTATTGTTCCTAATTTCCCTTTATTTTCAATTATTTTCATCATTTCTCTCCATTTTTGATGTACGGCTCGTGTAATGAATAATTCTTAATCCCGTTGTATTTATTATATTCGTATATATATATTACGTGCAAATACGCCTGGGAAAGTTATAAATCCACCCCTTCTCCCCAGCTATGGGTTAATTAGTAAAAATTTTATCACTCAATCATTATTATCTCCTCACCTATCCCACCAAAAAACTCTTATAATCTAAATTAAATTGCCTTTAAATAAATTGTAAAGGGTTTATAAGCCGTAGAAACGAATCAATCAATTAATCAATTCATTTTCCATTGTCGTTCGTCATTTGCCTCTATTGACTTTTCACAGATATAATAACATGCGTCTTTCACAGGCGATCGATTGACAGCGGTTTCTTTAGCACCTTCCCCAGTATCCATACAGAAGCCACCGCTATACGCTGTAGGCTGAATATACTCAATTCTTCCACAAATCTTGTAGTCGTTCCATCTCAATGCTGTGTTTTCGGAAAAGCTTCAAGTGTACCAAATATTATGAGCCGAAGAACAAAAAAAAAGGAAAGAAAGAAATAAAAAATAAAGTAAAAACGAAAGAAAGAAAGAGATTAGAGAAATGATAGGGAAGAAAATGATAGTGAAATGAGAAAGAAAGAAAGAAAGAAAGAAAGAAATCGGGAAATGACAGAGAGATGTATAAAGAAAGAAAGAAAGAAAGAAAGAAAGAAAGAAGAAAGAAAGAAAGAAAGAAAGCAAACAGAAAAATGATAGAGAAGAAAATGATAGGGAAATGAAAAGAGAAAGAAAGAAAGGAAGATCTAACAGAAACAAAAACAAGGAAAACATAAAGGAAGCAAGAAAATGCGCAAGCAGAAAGAAAGAAAGAATGAAAGAAAGAAAAAAGAATGAATGAATGAATGAAAGAAAGAGGGAAAGAAAGGAAATTAGAGACAAGTGAAAACCGAACTAAAGAGGAAATAACAGAAACAAGAATTAAGAAAGAATAAACGAAATACGAAAAAAACAAGGAAAACAAAAAAGAAGAAAAAAAAGAAAGAGAATTAAAAAGGTAACGAGAAAGAAAATAAAAATAAAAAGAAGGAACGTCTAAATGAAAGACGAAAAATCAGAAAAATAAAGAAAATGAAACAAAAAAGAAAGGACAAACGAACAATAAAAAATAAAACGAAAGACTCAAGAAAGTCACTTCATAACAGAAGACACTAAAAAAAAAGATACGAAATGTCAGATAGAGAAAACGGATAAGTGATGCAAAATGACGGAGAATGCGGTCAAAATATTTTGAATAAGAGAGGGAACTGAAAACTTGTATTTAATAATTCAGGAAACGGAAAATGATTCTGATTGAAATGGAGAACACAAAGAAGACTTCGAGCATTTAGATGGAACTTGTGAAAGTAAATAAATATAAGAAGGAACTGACAGATAAAATGAATATTAAAGAGAATTGACGAAAGAAATACAAAGAAATGACGAATGAACTACAGATGGAAATGAAGAAAAAAGATGAACAGAGAAATGAAGGAAATGACAGATAATGAAAAATAGCGCGAACTGACGAAAGATAATGAACAATAGAATGGAGAAATACAGTGAACAAAAGAAGGAAGTGACACAATTTAATAATCTTCTGAGACAACAGAAAAAAGCTAATGAACAACAAAATGAAGTGACAAATGACAATGAATAGGGAAAGTTGAAAGTTAATGTTGAAAAAAATGAACTGACGGATGGTGACGAAAAATCTTTTTTACGAACACTGAAGAAATATATGCACAAAAAAAGCGACTATCAAAATTTTGCATGTCAACACTTGGAAACTAAGGGTTTAAAAAAAAAACACGTTACACTAACAATTTACTATCGGCACGATATATATATATATATATATATATATATATATAATACTGGCTTGAGGCATTCGGAAGTCTAGTCGCACTGAGGAGCTGTGATACAGCGAAACAGTACTGTCTGTGAATGACATAATTTAGCTCTTGAAAATACATTTCAATTGAGCACTGTTGAGTGATAAGCTAATTCTATAAACAACAGCCACCTGCACTAATGCAAAGCTCTTCAGTAAAATGAATGGAGCACTTTGGCTGATTGGCATTTGTTTACATTTGTAAAAACAATACGCTAGATTTATTTGTGTAACTCTACCGAGTGAAGATAGCTCTGGCTGACACCAAATTAGTTGTGTTTCAATCCTGGCTTGAGGCATTCGGAAGTCGCACTGAGGAGCTGTGATATAGCGAAACAGTACTGTCTGTGAATGATATATATATATATATATATATATATATATATATATATATATATATATATATATATATATATATATTGTCATCCAAAGACAAACTGTTTCGCTGTATCACATCTCATCAGTGTGGCTAGACATCAGATTGTCTCAGGCCGGAAACGAAACCCGGCTGATTTGGCATCAGTCGGAGATTTTACCCCTGAGCTATCATCGCCCAATAGAGAGGAAGGTGGATTTTTACGTACCTATTCTTCGAATAAACATGCCAATGACAGAGAGGGCTCAATTGCAGTATTAGCAGTAGTAGTCATTGTTTACAAATTCGCGCTTTCTCTCTAGAGTGCTCATCCGGAATAAAATTTTCCGGGGGCGTATATATATATATATATATATATATATATATATATATATATATATGTATATGTGTGTGTGTGTGTGTGTGTGTGTGTGTGCGCGCGTGCGTATATTAAAAAAGTTGGGCAATGAAATTTGATGAATAAAAAGATAACAAAGTGATAACAATGTTAACAATAAGATTGATGATTTTTATTTTATGAGTCTTTTGATGAAATTAAACCACGAAGAGAAATATTTTAAAGTCGGAACTTTTGAATACACCTGTACACTTTTTCAGAGACGAAAAATAAACAAAGAAATGCGACTCTCTCTTCAGTGGAATATTGCCGTTTTCGTTTTTTGTGTTCTATTTCTGTAAAACATTTATACCTTTTTAATCATAATTTATATATATATATATATATATATATATATATATATATATATATATATATTCTGCTTATTGTCACCCACAGACGGACTGTTTCGCAGCTCATCAGTATGGCCAGACGTCCGTTTTGCTTTTAGCTAGGATCGAAACCCGACTGAATTGTCGTCATTCGTAGATTCTACCGCGAAGCCGTCAGCATAGGAAACGAAGGCGGATTTAAGCGTATTTATTTTTAAATAAATACACAGTGACTGAGAGAACTCAATTCGCTTTATTATTTTTATAGATAGAAATATTTAAGTAAATGCTCTGTTTATAATAAACATTATTACTTATATTTACCAGACTGAATGTCCGAGAAATTTCATAGAATATATGTGTCCTCCGACAGGAATCGAACTTGTATCGTACACGGAAACGTCATTTGGCCCGAAGTGCTGAACCGTTTATCTACAGAGGAAGCGTCTTGTTAGCAAAGTCAAATTACTGTTTTTAAACAACAAATTTCCATGATTTTTCTCGAACGCTCATATCTGCTCGAAGCGTATCTTAACGTAAACAAATCACATCATATGTTATGAAATGGACTGTGTCCGACAATTATTTTAATATATTTTCTGTTTATACGTTATTTTTATATATAAAAATATTTAAATAAATTTTCTGTTTGTAATAAGCAGTACTAACTACATTTACCGGCCTGAATGTCCGAGAAATTTCGTAGGAAATATGTGTCTTCCGATAAGAATCGAACTTGTATCGGACACGGAACAGTCATTTGGCCTGACAGGCCATACCATTAGCTACAGAGGTAGCGTCCGGTTAGCAAAGTCAAATTACTGTTTTTAAACAACAAATTTCCCATGATTTTTCTCAAACGATCATATCATGGCAAAGTTGTTGATTAAAAACAGTAATTTGACTTTGCTAAACAGACGCTTCCTCTGTAGCTAAATTATGTAGTTGGATG
>OZ038513.1:26272473-26277473 GCA_964036315.1 Acanthosepion esculentum
GTGTGTGAGTTTTTTATCTTTTTGTTTTGAGATTCCATTCGACCAAACTCTCGAAAGAGATCATTTTAAAGACAACGCTGACACGTTTTACAACGAGATTGCTAACGTTGTAGTCCGTGGTTTCTTTCCCGTTCGGGTCGTGACTGTAAAAGAAAGAAAGAAAGCAAAAAAAAAATAAAATAAAATAAAAATTTTAAAAAATCGATAAATTAAAAAAAAAAAAAAAACGGGAAGGGAAAGATCTATTTTGCATCCTGTAGTGGAATTTGTAACAACGAAAATTCATAGCAAATTACAGTATCTTATTGTGAGTTAAATAAAAAAAAAAGGGGTGGAAAAAAATTCCCGGTATAAAAAAAATCAAAAACGAACAAACAAAAACGAAGAAACGAAGAAATGAAATAGCTAAGAACAAAAAAAAAAGTTAATCACAGCCATCAGTAACTGAACATAAATCGAAAAACGTATTTCCCTATTTTCAGCTTGACAACTTAAAAGTGAAAAAGAAATGAATATTTCCATAATATATGCCTTTAAAATCGATATAAACACATTGGATTTTAAGTAATAAAATATCAACGTAGTGATCCCACTTACAATTCAACTGTACGTGTACACTTTGAAATTAGAAATCTAACTGAAAGCAAGACTAAAAAACAAACAAAAAACGGTTGATTAAACAAGAGTCGAGGTTAGTACGCTGAGGATTTGTTCACCATTTATTGTCAGGAATAAATGTGTAGATTATAAGTCTCTAAATAAACGCTTTAAACCTGTCGATCAACAAACTCGGCATGACCAGAGACGATCGAATGTATTATTAGCCACTTAGAAGCAGTTTACGAAACAAAACTGCAGGAGAAAGAACAAACAGGGAAAATAATTTAGGCCTGAAAAAAACGTAAAAAAAAGATATCGAAAAGAAAATTGTTTTAAACGCAAAAGGCAAAAAAAGTGAATTTCTGAAAAATTAATTTCGTTATTTATTATTTTTTTATTTCTTTATTTTATTTTTGGTTTGTTGGATACAAAGAAATTAGTTTTACAAAACGGATTTTTTCACCCTGCAAAAAAACAAAAAACAAAGTCAAAACTTGAACAGCTGACGAATTTAAGGTAAGTGGTCGTTTATCAGTTTAATTCTTTTTTTCTTTCTTTCTTTCTTTCTTTCTTTCACTCCCTCTCTCTCTCTCTCTCTCTCTCTCTCTCTCTCTCTCTCTCTGTCTCTCAGAACTGTCGATAATTACAAAGGTTCAGCGGGTGAGGCACACAGCCAAATAAGAGGAAAGACAGTGCTCCGCCAATCTGTCAGATAAAGGAATGTCTGCCTACACAATCCTCATTCGAGCACTGAAATCTGACAACTGTAGAAAAACAAAGTAACTATTCCGGGGGGTCACTGACTTCACCGTCTCGAATTCAGTGTCACTTGCTTAGGTGAGTCTGACACATCGACATAAATGTGGCGCATCCAAAGAGAATGCCACTCACTAAGCTGTCTTGAAGACAAACTCGGTAATCATTACCCCATCGAAAGAGATATAGAGAAAAAAATGTTCTATATAAATGAAGTGAACTTGAATAAAACAAGTACAGCAATATTCCTTACCAAACGAAGATACTTGTATTTTAAACTTTAAGTAGGTAAGAAATAATGATATATTCAATTTCACACACACTTGATATATATATATATATATATATATATATCTGTATAATTATTTATTTAAATATTATAACATAAATATGTTATTTAAATAAATAATTATATCTGCTCTACTCTGTATTGAGCACTCATTTAAGAATAATAATTGTTGGTTATTGGAATTTATTCCGTATACACCAATCCTATACTTGTGTGTGTATATATATATATATATATATATATATATATATATATATATATATGTATAGCATGTATATATATATGTATAGCATGTATATATATATATATAGCATGTATATATATATATATAGCATGTATATATATATATATATATAGCATGTATATATATATATATATATATATAGCATGTATATATATATATATAGCATGTATATATATATATATATATAGCATGTATATATATATAGCATGTATATATATATGTATATATAGCATGTATATATATATGTATATATATCATGTATATATATATATGTATATATAGCATGTATATATATATGTATATATAGCATATATATATGTATATATAGCATGTATATATATATATGTATATATAGCATGTATATATATATATATATAGCATGTATATATATATATATGTATATATATATATATGTATATATATATATAGCATGTATATATATATATATATGTATGTATATATATATATATAACATGTATATATATATATGTATATATATATAACATGTATATATATATATGTATATATATATATATAACATGTATATATATATATGTATATATATATATAACATGTATATATATATATATGTATATATATATATAACATGTATATATATATATGTATATATATATATATATAACATGTATATATATATATGTATATATATATATATATAACATGTATATATATATATGTATATATATATATATATAACATGTATATATATATATGTATATATATATGTATATATATATATAACATGTATATATATATATGTATATATATATATAACATGTATATATATATATGTATATATATATATAACATGTATATATATATATGTATATATATATATAACATGTATATATATATATGTATATATATATATAACATGTATATATATATATGTATATATATATAACATGTATATATATATATGTATATATATATAACATGTATATATATATATGTATATATATATATAACATGTATATATATATATGTATATATAACATGTATATATATATATGTATATATATATATAACATGTATATATATATATGTATATATATATATATAACATGTATATATATATATGTATATATATATATATAACATGTATATATATATATGTATATATATATATAACATGTATATATATATATGTATATATATATATAACATGTATATATATATATGTATATATATATATAGCATGTATATATGTATGTATATATATATATATATAGCATGTATATATATATTTATATATATATATATATGTGTGTGTGTGTGTGTGTGTGAGAGAGAGAGAGAGAATCTCAGTGTAATGGTTAGCAAGCTTGTCTCGGAAAAACAATTACAACTGAATAGTGAGTTCGATCCTCACTGGGTGCCCCTACTATCACATCTCGTTGAAACACCGGTTCCCGTACGATCATCGAGATGGGTGGTGTTATAATCTTGGATGTGCGGGTGGTTGTAATGGAATTTTTAATCGGAGATCTGAGTTCCAGTTCCAGTCGGGTTCGTTATATTCGCTTACGTGCAAATACCCCATGCTAAAGTTATGAAACTCCCCCATTTCTTCCCCAGCTATGGGTTAATTAGTAAGACTTGCACCGCTAAAAGCATTATTATCTCCATAATGAAAAGTAAAACATTGTATACAAAATATTTAGATTTCGGCATTAAATAAACTATAGAGGTTGGTATGCCGCAGAACAAACACAACTACCCCCCCCCCCACACACACATATATATATAACACTCGCGTGGTGTAACTATTATAGCAAGATTGTCTCGCTAGATCAATTATGACTAAATAGTGATTTCGATCCTATATGCCTCTTGTTTTTGGCCTTGTGCCACATCTAAGCAAGGCTTAGCAAAATGATATATATATATATATATTCTATTTTCACTATGTCAGTTATCAGTTATCAGTTATATATATATATTCTATTTTCACTATGTCAGTTATCAGTTATATATATATATATATATATATATATTCTATTTTCACTATGTCAGTTATATATATATATATATATATACATATATATATATATATATATATATATATATATATATATATATATATATATACACCTACGTTTGTGTATTAATATATACTTTATATCTATGTTTAACTACATTGAGAACTGTTTTGCACTATAAATTAAAATAAATGTTTATTTGCTTATCTGTGTATGCACGCTATCGCACGCATATACAGTTACTAATATCGTGTTATTTAGTTTACATCTCTCTCTCGCTCTCTCGCTCTCTCTCTCTCTATATATATATATATTTATTTATATATGTTAATGTTTAATAAACTTCGTACAGCGCAAAACTGAGATACACTTGCCTTGAAAATCACCATTCCAAATATGACTTGAACACCGTCCACAGACAACGGATGCAAGTATGCAACCAATAAATCAACGAAGAAGATCCCACGTTTATATGAACCTGGCAGAAAGACACAATTATGGGTCACTCACTGCACGATCGAATTGGTCTGCTCCAGAGTAGGCGCCCATCTCTGTTTCGACGAAACTCCTTAATTTTTGTATTTCTTCTTTCTATCATTCGATTGAACGCAAAAGTGCGCCTTTATGAACAGAATGAGTTCTTTCATATATCTTCTTTCTCTTTCATTCTATTTTCTTTTTCATAGCCCTGTCTCTCTCTCTCTCTCTCTCGCCATTTCTTTCTCGCTTACGTTTTCCCTCGTCTTTTTTTCAGTCTCTCCTTGGCTCGCTTTGTTTTTGTCTCTATACATCTCACTCTTTGTATCGCTTTCTTTCCTTCTCTCTTACTAACCCTCTAGTTCTTACTCACTGTATAATACTAAACTCTGTGTAAGTACATATATACCCAACCATTATGTGTATGTTACTGGATGCGTGTCTGTGATCATCGATAATTTTACAATAAATGATTCGTTTTTTACGGCTCATCGACACTTTGTGGGTTATTTATAGCCAAAAAATCTAGAACTGTAAGAATATATTTTTATGAATGAATACAACATTAATGATTTTTTGGTTAATGATTTTTCTGGATACACATCTTACTATTTAACCCATAGATGTAGGG
>OZ038513.1:26282473-26284973 GCA_964036315.1 Acanthosepion esculentum
CTCCCACATATATCTCCCAGAAATACCTCCCACATAAACGTAAGACATTAGTACTAATGGTGTCTTCATCTAGATAATGTCTTGCTCTTACGTGGGAGGGATTTCTGCTGCACCCTCTATATACTTCGCTATTCTTCCATCAATATGCCGATGCCCGAGAGACTGACAATTTAGTTTTAGAAGTGAACCAAGCGACACACATCTGAACACATTGATTTAATTGTCGGGATGAAGGGTTTTGTCGAATCAGACACACTTTTGGGAAGAACGGATGCCAGAGAAATGGTGCAGACTGTACCACGAACGCTCTAGACAGTTCGTTTTTGAATTCAGAATTTTATTTCTCCTACATCGGTTTGTTCCTGCCCAATCTAGTCTGTTATTTAACCCATAATTGGGGGATTCATAGCTTTCCCAAGAGTATTTGTACAACATATTTTCTCGACCGAAATTCGAAAGCGGCTCAACGATTTTTCTTTCTGAACCGCAAGCAATTACACCCCCTATATATATATATATATATATATATATATATATATATATATGCGTTGGCTGATATTTTTGTGGGCTACCACGAGACGTTGCTCTTTGGAAAAGTGTCTAAACCGTTTGTTAATGTCAGGTACGTCGATGACACTTTTGCAACTTTTTCAAATGAAAGTGAGGCTGTTAACTTCTTTAATGAGCTTAACTCCTTACATAAATGTTTGTCTTTCACTATGCAAGGGGAGAAGGACAATTGTCTGCCATTTTTGAACGTTTTTGTTGAGCGTAGTAGAGTGGGTGTTCTTACAAGTATTTATCGCAAACCCACCTTTACGGGCCTCTATTTGAATTGGTGTTCGTTTGCACCTACATCAAGGAAAATCAATCTTGTTAAAACCCTGGTGTAGGGCGCTCAAACTTTGTTCTCCTACTAGATTGGACCGTGAATTTGAGAACATTAGGGAGATTTTCCTCAGTAATGGCTATCCGGAGGCCCTTATTGATTATATTGTTAGTAAGAAGACTAAGGAATTTCATTCTCCTAAAGTCCAAGGACCTACTAAATGCCCGGTTTATTTGAAGATTCCTTGGATTGGGGATAAGGATAAAAAATGAATTAAGCAAGTTAGCAAGTCGGTTTCTGGTTGTTTTCCTTCTGTTGCTTTACGTTGCATTTTTCGAACTAGGTCTGCGTTTCCATCGTTTTACAAGGATGAACTGCCCTACATCAAATTGAGTAATTTAGTATATGAATTTAATCGCCAGTGTGCTGCTGGTTATGTGGGGCGTACAACCTTGCATTTGGAAACTAGAATTAACCAGCATGTACCTTCCAAAATACGACTTGGTAAGATAGATAAAATGTGTTATCCTCCCCTCATAAATATGGAATCGGCTATTGCTCAACACTTAGTTGAGAATATAGCCTGTGCCAAGTCATATACAAAAGAGTGGTTTAAAATCATTTATACGGCTGGTTCCAACAATCATTTGAAGATTTTGGAAACAGTCTGTACAGGATTAAGGAAACCTTCTCTCTGCTTGCAGAAATAATTTGTGAAGTCCCTCGCTAATTATTTACACGTTATTTCCCCTTCCCTCGTTATAAGTATATACACTTATATGTTATTTTAGCATGTTTCCCCCTTCTTTTGCTCTTCATTTTCGTTACTGTTTTTTTTTTTTTCGTTAATTTGTCAATTATCCAACGATTGTCTCCTGATGAGATGTTGGTTGAAAGGACTTTAGAGACTAATAAAATTAAAATTAATAAATTCCTAGTTTTTAAAACTGTATGTATATATATATATATATATATATATATATATATATATATATATATATATATATATTTAAGACTATATTTCTTCATATTCAGCTCCTGATAATCAGTAGAGCACTTTCGCTACATTTATAACACAGTATGGACATAGAAAAATTTAGCCTCGACTACTCCCTAAAAAACATACCCATCCCATCCCATTCCATATATAAGCTAAAATTATTTGAAAAAACAGAAAGTTTCATAAAAGGAATGAGATGGAAAGCCCACTTTTAAAACCAGGACCTTCACAATAAAAATACACTCAAGGAAAATACGGCTTCAAAACAAAAAATGCCCCCACAACAAAAAGAATTAGATGACTTCGAGAAAGACTTAACTGACCTAGTTAGAAACATAAAATTCTATAAAAAACAAGATGCATTTAAAAAAAAACTAAAAGAAGATATAACTAAATTAAACAATTCAACAAATGTATTTATTGCAGCTGACAAAACAAGAAATTTATACAAACTAAGCCCTCCTACGCACAATAAATTACTCTAGAACAACATAACCAAAACATACAAAAAGGCACCTAAAACAATAGAACACGATATCAATAAAGAAGCTAAAGCAATCACCCAAAAATTAGACCTAGATGACCGAATAAGTTGCATCAGCAAGGCGCAAGCCTTTATCACACTAAAAGACCACAAAGAAAATTTCAAAACCAACCCTGCATGCAGACTC
>OZ038513.1:26302473-26329973 GCA_964036315.1 Acanthosepion esculentum
GAGTTCTACCGCTAGAGCATTGAACAACTGGTGGCACGTTGTCAGAAGGCGCTGCATGCCGATGGCGATTACTTCGAAGACTAAATATAAGTTACACATACTGTGAAGCGTTTTCTTTTTTTCCTTTAAAAACGGACAGAACTTTTTTGGTTACCTTGTATAAGTAACTTATTCGAATTTACAATGTTGTGGCATTTTGCGTCTTCTTCTATTGTGCCGTGCCCCTTCAGGACGTTGGCGATCATAAGTCACAATTTCCAGTTATTTGTAGCTCTTAATAAATTTTATTTCCTGCTCCGCCATCCGTTCACGCAAATTAGCCAGGTAATCCATGCTTTGCTTTCTTTTGTCCTTCTTTCCTTCAATCTGTCCTGTGACTATCAGATTTTCCATGCCTTCTTTTCTCGTTATGTTCCCTATAAATTTCAACTCGCTGTTCCGGATGTTAAGTATAATCTTCCTTTTGTTTCAATAAAGCTTCGTCATTGTTCCCATGCTCGGTTCATGCTATTCTTACCATCCTTCTGTAGAATTTAGAATTTCTGTTAATTCATGTCTCTTCTTTATCTGTGAGGAAATTGTCCAACATTCGCTGCCATATAGGAAAACTGATGTCACATAACAGTTTAGTACACTTTGCTTTGTTTGTAACAAAATCTCCTTGATTCTTCATACTTTGCTTAGTTTTTGGAAGGCATATTTCGCTATCGTTTAAGTTGTTTCACTTGACTATTTTCTTAAAGTACACAACATCTCGCTCAGTGATCGTGTCAATCCAATATAGCTCTACATTCATCGCCTAGAATAACTGCAGTGAAACATTCATGTACGGCTACGGCCAACTGACACGTTTCTTTTTGTGATATTCATTTAGAAGTGTTAGTTTGTTGCTTTCATGCCTTCAGCCAAAGGATTTAATATTCTGCCTCTTTTCTCTGTTTTCATTCTCAACACAGATATTTTCAAATAACATTTCTTTAGGAAATTATGACTAGACTCTGATGAAATTGATAATGGATATATCAGAAATTTACTGTTACTACCTACAGAAATCAGGTAATTACGGAATAGTAGTTTGTTCAAATATTCACTCAGTTCCCCCTCTTTTGTACCCGTTTCATTAAAAACCATAGACAAGTTTCTGTGATTAAGCTTTTTATTTAATTTTTCATTTGTTCGAACAAACTGTCCAAATGTTCTGTAATTCCGAGCGCTTTCGGCTATACTTTTTAGTCATTATCAAGGATGATCTTATTTTTACTTTTTAACTCGATGTGTGTATGCATCTAGAATTATGGAATTGTTTTATTTTTCAAAACAGTCAGCACATTGTGGCCGTGTTCGTAGTTAATATTATTAAGTGCTAGCTTTTTTTCTTTTTTTACTAGGGCTCCCATTATTTTTAATCTTTTTTTCATGTAAATGAGATTATTATGATAGTATTTTCTTCTAGTATGTTTCGTATGGGGTCTGGCTAGTTTGTGCGTTCTAATGGAGCTGTGGTCGGATAGGTATGTAGTAGTGTGACCGATGTAATTATTTATGAGTTAAGTTTGATCAGGAACACGGTTCCCTAAGGGACATTTGGACTCGTAAATAATGTTGGTTCTTCGTAGTTTTGATTTTGCAGGTGTATTTTTATTTTTGATGATAAGGTTAGCTGTTTTTAATTTTTTGTAATAGATAATTTAATTTTCTTGTTCGGGTCGACTGGGGTAGTGTATTTCTTCATGACACTTCTAAATGAAGATTCATCTTGCTTATAGTTGACGTGTCTTTGGCTTTTGTAGAAGATATTTATGTTATTCTTTTTGTCTGTGTGTTCAGTATTGTTATTACTTACGTTGGAATGAAATAGTCCAATCTGGTTGTCTATGAGGGAGTTAGGAAAACCATTGTTAACTAGTGTCTGTTTTGCATTATTGACTTCTTTAAAGAAAAGTAGACGAGAGGATGAATTCCCACATGCTTTCTTTAGAAAATATTTTATAACTGCTATTTTATATCTAAAAATTAAGGTGGCAATATTTTCTTCTAGTGGGGTTTTTATATAATGAGGTGGTGAAAATGTTACTCTATTCTACCTACGAACTGAGTCAAAAGAATAAACTCCCATTCTTAGACGTTCTCGTAGAATACAGTAACATCACACGCATATGTATATATATATATATATATATATATATATATATATATATATATATATATATATATAAAATGAAGAGGTTATAATGGTTCCAACGAGAAAAAAGTGTATATTAAAAAGAAGAGAGGTACCGCAAACGTTTTTGGTTATAATGTGGATTTAAAAAAAAAATATTATCCTTTATTTTTCATAATTTTACAACACGGGTTTCTTGTCTCGCGACCGTCTTCAGGTAAAGGGTGGAGATTTCCACATATTATTAAAAATAATTCATTTTTTCTTTACGTTTTTCAATGTTAAATATTCTCGATACGAGACATTCTCTGTTTTTGTGTTTGTAATCCGAATGTCTTTCTTGAATATATATATATATTGCAGTGGTGTTGTTATTTTTGAAGATAACCTCAAACTAAGTTTCATGTAGTTTATGCGCTTTTTAGGATTCTTTTATTATTGGTGTAAGTTTTTTTTTCTCTTTTTCTTAATGTGTGTGTGTGTGTATGTGCGCTCGCGCACGTGTGTGTGTGTAAGCGCGTGTGTATATCTGTATGCGCGTATGTGTCAAATGTGGTCGTTATTTTTTCCTTTCCACCATTTTCTCGTCTCCTTACATTCCCTCTCTATTTCTTTTCCTGCATTTCTCTCTTCCCGGCTTGAGTGTTAAACATAATGTAACAATGTCATTTCCGGAAAAAAGAAACAGACAGATCGTTTGTTTCTTTTTTTAGAGTAGTTCGTTTTATCGAGTGTTCTTGGTTTTTCATAAGTTAGTGTTATTTTGGGAAATACAGATATATTCCTTTTATTAACATTTTGGGACGAATCGGCTGCAGGAGTTGCCGGAAATTTGTCAATGTGGACAGCCAACCGCCTTCGCGGCTCCGCTCCAGGTTTGTTTTTGTTTTTATCTAAATCTACTTCCATAGCCTCGTCTGTGTTTTGGAAATGACCATAAGGCAACGGAGATTTAAAATCAGGGTTTTCCTTTCCCTAAACGGACTGCTTACCTGGGCTGTCGAGATGGTGTTATTATTTTTTTGCAGTGAGTTTATTGAAGAGGCAAAGTTCAAGTAAATAAAGATCATTGAAACGGTCATTGATCAGTGTTTTTATTTTAAATTCTTTTATGCAGTCTTTGAAGGGATCCTTTATCTGCTATTTCTTCAGGGTGTGCCAAAATGTCAGCAAAATATTTAAAATGTTATAACCTGTAAGGTTTTTCATACATTTTATATTTTTTTCTGAACTTAGATTGAGGTAAGGAAAATCATCCATGGAAAAAAAAATCACAACTAAACAAAGAACCAATGTGGTGGGATTCTATTTTGGGTTTCCCAAATTCTTCACTTTGTATCCAAAGAAAATACTGTCGACAATTTCATGCCAGAAAAGCACTACTGGACTCCATGATTCGTTGATAGATTCAACTTTTTAGCCAACACGGCTCCATAAGTGACTTGCCACAATATGGAAGATCATAGACTGTTTGCAGATTATATTGTACTAGACTCTGCCAAAACTGGTAATAGATATATTCGCATTCCGCTATTATTATCCAAGATTTTTTTTCCGCATTCCACTGTTATTATCCAGGATTTTTTCTCAATATCGTGAACATGTGCGAGACTTTGTTAAACAAGAACCAGGACCATCAATTCATAAACACTCTGACCATTTGACGCAACAGATGTCTTTGCATTACATAGATACAATTTACACTTGCACCCACACTAAGCGCAATCTGTTGCAGCTGACATCCGCAATGCTTAAATTACTCAGTCCAATTTTCCGAGACTGGCTAATGAAGATATTGAATTTGTTCATTAGCTGAGTATGTATGACAAAGATCATTTCCATTTCCTTTTTCTATTTTTCCTTAGTTGTGAATTTTTCCATGGGTAATTTTCCTATGTTAATTGAAGTTTAAAAAAAAAATTACTAAAAATCTGACATGTTATGACATCTTTAAATACCTAGGTAACTTTTGGGGTACGCTGTATAAATTTTACCAGTGGGTACAGGGACTTCTGAGAAGAAGGGACACGGTAAGCTTAACATCACCGCTACAAAAGGAACCGCTAAGCCAATGCACTATTTGCATTGAATGGCACAGCAAACTTTTAACAGAAATAGGAGGAGTGGTGACCACAGTAGCACAAAATGCGTCACCTGAATAAATGAAAATGAATTCAAGAACTTCTACCTCGAGTGATTATCGTTGGACTAGATCCTAGCAACATTAGATATGCTGATAACACAATTTTGATAGCAAACTCGAGAAATAAAACAACAGATAAATTGCTTTCATTTAATCACCATAGAGAACCTTTTTTCTGTTTTCTACGAGCGTTGCTTGATGCTAGACCCCAGGAGGGCAACACACTGACTTTTCCATTGACTTGAAATAAGTCGACTACATCGAATCAATATCTGCATCTACTGCAATGAAATTTGGGTCAATGTGTTGTGCCAGTACATTTTCCCGTCAGAATACATCTTGCCCACTTACAAATCTACCATTCGCCCGTGCTTTGAATACTGTTGCTATATCTGGTCTGGTGCTCCTCCTGTACATCTTGAGATTCTTAACAAAATCCAAAGAAGGATCTGTAAAGTAATCGATCCTGTATTTGGCATCTCGACTTCAGTTACTTTCTCACCGACGTGACGTAGCTTCCATCTTTCTTTTCTACAAATATTTTTTCTCTGACGAGTTTTGTTTTTCCTGGTGCCCCGACTACATGGACTTAAGCGTAGCACTAGATTGGAATCTAGGTCCCACCCTTTTTACTATTGAAATAGCTAAATGCAATGGCCACTTCTGCTTCCAAAGTTTCTTTTCTCGCACTTCCCACCCTTCCGTTTACTTGCTTCCCTGACTACTACACTCTTCAAAACTTTAAATGCAACGTCAATCGCCATCTTCTATCTCCTGGAATTCAATCCATCTTTTTTTCCTTTCCTCAATTGTCACTATTCTGCGTTTTCTCCTTTTCTCTCACTCCCTGTAAGCCCCCGCGTACTAGTGGCATTCCAGCTTTGCTTGAGGTGAAATTATTTTTTAAAAAGAATAGAAAATCATACTAAGCGATAAAACAACAATTGTAAGAAGATAAAAGACCCATCCCAAGAGGCGACTGTTTTGAGTGATGGATTCTTTTTACTGATTATCAAACTTTTTGCAGGTTATTTAAAGCCAGAAAATATTTGGGAACTGTAGGGATTTTACTCATACAAATTCAACCAATTAACTAATTGAAAAGTGTAGCGATGGATTCATAGACCGTCCCCAAAGATTATTTGTGTGTAAGTTAATATAACGACCCAGACTCGGCTAAATCTCGACTAAGTTCGACAAGCACTAAGAGCTTAGTACGTGGCTAAGACCTAACGCTAACTCTCCCAACTCCGCTTATTTATATAAACAGACGATTCCATTCATTTATGTCTTGTATGATAGTAAGAGAATGAGGATAGAGAGCTTGGAAAATATAATTCTCACAAGATACATTGACGGCAAGTGGGACAAAACAAAAGCAGCGTATGATCTACCAAGAGAGCTTGTGCAAATGACTGGAAGAACAGGGATTAGGAGTGATAGCAACAACAACAAAATTACTATGTTCTAAAAAAGGACAAAAAGCTGTGGAAAACCATGATCTCCCACGTCCTGAATAGACATGACACAAAAACGATGAATAATTTAAGAATCATGACGTAATTATATTAAAAAGTACATTTACTTCCGTGGACAGGAAGTGCGCTGAGTTCGTTGAGGAAGTTAAGTTCATGTAAATAAAGTTCATTAAGATGGCGATCGATCATTGTTTTATGAGAAAAACATTCAGTCGCCATTGTTTGAGTTTTTTTGTGTTTCTTTGTTATTGACAAGAATAGAAATTGACAACGATGTCTGAATATAAGGACGTCGACGACGACGACATTGCCTTGTGCTTCCACGACGACATTGCCTTGTGCTTCCACGACGACATTGCCTTGTGCTTCCACGACGACATTGCCTTGTGCTTCCACGACGACATTGCCTTGTGCTTCCACGACGGCATTGCCTTGTGCTTCCACGACGACATTGCCTTGTGCTTCCACGACGACATTGCCTTGTGCTTCCACGACGGCATTGCCTTGTGCTTCCACGACGGCATTGCCTTGTGCTTCCACGACGACATTGCCTTGTGCTTCCACGACGACATTGCCTTGTGCTTCCACGACGACATTGCCTTGTGCTTCCACGACGGCATTGCCTTGTGCTTCCACGACAGCATTGCCTTGTGCTTCCACGACGACATTGCCTTGTGCTTTCACACCATTGCTGGAAATGTCGCCAACTGTCGGTAGTTTCGTGAATGGGAACTACAAGAAATATCGCTATCTGATTTTCCTCGAGAGCAGGCATAGACAACCTTTTTCGAGCAGTCTGCCGCTTGACGTACAGTAAATTATAAGACGGGTCACATTAATTAAAAAAAAATCAAAGTGATTTTTCATTAAAGATACCGCAGCCATTTTCCTAACAAAAGATCATGCGCAGAAGCATTGACACCAGAAATGAGGAAAACTCGATTTTTTTTTCTTTGGAGAAACGATTCCTTCTATATTTAAGAAAAACCTGAAATCTTGGTATAATAGTATAAAAAATATTTGTGAAAGAAGTATATTTATTCCCTAGAGAAAAATAATTATCATTAACGTCTCCTGTTTCTAAAGGAAAATATGTTTACACGTATGATCTTCCTTAGTGAAAATCGCCAATGGTTTAAAATGCTGACAGCGTTACCTTCAACGAAAAGTTCAAAAATTCAGGAAACATTGTCCTTATTGTTTCTATATATTTTTATTTACGAGAATGTGTGAGTGAACAAGTGAACAACGAAAGGAAACAAACGCCATTTTAACAAACGTTTTTTCCAAAAAGAATTTAGGCGTGCAGAAAGCCAATCGGGGCGCACTTTGCCCGCGGGTCACAATTCGCCCATGACTGATCTACAGGTGGCCTTTCCAACCGTATTTTATAAAATAACTCTAACGAACAAAGGTGGAAAACAGGTTGATCCGCACCGTTGTATTTGCGCGTAAGTGGATATAACGAACCCGACTTCGATTTTAAATTCCGAGCTCTCATTCATTACACCACCCGCACTTCCAAGCTTAATGCACCTGATATTTCCAAGGGATCACCCATGTAGATATTCACCAGGCTAAACATTGCTTAACTTCGGTGTTTTTACGAGGACAGGTGTTTCAGCGTGATATAGCCGTAAGCCACAAAGCAAAATATCCTAGTATTAATAAGCATTCTCTGAATGATCTTCGTTAAACTATTACCAAAATCAAGCATACTTCTTGTTTTAAAATCAAATATTGATTACCTATAGACTTATCTTTCTGTGTGGTGTCTTCATTCTTTCTACCCCTACCATATATATCTTCTTTAAAATATAACTGAAGGATTTCGATTTTGGCTTCTCAAACTGATTTTGTCTGCCGCCACCTGACTCATACCAAATAATTTTTGACGCTTCCTTCCATTCTTTTTTTTTAAAATCATACAGATGAAAACTAATAATCAATTAAACAGTTTATTGCATAAGACAGGTATAAAGTTAGTGAAGCGGATGAGATTGGTGAGCATTTATTAGTATGTTGATGTCTGGTGCTAATGTTTGCGTGTTTAAAGAGTACATCCCCGCTTTTATCAACTTTAAGACTATTTACGCCCTTGGTTAAAAGATGAAAAAACTGGAGTGAAACCTCGCTCTATCAAATACAATGCTGCAAATGACCACAGTAATCCTTACACAGTTTCACTATCCTCAATTTTCGAGGATTATCTTTACTGCCATGGATGTACGGGTTGTGCAATGGATAGCGTGAAGTCGGAGAGGCGAGTTCGAATTCCAGTCGGGTTTCGTCATATTCAATTTCGCGTAAATACCCTTGGGAACGATATAACGGAATCTCAGCTATGAGTTACATAATAAAGAAAACTTGGCATTCTGGTCTGGGGTAGCAACCAACATAAGAGAAAGAAAGTTCTGAGCTATTTCAGCCTTTAGTTAAAAGAAAAAATGAGTGAAACCTCATTCTATTCAATACGATGTTGCAAATGACAGCAGTAATCTTTTCACAATGGTCCATACGGTGGAATATTGAGCTGGTATTTCTCGTTGCAACCAATATTTTTTTTGTTTTGTTTTGTTTTTTTATTATATAAGAGTCTTTAAATCTCGGAATTAATTCGATATTGTAGAGATACTATTACCTCCTGTTGGGCCAGATTAAGCCACCTGGGACACAGGATGGCCGCTTAGTAAAGTCTGTTCATAGACTGGTGAAAATGGTCAGTCGTCAGTCAGCTAGCTTCCAGGAGTCAAACTGAGCAGTTGCTTTTTTTCCTTTTTCTTTTTTAGCAGGGGCCAGCTGCCACGTAGGGCAGCTCACAAGACCAAGTACAAAATGTCCCCACTAAAGACAAAGAAGACGATAAATCCGGCCCGCTCGAATTATAGAAACTATCTCTGGCTCGCATTCCTCATGTTGAGGGCTGCTACGCAGGGAGGCTTGCAAGACCTAATACAAAAATGTCACAATTAAAAACAAAGAAGGCGATAAATCCAGCCCGCTCGAATTGTAGGAACTATCTCTGGTTCGCATTCATCATGTTGAGAAATACCCATGACTCGCTGTTTTTGTCTTTGAGAAAGATGTCCTCGCTAATGACGTAGAAGATATATTCGGCCCGTCCATACGGTGAGATATCATTTAGTAACTCTCTGCAATTAGTGTCTCTTGGGCCTTCTATTTGGTGAACATTTATTGGAAAGTAGATAATCGAGATTTGGAAAACCGACGTATAAAAAACATAACCTGAAATTGAACCCAGTTCCTCAATCCAATTTTCGATTCTAATTACTTCTCATCCCGACAGTAAAACCACAGATGCCAGGTTGAAAGCGTATTCATTCATAAATCCAAATGAGCAGAATATTTAACACGTGTCTTCATTCACAAAATAATGCAAATGATTCATTCACAGATGCGTTCATTCATAAATATACATTTGCTTTTTCCTATTTTACAAATTCCTTAAAGCCGTCTCTCCGCATCCCACCCAACCCCCGGATATCTGTCTCAACATACAATGAATAAAAGTAACAATGTTGTTGGCTTATTCGCGTATAAGGTTTCACTATCATACTACGCCTGCACACACAATCGCAAACGGGGATTTAATGAGAAGTCCCCGGTAGCCGTTGATATCGTTTGATGTGGGCGATTATATTTAATAATCTACCATGAATTCCAACGAAAAGGAAAAAGACAGAGTGCCGAGAAAGAAAGAGAGACATGGAAAGAGAGAGGGATCGTTAGAAAGAAAGGGGAAAAGACAGTGAGAGAGAGAGAGGGGATAGAGGAAGAGGGATGATCTAGAAATAAGTATATTGGAACTGGCCTGGCAGTACTATCGGGTCCACAAGTAGTTGGTCTTCGACGATGGAATCGCGAGTGGCTCGCCATTTCGTGTGAACTGGCTTAGGATCGGCGGGCGTGGGCAGCGATGGTCCGTGGTGCTGTACTTGCTCGGGCAGAAGCCGGTTCAACCCGACCAGGGTGAAAAACGATACAAGTCAAAGTCAAGTATATTGGAAGAGAGATGAAAAGAAGAAAATATAGAGACATCGGTAGATGGAGAGAGTTGTAAAAGAATTTGGAAAGAGACGGGGAATAAGACATTTTTCGGTATTTTGATTGTTTTATTGCAATCACAAAGAGAAGAAGGTGAAAAAGAAGAGGACGAGAGATAAATATATAGGATGAGAGAGAGGGGGGGAACTAGAGAGGAAAACATAGATAGATATGAAGAGGCATAGATAGATACTAACAGGCTTACATAGATAGATAGATATATAGATATATAGATAGATAGATAGGAACAGATTCGATGTACCAAAGAGGAAAGTTCATCAGAACAATTAGCATGAAAATATTTAAAGAAAAGGCACAGGAAAACTACATTGCGGCGGTGAGAAAGTGACTGAAGCCGAAATGCCAGGTCAGCACCATAATATTGCAGATTTTTCTTTGGATTTTATTAAGCATCTTTAAATTCATAGCAAAGGTAGCAGACCAGATGCGATGGTAATATTCAATCCATGGACTAGTGGTAGACATATAAAGGTGTTACCAAATATTCCGTAGTTTCTTATTTTATGGAAACCACTATGTAGCCAAGCGTGCTTTTACCGTTTCAGTCACAGAACACCTATAAGCAAAGCAAGCCTCAGTTACCCAATTTCCATCTTCTACCTTTCCAAAAAAAAATTAGAATAGCTACTTTTAAAAGTCCTTTACGGCAGCGCATATTGGACGGTCTCCTCAAAGATGAAGAAGAGACTCGAGGCGACGGTGATGTGGTTCTACAGAAGGATGCTGAGGATATCATGGACTGAGCCTGTGAGCAACGTTGAGGTCTTGGAGAGGATGCAAACAAGGAGGAGGCTTATACTTAACATCAAGAAGAGGCAGCTGAAGTTTCTGAGACACGTAATGAGAAAAGGAGAGCCTGGAGAATCTGATACTTACAGGTCCATTAGAGGAAAAGAAAAACAAGGGAAAGCAACGCATGACATACCTGGCGGGTTTAAGCAAGTGGTTTGGAGAGGTGGCAGAGGGAAGAAACTTGGGGGAGTGGAGAGCCATGATCGGTACTTCCTGAAATGACACGGCACATAAAAAGAAAAGAATGATTAAGTAGTTTTCCTGGCTCAGATTCCTTGAATATTTAGGTAGCGCATCACGCACACGCATGCACACGCACACACACACACACACACACACACATATATATATATATATAATAGCGTAAGTTGCTCCTGGTCTTTAATAAAATTTACGTGATTATACGTTTGTATCAATATTTGTTAATGATCAAAGCAAAATTAAGAAATCGTTAATTTAATATGGGAGAAGTGGAACAACAATGAAAGAAAGAAAACAAAGAAAGAGCGAACGAAACAAAATTAGAAAGGAAGAAAACAAATAAAGGAAATAATAGTACGGTAAAGAAAGAAAGAAAGAAAGAAAGAAAGAAAGAAAGAAAGAAAGAGATGAGATGAGATGATGGAAGAACTATTGAAAACAAAAGTAAAAAGAAAGAATGACTGAAAGAAAAGCTAAAGAGGAAGGTGGAAAGAAAGAAAGAAAGAAGAAAGAAAGAAAGAAAGAAAATGATAGAATGGAAAGAAAGAAAGAAAGAAAGAAAGAAAGAAAGAAAATGATAGAATGGAAAGAAAGAAAGAAAGAAAGAAAGAAAATGATAGAATGGAAAGAAAGAAAGAAAGAAAGAAAGAAAGAAAATGATAGAATAGAAAGAAAGAAAGAAAATGATAGAATGAAAAGAAAGAAAGAAAGAAAGAAAGAAAGGAAGAAAGAAAGAAAATGATAGAATGGAAAGAAAGAAAGAAAGAAAGAAAGAAAGAAGGGAAGAAAGAAAATGATAAAATATAAAGAACGAAAATGATAGAATGCAAAGAAAGAAAGAAAATAATAGAATGGAAAAAGAGAAAGAAAGAATTTTAAAAAATAGAAAGGCAATGATAGAATGTAAAATACATAAAGAAAAAGGATTGAAAACAAAAGTAGAAAGTAAGATGACGATTGTCCGAAAACAATAGTCGGAAGAAAAATAGAAAAGAAAAAACTGAAAAAACTGAAAAGATAAAGACAAAGACAGAAGTGAAAGTGAAAATGAAAGAAAACCTAAACTGAGAGAAGTAAAGAAAACAATCCTAATTGTAAGAGAAAGGAAGGAAAACAAGGAAAGAAAAACAAAATTTAAAAGTACGAGGGCGGACTGCAAACATTTTGGCTTCGCCAAGAAGGTATTCAAAATGAAAAAACCTGATAACTGGTGATTTGTCAACGTTTAAGAAAAGCTGGAGGTCGAGAACTTTTCGGCATACCCTCGTAGGCTGAGAAAGAGAGAGAACAAGAAAGTGCACATTAAGATGGTTCTTTGAAGAAATCTGGATAAAAGAGAAGAAGAAAAAATTAGAAGAAAAGAACGCGAAAATCGTCAAAAAAAAGGCGGGAAATTGAAAAATCGGATCAAAGATGAAAGGCAAAAAAAAAAAAAAAATGAAAAGCTGGAGATAGAAGAAAGAGAAAGCAAAGAAGAAAGAGATATCGAATCAAATGAAAATAGTTCGTCACATTTCAATGATGTCATGGATCTATTGACATGAACCTGAACATTTACTCCAGGCCGTCTTTCATCTCGTTTATTTAACACAATACGAACTTCAATCATCAGAACTCCAATCTTCACGTTATCACACATACACACGACTCTTTTCACTGATATTACGGCGCCTTTCTTAACAATTGCAACGCAGTTTCTTTGTGCCTTTTCTATAAAGACTTTCATGCTATATGTTGTACTTTCCCCTTTTGGTACCTAGACTTTATGAGTTTCAACGCAATACTAGATTAGCGGCGATGTCTTATTATTTTACAATGAAAATGACTAGATGTAACCATAAATTCTATGCTAACAGTTTATTCTCTTGCACTTATCGCTTATGAAACTCTCTTCCGGCTTCTTACTTCCCTTTCAAATCTGACCTTCAAAAATTTAGACGCAATGTCGATCGTTATCTTCTGTCTTCTTAATTGTTGTTCTTTTATTGTCTTCTCGCCATAATAATATATTTTGTCATATTCTCTCACACTCAGTAACCACTTGTGTCTTAGTGGCTTTATTGCTTTGTTTGTGGTGAAATGCTATATATTGATGTACGATATGTTTGTGTTCCTTATTTCTTATATGATAAAAAATTACATATTTTTTTTATTCATCCTCGTATTTTATTCATCATCATAAAACCTTTTATGCAAAGCTCTTATCTATCTATATAAAACTAAAAATCTGAGACTGCGCATAATGATTTAAGTGAACAAGATTTAAAAATACGAATTGTTTATACAGTAAGTATTTTTATTTTATCTTTAAGTATACAATTTTTTAATCCAAATATTTTTACGTTAAAGACAGACCCAAAAGAGATCACGCTTTGCTGCTTCATCCACTTGTTTCTAGAGTAATTATTTATATCCCAGCTTTCTTTAAACTAACAATATTTGAAATATTTAAAAAATATTTTTTGCCATATGTAAAAAATATTTTTAAGTTAATCTGATTTAAAATTTATTTTAAGTGAATATGATTTTAAAATACGAGTTGTTTATATAGTAAGTATTTTTATTTTAACTTTCTTCAAACAGACACATTTTTAATTGAAATATTTTAAAGCTAATAAAATGTAAATTTATAAAATTAAAATATTTTAAAGTTAAAAACAGGCACAAAGAGATCCCGCTTTGCCGTTTCGTCCACTTGTTTGTAGAATAATTAAATTTCAGCTTTTTTAAGCAAACAATATTTGAAATATTAAAAAATATATTTTTTGCCATATTTAAAAAATATTTTCAAGTGAATATGATTTAAAATATATTTTGGCATATTAAAAAATATTTTAAGTTAATCTGATTTAAAGTTGAAGTTTATCCCGGAAGTTCTATTCCTAATAAATGCTATAAACAATCAGTAAAATGTTAAACATGAACTTGTAAATTCAGACAAATGATGACACAAACGAATTGAAATATTTAGTTGAATCTTAATAAAATTAACATTCATTTAAATGAAATGTTGAAATAAACTTAACCGTTTTTATAACCTGAACCGCCAGTGACGCGAGTCACGGGAAGTTTAGTTATTAATAAATCTATAAGATGTAAGCCGAAGAAAAATGTTTTATTTACACAATATCCTAGATATCTGAGTAAATTATTATTTTATTTGTTTTAATTTTGGGGATTATAAGTTATCATTATTTATATTATTTACAAATGTTAAAAGAAATGAAGATAAGAAACGGCAAGAGGAAATAAAAAGAATAAGTTATCATTGATTTTTCTACTCTCAAACCGAGACGCTATGCAATTTCTGGACCTAGGTTTCTAGTTGGAACCCGGATGGAAATGAGAATATAACAGAAATCAAAGGAAATAATAATAATAATAATAATAATAATAATAATAATAATAATAATAATAATAATAAACCCAGACAGAACAATCAAAGGTAATCGTCCAGACGTCGTGATCAAAGAGCACAAAAACAGCAGTCCCTGCAGATTTTAATGAACCTTTGAGGCTCTTCAAAAAAACTATCAAAATACAATGATCTTGAGATGGAAATCTAAACAATGTGGCACATGAGGACATCAATAATTCCAGTTGTAGTTGGAGATTGATTGGAAAAGGTTCCGATAGATTAAATGAAGGAATTTCTAGTAGCCGATGTCTTAAAGAAATACAAAAAAATTGTACTCACAAGTACAGATTACTCCTTACGAAGGGCTTTATCTATGTAAAATGTCTGGGATCTTAGATTGGTTTTCTTTTGTGAGATTTTTACAAAAAACATGATCAATGGAAGGTGTCATGAAGCCATTTCTGACCTTAGGTCTCTGGTTGGGATCCGGAAGGAAATAATAATAATAATAATAATAATAATAATAAAAGTAGTAGTAGTAGTAGTAGTAGTAGTAGTAGTAGTAGTAGTAGTAGGAGTAAGGATCTGTTTATATTGAAAGATAATCGGATACCTACTACTAAATAAACAGCGCCTTCTTTGGTCTAAATTCAGTCGTTTAGTGGTGAGACAGGAGTGTCACCTCCAAGTCGCAGGCCCTGGAGACCCTGCGCTGCCCAGATCACATGCCCCATGAGCAGCTTTAGGTATCATGAAATTTTCTCGGAATCTAAGTGTTCATTTTAACTGGCGCCTCATAACCAGCTTTTTGGGGTAGATGTCTGTGCCGGCAAGATTCAAAGGAGTACAGGGCATTACATTTGGGTCCGTCTTGCATGCAGAGGGAGACAGGAACTTGTCAGTGTTGACAGCCAACTGCCCTTAGGCTTCCACGCCGGGTTTTCTATCTGTATTCGCTTTCATAGCCTTTTCCGTGTTTGGATATGGCCGCCAGACAGTGGGCGGTCAAAATTAGGGTTTTATTTCTCCTGGATAACGTGTAGTAGTTGGAGCCCACGGATTGATTGGAAAAGGTACCTGTAGATTAACAGAAGAGATTCCTGATAGCCGAGGCCTTAAAGAAATACTCATACTCACAGGCACAGCTCACACATTACGAAGAGCTTTGACTATGTGAAATGTGTGATCTTAGGTTTTTCGGGTTTATTTTTTCTTTTTTACAAAAAATGATCAGTGGAAGATGTCATGAAGTCATTTCTGACCTTTGGGATCCGGAAGGAAATATGTATACAATAGAAACCCTGGGAAATGATGATGATGATGATGATGATGATAATAATAATAATAATAATAATAATAATAATAATAATAATAACATCATCATCATCATCATCATGTAAAGCGCAATACACCGACTAAAGCTGCAAAATTTAAAAACAAAAGAAAGCAAAAGCAAATGCAACCGACCAGATAGGGAAACAATAGCAAGATAAACCGATTCATGGCCAATACTCTGCCCGTACTAAAAAAGCTGATGTAGACAAACCCCGTCCTCATCAGTAGCTGCGTAGTGCGGGGTCAAAAGCTGAAACCGAAGGTTTTATTCTTGCTGCACAGGACCAATGCTTGTTAACTAGAAATTCTCAAGCACACATACTGGAAAATTGTGTTAGTCCAAAATGCAGATTCTGTGATGAATATCCAGGAACAAATGAACATCTTGTAGCAGGTTGCACGGTATTGGCACCCACTGACACTGGGTCTGGATGGCGTACATACCAATTCAGTTTCCTTTCCGTAGAAGTTGCAGATTTTCCAGTACGGAAATAGGACCTGTAACAATTTTATAGTATTTTACGATGCACACAAAGCTAATCTCCCAGACATCGGTATTAGAGAGTGCAAACAAAAAATGTGTCTCCTTATTGATATGTCAGTCCCTGCAGACTGCAATGTATATTTGAAGATCATCAAAAAGCTATCAAAATACAAGGACCCTGAAATCGAAATCTCAAAAATGTGGCACACGAGAACATCAACAATTCCTTTTGTAATTGGAGCCCACAGGTTGATTGGAAAAATTTCAATAGACCCATTGAAGGGATTCCTGGCAGTCCATGCCTTAAAGAAATACAAGAAAAATTGCTCTCACTCGTACTGCCCACACCTTACGAAGAGCCTTATCTATATAGAATATGTTTTTTTTCTTTTTTTTTTAATTACTCAGTGGAAAATGTCATGATGCCATTTCTGACCTTAGATCTCTGGTCAGAACCCGGAAAGAAATGAGCACACACCAGAAATCAAAGGAAATAAAATAATAATAATAATAATAATACAAGAAAAATGGTAAAGCTTCTTTGCGGTGCTTCAGACAATACTGAGATTAATTAAAAAGAAAACAAATAAAAGACCAAATCTTTATTTAATTTAGACAGTGTTCTTTTTCTTTAACTTGTAAATCTTTGTCAGCGATAATTGCCTTTATTGAAATTGTCGTTGTCATCGCCGTGAAATGCTTCAATAACGTTAATCGCAATTTTCACAGACTATTATTTAAAATTCACCCTTCTCCTCTTTCTGACGGATATCTTAGTCTCCACTCCCCCACTTTTTTTTTTTTTGACGATCATTTCAATTTAAGCTTCAGGCAGAATTTTCTTACTTACCCCAGTCACGGATCCATTTACTTCTACTGTAACTAATTACTCCTTCCATAAATTAACTTACATTTATTCAGTTTGTTTTTGTCCCATATATTTCTCAAAGATTTTCTAAGAATAAAACTCGCCATCGAAGTAGATAGTCGTCGCTCTAGGGAAGGCACTCTCTACAGCATATATAGAATGTCCCAAAAGTCACCAAGGGGTCTGAAAGTTTAATAACGTATTGTCTTTTCGTTTGTTTTTTTTTTGTTTTGTTTTGTTTTTAGTTTTCTTCCAGGTAAATTAAAAAAGAACCTTTAGTTGGCTGGTTGGTTGGTAGGTTGATTTTGTTTAGCGACATAACAACACCAACATGGGTCATTTAATGCCGAAATCAAAATATTTTGAACGCTTTCAACTACAGTTAAAATACGTATTGCTGGTATTTTGACAATAAAAATCTATTACTGGTATTTTGATTATAAAAATTTATTGTTGCTATTTTGACTATAAAAATCTATTGCTGGTCATTTTACTATAAATAGGTATTGCTTGTATTTTTAATATAAAAATATATTTTTGTACTTTCATGGTGTTTTGTTTTTGTTTGGGGAGGGGTTACTATTTGCCGGGTTCGAGTAGAACAAGAGCAATTTAGAAGTAGTTCCACGCTCCTCAAATCCCCCAATCTCCTTCCTGTCTGATGTAGTTTATCGTCATTCAGGAGGCTTGGGAATTTAATCTTGTAAAAATAGGCGACTGAAAAGTAGTGAAATCTTTCTACCAAAACCAAAGATCAATTTTCCAAACTACGTACAACTACGCCCGACACATAATAATCAAAGGGTCTGGGGAGTTAGGTGGCCAGATGTAGGGTGTGACGTGGTCGCAAAAATTATGACAGCCATGACTGGATTCTCCTGTTTATATGGCATGTTGCATTGTCCTGTTGCCAGATATTGAGTCTTCCAGCAGTCATCTTCTTGACCCAGAGCAGCACTACCTCCTCAAGGCACTTGATGTAGGTCTCCGTGTTGAGTCTGAGGCCCCGTCGGAAGGTTAATGAACGTCGCCATCCATAATAATCACTCTAAACAAATTGGAATTCACCATTAGACTCATCCAACTCTTTCCGAATACTCTGTCCTCAGATTGACACCCAAAGGATCTGAAATGTTCGTATGTTTGTGTAGACGCTCTTTTTCTTTAACAGTGTTAATTAAGTCTACGGGAAGCCCCTTCCCGTAGACTTAATTAACACTGTTAAAGAAAAAGAGCGTCTACACAAACATGGTTATCTGCTAAAATAGCGTTTACCGTTATAAGAAATCGTTAATTCCTATATAGAGAGTATGTAGGGTACTAACAAGGAAAAATTAAATGTGAATTTGTATAATTTCTTGTAAATCAGAAATCTGAAAGAGTTGTCTATGTAACGTGCAAATTTTTTTGCTCATAATTGAAATTATTAATTTCTTCATAGTTCAAGGAAAAGCTAATTGCTTTAGCTTTACTAATCATTTAATAAAAACAAAAAGTTTGCATATATATATATATATACTACAGTATATTTCATATATATATAATATCGTGTAGTATATATATATATATATATATATATATATATATATATATGAGAGAGAGAGAGAGAGAGAGAGAGAGAGAGAGAGAGTTATACAACAGTTTAAAAGTTTTAAGTCATCACCAGAATTAGCATGGGATGAACTTGACAGAAGAGTGAAAATAGAGAGAGAGAGAGAGAGAGAGAGAAGGGAGACGTAGATGCAACCGTAAGTTCTACACTAGTAATTTCTTTTCTGACCTGTGGGACTACCTTCTGACGCCATACTTTCCACCCAAATTTAATCTGTAAAAATGTAATGTAAATACAATGTCAATCACTATCTACTGTCCTCCTGATTAATCTTTTAATGTAATGTTTCTGTTTCTAATTCTTCCACACCTACACACATACATATATACTTGGATAAGTATATTTCATTTTGATCAAAGGAGGTCCCGTGTGGTGGGGGGCACAAATCTCCACACTGAATTTTTCCCCTTTGATTTTAAATTAATTTTAAATTTGAACAAGGGAATGATTTCTATTCAAAATATAGAAGGAGAAAGCCAGAAGATGGAGGTCACATTGGCAATATCAAAAGGAGACAATATGGACGTCAAGTTGAGCAAGAAATCACCAGTCAGTGGGTAATGCCTTACAATACATATTTGTTGCGAAAATCTTTCGTCTAAGTTACTTTCTCTTTTAATAAGAGTGGGATTCTTTAGATCAAAGTTGGAGTTCAATTTATTTTTATGTATAACTCATGAATTTGATAAATTATTGTGTATAAGATTCCTTTTGTGTTCATAGATACGGTTTTTTTTAATTCGTGGAAGTTTCATCAATGTATTGTGAGGAACAGTTCTGGCGATTCATTTTATATCTACCTGCTCAAAATTATTATTGTTGTCGCTATTTTTGGTGCTGATAATTTTGCTGCGGTCGTATATTCTATGTGCTTTCCTTTTGGCATATATATATATATATATATATATTATAATTCTCAAAATGTGTGTGTGTATGTATGTGTGCATGTGTGATTGGATGTTGTTTATGCATTTCCATAGTTTTCATCCGATTTCAATGAATTATTTTTTTGTTTGATAGATAATTCTTCAGTGCCGGTTTTGAGTCAAAATTGTTGGAGACTGTGGCTCTCCACTACTTCCTGTTCATTATAACTCTCAGCAACTTTTTTACTATTTACAATCTGTTCTTGGATATATATATTTCATAAAAACTTTAATAAAAATAAATAGTTTAAATTATTACAATAATATTATTTATTTCTATGCAGTTCCCTTTTCCGGGTCACCCCCCATTTAAATTGTTACCCCCCTATTTGGAGATGTGCCTGATTTGCACCCAATTGTTGTTACTTATATTGATTTTCGGGTGGGCTGACTTTTAAACTTAAACTGCACCAATTGAACGGCAAATATTCCCAGTAGTGAAAGACCCGGTCAAAGATGGGTTATACTACTAATATATGATAAATTATTGATTTTGTTATGCTATATCTTTAATAAGTGTATCATTCTTTAGATCAAAGTTGTGGTTGAATTTATTTCTATATATAAATAATACATTTGATAAATTGTTGTGTATAAGATCTTTTTGTGTTCATAGATACGTTTTTTTTTGGGGGGAGGGTTCATTTCTGCAAGTTTCCTCAATGTAATGTGAATATTAGTTGTGGCAGTTGTTATCTTTTTTGTTGCGGTCGTACATTGTGTATGCCTTCGCATATATATATATATATATATATATATATATATATATATATATATATATATATATGATAAATTATACATTTTATGTTATATTTATGATGTAAGCATATAACGCGACCAAACTTTCCAGTCACGGGTCAATGATCACCGTCGTCTCTCGCCAAGCGCTCGCCAGGACATTCCCAAGCATGAGTGTTAACATAGACTAGCACCTAGATATAATCTATTTCCGGTTTTGTTGCCACTTGATCTCCAAAAATCCCTCATCGAACCCTTTACTAATTATTACCTTTTGGTTAAAGTAGATGTCGCTGAGAAGCTTAATCTGCTGGCCTATCTTGGCTTGGGAAAGTAATCTTTTCAGGAATGGAGTTACTTCGTTTTTATTTTAATAAGAGCATCATTCTTTAGATCAAAGTTGTGGTTGAATTTATTTCTAAGTATAACTAATACATTTGATAAATTGTTGTATATAAGATAATTTTTGTGTTCCTAGATACGTTTTTTTTTAAATTTCTACAAGATTTCCTCATGTCTTGTGAATATCAGTTGTGACAGTTTATTTTATAAATACCTGCTTCAGAATTATTATTGCTATGCGTATTTTTGATGATGATGATATCAATATTAGTTTTGGGCGTGGTTTTAATTATTTTGATGTTGTTTAGAATGGATAGATTGCTTTGGATTGTGGATGTTATAGAGTTAGTAAGTAGTATTATGTATTTGTTTTTATCTAGTTTATTGTTGTTAATAATGTTATCATTTTTGCGGCCGTATATTCTTAGCATATACAGGGTGGTTCAAATGTAGGTGGACAGTAAATAATTACATTTATTTTGAGATTACATATACATACAATTATATTTACTAACACAATTATTACATTGACAATTAAATTTTATTGTGAACAATAATACAAAAGCCCTTAAATTTTATTGTGAACAATAATACAAAAGCCCTTAAATTTTATTGTGAACAATAATACAAAAGCCCTTAAATTTTATTGTGAATAATAATACAAAAGCCCTTAAATTTTATTGTGAACAATAATACAAAAGCCCTTAAATTTTTTTGTGAATAATAATACAAAAGCCCTTAAATTTTATTGTGAACAATAATACAAAAGCCCTTAAATTTTATTGTGAACAATAATACAAAAGCCCTTAAATTTTATTGTGAACAATAATACAAATGCCCTTAAATTTTATGAACGCAGGTGCTCAAACTGTTTTCCATCATAATTTACACAGCTTTGAATTCTACCTCTAACTCTTCGACAAACTTTTTTGCACAAGTCTTTTTGGGTATTAATTTCTTGAAATGCATCTCTTATGTAATTTTTCAAATCACCGACACTTCTTGGTTTTCGACTATAAACTTTGTCCTTGAGTACTCCCCAAAAGAAGAAATCCATTGGGGTCAAGTCTGGTGAACGTGCCGGCCAATCAACTGGACCTCTTCGGCCAATCCATTTCTCAGGAAATGTTTCAAGATACTCAGTTGTAATAATATAACCGATACATAAACCTATTCCACATACAGTCCACCTACTTTTGGACCACCCTGTATATACATGTACGTATGTATGTGTGTACAGTGTGGATGGAAAAATCAACAGTGTATTTTAATTTACATTTTAACACTTTAAAAGAGACAGTCAAAATTCAGTGTTGATTATAGAAATCAACACTGAATTTACGTTTTTAGTCTATTTAATAAGTGATAAACACAAAAAAGGCATGAAACCACATGAAACTTGTTGACAGTACCATATAACACAATCAATACAAGAAATCTCGCATTACTTAGAGAGTAAGTTAGCACCGAATCATACCCTGACAGCGAAAAATAGGGCGAACTTACCTGTATAATAATATCCCACAGCAATAACTTGATTTGATTTGTTTTCATCGACTTTAAATCGAACGATTTAGAATAAAGAAGAAAATTAAGCGGAAAAAAAAACCTGATTAAAATACGCGGTTCAGAAAACGTACTCGCCTTTCCTTTGCTTCATGGTTTCTGTCACGTAATTTAATTCGACACGCATGCGTCAATGTCTGATTCGGATACACTTGGAAATACAAAACAATTTAAACAATATAAACCAGTAATCACGAAATACATAATATGAAATACTTCTTTAAACCAAAGAAACAAATAAGCGGTTTAAAAAAAAAGAAACCCAACGCATCTAATTGAACGACAAATATATATATATATATATATATATATATATATATATATATATATATATATATATATATATATATATATATATATATTAAGACATTTTTATGTTTAACATAGTTTTTTATAGATACAAATATTCAAGTAAATGCTCTGTTTATAATAAACAGTATTAAACAACATTTACCGGTCTGAATGTCCGAGAAATTTCATAGAAAATATTCATCCTCCGACATTCAGGCCGGTTAACGTTGTTTAATACTGTTTATTATAAACAGAGCATTTACTTAAATATTTGTATCTATAAAAAGAATGTTAAACATAAAAATGTCTTAAAATAATTGTCGGACTTTGTCCATTTCATATATATATATATATATATATATATATATATATATATCATGTCTTGAGAATGTCTGATTACAGGATACCCAAGATCGTAATGTATAGTCAGTCAGATCAGGGCTACAGGAATGCAGGACGCCCATGGCTCAGATAAAAAGACAAGATGAAGAGCAACTTGTCAGCTGTCAATATACCTAATAACACCCTCGAGCGCTTAGCCTTGGAGCGGGTTGATTGGAGATCAATGTTTTTCAGTGGACTCAGCGGTTTTCAGTCTGATAGTCTGAATCGTCTTCAAGAAGCGAGAGCAAGATCTAAAAGGTCACCCAACCTAAAAGGGACCTCATCCCACAATCCCCACTCTTATACGTGGCCTCCTTTGCAAATCACTAGCGTGTCTTAAGTGTTATATATATATATATATATATATATATATATATATATATATATATAGAGAGAGAGAGAGAGAGAGAGAGAGAGAGAGAGAGATAGATATAAGATGTATCAAAATACATTTACAAACATTGGAGGCGGGTTCACTCACAGCAAAACAAAGACAACAGTCCATACAAAAATATTAAGTTTACAGAAATTTTACGGTAGATGGCGTTGTGTTGGCAGTTAGATTAGATTACATTTATCATTCGTGTACATTTTGTGGTTTGTCAGTCTTCAACGTTTTGACGTTCACAGTATGAATTAATTGAGAAGTGTTCCGTTTAACAGTGGCAGAATATTCATATCGTGAGCAGTCACATGCATTTATTACTTACGGCCGCGCGAATGGTAATTGAGGTGAGGCTGCACGGCTGTATTAGATTAAGTTTCAGGACCGACGGCAGACGAGTCATCGAACTTTTGATGCTATTATCGTCTCGTTGCTGAGAGAGGATCCGTGGCACCACAAATATAGATCGAGTCTAAATGCCACACAGCTGCATCTACTATAAAATTTGTTTAGACATAATAACGCAGAAGAAACGAAAATTTGTTCTTGTTTTTATGTGAGAAACCAGACCAAAGCGTTTAAAAGTATTTTTATATACCCTGTATGTATATATATATATATATATATATATATATATATATATATATATATATATACATACACACCCTATATATATATATATATATACATACACACCCTATATATATATATATATATATATATATATATATATACCCTATATATATATATATACCATATATATATATATATATATACACCCTATATATATATACACATACACCCTATATATATATACACATACACCCTATATATATATATATATAAATTATATATATATATATATATATATACACCCTATATATATATATATATATATATATATATATATATATATATGAAAAAATATAAATATAGTTTTAAGGTGTGCTAGATTTATGGGATTAAGTGTTTAATATCAGAGATAGAGCGTATATAAATGTAAATATAAAAGTGAACATTGACGTCAACACTCAGAGGCGACAGTCTGTTTTGTGTGCATAGTTTTCTTTGTTTTCTGGAAACAAAGAAACTATACACACAAAACATCTTTCACAAATAGTAAATACGCGAACAGCACAATGCTTTCGAAGTATTTCTTGGAAATTAAAAACAAAACACAAATTACACCAAAAATATCATAGAAAATAAGGAAAAGATCATCAGCCTACCACAATCAATCAAAAATTTTGCTTGGAGGAAAAAATAGCAATTATTACTTTCCCAGATCCAAATAAATTACTAAATAAACGATTTGAGCTCATCTCAAAATGCAAACATGAAAAAAATTAAATAATATAAAAAACAAGTAAAATAAATTAACCCATACAAATGATAAACAAATAGTAAACCACTCCCGTTAGAATAGACGAATAGAATAGATTTTTAAAAAAATACATAAAAAACAAGTAAAAATAATCAACCGAAATAAATAAAATAAATAATAATAAACAAATTAACAATCCAATCTCGCCAAAATAATCGTTAGAATAGACTGCAACAACCAATCCAAAATTTGGAAGTAAAAATAGCTATAACTGCTATATAACAATAAAAAACAAAAAAAATATTACTGCGTTACTCAAAAATCGAAAACCAAAATGAGTAAATAAAAATATGCAAAATAAAAAATAAGTAAATAAATAAAAAAACAAATAAAAATGAATCCAAATAAATAAATGAACAAATTAACCAATCGGCCCCGCTAAAATAACAGTTAGAACTAATATAAATAAGCACAAATAAGTAAAAACAAGTAAAAATAATCAATCCAAATAAATAAATTAATTAATTAGAAACAGTCCCCCCACTAAAATAACTGAATAGACTACGACAAGCAATCAAAACATTGGACGAATAAATAGCTTTAATTATCTTCTCAGACCAAAACAGACTATTAAATAAGCGACCTAAGCAAATCCTCACAAAATTTGTTCACTACGTTAATAAAACAACAAAAACCGAAAATAATAAATAATACAAAATGGAAATGAAAAGCAAGTAAAATAAATTAACCCAAACAAACAAATAAATAAATAAACTAGCCACTCCCGCAAAAATAACCGCCAGATTAGATCACCCACAATGCAGCACTGACCCATATATATAAATAGACGAGGTAAAATCCAACATTCGCGACCTGACAATTTCGTCAAGCATGAAACAGCCTATCGCCTCTGAGTGCTGACTTCAATGTTCACTTATATATATATATATATATATATATATATATATATATATATATATATACTATTAGGCCTTTAGAGGCTTTGTAGATAGCCTTTTGTGGAAACTTTATTCATTGTGCCATCTACAAAACCTCTACAACCTTCATGGCGGAAAACAACTAACACAAAACTTACGATATTTCATCAATAATATGATACATGCGAAAACAAATCTCTGCCGAAACACAAAATATCAAACTTAATTTTTATTTCACGTTGAGAAAGGACACGGGCGTCTCCGAAAATTCCGATATATATATATATATATATATATATATATATATATATATATATATATATATATATATAATTATTTATTTGAATTACAACATAAATATGTTATAAAATCACGACAAAAGTAGCCATTTTGTTTCAACACTTCTTGTGTCTTATATTCAAGGGCGGTAACTTACGTAGATTTTTTTTAAATTTTTATTGTAATATTTTAAATTAGTATTTTTTATGTAACACTTCGCTGCTACAAACATTTATGAACTTTGTTGCTATACACGTAGTTTATTTTATTTTTGGCAGCAATTTTCTTACATAAAGGGCCTCATGTCCACATTCACAGTTTAGACAGATATTATTCGAAAATATATCAGTGCTTCATAAAGATTGCAATAAGCAAAAACCTATGCAATAAGCCTTTTATTACATTTTTCCACTTTTCAAATAAGATATTTTACATCGGGATCCAAATTATGGATAATTTGTCTGAAGTTCATGTTTGTTTCGTTTTCTTGAAGTGCTTTCGACTTTCTCGGTCATTAGCAAGAACCGTGTGCTGTCAGTGTCGTAGACAAGATTCCGTTGGCAATATCCTGGTAATTTTTAAGGAGCTGAAATCTACATATTTTTATTAGTTCAAAAAATGCTTTGGAAACTGAAAGTTTTTTTCCCCGCCTCCGTAGCTTTTCGGTTTCAAGAAATTGTGTTTCTATATATTTATCTGCAAAGAATTTTTTTATCTCCTTTGGGTCTAACAGCACATAAAAATTTAAAACACAAAATTATGATCAATAAACAGAAAAGTCAAAACGCGTACAGTCAATCAAATCTTCCAAAATATAGAACAAAAATCTTTAATCTAAACCCGTTGAATAAAATATTACAGTCAGTCTTGATTTTATCATGTGTTATTTATCAGTTTGAATCTACGTCAGTGCCGTATGAAAGTATTTAAAATTGAAAAAAATATAGATATGGAAGCATAAAACTGATATTTATTTCTAAAATCATCAAATAATATTTTGCACTATTACTAAACAAGGAAAAATATTTAATAAAAAATACAGACAATAATAAGTATGATTTTTAAAAAATATTTTGATTATATATATTTAATACGTTCCGCTGGGAACCAACAACCTGTATGCGAGTAGAGATCAAGTTCAGTCGGTGCATAGACTCTCTGAAGATATCGGCGGGCATAATCTTAATAACATAAGATATTCAGATGACACTGTGTTGACACTGTGTTGAGAGAAGACTAAGAAGGAAAACTGAAGGAAATCTTAACTAAGGTAGTAAAGAAAATCAAGAACTGTTATTTAAGGACTAACAATAACCAATAGAGTGAAATAATCTTAAGAGAACCAAAACTTCCACCATGATTTATTATGGGCGGGCATAATCTTAACAACGTAAATTAAACGGGTGACTGTGTTGATAGCAAATTCAAAAAGAAAAGTAATATTAGATAATGTACTAAAGGAAAGAAAGAAAGGAAGAAAAAGGACTGTTAACTGCAATAAGGCAAAAAGCATACCGTTTATACTCGTGTATAGGTCTATTGTTTGTTTTTCTTTTCATTTATCTTGTGTCTAATGCCACACTAGCTCCTGAAAAATATTAGTAGGTTTTCCGTCGTCAAATATCACTGTACTGGGCATCATCCTGGGCATATTTTATAGCAAATAAATGGTCTTTATTCTTTTTTTTAACAAAGCTATCCCGCAAATAAATGGACTTTATTCTTTTTTTTAACAAAGCTATCCCAAATTGGTGATAAAGAGGGCTTACTGTAAAATATCTGATACGAAGATTCAGATAACTGTATTCT
>OZ038513.1:26334973-26384973 GCA_964036315.1 Acanthosepion esculentum
GAGCTTCTACTCTAATATGAGTATCCATAAAAATGTTTAAACAAAAAAAATAAAAAATAAAAATATGTCTGATTTAATCCATTTCTTCATAGTAAATTGTGTTTGTTTACGTTTGGATGCAATACAGAGTAGATATGGATGTTTCGAGAATCGACCAAGAATTATGTATTCAAACGGCACTATTTAGTGGCCGAACGGAGGCACGTCTGATCTAATGACGGAGGATGCATATGTTTCTGACAAGATTTCTCAAATATTCAGACCGGTAGATGTAGTTGTATAAAAATACTCTTTAATTAAAAAACTCGAATATAAGTATCCATAAAATAACGTTTAAAAAAATAAATTATATATATATATATATATATATATATATATATATATATATATATATATATATATATATATATGCACATTTCATTAAAAACGACTGACAAGATGCTTTTATTTAGTTTTTTATATAATTTCTCGTGCGATCTAATAAACTTTTTCTTTTCAGCGGATAAATTATATAAAAACTGTCCGAATGTTCTTTTTATCCGACCGCTTTCGGCTATACATTTAGCCATTTTCAAGGATTATATTTTAACTGTTAGAATTAGAAATGAACATAATATCTTGATCGTGTTTTGAAACAAAATAAAATGAATCCTTTTATAAAACATACATATAACAAACTATTTCTAATTCTAACAGTTGAAATATAATCCTTGAAAATGGCTAAATGTATAGCCGAAAGCGCTCGGATAAAAAGAACATTCGGACAGTTTTTATATAATTTATCCTCTGAAAAGAAAATCTTTATTAGATCGCACGAGAAATTATAAAAAAAAATAAATAAAAGCACCTTGTCAGTCGTTTTTAATGAAATGTGCATGGAAGAAAGATTGCTGCCTAAACACACACACACACACACACACACACACACACATACATATACATATATATATATATATATATATATATATATATATATATATATATATATATATATATATTAAATATGTTTCCATCGCGACACAGAAATTACTGTTTCGAAACCAAAACTTAAATCTTAAAATTAAACTTTAAACTTTAAATTTTAAATTTGGTTCTTGGTTCTATTCTCAAGCGATACTTACGAAATTTTTTTATTAAGGGAGTGTTGGCTTTTCTTCGAATGTAGAAAAGAAGTGTATCTTTGTGTGGCACATTTAAAGTCGGTTAAGTTTGGGTGGGGTTATGGTTTCTGTCGAGCTACACTGACTTTCTTTCAAGCTGTCAAGTTATTATTGTCTGGCTTATTTTATCTTATTAAGGTTTACGCTACAATATATTTGGCATTTATTTATTTATTTTCTTTTGGAAACTACATCGAAATTTTCTTAAAGGGGTATTCAAATATGATTAAGTCATATTTTTTATACTTATATTTTTATTTAAAATTTAGATACACTTCTAAAATACGATACAGTTTTTTAAATGAAAATAAATGCTAAAGAACTCTGGGTTATAAATCTGACTGTTCTTTCCTATTATTTGAATATATATATATATATATATATATATATATATATTTTGTCATCCACAGCCAGACTGTTTCGCAGCTCATCAGTGTGGCTAGACGTCCGGTTGCCTCTAGCTAGGATCGAAACCCGACTGAATTTGCGTCAGTCCGAACTTCTCTCACTAAGCCGTCAGCGCAAGCTACGGGATGACGGTGAATTTTAGCGTGTTTATTTTTAGATTTAGATAAACACACAGTGACTGACAGTGACTCAATTCTGCCGAAGAGTCGTGGTATATATATATATATATATATATATATATATATATATATATATATATATATATATATATATATATATATATATATATATATATATATATATATGATTGCCACCTCGTTATTGAGTCGGACCAAAAGATATCATTGTAAAACTGAATTGTGCTTTGAACAAATATAGCTCTTGAATCCGAGCAGTCGATAACACAAAGTTGGCATACGTCAGAAATATGTATTCTCTTGTCATTAGGTGTATTTTTGTGACTATTTGCATATCGTAGCAAAACCACCAGCTGACTTGCAATCTTTTCCGTAAAAGTGACATGAAGTCTCACGACTTAATGACATTGACATTTTCTGGTATCTTAGGTACGATGACATCGCATATTCATAACAAATTGAGTTTACAAAATAAGCAGTGACATTTAATTTGCGTAACAATTTAGAAAAAACATATATTAATAAATATTTCATCTCTTTTATTTATTTTTAATTTAAATTTTAAAATTTACCATATATAAGCAATATTTTTATGGATATTTTTTAAAAATTCACCGTATTTGTATAGAAAGAAATTACATCTGCTTTATCAAAATTCAGCCGTAAGTTATCAGAAAAAATAGCTGTATGTTTCCTTTTAAAGAAAACGTAAAAATATTTTTAAGAAGCGGACATGAAGTATATAATTTGAAAAATATTAACACTTTTTATAGAATTCGATCATTTTAAAGCTGGCAGTGTTAGTTACGACTTATTTCCTGCAAAGTTCGTGGTAACCATTGCTGTCGTCTGTCATTTCGTATTACGACTAAGTCAATCGAAACCGAAATAAATTTCTAAATAAATATAACTAATCTGTTTAATTAGATTGTTTTAAAATTGAACCTAATTATTTAAACAAGTAAAAAAAAGGTACCTTTCCTGAATTTACTTTTATTATTATTGATAAAATTAATGAATTATTTTAAATTAAAAATATTACAGAAGTATTTGAATATATCGAATTGTAATTTCATTTTAATTGTATTTAACTAAAAAAAGATTTAAATAAAATAACTTAGAAGAAAAAATTATTTCAATAAACTAATCTGTTGTTAATTTAATTTTTAATTTTGATTGATAAAAAAATTTTAAAATTATTTCAATACATAAATATACTTAGGTATATTTTACATTTTACCCGGCCTCTCCCCACCGACTAAGGCGCGATGTCAAACAAGGAAGCACCATATATATACGTATGTATGTAGACCAAGGACAGAAATTACCAGGTCCTCACGACCACTGTCACGCTGATGTCGATACTACACCGACTCCACTTCTCTTAATGCGAGGGTGGGTGCTGCCGCAGAGTTGGAATCTCCGTGACCAGGCACCTTCTCCCATTTAAAATGAGGAGAATCATTTACTTCTCTTCGAAAAATATAGTCAGTCGTTTAATTATTTTCATTGGAACTTTTCTCTGTACGTAGGAGGGTTAGTGGGCTAGTAAATTTAAAAAAAAATAGTTTATTGTCATATCCGTTCATGGCAAAGGCGATCATGGTTTTTCAAAACCTCTTTTTTATTATGTGTGGATTGCCACGCCTATTTTTTTTTTTTTTTTTTGATAGGGCTGCAATAATGGAATGCTTTCCCGTCGTCTTCCTTTTCTTTTTATGTGCCATGTCCTTTCAGGACGTAGGCGATCATGGCCCTCCACCACCTTCTATCCATTACAGCTCTCAACAAGTTCCTTCCCTCTGCTTCCTCCAACACACCACGTTCTGTCATCCAATTGCTTTAGCTCACCAAGTATATCACGCGTTGTTTCCCCTTGTCTCTCCCTCTATTCGACCTATGAGTATCAGATTCTCCAGGCTCTTCTTCCTCGTTATGTGTCCCAGAAACTTCAGCTGCCTCTTCCTGGTGTTAAGTATAAGCCTCCTCCTTATTTGCAACCTCTCTAAGACCTCATCGTTGCTCACACGCTCGGTCCATGATATCCTTAGCATCCTTCTGGAGAACCACATCTCCGTCGCCTCGAGTCTCTTCTTCATCTTTGAGGAAATCGTCCAACATTCGCTGCCGTAAAGAAGAACAGATATCACGTAACAGCTAGGTATTCTTTTCTTTGTTTCCAAAGAAATCCTCCTGTCTGACAATACTCTGCCCAGATTTTGGGATATGTGTCCTTGGCCATCCCAGTACGTCTACGGATCTTAGCGTCTTCTGACAAAAACGCTTCTCAGATATTTAAACTTCCGCGTCTGCTTGATTGTTCTCGACCTGCAAATCGCATTTCGGGTTCATCCTCTTACTGATAACCATGCATTCTGTCTTTTTGTAGTTTATGCTTAGTCCCTTCTTCTCACTCTCCGTCACTACCTTCTGTCGGAGATTTTGTAATTTTCTTTTCCGTGTCTGTTTCACAGTTTTCAGTTCAGAGTAGTTATTCGCTTAGACTGGTTGCTATCATAGTCTACCTTGCTGTGGTAATGGTAATGTTAGCTATTTCCTTGTAAGGAAACATTTGGCACTAGCAGCCAGAACTACCGTCGGTGGAAATTAATAAAACCTTACTCTTAAACAATTTAATTCTAGTTTAATATATTCTCAGGTGACTCATATAATCAAGGCACGTAATCATCGGAGTAATCAAATATTTTCTCAGTATGCGATAAACGGTGTGCGATTTTAATGATGCTAAAGACGATGTCAGTATTAGCCGTTTCCTTATAAGGAAACACTCGGCATTCATTAACGGAACAACCATAACTACTATCGGTTGAAATTTATAAAATCTTTCTCATAAAACATTTTTCAGAGAAATAGGTTTCTCAAGTCCAGTAGATATTATAGCTCTTTCTACTATTGGTGGGGGTACCTTCCTAACCTTTTATTTGAAATAGCGTGGAATGTCAGCATCCGGATTATGTCATAATTCTTTTTTCCGATTTGTGAGAGTTTGAAACTATTATTTAATATTCCTTGCTGAAAAGAAATTCATTTATAAATGTTATTTCAACTACATTATATTTAACAGAAACATTCTCAGCTTGGATTTGAACGTGAGCCGCTGATTCCATTTTCCGCACATATAACAGTTAACTTACCCTTAATAATAAATGAAGGTAAAGCACAGCCTTCTTCTTCGCTGTATTAATCAGACACTCACGTGTAATATTATATGTGCATTAATTTAGCTTTTCTCAAAAGAAGCTGAGATCTAGGTTATCCAATTACGATAGACAATACGTCATCCTAGAAGGCACTAGAAGGATCAAGAAGGAAACATTTTCAAAGACACCACGCCCACAATAATAGAGGTACATCAAGGTGAACAATTTTTCCGGTGCAAAATGACACCTGACATCTTCGAGATGCAGGTGCGCCTAAAATTTCAACAACCAAATCAGAGATTTCACGAACATGCGGGAAAATGCGTATTTTTTTTTTTAAATATGCAATCTAAGGAAAGCAGAAAGAAAAAAAAAAGTTTGCAAAGAACAGATGATTAGTGTCATGTCTTAGAAAAAAAACAAACGCAGAGATTCGAAGCCTCACAGGTATTACGTTGTGTTATTAATGGATTTTTACTCACCATTCGATTACTGAAGCGGTGTAATCAAATAGTGCAAGGAGAAAGATAGACCCCATATCTCAGACATCTGTTATTTAACGGATCTAAACAAGCGTTGTCCCTATAGAAACAGACCATAGCCTCCGGTCATTTAACCAAGCTAACTAGAGTGAAGGTTGCGAACAAGCAAGGCCCTTTTAGAATCCGACATCAGCTCCATCACTTAACGTAACTAAACAGTAAAGCTTTGCTCCTTTAGACTCCTGATTTCAGCCTTGGATCACTTAACAGAGCTAACCAAAGTGAAGGTTGCGAACAAACCCGGCCGACTAGTGTCCTGATTTCCGCCTTCGGTCATTTCAAAGAGCTAACCAGAGTGAAGGTTGCGAACAAGCCTGGCCGTTTTGAGTCCTGATTTCCGCCTTCGGTCATTTCAAAGAGCTAACCAGAGTGAAAGTTGCGAACTAGCCTGGCCGTTTTGAGTCCTAATTTCCGCCTTCGGTCATTTCAAAGAGCTAACCAGAGTGAAAGTTGCGAACTAGCCTGACCGTTTTGAGTCCTGATTTCAGCCTTCGGTCATTTCAAAGAGCTAACCAGAGTGAAGGTTGCGAACAAGCCTGGCCGTTTTGAGTCCTGATTTCAGCCTTCGGTCATTTAACGGAGCTAAACAGAGTGAAGGTTGCGAAAAAGCTTGGTTCTTTCGACTCATGATTTCAGCCTTCGGTCATTTAATGGAGCTAACCAGAGTGGCAGTCTGTAATTCGTTTGAAAGCTGATTTGCTCCTTCATATTCTTGTCAATTTGACCATCGCTACCATGGCTGCGGCAATCCGTGTGCGGATTTCCGTGTGCGGATTTCCGTGCTGCAGGTACCATCTTTAGACAAGATTGCTCCCAAGTATTTAAAACTGAACATTTTCTCCTGAATTCCTGTTCATGGTAATGTTGACAAAAGTATTACTCTTTGTGCTATTCACCATTACTTTGGATTTCCCAGAGCTGACCCCATTCTATATGCTCCTGCTATTTCAAAACGCTTGTTTGGTTACGTCCTGGAGCTCACTGTTAGTATCTGTTATGAGATCAATGTCATCTGCAAAACGTAAGTTACAGACGGGTCTGCCAACAATATAGATTCAAGGATCATGGTTTCTTGTATGATTCTCTCTAAAAACAGTTTGAACAATGTGAGTAAAAGTACACATCCCTCTTGCACGCCGTCAGTTGTCTGGAAGAATCCTTCAAGTTGTTTTCCCAAAAGAATTGCGCTGTTGGCATCTTCATATAGGGCCTGGATGACTTGGATAATTCCGTTATCTATATTGAATTTCCTAAGGATTTGCCAAATTCCGTCATGCCATACAAGATATACAGACTCTACAAATCGCTGGTAGTCTCCATTCTCCTATATGGGATGTGAAACATGGACACTGCTGTCAGAAACAGAGAGAAGGATCCAAGAGGTTTGAGAATAAATGAATGAGAAAACTCCTTGGCATCTTCTTTTGGAAACATAAAACCAATGAGTTTGTGCGCAAAAGACTTGAAAGTTTTGTGAGCCACAAGGAACCTATTATCGCGACTGTCAAACGGAGAAAAATGGTGTGGTTTGGACACATTACAAGGCATGACAGCCTGTGCACGACCATCATGCAACGTACTGTTGAAGGTGGACGTAGGAGAGGACGCCAACTGGTTGGACAATGTCAAATAATAGACAGGTATGACTATTTCCAGAGTTGCTGATGGCTGTCGTTGACAAACCATTGTGGATGAGATTCAATACGGCTTCTGAAATTCGGAATACGATTACAAAAGGCAACGGCATGATGATGATGATGATGATGATGATGATGATGACGACGATGATGATGATGTAGAGTGAAGGTTTCAAACAAACCTGACCCTTTTTGTCTGTCATTTAACATAACTAAACAGAGTGAAGGTTGCGAATAAATGTCGCCACGTCCATTTAGACATCGATTCATCCTTCGGTCATTTATATTATCTAACCAGAGTGAAGGTTGCGAACCCGACATAAACCCTCGGTCATTTAATGGGGCTAAACAGTGTAAAAATTGCGAACAGGCTGGGGCTTTTTAGATTCCAACCCCAGCCCTCGGTAATTTAAAGGAATTCACCGGAATGAAGAGTGTGAACAAGCTTTGGCCCTTTAGACTTCGCGTTCAGCCGTCTGTCATTTAACAAAGCTGAACTGTGAATATTGCTAGCGAAACGAGGTTTAAACACTCAGAACTTAGCCTTCGGTCATTTAACCGAGCTAAGCATAATAAAGATTACGAACAAAGCCTCTCCCCCTTTTAGACACCCCGAACTCAGCTCTCGAGATATCTCGTCTTTTTGGTTGTTATAGCGGCAAATGTTTGGGACATTGTACTTTCCAGGCCTGTTTATGCGTTGCCATATTCAAATTGATCCGTACCGAACTCTTTATTGAATCAACACGTATCCACAGCTGTTTTCTGTGTGAGGTTTGCTATCTGTTTTACAGAGATCATGCTTGGGCATTGGGTCCTGATTTTGACATAGTCTGGTTGGTAGAGAGCGAATTTTGATACAAGGTTATTGGTTGTCTGCCTAAATACGTCACTGACTCTTAACTACTACGCTAAACTGCTATCTGGCACACGTATGTGGACTGCATAAATCCCATCAACGATAATACTCCTTATCATCGTTCACATGTTATCTAGAATTGATTTGAGAAGCATTCTGAGTAATTCGGACGTAGGCTCTATCCAACAGGTTCGTCCGATGAGTCCAATCGAGAATTTATTTTGCGGAGACGGAGTCTTCCAATGATTTCTTCTCCTTCGGGACAGTGGCGATTATGGCTCTTCACAATTTCCTCTCCTTTGGAACTCTTAATATATTTTGTCTTTTTGCTATCTCTCCTAAACCCTGCTCTTCCACCCATTTACCTAAGCTTGCTAGGTAAGTTATGCGTTTTTTTTCCTTTAGCCCCTTTTGCCTTCAATCTGTCTTGTGAGTATCAAATTTTCCAAGCCCTCTTTCCTCATTATGTGCCCTAGAAAGTTCAACTGTTACGTATGTTTCCTTTTAATTTCCTATTTTCTGTGAAACTTTGTCGTTGCTCACAAGTTCAGTCCATAGTATTCTCAGCATCCTTCTGTAGAAGCATATTTCTGTTGAGTCAAGTATCTTCTTCATCAGCGAGGTTTCCAGCATTCACTGCCATATAGGAAGATAGATATCACGTAATAGTTCAGTATTCTTTTCTAACAATATTTTTTTCTATTTCTTAATACTCCACTTAGCTTTTGGAAGACATCTTTGGTTATCTCAATACCCCTTCGGATTTCCGTGTCGCGCTTTCCGGCATCTGTTGAAACACTTCCCAGATATTTACATATTTACAGCTGTATGTTCAATACCTGGCTACAGCTGCGGTGAACAAAAACTTGTTAAAACCGTTGCGTTAAAGGGAGATAACAAGTTACTTAGATATCCGGAGGAAGCATGGTACGTGGAACTAGAACAATTTACCCGGTTGACGAAATAAAGGGGTTCAGTTAAAAATACCAATCGCCTGAAGAAGGCTAGCGCGTACAACGGCCGAAACGTCGTGAATATGCCAACACAGATGGAGGACAACAGTCCGAACAATGTAGATAGTGTGATTTTCTTTTCTTAATAGATTACTTAGCTTTTGATCTTCGGATTTCGGTGTTGTACTTTTCGTCCTCTGTTAAAACACTTCGCAGAGATTTAAATTTTTGTACTTCTTTGATTTTTGGCATCTTCCATTTGGAATTTGCAGAAAATCAATTCAATTTGCAAAATTAAAAACGAATGAAATTGATAAACAAACCTGATGAAGCACCAGAAATGGATTCGGGAGAAAAATTGATTGGTGTTCTCCCAAAAGAAGAATAAGAGAATAAACAAAATTATTCTTTTTGCCTGCAAAGGTGGGTGGGGGGCTTCATTGTTTTTCTGACAAATTGAATTGATTTTCTTAATTTGATTGAAGACGAATTCATACTGCGCCGTTTTCCCATTTAGTCCCCGGAAAGTGTATTTCGTTCTTCGTATTGAAAAAAAAGTAATTGTTTTCGCCAACAGGTGATCTCTGACGAAGGATTGGCCAAAACTTTCCTTGGATATTTGCCCCGCTTCTAATATTAAGATGCTTACATCAGTCCTATTTAAGGCTATAATATATATATATATATATATATCGAAAGATACAGGATCGCCTACGCGTGTATCACGCATAACATAACTGACTGATATATATATATATATATATATATATATATATATATATATATATATATATATATATGACATATATATATATATATGACATATATATATATATATATATATATATGACATATATATATATATATATATATATATATATGACATATATATATATATATATATATATATATATGACATATATATATATATATATATTTGTCATATATATATATATATATGACTGATATATATATATATATATATATATATATATGACTGATATATATATATATATATATATGACTGATATATATATATTATATGACTGATATATATATATATATATGACTGATATATATATATATATATGACTGATATATATATATATATATGACTGATATACATATATATATATATATATATATATGACTGATATATATATATATATATATGACTGATAAATATATGACTGATATATACATATATATATATATATATATATATATATATATATATATATATATATAACAATCAGTTGTGCTATGCGGGATACACGCTTAGGCGATCATGTATCTTTCGATACATGACTGACGTGGCAGATTTTTTCCCGCAATATATATATATATATATATATATATATATATATATAAAATCATTTATTCGAAAATTATAACATGAAAATGTTATAAAATCACTACAAAAATAACCATTTTGTTTCAACACTTCTGGTGTCTTATCAAATGATCACTTGATAAGACACCAGAAGTGTTGAAACAAAATGGCTATTTTGTAGTGATTTTATAACATTTTTATGTTATAATTTTCGAATAAATAATTATATTTGTTCTACTCTGTATTGAGCACTCTTAAGAATAGTATTTGTTGGTTATTGGAATTTATTCCGTATACACCAATCCTATACTTGGTTTATATATATATATATATATATATATATATATATATATATATATATATATATATATATATATGTGTGTGTGTGTGTGTGTGTGTGTGTGTGTGTGTGTGTGTGTGTGTTACCAATTTGTGACTGGTTGGGATAATTCCGAGGAAGATATTAATCTAGAGACTGCTCAATGTAAAGTACAGAGTATTATAAAAATAATAAATCAAGATGAAAACCCTAAAGATCTACTTCGGTTATAATTCATTTCGTGAAAATCTCAATAAAATTGATACACTTATATACGCTAAACAAGAAAAGTGTCATCTGTGAGGAACCGTTTTCCCAACAAATGTCGTTTGAAGGGTCCAAATAGATGATAATATGAAGGAGCCAAGTCAAGACTATACGGTGGATGAGGTAAACCTACCGAATCATATCATTGCAGCAAGCTCTTCTTTGCCCGAACATCGGTCGAGCTTGTGCAGCATGATGACACACTATATATATATATATATATATATATATATATATATATATATGTGTGTGTGTGTGTGTGTGTGTGTTTAGGCAGCAACCCTTCTTTCATGCACATTTCATTAAAAACGACTGACAAGGTGCTTTTATTTAGTTTTTTATACAATTTCTCATGCGATCTAATAATTTTTTTCTTCTCGGATGATAAATTATATAAAAACTGTCCAAATCTTCTTTTCATCCGGGCGCTTTCGGCTATACATTTAGCCATTTTCAAGGATTAAATATTTTAACTGTTAAATAAGAAATAGTTTGCTGTATGTTTGTTTTATAAAATGCTTTCATTTTTCAAAACACAGTCAAGATATTGGGGTCCATATTCAAAATTAATATTATTAAGTGTTTTTTTTTTTTATAAATAAGGCTTCCATTATTTTTAGCCTTTTTTGCATGTAAATGATGCTATTATATTATTTGCGCCCCCGAAAAATCATATTAATGAAAATAGGATCTCCGGTAGGGCTCAAACCTATGTTCTCCTTTGTAAGAAAACTCTCCCTTTGAAAAATAAGAAATAAAGAAAAAAATAGAGATAGATAAAAAAATTAATTAAATAATAAAAAATGAAAAAACTACGAATGAAAACATAAACATACATAAACAAAAGTCAATGTCATTATAATAATCAACAACAAATTATCAAGTAATCAAAAATAAATAATGTGTAACATGTTAACAAAAATCATTATAAAATAGCTACAAATGACCACATTCGTATCCACAGTAATTGCTACTTAATAGCCTTTCGAATAATTTGAAACATAACCGTTGCGGCATACCCAATAACCGGTTGACCTATTTCCACCGGATGTGAGAAGTGAAGTAGAGAGGGTATCTTCAAAGGGGAACAGAGGAAAGAGAGAAAGGAAAGAGAGAAAGGAAAAAGAAAGGAAAAAGAAAGGAAAGACGAAGAAAACAAGAGAAAGGGAGGGAAAACTTGTGATAAAACTTGAGAAAACTCGTGTAATTTTAAAAATAGTTGATCAAGAAAAAAATAGTAAAATAACGAATAATTTTCCAAAGATTATATAATAATTTTTTTAAATATAGCTGTAAAATGATTTTTAAAAAATAATAATAATAAATTATAATAAAAAGGTCATTTTACGTGAAGAAAAATAAAAATAAAATTAAAGTTACGAAGATACATATAGATATTCCCACATAAACAAAAATGCATCCACACACCTATATACGTATAAACATACACATACAAATACAGTATATACATGAATCCACATTCTGAAAAAATCATATACGCTTCATCTCTATACATATAATGGCCCATTGATGTCACAAATAATTACATGCATTGAACAGAAAATTTTCGAATATATTCAATTTTAAACACCGACGATTACCACTTCCGAATCATCTCTCAAGTTTTCCCTTTCTTTCTCTTGTTTTCTTCCTCTTCCCTTCCTCTCTCTTTCCTTTGTTTCTTTCCTTGTTCCCCATCGAAGGTACCCTCTCTACTTCACCTGTCAGATCCTGTGGAAATAGGTCAACTTGTCTACTCTCATCCACTACGGTTCCCTGTTCTATATATCTCTCTAGACAGATATATCTCTTTGTTTTTTCTCCCCATTTGTTTTTCTTTCGTTTTCCCTTCCCCCATTTTGTGTCCATATTTAAAACATAATTTATGTTTAAATATTTCGTTTTGTCTCTGGTAAGATTTTAAACCCATTTATTATTGAAACTTATTTTCGTCTGATGAGACGAAACCGAAGTATCAGTTTTGCGAAATAAAATATTACCATGGGCTTCTAAAGTCTTCGCTTTCATAATTATCATTTGCACTGTTCTTACATTGAGCTCTTTTTGGAATTATCCATACGGATTACGAATTAATATTATCTATCGATCTATCTGAATGTGTGTGTGTGTGTGTGTGTGCGTGCGTGCGTGTGTGTGTGTGTGTGTGTGTGAATTATAATAATTAGGAAATAGAAAGTATTTTATATACGTATTTGAGTAAATGCTCTGTCTATTTATTAAACAATATATTTATTTATTATTATCTACCGATCTTAATATATATATATATATATATATATATATATATATATATATATATATTGTGTGTATGTGTGTGTGTGCAAATATATTGATAAAATATGAAAGAACCGTTAGATTGACGATCCAAAGTTCTTTAGTATTTTTGTTTTTAAAACACAGTGCTCGATACACAAGTATATTATACATATATATCAATTATTATAATATTCACACATATAATAATAATAAATATCTATATATATATATTATAATACATATATATATATATATATATATATATATATATATATATATATATATGCAGAAATATAGTCTTAAAGTGTGCTATATTTATGGGGTAAAGTGCTCAATATCAGAGATAGAGCGTGTGTAAATATAAAAGTGGACATGGAAGTCAGCACTTAGAGGCGACAGTCTGTTTCATGCTAGTGCAATCGTCAGGCGACTAGTGCTGTTAGGCCAAGAAAGACTACGAAACAGCCCTAAAAGATAGCGGATTCCCAGCAACACTCACATACTCACCACAGAACACAAAAAAGACCAACAGAAAAAGAAATATCATATGGTTCAACCCACCGTACAGCAAAAACGTAAAAACAAACATAGGAAAAATATTCTTCAAGCTTTTACACAAACACTTCCCGGAATCAAGCACCCTACACAAAATATTCAACAAAAACACAGTAAAAATCAGCTACAGTTGCACCGAGAACATGGCACAAATAATAAAAAAGCACAACAGAAAAATTATTAACAAACCACACGAACAAATTAAACCCACGTGCAACTGCAGAATGAAAAACGAATGTCCCTTAAACGGTAATTGTTTACAAAACAACGTAATCTACCAAGCCACGACAAAATCAGCAGATAATGAAGAAAAAGTATATATAGGAGTAACCGAAGGACCATGGAAACAAAGAAATTATGTACACAAATTGTCTTTCACAAATAGTAAATATGCGAACAGCACAATGCTTTCTAAGTATATCTGGGAAATAAAAAACAAAACACACACCACACCAAAAATATCTTGGAAAATAAGGAAAAAATCATCAGCCTACAACAACCTATCAAAAACCTGCAAACTTTGCTTGGAGGAAAAAATAGCTATCATTACCTTCCCAGATGAAAATAAATTATTAAATAAAAGATCCGAGCTAATCTCAAAATGTAGACATGAAAACAAATTTTTACTACGTAACTTAAAATAGAAAAATAAATAAATATATAAACAAACAACAATAAAATAAGCAAAATAAATTACTCCAAACAAATCATAAAACCACACCTGTTAGAATATACGAAACAAAATCAAAACAAAAGAACGGACGAAAGTTATAACTGTTATACAAAAAAAAAAAAAAAAAAAAAAAACATTAATAAAAGATAATATACTACGTTACTTAAAAACCGAAAGCCAAAAATATATAGTGTAACAAATAAATAACAACAAGTATAATAAATCGATCTAAATACATCCAAATATATAAATAAACTAACAACGGATTACGATAAACTAGCCGTTTAAAAAACAAAACAAAACAAAAACAAATAAAGATAACCAACCTAAATAGATAAATTAAAAACTGTTCCCACCTAAATAATAGTCAGAAAAAACCACAAATTCAACAAACAGATTTAATCAATGACAAATAAACAAATATATAAGATAAAAAATAAAAATGAAAATAAATAAAAACAAGCAAAACAATTTGACCCAAATAAATAAGCGAACAAGCGATTTCCGGTAATGACGGCCATTATAGACTACCAACAATAAGCTATATAAACAAATTTTTACTACGTTAACCAAAAACACCGATCAAAATAAAAGAATAAATAAATAAATATATAAGATAAAAAATAAAAATAAAAAAAACAAACAAAAAACAAGCAAAACAATTTGACACAAATAAATAAACAAATAAGCCACTTCCGGTAAAAGTAACTGCCAAAATATACTACCCATAATGCACCACTGACCCTTATATAAATAGCCGAGAAAAATAACAGCACTAGTCGCCTGACGATTGCACTAGCATGAAACACTGTCGCCTTTAAGTGCTGACTTCCATGTCCACTTTTATATATATATATATATATATATATATATATATATATATATATGTATGTATGTATGTATATGTGTATATGTATATGTATGTATGTATTTTAATAATTAAGAAATGAAAACTATTTTATATACATATCAGAGAAGATGATCTGTTTATCAGTATATTTATTTATTATCATCTGCCGATCTGAATATATATATATATATATATATATATATATATATATATATATATATATATATATATATCTTATTAATAATAATAACTAGGAAATTAAAATCATTTTAATATACGATTTTTAAGCTATTTTTAAATCATCGTTATTTAAATCTTACAACACACCACCACCACCTCCCCATTAGATAGGAGTTATTCACCAACAAGCGACAAAGATTAGCCGGAGATATTGTAGCAAATAGTTATTTTGCATTTTCTTTCGAGTCAGTTCAACCGGAAAAAAGAGAGACGAACTATTTCCTGCTGATCCCGGAAGCCGGATCAGTTTAATCTATTCGCGTGATTGAATTTGTTTTGCACAGGCAAATAGAAAAACCTGAAATCTCGTCCGTACCCTCGCTTAAAAATAACATTTAAACAATTAAATTAAAAATATGTCGGATTTAGTTCATTGCTAAAAAAATGTCTTGCGTTAGGATATGGATATTTCGAGAATCGAAAAAAGAAAATTAATATCGTACTTTGAGTGCTGGTGTTATCAAAATAGTGCCCGCTAAAATACAAGATAGCTTTAAATTATATATTAATAAATATATTTTTTTCCTCACCAGTAACAGCAGAAGATTGCATTGTGCATGAGAATCCGAGACGAGCTACCGGTGAGAATACATATATATATATATATATATATATATATATATATATATATATATAACCCGGATATAAGAGACCCGGATATAAGATAAACCCAGATATAAGAGAGATTTTCTCTGGTCGCAATTCTTCACCGGTCCCGACAACTCTCTTATATCCGGGTTACACTGTATATATATATATATATATATATATATATATATATATATATATATATATATATATATTATTTACATTATTCGGACTATTGTCCTCATCTTTGTGACCATATTTATTACAACGTTTCGGCCGTTGTACGCTCCGGCATTTTTCAGGTAGTTGGAATGTCGAACTGAACCCTTTATTTCGCTCACTAGGGTAGACTGTTCTAGTTTCACTTGCCATGTTTAATGGATGTCAATTATCAGTTATCTCCTGTTGATTTTCCCTCTGAAAGTTCTCCACTGCCTTAACCGGATATTGAACTCACACTTGGGTCCTGTCACTGGATCTAAGCAACGCCTTTATCCACTGTGCCATGTGACCTTGAGGACCGAAACGTTGTAATAAATATGGCGACAAAGATGAGGATAATAGTCCGAATAATGTAAATAATGTACATAATACCTAATCTCAGAAATATATATATATATATATATATATATATATATATATATATACACATATATATATATATATATATATATTACCCAGATTATACTTAACTAAGGAAACCAGAAACGACTCTAAAGTGGTTCGTAAAATACTTTAGGAAGCAGGATAAAAATAACGATGTTAAATCTATTTGTCAAGAACTTAATCCATTATAAAAAAAAACTGACTCCATTATAAATGTAATTCTATCATTCCTTATTGAATGAATTCGATATTTCGGAAGAATAGAATTCTTATCCTACTGAACTTTTCAACTTTGAAATGTTATGTACCCAAGAATTTGGATAAATGATCCGGATGAAAAAAAAGAGGGGTTCATAGGGTGGAAAATAATTTGTTACCTACAAGTATGTGGAGACGCTTTTGGACATTGTCGAAATTGGAACTGAAGACTAGGCAACTTCTGTCCATATATTGCAGCAGTAATCCATTTTAGACCTGATTTGGATCTTGTAAAATTTAGGGAGAGCGGGAATAGTTACCTGTCATTTGTTTTAGCGATGGGCCGTATGTACAAGCTATACTTGAGATCTCGGTTGAGTTTAAGGCTCAATTTACAATCAACCCCTGAAAACAGTAGTGGTTTCTAAACTTTTATGCTTTCCTTCCCCCACTTGCGTACCAAAACACAACCCTAGCGTCCCCCATCAATATATAGTCACCCTTTGATTGCATGTTAAATGAGTATCTTAGTATTATAATTGGATACACTGTGAAGTGAAGGTTAGATACACTTCAAGTACACTAGGTGTGGTGTATGTTATATTTCAGATGTGCCACTCCCAACCTCTGGCTGCCCAGTATTTTTCTCACCGCTTCCCTGGATCTTTCCACCATACCCACCCCCAGAGGCCGGTAGCGCCCACTTTGCGAATCACTGCATTAGTCGAACAAAACCTATGTTAAAGTATCAGAGAATTAAATAATGGACGTCAGCATTTCAATAATATCGAACCATCACAAGAAAATTGGCATCGGACAGAAACTCAATAAATGGGTTCCATATGAACTCAGTGAGAGTCAAAAAGTTCTATATTTTGAATTGTGTTCGATGCTGCATCTTCGAAATTCCAAATGACTATTTCTTGATTGATTAATGACTTGTGATGAGAAAAGGTTCGTTTAAGCGATCCCTTCAATGGTTTGATTATGACGAAGGGTCCAAACACTTTCCAAAACACAAATTGCACCAACAGAAGATTATGGTAACTGTCTGGTGGTCTCCCATTGGTGTTATGCAATTACAGTTTTCGAAGTCTAACCAGATCGTCACTGGTGAATTTTGCTGCCAGCAACTGAATTAAATGCACATTCAGTTAACCCAAATGCAACTGGCACTGGTTAATCGACGCGGTCCAAGTCTACTTCATGAAAAGGCCGCAGGTAGCCACGCTTACATGGCAGCAGAAGCTCACCGATTTAGGATACCTGACTTTGCATCATCCGCCATATTCCCCTGCGACCTCGACCGCTGACTCCCCTTTTTCAACTATCTTGGTATTTTGTTTATACCAAAAGACATTTCCTTGCAAGGAAGATGCAGAAACTGTATCCCAAGATTTACTAGCCTCCACACATTTAGAGTTTTATCGAAAAGGCATAAAAACATGACACATGTTTGATAGCAGAAATCTACAGACGTTCACTGTTCCTATTTTGACTGCTTTAATAATTGTTTAAATCCATTAATTCAGGAATAACAATTGATTCTAAAATTGGGCATTATTTTCCAAACGACCTGATACATTGCTGAGATTTAAACTACTCTTCAAATTTCACATTTTGTATCGTATAAATGCCGTCATATGCAGAAGAGTTTCATAGGGCTTGACAGCATCAGTAAGAAATAAATATTATTTATTTTATATGTATGATAATTACTTTATATACTTTTTAAATATTTTATATATATTTGTAAATATACATATATATATATATATATATATATATATATATATATATATATATGCGTATCTCGAACACTACGAAATGGACGAAGTTCGACAGTTTAGTTTCGTAGTGTGTGACGTCATTTGTTTACGTTTAGATACGCTTCGAAAAGATATGATCGTTCGAGAGAAATCATGGAAAATTGTAGTTTAAAAGCAATAAAATAGACACTGTTAACCTGACACTCCTCTGTAGCTAAACAGGCATAGCACGTCAGACTATATGACGGTTCCGTGTAGGATACAGGTTCGATTCCTGTCGGAGGATATATATTTTCTATGAAAATTTCTCAGACATTCAGGCCGATATATGCTGTTAATACTGTTTACTATAAACAGAGCATTTACTTAAATATTTATGTCTATATAAATAACGTATAACAATAAAATATATTAAAATATGTGTATGTGTCATCTTATGGTAATTCTTAAAACGGGTCTATATGGATATAATCTATATTCCTCACACCACTAACGAAAAAAATAGATATCCCGCAAAATTTTTGATTTTAAAAAGACGATTGTAGAATTTAGGTATTTAATTTTTTTTGTAGCATTTAAATCTTGAGATTATTTACATTATTCGGACTATTATCCTCATCGTCATTGCTATATTTACAACGTTTCGGGCTCTTCTGGATGTCTCAGTTATTTCCCTTTATCCTCAATGACACATGGCCCAGAGTATAAAGACTTTGGTTAGATCCAGTGACTAGACCCAAAGAGTTGTGAGTTCAATACCAGGCTGCAGCAGTGGCGAACAAAAAAACTCGGAGATTTGAGTTAAATGGAAATAACTGAGACATCCGGAAGAGACATAGCACTTGGAATTAGAACAATCTACTCCTATGGACGAAATAAACGGTTCGGTTTGAAATTCCAGTCACCTGAAGAAGGCTGGAGCGTACAACAACCGAAACGTTGTGAATATGGCAGTGAAGATGAGGATAACAGTCCAAATAATGTAAATAATATAAATAATCATAATACCTCATCTCAGAGATATAGACAGAAATTAATTGTTGTGCTATTATCATTTTGTTTCTGTTTCATTTGAAACATTTTTAAATAGATCAATTACGTCTTGAAATTTGAGAATGTATTACACCATTTTTTTAAAGATTCCACGTTCATTCATAATATAGGCGATCATTGCTCTCCACACATTCCTTTTCCTTTATTATTTGGGAACTGCTATGAGTTCTTGAAAAGATAGTGTTGTAGTTTCCTCGTTGTCGTTATGGTTTTGAATTCAGAGTAATCCATCTATAAAATGGCTCTTACACAAGACTAATGGACTAAGTCTGCTCTGCTATTTAAGGCATAGCACTGGGGAGAAGAGCTGGATTCATGTCTTACACCAGGGGATTTGTGCGGAAGTGAAACAGACTAGAACGGAACTTGAACTCATCTCGCCTACTCCACTTTCTGCGCCAGTAACCGTTTATTCTATCCGCGCATTCTTTTTTTTTCTTTTTAACAGCATACATATCTTTCCAATAAAGAAGTGACTTCTAATTCTGTAGAAAGTTTAAATAGCGCATTTGACGGCATATAAGACGCACGGGTGTATAAGACGCACCCCAATTTCAGCAGGGCAAATCATGGAAACATCAGTAATTAGTAAAATGAGTAAAATTATTAGTAAATGGTACAGCCTAGGCTATATTTATGAGGTATTATTTTGGTTAAACAAGCCATGATTTGAATTAAACGAAAAATAATACGAAAAAAGAACACGAGCCTATAAAAACTTTATTATATCCAAAGGTAAGAAAACAAAATAAAAATCAAACAATTATTACAATTGGGCAAAACAGTACAGTTACCATTAAAATTTTATTCATCTTCAATTCCATAAAATTTGTCGTCTTCGTTATCAAAATGATACTCATTTTCAATACTACTATCATCGTCGTTAAATAATGCGTCATCTTCCGTTCCATTGAGAGCATAGCTAATGCCACACTTTTTTAAAAAGATTTCACAATTTCTGCTTCACCCATTCTCCGACTTGTGCAATGCTGAGTCTTTTTATTCTTCCTGTAAGTGTAAGTTTGTGAGCAGGCATTATCATCCATTTATTCCATTGCTCCTTCATGTTTAAGTCTAAGCTAATAGGAGTTGCCAGGTAGCTAATTTCAGCCGACTATCGCGAATTTTAAACCTACATATGGCATATTAGACGCAGGGGAATTTTAAAAGATAAAATGTGAGCCTTATGCCGTCAAATACGGTAATTCATTTCTGGTGATTCCTTACGTACAAATTTCGTCAAATGCTATCGTTTCGGATATTGAAGCAAGAAGTTTATTGTGTAATCCAGAAAGTCCTTCAATCTCGTATGCACCCATGTTAAGTATAATTAGATAGAACCAAGCTATAATCTATTTAGATTAGGCTTGTTGGCTTGCCACTTGAGGAAGTAAACATTTTAAGCCTCTTCAAGAGGCGTAAGTTTTTTTTTCATATTATGATGATTATAGCTTCAGCAGCTTAATGAAATGTCTATATTACATTGGCAACCATTCATAAAATATTCCATCAGATTCAAGAGTAGTGAATTATCAACCAGAACAATAGAAAAGTTTGTCAAGAGACAAGAGAAACTATCAAAATGGCTTCTACTTTTAGGAAGAAGGCATTTACTTCAAGGCTTACCTTTACAAACATAAGGGGAAATAAACTCTTTAAGACAATTCCTAATAAAATGACTGGAGACTATTCCCCACTCCAGCTGAGTTTATTGGAGAAAGCTGTACTATTTCTCATATCAGTTCAATTATGTGCCACGCGTGATACACGCTTAGGCGATCATATATCCCTTGATACATGACTGAGGAGACAGATTTTTTCCCGCAGTAGTTTGCCATTTCTTTCTGCTGTAGACCAATTGCCAAACAAAGCTACATAACCCGGTCTGTCCTGCTATTTACCCATAGCCTGGGGGAAAAGAAGAAGATTCATGCCTTTCCCAAGGGTATAGCACATAAGTAAATGTAATCGATGCGACTGAATTTCTTATATATAAAACCAATTTTCCGGTAACTCTATTACCGGATTACCCGTTTTCCTGGACCAGCAGATTCAGCCTAATAAGTGTTCAGTACTACATCTTTGACACACTAATTATAAAACTCTAAAATCAGTGACTTATAAATTTACTTCCAGTTGGCGAATAGACGGCGGGGAGATCTACTTTTTTTCTTTTTGAAGAATTGTTCCGTTAACCCAACTCTCGCAAGCACATAATGACTAGCCAGTTTATTATTTTACTTTTATATGGATATCATGTATAGCAGCAGTTCGACATGGTGTAATAGTCAACAAGATTATCTCACTAGACCATTTACGACTGAGTAGTGAGTCCGATCCTCAGAAATTATTTGGGCACCTCGATGTGGTGTAATGGTTAACAAGCTTGTCTCCCTAGATCAGTAATGACTGAGTAATGAGTCCGATCTTCAATGGGTTCCCAATACTTTCGGCCTTGTGCCACACCTAAGCTACGCTCAGAAAATTATTTGGGCACCTCGATGTGGTGTAATGTTTAACAAACTTGTCTCCCTAGATCAGTTATGACTGAGTAATGAGTCCGATCTTCAATGGGTACCCCATACTTTCGGCCTTGTGCCTCATCTAAGCTACGCTCAGAAAATCATTTGGACACTTCGAAATGGTGTAACGGTTAATAAGCTTGTCTCTTTAGATCATTTGCGTCTGAGTAGTCAGATTGATTCACACTCGGTGATCCATACTTTCGGCCTTGTGCCATTCCTAAGCGTAGCTTAGGAAATTGCTATCGAGGTCATGCATGGTGCCAAACCTGTTCAGAAATATCTCAACTGTCAGCTGCATACATCCGCTTCCTAAGATCATTGTTTAAAAATGAATTTGAGCAATGTGTGTCTTGTGGAAAATCATACTTCTTCGAAGCTTGTGCACTGGCGCTACACAATCACAAACTAAGAACTGTACCAGATAACAGAAATCACATCACTTGAGCACTTTCAATAGGAGCAACAACTAAAATAGATATCACATGCAAATCGAAGAGAAAATAAGTTCGTAACCAATGCTGTTAACGTTCCACGCCACTTCAAATAAAAGCTTAGGAAGGAAACCACCTTTCAATACTGAAAAGAGATATAATAGCCACTGGTCTTAAGAAACTTATTTTCCTGTTTGAAGACAAACCAACAGCGGCACTGGCTGTTTGGTCGATGAATGTTGAATGTTTTCTTATTGGAAACTACTAAGATTACCATTACCTGTACCATTATTACCATTACCTGCACCATTATTAAGAATGACTCCCGCTTATTACATATTTAGAAAATAGAAAGAAAATATCTGACTCCCCCGGAGATTACGAAACACCATTGTAGGAGTCATATAATAGTATAATATTAAACTCGCGCCAGGTGCATATGGGTTAAGCTATCACTCTCTTTTTTATATATCTAGACTCTAATCAGCTATATAATAACTGCGCTTGTCCCTCTTTTCGTTAGTTAGTTCCTTAGTTCGCACGACCATTACGCCGTGCCAATACTTCATAAATAATGGACTTTTCCGTTTTGATTGCGTGGAAAGAGGGGAAAAGACACTGCTTGGTTTCAGTGAAAGAAAGAAAGAAAGAAAGAAAGAAAAAAAGAAAGAAAGAAAGAAAAGGCAGGGAGAAAGAAGGGAACATGGAAGTGTTTAACGGCTGTTTCAGTGAAATAGAAAAAGATGTCAATTTCAAATCTTTTCATTTGTACCCCCTTACTTCTTAAATAACGACCAGCATTCATATTTATGATTGTTATTGCAATACGTTGTTAAAGTTGTTAAACTCAAATGTTTAATGAGGTCAAAGGGGGATTTCTACTGATATTTTATTGTCATAGAACTCAATTCAATCATTAACGTAAGAGTTAAGATTCACCAGAAAATTCAAATAGCAAAAACGCAAAATTTTCACGGGTCTTTCTAGTAAACTATTATTTTCGAAAGTAAAAGTTTCGCGTAACCCGTTAACCCACAGATCGCAATTGCAAAACCTGACTTCAAACACCAACTTTATAATAGCCAACCTTTGGCAATAATTTTTTTATGAGTTGATTTATAGCTTCTATCGAAGTTTTAACATTGTTCTCACACTAAAAGTATCACTGAGAATGAAATCGTTGTTGGCGCCCGCAGATACTCGTCGTAGGAACCAGCTAGCTAGCAATTGGTACCATAATAAAATGGTGTCAAACTCTCGCCCCTCGAGAATATATGCGTTAAACAGTCAAAACTTCTTTTTTTTTCCATACATCTATGAACTATAATTTTCGAAAGTAAAATTTTCAGCTAAATGTGTTTTTTCTCAGTTTTTATCTGAAATCAAACTTTAAACCGAATGCTCGCAATATCAGGTGGTTTGAGAAGGCGTCACTTTAAACAGATGCCAGAGAGATATGGGTTCAAGAAACGACTCTTGTCTGCCGACGTTCGTAAAATGCTGACTCATAAAATGGGCCCGTAGTCAAAAACAAAGCCATATCGTCTGCCTGGAATCAATTAATGGATCTTCGATAATCGATGAGGATGCCATGCTGTTCTTTTACGCCAGCCGAGATCCAGAAATATACTTGACCAGAGGGGAGGGGGCGTGCGTAATTGATGATCAATAGTCGAAGACGTGATTGGAAATCTATTTTAATCCTGTTCGATACTAGATTCACCAACACTGTGATTGAACGCATAAAACAAAATTCCACATCGTATCGAAGACAGAAGAAAACATCAGATACGGCGTGGGCAACTTTCTATAAAACATTCTTTGTCAACGCCGCGTCGTAGAGAAACGGTAAACGAGTCGATCGATTCTCAATAGGTGATATACATAGTTCTTGTGCCGAATTTAACTCATTTTTGCCTGTGCCTAAATTTGTTGCCGGGCCGTGAAATAAATATGAGAACAATAATCTGACTGAGAGGCTTTACAGTCTCACTGGGAGCTCAGAACTTGTGGTCTTGTGCCAAACTGAGTCCAGCTCATAAATATGTGAAAATGAACACTTTCCATGGAACAGTGGTTAGAAAACTCCGTTTTGATTGCGTGGAAAAAGGGGACAAAATATTACTTGGTTTCACTGAGAGAAAAAAGAAAGAAAGAAAGAAAGAAAGAAAGGAAGAAAGAAAGAAAGAAAGAAAGAAAGAAAGAAAGAAAGAAAGAAAGGAAAAAAGAAGGAAATATGGAAGTGGATTCGATTGCTACTGCTTGCTCAACACAGAATATTCGCCCTTTATTAAGATGTAGCCGTACTTATTCGTCATTACGGACCTTCATTACCTGCCATCGACGAATGTATGCACTTTAAATATACCGTGAAGTGTCGGTCACTAAAGTCTGTGTTATACACGAAATATCGCCTAGTGCTATTTCCAAAGTGTAACAGCGTATATTCAAATTTCTCAAACCCCTTTCCTTGTTATGTGTCCTAAAAATTTCAACCGTCTCTTTCTGATATTAAGTATAAGTCTCCATTTTTGTTTCCATTTTCTCTTAACCTTTGTCAAGGCACACATGGTCGGCCCATTGTATTTTCAACATCCTTCTGTAGAACATTTCTGTTGCTTCTCTTTTTCATCTGTGAGGATACTGTCTAGCATTCACTGCCTTATAGAAGAACTGATATTACTTAATTCAATTCTGTTTTCTTTTTTCTAACGAAATGTTCTTGTTTCTTAATACTTTGCTAAGCTTTTGGAAGGCATTTTTTTTCGCTATGACAATATATTTTTTGATTTTAGTGTCGCACATTCTGTACCCTGTTAAAACATTTCCCAGATATTTAAATTGTTGTACTTTGTAATATGTATGCCGAGCTGTTCCTTTTGTTAACAACTCTACCGATTATTAAATCATTTTTTCGTTCTTACACAAAATAAATCTTATGTTGATTCTAACTGCAATTATCCGAGGTTACGTTCTCCAGTTGAAGGAGAAGTGTTGGATTTGAAATGCCGCCTAGAAATATTTGTGCATATCTCCAACCTCCAATTCTTAGACGTTAGTCATTAAGCAACGGCACATCGAAGCTTAGACCACTTTGCGAATCACCACTCTTCTGGATCTTTCCACCGCACCACCCCAGAGGTCAGGTACCGCCTACTTTGAGAATCATTGCATTAGTCAAACAAAACCCATGTCAAAGAGAATTAAATAATGGACGTCAGCATTTCAATGATATCGAACCATCACAAGAAAATTGGCATCGGGAAGAAACTCAATAAATGGGTTCAATATGAACTCAGTATGTACAAGCTCCAGTTGAAATATCGGTTGAGTTTAAGGCCCATTAGTAGCTTAATAGGCGCTCAATTCACAATCAACCTCTGAAAACACTTGTTCAGTGGTTTCTAAACTTTTGTGGGTTCCTTCCCCCTTCCGTACCGAAACACAACCCTAACGCCTCCACCAATCTATAGTCACCCTTTGATTGCATGTTAAATGAGTATCTTAGATATTCCTATAATAATTGTTATATAAATGGGATACACTGTAAAGTGTAGGTAAGATACACTTCAGGTACGCTGGGTGCGGTTTATGTTTCAGATGTGCCACTACCAACCTCTGGCTGCCCAGTATTTTTCTCACGGCTTTCCTGGGTGTTTGAACTGTACCCACCCCCAGAGGCCGGTACCGCCCACTTTGCGAATCACTACATTAGTCGAACAAAACCTATGTTAAAGTGATAGAGAATTAAATAATGGGCGTCAGCATTTCAATAATATCGAACCATCACGAGAAAATTGGCATCGAGCAGAAACTCAATAAATGGGTTCCATATGAACTCATTGAGAGTCAAAGAGTTCTATATTTTGAATTGTGTTCGATGCTGCATCTTCGAAATTCCAAATGATCTATTTCTTGATTGATCAGTGACTTGTGGTGAGAAACGGATCGTTTATGACAATCGTAAGCGATCGACTCAATGGTTTATGACGAAGAACCTAGAAATTTTCGAAAACCGAAACTGCACCAACAGAAAGTTATGGTGACTGTCTGGTGGTCTCGCATTGGTGTAATGCAATTACAGTTTTCGAAGTCTAACCAGATCATCACTGGTGAATTTTGCTGCCAGCAACTGAATGAAATGCACATTCAGTTAGTCCAAAATACAACTGACACTGGGTAATCGACGCGGTCCAAATCTACTTCATGAAAAGGCCGCAGATAGCCACGCTTACCCTGCAGCAGAAGCTCACCGATTTAGGATACCTGACTTTGCCACATCCACCATATTCCTCTGAGACCTCGACCGCTGACTACCACTTTTCAACCATCTTGGCATTTTCTTTATACCAAAAGACATTTCCTTGCAAAAAAAAAAAAGATGCTGAAATTCCGCTCAAAGACTTATTCAGCCTCCAAACCTTTAGAGACATAAATCAACTTGTAAATCGTTGGCAAAATATGTAGACGTTAAGCGTTCCTATTTTAGCTGATTTAAATACTTATGTTGATTCTAAGTGCACCTATCCGAGGTTACTTTCTCCAGTTGAAGGAGAGATGTATTTTTAAAGCCGAGTAGAAATATTTATACATATCTCCGATCTCAAATTCTGAGACGTTAATCATTACGCCACGCGTACATCCAATCTTACAGCACCTGGTGTTCCCGAGCGGCTCACCCATCTGTGTACTGACAAGACACGGTTTTTGAGCGGGATATGTCCGTAAGCCTAAAAAAAGGTTTAGCAATTTTGAAGTTCGAGAATATATTGAAGATAAGGATGGGGGGTTAGAATGAGGAAAGAGGGCTTGGAAAATTTGATACTCACAGGACGTATTGAAGACAAGAGGAACAGAGGAAAGCAGCGCATACTCTAACTACCGAGAACAGGGATTAGGTGATATAGCAAATTATACTATATTGTGATCTATAAAAGACTGGACGTTGTGGAGAGCCATGATCGCCCACGTCCTGATGGGATTAGGCACATAGAAGAAGAAGGGTGGAGGTTTAATGATTGGGATGTCGGAATTTATATGAAATAAACGGTTAATATTTGACTCCTCATGCAACATCAAGTCTCTTCGGGGTCAGTCAATTCGTGACTGTTAGCAATTTTACGAAATTAATGGTTTCTATTTTCGGCTTATCGTTATTTTCTATTATTGTAAATGCGTAGTTAACCAGCCACTTGAAATCCTTCCTCTCTATCTCGCTTCTCCCAAGAAACGACGTCTATGTCTCCGAATTGAAAATAAAGCGTAGGAAAATAAATGTCCGTCGTTAATTTAGTCTGTGATTCGGCGCTGTTCGTTAAAATAGCCGGAGACATCATGAGACGATTCGAAACACGACCCAGCCTGCGTTGCTCAGCTGGAGGCATTCCTTTTAGATTCAATTACGGACTGCTAAATGTTACTCTCGTGTATCTGCTCGCAATGTTTATGGTCGATGTTGAAGGCTTTCAAACAAGCAGGGCCGGCGCAAGGGTCTCGTCGGCCCCCACCGAATCTATGATACGGGAGCCCCACTCTGTTATATCTCAATTTTCTTTAGGTAGTATATCCTATAAAATACAGATTTTATTGTAGCGTAATTTTACAGAATAATGGATCATATGCTTTGAATATACGCTCTTTAGCGCTAGAGGGCGTCGTCAGTGATGTTCTGAATTGGATCATTGGGCAGTTTCGGGTCTTTCAAACATCATACTGACCTCACCAAGTCGACCCCATCAGAGCTGATCGGACTCTGATACGCCCTCTAAAAATGCTTACAGACACTAACTTCTATAATATACCCCGTCATCGCGCATTTGATTGGTAGTTGATCAATAGCCAATCACAATGGTGTGTGCTCTATTTAAGTTGTTTGCGGGGAAATTTTTTTTTTTTTTTGTGGACACCCTTTCATCGGATACTTAGAAGGTAATAATGTTTTCCGTTTTACCCACATCCCAGTAAGATTCTTAGTACATCTAATATATTGCTTTTACAAAAATAAAAGGGAATTCGACCTTAAAAGGACTTTAAAAACTTATTGACGAATAAAATAAATTACAACGAGTTAAACCGAGAGTACAAATAGATATAATTAATAAAATGTTTAAAACATATTGACAAGTTAAAAAAAAACCTTTAATCTATCGAAAATAAATTTTAAATTTAGATTATAAAAAAGAAAAAATTACGAAACGGGACGAGGGGTAATTTTAATACACCCATTCGTCGGATACTTAAAAGGTAAATATGTTTTCCGTTTTTATCCACTTCCCCTCAAGTTTCATTTTACATCTAATATATTACTATTTACAAATTCAACTAGAAAAACTGAAGATAAATACAATGAATGTAAATATAAATTAGAGAAAATATCGTAATAGATCATTCCATCTTTAATAAATCAACCGTTTTTTATGGCAGTTTTTAGCATCAACTCTGTCTATATTTCTGAGATGAGATATGATGTACACTATTTACATTATTATTTATTATTCTCCTCAGCCGTTGTACGCTGCGGCCTTCTTCCTCAAGGACACATGGCACAGTGGATAAAGGCGTTGGTTAGATCCAGTGACAGGACCCAAAGGGCGTGAGTTCAATACACGGTTAAAGCAGTGGAGAACTTTCAGGGGGAAATTAACAGGAGGTAACTGATAACTGACATCCATTAAACATGGCACGTGGAACTAGAACAGTCTATCCCAGTGAGCGAAATAATCGACATTCCAACCACCTGAAGAAGGCCGGAGCGTACAACGGCCGAAACGTTGTAATAAATATGGCGACAAAGATGAGGACAATAGTCCGAATAATGTAAATAGTTTTGAGGTTTTTCTTGTTAAAGTCTTGAATAATTTGACTAACACATTGAATATTATGGAAAAAAATAGTGAATTTTATATAGTGTTTTATCAAGACTCAGCTTGAGCAAACCAACTTCAGATTTGGACGGAAAAAAAAACAGAATGACGACAAAATGAGCAGAAATTTGTCATCCTTCAATACTAGTTAGTTGCGCTTAGTTTAATTTGTAACTTATATAAATATAATTGAAAAAACAAATGTAGGTAAGATAATAAAGATCACAAATCATTGGCCAGGCCCTACCAAACAGGCTTGGGCTCTGCCTTCAACAAATCTTTTAGTGTGCCTTTGTAGAGCTTTTTCTGGTCTTATCGAGAATGCTTACAGTGCTGGAGTTTGCCGGAGAACAATTTCTTTGGGCACTGGTGGTCCGGCATGTGAATTACATCACCTGTCCAGCACAGCTCTGACTGCACCAGGATTGGGCGTATGCTAGTACACGATACAATACCTCTGAGTCAAGAATCTTTATTACAACTTCATGCCAATAATTCTACTCAGACAGGTGATACGGAATAAAGTTTAGATTTTTTTTTTTTTAAACTTTCGTCGGTAAACAGTCTGTTGCGCGCTGGTTTACGCGTTGTGAGATGAACACGCGTGTCTCCTGCCCACAACAAACATAGCAGACTCAGAATATGAGTCCACCTAAAGAAATGTTAACGAACTACAAGAACTGATATATATGTAAAAATAAATGATAAATGTATTAACAGCAAAAGGTTACAAGTAACAAAGAAAATAATGTGTGTGTACCAAAAGAATGTCGAAACTTTTTGGCCCAAAGTATGTGAAGTGAGTGAAAGTGCGTACGTACGTGTGTGTGTGTATGTTTCCGCTCGAGATTTACATGTTGTCCCATAAGCGGATAAGTAAGAAGAGAGTAATGAAAATTATCGCAGAGTATTTATAGTGTTGGAGAGCGTCCACTAGGGGCAACTTCGAAAATTAAGAGGAAATAACCGGACAAGTCGATACTTCAAAGGAGAGTAGTGTAGTGAAACTATGGCGCGATACACACTGAACTCTGGCTCTTGTTATCGTACTCCATACATTTTTATGGGGTTTACCAAATGCGATACACGGCTTCCCGAGTTACTCATTCACTTAATTATCAATTACGTCAGTTCAGTAGAACGTGATTTCTAAGTTGGTGAACAATAAAAAAGAATAAATCTATCAATGATATGCTTTAGTCAGATAGATAGATAGCTAGCTAGCTAGCTAGCTAGATAGATAGATAGATAGATAGATATGAACAGACTGAGATAGATAGATAGATATGGACAGACTGAGATAGATAGATAGATATGAACAGACTGAGATAGATAGATAGATAGATAGATAGATAGATAGATAGATAGATAGATAGATAGATAGATAGATATGAACAGACTGGGATAGATAGATAGATATGAACAGACTGGGATAGATAGATAGATAGATAGATAGATAGATAGATAGATAGATAGATAGATATGAACAGACTGGGATAGATAGATAGATATGAACAGACTGGGATAGATAGATAGATATGAATAGACTGGGATAGATAGATAGATAGATAGATAGATAGATAGATAGATAGATAGATAGATAGATAGATATGAACAGACTGGGATAGATAGATAGATAGATAGATAGATAGATAGATAGATAGATAGATAGATAGATAGATAGATAGATATGAACAGACTGGGATAGATAGATAGATAGATAAATATGAACAGACTGGGATAGATAGATAGATAGATAGATAGATAGATAGATAGATAGATAGATAGATAGATAGATAGATATGAACAGACTGGGATAGATAGATAGATAGATAGATAGATAGATAGATAGATAGATAGATAGATAGATAGATAGATATGAACAGACTGGGATAGATAGATAGATAGATAGATAGATAGATAGATAGATAGATAGATATGAACAGACTGGGATAGATAGATAGATAGATAGATAGATAGATAGATAGATAGATAGATAGATAGATATGAACAGACTGGGATAGATAGATAGATAGATAGATAGATAGATAGATAGATAGATAGATAGATATGAACAGACTGGGATAGATAGATAGATAGATAGATAGATAGATAGATAGATAGATAGATAGATAGATATATATATATGAACAGACTGGGATAGATAGATAGATAGATAGATAGATAGATAGATAGATAGATAGATAGATAGATAGATATGAACAGACTGGGATAGATAGATAGATAGATAGATAGATATGAACAGACTGGGATAGATAGATAGATAGATAGATATGAACAGACTGGGATAGATAGATAGATAGATAGATAGATAGATAGATAGATAGATAGATAGATAGATAGATATGAACAGACTGGGATAGATAGATAGATAGATAGATAGATATGAACAGACTGGGATAGATAGATAGATAGATAGATAGATAGATAGATAGATAGATAGATAGATAGATAGATATGAACAGACTGGGATAGATAGATAGATAGATATGAACAGACTGGGATAGATAGATAGATAGATAGATAGATAGATAGATAGATAGATATGAACAGACTGGGATAGATAGATAGATAGATAGATAGATAGATAGATAGATAGATAGATAGATAGATAGATAGATAGATATGAACAGACTGGGATAGATAGATAGATAGATAGATAGATAGATAGATAGATAGATAGATAGATAGATAGATAGATAGATATGAACAGACTGGGATAGATAGATAGATAGATAGATATGAACAGACTGGGATAGATAGATAGATAGATAGATATGAACAGACTGGGATAGATAGATAGATAGATAGATATGAACAGACTGGGATAGATAGATAGATAGATAGATATGAACAGACTGGGATAGATAGATAGATAGATAGATATGAACAGACTGGGATAGATAGATAGATAGATAGATAGATAGATAGATAGATAGATAGATAGATAGATAGATATGAACAGACTGGGATAGATAGATAGATAGATAGATATGAACAGACTGGGATAGATAGATAGATAGATAGATAGATAGATAGATAGATAGATAGATAGATAGATAGATAGATAGATAGATAGATATGAACAGACTGAGATAGATAGATAGATATGAACAGACTGAGATAGATAGATAGATAGATAGATAGATAGATATGAACAGACTGGGATAGATAGATAGATAGATAGATAGATAGATAGATAGATAGATAGATAGATAGATAGATAGATAGATAGATGTGAACAGACTGGGATAGATAGATAGATATGAACAGACTGGGATAGATAGATAGATATGAACAGACTGGGATAGATAGATAGATATGAACAGACTGGGATAGATAGATAGATAGATAGATTACTGGTAAAAAAGTTTTGTTCATTTGTACAATAATCAATAGTGTAAGGGAATGGCTTTATGTAAATTTCGTATTGCTATCTAATGGTTAAAATCCCTTTCCTTTCCAAAGCCATTCACTTTTTGAGAGTATCCCATAAAAATCTTCTCAATGCGTATTCCGCTTGTATGTTAATCTCCGAGATAAACACCTGTGTTATTCTATCAATAAACGGCTGACATTCACGTAACCAAATCGGTCCGATGTGTTCCAAATTATATTTACAGAAACGGCCATCTGTCAACGTCTCTGCGTACTTCCAGCAGTGAATTTACAATATTTGCGCATGAATTCATTACCAAGCATTTAAATTTTCTACGCTGAGCTGATGGATTGTTGCTGCGCAAAAGCATACACCCGTATTACATAGGTTTTTATTTATTGAATTTACTGAGGCTAAGAATTTCAAGACACAGATTAGTCATTTTTTTAAGGCAACTAAAGACAAGGATGTGTCTTCTCACTGGAGTTATTCAATCTATACAGCAAGGCAATTCTGAGAGAATTGGAAATTCTACCAGGATTCATCATTGGCGGCCACAATCTTAACAACATAAAATAAGCAGATGACACAGCGCTGATAACAGACACAGAAAAGGAAACTACAAAACCTACTATAGAAGGTAGCGAAGGAGAGAGAGAAGAAGGGATTAAGATGCATGGTCATCAGTAAAAGGATGAGGCTGAAATGCGATTTACAGGTCGGGGACATTAAAACCAAGCAGGTGCGAAAATTTAAATATCTAGGAAGTGTTCTCCCAAAGGACGATAAATGCAACGCTGAGATCCAAAAATGTATTAGGATGTCCAAAAGACACATTCCAAAAGCTAGGCAGAGTATTACGAGACAGGAGAAATCGTTAGAAACAATAACATTCATCGGATTCTCATCCAACTTCTCTTTTTTTTTTAAGCTTAACACCCCAAGCAAGGCTGGAAGCCACTAGCACGCAAGGGGTTACAGAAGGTTTGGAGGAAGAGCAGATAGGAGTGGTAAAGGAGAGGATGTGGAGAAAGATAGTGGATCGATCAAGGCAAGGGGGTTACAGAAGATTTGGAGCGAGAGCAGATAGGAATGAAAGGTGAAAGGATGTGGAGAAGGGAAGTGGATAGATCAAGGCAACTGGAGGTGTCGATTGACGTTACACTTGAATAGTTGGAGATTGTATTTGTCAGGGAAACAGGAATAAGGAAGGGAGTTCCACAGGCGAGATGTGCGAGACATGAAGCTATTGGAGTAGAAGAGACGTCTACATCTAACAGTTTCAACGGTGAAGGGGTGGGAACGGGATGCCAGCCTCGTAGGACGTTTAAATTCATGAGGCCTAGGAACCAGCGAAAGCAGCTCCTCGGAGCAATTACCGTGAAAGTATTTGTAGAAAAGACAGAGCGAGGCAACGTCGCGTCTGTGAGAGAGCGACTGCAACATTAAATATGCAAATGACACAGTGTTGATAGCAGACACAGAAAGGAAACTACAGGGACTCCTACAGAAGACAGTAAAGGAAACCTAGAAGAAAGGACTAAATATCAATTGTTAGAAGACAAAATGTATAGTTGTTAGCAAAAAGAACGAGCAAATTATGAATAGCAGACGCCGAAATCAATCAAGTACGAACATTCAAATATCTAGAAGGTGGTTTTCTCTGGAAAGAAATAGCGACACCGAAATCCGAAGGCATATTAGCACAGCGAAAGATGAGTTCAAAAGCTAATAAAAGTATTAAGAATCAGGAAAATATCATTAGAAACAAGGAAAACAGTAAATGTCATGTAATATTGGATCTCCTATATGGCAGTGAATGCTGGACTATATCATCCCACATGAATAAGTGACTTGTGGCAATAGAAATTTCGTTAAACAGAAGCACTGAGAAATACCGGAGATGGAATATCATGAAATTTGAGCGACGAAAACGTTTTAAAGAAAATAGAAACAAAATGTACGCTTATACATCAGAAAGGGAGAGTTGAAATTTCTAAGGTGCATAATTAGGAAAGACGGCTTGGAAAATCTGACATTCACAGGACATATTGAGAGCAAGAGGGACATAGGAAGGTAGTGCATAACCTACCTAACGAGCTTTTGTAAATGGTTGGCTCGCCTACGTCCTGAAGAGACACGGTATATAGTAGAACAATGGAAATACCGCGTGTAAATGGTTGACAGAAAAGGGACTAAGAGTGATAGCAAAAACAAAATTACAAAAGAAAGGAAATTGTGGAGAGCCATGATCGCCCACGTCCTGAGGAGATACGTCATATAGAAGAAGAACGAACCTGCGTAAATGGTTGGCACAACAGGGATTAAGACTGATAGAAAACACAAAAAATTTAAGAGATACAAAAGAAAGGAAATTGTGGAGAGCCACGATCGCTCACGTCCTGAAAGAGAGACAGCATATAGAAGAAGGAGAACGAACGAACGAACGAACGAACTTGTGTAAGTGGTTGTAAGAATTGGGATTAAGATGATAGCAAAATTTATTAAGCGCTACAAAAGAGGGGAAATTGTGGAGAGCCATGATCGGCAACCTTCAGAAAGAGTGACGGCATATAGGAGAACAACGAACGAACTTACGTAAATGGCTGGCACAACAGGGAATAAGGGTAACAGCAAACACACAAAATTTTATTAAGAGCTACAAAGGAAAGGAAATTGTGGAGAGCCATGATCGCCCACGTCCCGAAAGGATACGGCACAGAAGAAGAAGAAGAAGAAGAAGAATAAGAAGAAGAAGAAGAAGTGTAATTGTTGCTATCTTGCTGAAAGGTATGAATTACTTCCTGTTGTGCTCCGATAATGCAACAATCCACCGTGGAATATCTCCAACCTCTTCTTGTAACTGGTAACGCGAAAACGTTCGCTCCATGATCAGATTCAGACGAACAATACTGTCTGACTCAGCAGCAGTTCGAGTCACGATAGCAATTGTTATCTTACTGAATTAAAAGATTCAAAATCGGAGAATCAGCTCTCAGAAATGAAAGGGTAGTTGTTCTAGACTTTGCTTCATGTTTAACATCATCAGATAACATCATCATTCATTCCAATCTAGCCATGTTCCGCTCATGCAATCAGTCGTTGCGTTTTAGATGAGAGAGACTCAGCTATAACACCGTAACAAAGTTTTACGATGATTATAATAATTCATTATAAAATGCATTACATTTACTATTTTAAAGAGTAGCAGGATAACTGTGGAATATGATACTTTTTATGCTATTATCTACTTGAATCATATAAGCCCTGTGTCTAATCTAGCAGTAAGAGAGAATGAAAAAGAAAGAAGGGGAAGGAAAGGATGTTTGTTAATATACAATAGAAGATAATCTTGGACATCGTGTCAAAAAAAAATGTATTGTTAAAACCATGGTTTTTCCTTGACACCGCTATTATTTTAACTACTTTTACTCCTCGGCAATGTTTATTGTTTTAAAAGGCGATTATTAGAATTTTAATAAAAATGTAAACATGCGAAAGTTAATGTATACATTTTCTTTGTTCTTGATAATTGACACCAAAAATTGTGGAGTGAGTAGCCATGGTCAAATGCAAAATAAGTAACAGAATAGCCCAACCAACAAAATTGACAAAGTTTGCAATAAGCAATAACAAAAACAGAAAAGAACAGACCAAAAAATAATATAAAGCAATCAAACAATATATGTAAGGCAAAGCAACAATAATAAGTCAAAGCAAGTGTAGAATAACAAAAAGTTCACAAACTAATATTTGCGGTGGACGCACAAAAGCAAGTTCGGACAAGCGAATGTAGGGTTCTGTTCAAGACAAGTCAGACCGGGACTAAGTCAGATAAAACTAAGAACCGGCCTATTGTATTGGCTAGGAAGAAATCCCAGCATGCATTTGTGTACTTCTGTCTATATTTATTTCTTTATAAGTTGGTAAATGATAAATATTGAATTTCATTAGATTTACTACAATTGCATTAATTTTTAGAATGTTGTAAATATAAAATTCTTCTACTAAATAAACAATCTTCTAAATAAATAGGAATTAATAATCTTTTGTAAATTCTCAACAACAAAAAGTTGTATGAATTCACTTTCATCCACTACAAGGAAAGTTGGCTCCCTGTGCGAGGCAAGGAAATTCTTGAATCGATCCTCCAAATTTACAAAGCAACCATCCGCCCTTGCATGGAGTATTGCTGCCATACATGGTCTGGAGCCCCTTCTGTTTGCCTCAAGGTTCTTGATAAGATCCAGAGACGGGGATGCAATGTAATTGGCCCAGATCTGACTGCTCGTCTGCAGTCTCTCTCTCACAGACGCAACGTCGCCTCTCTCTGTCTCTTTTATAAATACTTCCATGGTAATTGCTCCGATGAGCTGCTATCGCTGGTTCCCAGGCTCCATGAATTCAAGCGTCCTACGAGGCTGGCATCCCGTCCCACCCTTTCACTGTTGAAACTGCTAAATGTAGACGTCTCTTCTACTCCAATAGCTTCATATCTCGCACCTCACGCCTATGGAACTCCCTTCCTCATTCCTGTTTCCCTGATGGCTATGATCTCCAACTATTCAACGTCAACGATATCTCCAGTTGCCTTGATCTATCCTCTATCCTTCTCCACATCCTTTCCTCTAACACTCTTATTTGCTCTCGCTCCAATTCCTCTGTAACCCCTTGCGTGCTAGTGGCTTCCAGCCTTGCCTGGGGTGAAAAGCTTTAAAAAAATGTTTAGTTTTATTAAAATCCTAATCACTTTTAAAATCAATAAACATTGACCGAGGAGTGAAGGTGCTTAAAATAATAGCAGTGTCAAAGGAAAACCTTTCCTTTTGATACTCCATTTTTTGGCGTCACGTAGGCCGAAGATTTCCCAATAGAGTTTAATCAGCCAATTGATCCATAATCATTTTGGTCACGGAATCATATAGAATAATAATAGAAATATGCTTACTTTATATTACTATTTTTATTATTCCCGCTGTAATTGTTCATGTCGTCAGCATAAATAAATGGTGTTTAATATTTTTGTTATAAATTCTCAATAACAAACAATTATATAAATACAATTTCATCATACCTTTAGGTTTTATTAAAATTCTAATTGCTTTTGAAAACAATAAACATTGTCGGGGTGTAAAAGTCGATGTCAAGAAAAAAAATCGTTTTAACACTCCGATTTTTTTTTTTCGGGCACGGAGATCTAATATTGCCCAAAAGAGTTTAAGTCAGTTAATCCATAATCTAACGACGAAAAAACATTTTTTACGCAAACCATTTTTATATTTTACAAATCATTTCCTTGTCAATTCCTTAATCAGTATACAATCACATAAATCGGACATTATACAGTGAAGATTTTAGTTCAAAAGCATACTAATAATCACTTTTTTCTTCTTTCTGTTTTTTACTTGTCAAGCTTCACGTTTGCCTTGTTCTAATCTCCGCTTTAAAATAATTTTTTTTTATTCCAAACCTATATACTTAATCTAATGCCTGTTATTTAATATATATATATATATGTATATATATATATATATATATATATATATATATATATGGAAAAAGAAAAGTTCATTTTCTCCATCAAGACATTCATTTCTGTAGTTTACTGCTACAGCAACATTACAGAAACATTTTTTTCTCCCGATGATGGCCATGTTGGCCGAAACTAGTCGAGGAATCTAAATGAAATAATAATAATAAAAACATAAGAATATTAATCTACAACCCAGTATTCTGAAGATTTTAATTAATTTTTTTAATAATTTTAATCGTTCAATATATATATATATATATATATATATATATATATATATATATATATGCTGAAATTATTCCTTAAAAAATCAAGAAAAATCTTGTTTTTTTCTTTAACGAGTTCAAGTTTTCATATTTATATCTTTGTGAACTGGCAAATGATAAATATTGCATTGTATTAGTTTTAATACTATTGTTTCGGTTTTTAGAATGTTGTAAATCTAAATGTCTTCTTGCGAATAAATAATATACTAAAGAAATAGCGAATAATATATTTGTTACAAATTCTCAAGAACCAAAACCACAATGTATAAATTCACAATCTATCATTATTTCTGACGTTTTTGGGACTGTTGTCCTCATATTTATTGTCATATTCACAACGTTCCGGCCGTTGTAGTCTTCTTCAGGATCTGTCTATATTTCTATGATGGAGTCTTCTAACTATTTACATTATTTACATTGTTCGGACTGTTGACCTAAACTTTGTCACATTCACGATGTTTCGGCTGTTGTACGCTCAGTCCTTCTTCAGCATCTGTCTATATTTCTGAGATGCGGTATTGTAATTATTTACACTATTTACATTTTTCGGACTGTTGTTCTCATCTTTATTTTCATATTCATGACGTTTCGGTCGTTGTACGCACCAGCCTTCTTCAGGATCTGTCCATATTTCTTAGATGAGGTATTGTAACTATTTACATTGTTCGGACTGTTGTCTTCATCTTTACTGTCATAAATACGACTCTTTTCAGATCAAAATCATACTAATAACTAGATATAAGGGTATAAACTTATTGATCCAACCTTGTAAATATCTCTTTTTTTATCTGTTTTTCTTTACTTGTCTATCTTCACGTTTTCCGTGTTCTAATCTGTAACCGCCTTCAAACAAAATTTCTCCTTTCCTAAATCTTTATATTTAATCTAATGTCTGTTATTTAATGTTTATTTTTTTTTTAAATTTATATTCTCAAATTATTGGTTTAAAAAAAGAACCATTTTTTTTTATTTTTTTTTTTTTTGTAAACGGCTTCAAGTTTTGTAAATAGCAAAAACCGGAAGTTCTAATCTGATAATATTAATTCAATTTCTGAGCAGGTGTTTCTCCTGATATTTCTTTCCTTTAATTTTTTACTGAGCTACGGACCGTAGATTTTATCAAATTTAAGCGTCAGACCAAAGAATGCACTGCCAGATCGCGATACAAAGAAAGCTCCTTTCCACCATTCTAAGCCTTCTCAGGAAAATATGGCACCGTATTCCTGTCTATGGCTATCCGCAAGATTGATATCTTACTATTTGCCAGCTCTCTATTTGATTTCTAACTATCTTATTGATAACTACCGATCTGAGCAGCTGACAAAACGTTATCTGCTTGATTGCCAAACAGACAATAGAGATGACAGACAATTATCTATGTATATAAATGGCAACTTGTTATCTGCTAGATTGGCAACTAACTATATGATTAACTGGCAAAAAGCTTTTTATGCCTGACTGACAACGGTCTATCTGCTAGATTGTCAGATGGCGATCAGCTTGATTGACAGCTTACTATATAAGTGATAGGCATAGACTACTTCTTTGACAACTGGCTATCGTATTGATTGACAATTTACTTGATAGACAAGTAGCTATCTACCATATTGACAACTGGTTCTATTCTTGATAGGCAACTGGTAATCTGATACGAATGTCGTTTCATAAGTTCTAAGGAGTTGAAGAAACCAGACAGTTTTCACTATTTTTAATATAGTCTGCCTTGGAATCAATACACTTGGTCGATACTTAATCACTACAATTACGTCACGGAAGAAGGTCCTCAAATATCTCCTCTACATCAAATATGAACTCAGCATTGTTTTTAATATGGCGACTACGCAGGTGGGATTTGAAACAGAATGAATTCGGATAGAGCTAAGCCGTGTGAGTAAATGGGTCGGCGTAAAAATTCAAAACCCACAGTAAGCTGCTTCAACTACTGCAACCTGAACTGTGTGAACGGGCGCGTTATCGTGGAGCAAGAGCACGCCTGCCGTCAGGTTCTCTCTGCATTCCGATTTGATTGCGTCTTTCGGTTGTTCTAATTCTGGTGTATGTCCATTAATAGTTTTTCCTTTTCCAGATAGTCTATCACGATTACGCCTTCAGAATAAAAAAAAATGGAAGCCATCTTGCCAACAGACGCTCCCTTCTTGAACTTCTTCGGGAGTGGAGAACAAGAGTATGTCCACAGTTTGCTTTGAATCTTTGATTCAGGTTCAAAGTGGTGAATCCAGGTTTCATCTTGAGTTATTAATCTATCGCCGAAATTCTCAGGGTTAGCCTGGAAGCAAGCCAGAATTGTCCTGGAAAAGTCAACCCATTCCAGCTTCTGCTCTGGTGTTAACATTCTTGGGATCGATCTTGCAGACAGCTTGCTCATCCCCAAAATATCACTTAAAACAGTATGGACCTAACCCAAACTAATGCCTATGGATTTAGCTATCTGCTAGACAGTAAGAAGTCTGCCATCCCAAACCATACGGTGAATGGCATCTACTTGTTTATCAGTCAATGAGGTTTTGGGGTGACCTGAACGAGGGTCAACTTCTGAACTGTCCCTCTCAATTTTGGATGGGCCTCACCTACACAGAAATTAAGACAGAAATCTGAAGTAGTTTTTCTATTTTTATAAGTGGCACAACAAAATTGTTCAACTATGACTCTTCTTTTTGAGTGAGGGTTAGAACTTTTTGAACAACGATCGTAGATTAACAAATGTCTATCTGCTCGATGGAAAAAAGGTTTGTTTTTGATTGGCAATAGACAACTGGCACCGATCAATTGGTAATTGGTTAAATGCTTGATTAACAACTGCCTATCTGCTCAAATTGACAACTGGCTATCTGCTTAATTGCCAACTGGCTATCTGCTTGATTAACTATCTACTCAATTGAAATTGACTAACTGCGTAATTAGCAAATGACTATCTGTTCAATTGATAACTGACTACGTGCTTGATTAGCGACTGGTTATTTGATCAGTTGGTAACTTATTTCCTGGATTTGGCTATCTACTTGATTAGCAAATCTGTCCGATCAATTGACAACTGTCTATCTGCTCATTTACTAATTGGTTGTCCGCTCAATTGGCAACTGGTTATCTAATTGATTAGTAAATTGCTATCTGCTAAATTGGCTATAGGTTCTTTTCGCAATTAGCATTTTGCTCGATTTGCAGATGCGTATCTTCTAAATTTGCAACTGGCTAACTGCTCGATTGGCAACAAGTTATCTGCTAAATTGGCAACGGTATTTTCTAATTGGTATCTGGCTATCTGCTAAATTGGCAACGGGATATGCTTCATTTGCAACTAGCTAGCAAGATGAGAAAGAATGTCAGTTAATATGAACCAGAGTTTAATACGTCAATCAGTCTAGCCTAATGATAAAAAACATTTCTTATACACAAAATCATTTTTAGATTTTGCATATTCACTTCCCTTTTTATTCCATGATCAGTATATAGTCGCACCAGTCAAACATTATACAAGAAACATTTCAGATTAAAATCATGCTCACAACTAGCTATCAGGCTAAGGACTTATTAATCCAACCTTATAAATATCTCTTCTTTTCTGTTTTGTTTATTTTTCTAGCGTCAAGTTTTGTTTGTTCTAATCTTTAACCGCCTGAAACCAAACTCTCTTTTTAAATTTATATCTTCAAATTATTGCTTTAAAAATAGTTTTTTTTTCTTTCTTGTAAACAGTTTCAAGTTGCGAAAAACAGCAAAAACCGAAAACTGACAAATTTAATTCAATTTCTGAGCAGTTGTTCCTTCTGATATGTTTTCCTTTAATTTTCACTGCGTTTTGGATCGTAGGTTTTATCATATTTAAGCGTGAAACCAAAGAATACACTGTACTTTAAGATAGAGAGAAAACACCTATACACCATTCTGAACCTAATCAGGAGTATATTTCTCTCAATAAAGCTGAAAAGAAGCATCATAAAATTTTCCATTGGTGATACCATTGAGACCTTGCAATGTCGTTGCCTAGGAAGAATCCAACTTTCTCAGTGACACTCTTTTGAGGTTCAGATAAGAGAAATGCGGCAAACAGAAAGGCATAATACGTTGGAGTTATTCTTGTTAGCGATAGTCTCGTGTTACTTTGCGTGACGTCTCGAAATAAGAGTGCTGGTGTATAACGGTCGATTGGGCTTTCGGTAAGTTTCTTTGTCGATGGGTCTGTTGGTGAGAGGGGCTCCGTGCTGAATGTTGCTTGTACCATTAGAAAGAAATAAAGAAAACAAGAAAGAAAGAAAGAAAGAAAGAAAGAAAGAATGAATGAATGAAAAAAAAGAAAGAAAGAAAGAAATCCTCAATGGGAAATAAAGCAATACACTTAATAATATGACAAAAATGGGCCTTCGCTAAGTTTCTTTGTCGATCGGTCTGTTGGTGAGAGAGGCTCAGTGCTGAACATTGCTTGTCCATTAGAAAGAAAGAAACCAAGAAACAAAGAAACAAAGAAAACAAGGAAGGAAGAAAATAAAGAAAGAAAGAAAAACAAGGAAGGAAGAAAATAAAGAAAGAAAGAAAAAAGAAAGAAAGAAGGAAAGAAAGCGAACAATCAATCAATCAATCAATAAAGAAAGAAAGAAAGAAAGCCTCAATGGGAAAGAAAGCAATACACTTAATAATGACAAAAATGGGCCTTCGCTACGTTTCTTTGGCGATCGGTCTGTTGATGAGAGAGGCTGAATATTGCTTGTCCATTAGAAAGAAAGAAAGAAAGAAAGAAAGAAAGAAAGAAAACAAGGAAGGAAGAAAACAAGGAAGGAAGAAAATAAATAAAGAAAAAAAACAAGGAAGGCAGAAAATAAAGAAAGAAAGAAAAAAAAGAAAGAAGGAAAGAAAGCGAACAATAAAGAAAGAAAAAAAAGAAAGAAGGAAAGAAAGCGAACAATAAAGAAAGAAAGAAAGAAAGAAAGAAAGAAAGAAAGAAAGAAAGAAATCCTCAATGGGAAAGAAAGCAATACACTTAATATGACAAAAATGGGCGATCTGTCTGTCGGTGAGAGTAACTTCGTGCAAGAAAGAAAGAAAGAACAAAAGCATGAACAAAAAAGTAAAAGAAAGAAAGAAGAAAATGAAAGCAAGAAGAAATTTAGTTTTGTTTCAAGAACTTTCCTTGAACGTCTGGAATAGTCTTCTTTGACTTCTTTCATTTCAGATGTTGATCTGGATAACGCCAAGATATTTATAATTCTCTCCCTCTTTCAAAGATTTCATCATAGACAGTGGGGCTCGCTCAAACTCGACCATAGTTTCTCTCTTGACGGGGTAGCTTCTTCTTCTTCTTCTTCCTCTTCTTCTTCTTCTTCTTCTTCTTCTTCTTCTTCTTCTTCTTCTTCTTCTAATTCTTCTTCTAATTCTTCTTCTTCTGCTTCTTCTTCTAATTCTTCTTCTTCTTCTTCTAATTCTTCTTCTTCTTCTTCTTCTTCTAATTCTTCTTCTTCTTCTTCTAATTCTTCTTCTTCTTCTTCTAATTCTTCTTCTGCTTCTTCTTCTAATTCTTCTTCTTCTTCTTCTAATTCTTCTTCTGCTTCTTCTTCTGATTCTTCTTCTTCTGATTATTATTATTATTAATAATAATAATAATAATAATAATAATAATAATAATAATAATAATAATAATAACAACAACACAACATAACATAACATTTCTGCTAGACATCGTTTCGTACTCTTCAGTAGCGTGCAGGTGTGATGGGCCCGGGCATCCATATCAGGTGGGCTTCCAATCAATGAGTGAAATAAAAATGTAGTTTTTTGGTTTATTTTTTTTTTAATTTGTAATTATCTGTTAACTTCGTTGTATAAGCTCCCTACAGTCCCACAAGCTGGCGTGAATGTGGAGAGTAGCATGAGTCGTAGGGGCATAGAATCAAGGAGTTGGCGCCGGGCATCACCAAACCCCTACACGTCACTGGTGCCCGTTGTTTTGGTTGATATGGAATAAATATTCTCTGTTTATTATTTTGTCATTTTCGCTCCTGTTTCTTGTTAGTTGAACTAGTGTATGTGTATATAAAGTTCACTACCTGATCCAGAGACTGAACTCACAAATAGATGACAACACCACTTAATTAACCAAAGTGTTATCGTATTATAGTCGTCAATTCATATACATTCGATAATTCTGCCGATAACATCAGATTCGCCTCACGTTTGGATCATTTTTATTCGTTGTTATTTTTAGATGAGTATTTTTCAATATACTTATTTCCTTGATTTTTTTTTTATATAGACCCAATTTATTCAATCTATTGTTCTTTTTCTGCATTGTTACAGACACAACGTTTCGATCGATAGCCCTCTAGTCATCTTCAAGTGTCCATTATATGGGTTGATATGGTATTTGTATATAATCATTTTTTTTTTTTTTAAGAATAGCACTGGGACGAAAAATAACACAATCATCAATGCATAAGAAATATCCAAACTCAGCGAAAATAATGGACATCTGAAGCTGGCCAGAGGGTTCTTGACTGAAACGTTGTATCTATAACAATCATGAACGTGAAGAATAGTTTGAATAAATAGGATAAGTCTAAGTATTTTCATAATTCTTCATCTAAAAAAATAAAAAAAATATTAGTTTTATTCGGTTTTATTGTTATTATTATTAGTAGTAGAAATATATCAGAATACACCAGCACGAGTCAGACACAATTATTACTACTCTTTTTTCCGTTTTTTTTTTAAATTATTATCTTTGTTTTTTATTAATATACACTGGGTCGAGACATTCTTCATTATCAGTATTATTTATTTATAGTCTTACTCCATCCTATTTCCATTGCTTTTTCTGAGAATACACTTGGTCAAGACACACTTCATTATTACTGTTATTTTAGTTTTACACCACCTTATCGTCATTTTATTAGTTTTACACCACCTTATCGTCATTTTATTAGAGTTTTACACCACCTTATCGTCATTTTATTAGAGTTTTACACCACCTTATCGTCATTTTATTAGTTTTACACCACCTTATCGTCATTTTATTAGAGTTTTACACCACCTTATCGTCATTTTATTAGAGTTTTACACCACCTTATCGTCATTTTATTAGAGTTTTACACCACCTTATCGTCATTTTATTAGAGTTTTACACCACCTTATCGTCATTTTATTAGAGCTTTACACCACCTTATCGTCATTTTATTAGAGTTTTACACCACCTTATCGTCATTTTATTAGAGTTTTACTGAAAATTAACGTCATTTATTTCTCTTAGAATACACTGAGTGAAGACACTCTTCATTACTACAGTGTAACCCGGATATAAGACAGTTGTCGGGACCGGAGTATAAGTCTCTTATATCCGGGTTTCTCTTATATCCGGGTTTGGTCTATTATATATACATTAACACAGGCCCTAATTTGAGACCAGAGAAAATCTCTCTTATATCCGGGTTATATCGTATTATTATTTTATTATTGTCTTCAGTCAGTTATGTGCCATACGTGATACACGCTTAGGCGATCATGTATCTTTCGATACATGACTGACGAGGCAGATTTTTTCCCGTAGTAGGTTGCCATTTCTTTCTGCGGTAGACTAGTTGCCATCCAAGTCTATAGAACCCGGTTTGTCCTGCTATTTGTCCAGTGCTTAGCACTTACGTGCTAATAGCCTTGGAAAAGGGTATTAGCACGTAATTGAATGTAATGGTTTCGACTGGAATTAGAAATTGGCCCTCCGATTCCTCAATGCGCGCCGCTATCCATTACTCCACCGTGCCTCCAAATAATAGTATTAACATAATCTTACAGCTCGTTATACGCATTTTTTTTTTTGTTTTTGCATACACTGGGTCGCGACACTCTTCATTCTTACTATTATTTTATTACAATTCTTTGTCCATTCCAATATTGTTTCTTTCATCGCAATATTCTGTTTCGGGACACTTCCTTATTACTATTATTAAATTGCTAATTATTTGTCACATAGTAATACGTTTACAGTTTCAACAACCAGAGTATTGACACAGAATGTTGCAATCCGAAGCTATAATAAAACAAATAAATTAGTAGTTATAATAGAAGGAGGTATTTAAAAAAATAAAATAAAAATGCAGCATAAAGAAAGGAAAGATTTTGTTTTAAATGAAGTAACATTAAATGGAAATGAGCAAATGAAGAAAGCAATAAATATCACTAAAATCGATATCAAGATGGAGAATGAAAATGAGACAAGACTGGCGTCAACTCAACGAAAGACGTCAAAATGAGTAAAAGAGAAAATAGATGACCAGATACTGAAAGAAGTATTTATTATTGACATTTTTCTCATATTTGCTCCTGATGGTACAAAGATTTGTTACTGACAATAAATAAACAGACGATCGAAAGACTTCAGTCAAATGACTTGCAAAAAATAAAAAACACGATTTCAAAAATGGAAAAGAGATCCTCACTATTTCTGTTATGGATTCTACTATTAATTGCGATTATTATTATTATTATTTCCTTTGATATCTGGCGTTTACACATTTCTTTCCGGGTCCCGCCCAGGGACCTAAGGTTAGAAATGGCATCATGACACTTTCCACTGCAAAAAAAATAAAAAAATAATTACATAGATAAAGCCCTTCGTAAAGTGTGGGCTGTACTTGTCAGAACATTTTTTTGTATCTCTTTGAGGCATGGACTACCAGGGATCCCTTCAATCAGCCTACTGGAATCTTTTCCAACCAGTCCAAGGGCTCCAACTACAACAGGAATTGTTGATGTTCCCATGTGCCACATTTTTGTGATTTCTATTTCAAGGTCCTTGTATTTTGACAGTTTTTCGAATATCTTCAAAGACACATTGCAATCTGCAGGGACTGCCATATCAATAAGGAGGCACTTATTTTGTTTGTGGTCTTTAATAACAATATCTGGGCGGTTGGCTTTGATTGTTCTGTCAGTGTGTATTGTGTAGTCCCATAGAATTGTAACAGGTCCTATCTCCGTAACCGGGTCAGGGTGGTGTTCGTACCAATTTCTTCCGGTTTCCTTCCCATAGGAGTTGCAAATTTTCCAGTGCAGATATTGGCCCACTCTGTCATGCCGGGTTTTATATTCAGTGGGTGCCAGTATCGTGCAACCTGTTATAAGATGATCAATGGTTTCTGGATATTTGTCACAGAATCTGCATCTTGGGTTAACACAGTATTTTAGTATATGTGCTTGATAATTCCTAGTAAACAAGCATTGGTCTTGTGCAGCAATGATAAAACCCTCAGTTTCACCTTTCAACCCTGCACTACATAGCCACTGATGGGTGCGGTTTTTGTCTACGTCAGCTTGTTTGGTACGGGCAGAGTATTGGCCATGGAGCGGTTTATTTTGCCATTGTTTCTTTATCTTTATTATTATTATTATTATTATTTCCCTTGATTTCTGTTGTATACATATTTCCTTCCGGGTCCCAATCAGAGACCTAAGCTCGGAAATAGCTTCACGGCATTTTCTACTGATCATTGTTTGTAAAAAAAGAAAAGAAAAGCCTACTATCACACATTTTATATAGATAAAGCTCTTTGTAATGTGTGAGCTCTACTTGTGAGTACATTTTTTTTGTATTTCTTTAAAGCATTTAATGAGTCTATTGGAATCTTTTTCAATCAATCCGAGGGCTCCAACTACAACAGGAATTGTTGATGTTCTCATGTGCCACATCTTTGAGATTTCGATTTCAAAGTCCTTGTATTTTGATAGCTTTTTAAAGATCTTCAAAGACACATTGCAGACCGCAGGGACTGCCATATCAATAACAAGACATATTTTTGTTTGCGGTCTCTAATAACGATGTCTGGGCGATTAGCTTTGATTGTTCTGTCTGTGTGAATTGTGATGTTCTATAAAATTGTTACAGGTCCTATCTCCGTAACTGGGTCTGGGTGGTGTACAAACCAATTTCTTTCAGTTTCCTTTCCGTAGAAGTTGCAGTTTTCCAGTATTGTCATGCCGCGTTTTATATTCAGTGGGCGCCAAAAACCGTGCAACGTGACACAAGATGTATTATGATATTTATCACAGTGTCTGCATTTTGGGCTAACACAATTTTTCAGTATGTGTGCTTGGTAATTTCTAGTTAGCAAGAATTGGTCCTGTGCAATAAGAATAAAACTTTCTGGCTCAGTTTTTAACCCGGCACAGTATAACAACTTATTATTATTATTATTATTATTATTATTATTATTATTATTATTATTATTATTAATAATTTTATTAACAGGTATGAGGACGATTTGAGAAAAGAAAAATCAAAGACTGTTTAAGAATAATTCTTATACGTAGAAAGTTGCTATATGACGATAACGGTCACAGAATAGAAGACGCAGGTCGTAAATTTGTAATTCGGTTCTATGACGTCGTACCTGACCACCTGAGAGAAAGAAATTTTAGCGACAGAACCATGTGTTTAAACCCATTATCGTCGCATAGCAAACTGCTATGTGAACTGTTGAAACTTGACTAATGCATGGAATAATAATGCAAACACAAAATGTAGTTAGAATAAAATGTATTGAAACAAGAAAGTGTACACAATATTTACATATAGTCTTTTGTATATTTCTGGGAAGACCGTTCCTGGAGAATGTGTTGACTAAGTCGCAGTCGGGCAGAGTCTCTAGTTGGATCTCTGGATTCGCCCCCATGTCTTCCGGTACCAACCATATTTATATCGTCGGTACTCCACTATGCAAATTAGGTGGATCCTACCACAACATGAACATAACAGTATGTCATCTTTAATGACAAAAATCTGTTATAATAATCGTATAACCACTCTGATGATGGCTCATGTTAGCCGAAAGTTTAGATCGAGGAACAACATAATAAAAAAACTACATATGTTGGACAGTTTTTGTCTTTATTTTCTTCCGAAACTAAAGCCACTATATGAAGATTACATGGGCTCATGATCAAACATCATAGACATTCGTTGTCTTTTATATTTTACAATATATATATTATATATATATATATATATATATATATATATATATATATATATATATATATATATATATATATATATATACTAAAATAATGAGAACGAACAGTAAGATTTATAATCTGGTGTTCTTATTAATTATTTTAATTTTTAAACAACAGTGCTTAATACAATTCTGTAGAGCATAAACATTATATATTTACTAATGTAAAAATATGGTCTCATGCTACACAGGAATTACCTTTTTTTCAAAAACAGAAACTAAAACTAAATTTAATCATAAAATCAAATTAAAATCCCTAGTTCTGTTTCATTCTCAAGCGATTGTAAAATGGAAATTAATAAGAAAAGCTAGAGTTTGTAGGTCATTAAATGACCCATGTCCTTTGCGCATACATGAGAAATTATATATTATTAAGTTTATGAAA
>OZ038513.1:26387473-26489973 GCA_964036315.1 Acanthosepion esculentum
ATATAAAATAAAAATGAAAATAAATAAAAACAAGCAAAACAATTTGACCCAAATAAATAAGCAAACAAGCGACTTCCAGTAAATGACCGCCATTAATAGACTACCAACAATAAGCTATATAAACAATTTTTTACTACGTTAATAAAAAACACTGATCAAAATAATAAATAAATAAATATATAACATAAAAAATAAAAATAAAATTAAAAAAATTAAAAAACAAACAAAAAAACAAGCAAAATAATTTGACATAAATAAATAAACAAATAAGCGACTTCCGGTAACATTAACCGCCAAAATAGACTACCCACAATGCACCACTGACCCTTATATATAAATAGCCGAGAAAAATAACAGCACTAGTTGCCTGACGATTGCACTAGCATGAAACAGACTGTCGCCTCTAAGTGCTGACTTCCATGTCCACTTTTATATTTACACACGCTCTATCTCTGATATTGAGCACTTTATCCCATAAATATAGCACACTTTAAGACTATATTTCTTCATATACATATATATATATATATATACAATATATATTTCTATTTATCTATCTCGCTCTCTCTCTCTCTCTATATATATATATATACAAGCAAGTATGTCTGTCTGTCTATCAATCTATCTCTCTCTCCATATATATATGTATATGTGTGTGTGTGTGTGTGTGTGTGTGTGTGTGTGTGTGTGTGTGTGTGTGTGTGTGAATAAAATGAAAAAGTTGCCACTTTATACTGTGCAAATGACAGTAAAATCTTTTGTATTTCATCGGCTACCAGGAATCCCTTCAGTTAATTTATCGATACTTTTTCCAATCAATGCGTGGGCTCCAACTACTATACTTTATCTAGGTAAATTTTAGTGAGCAAGAATTTGTCCAGTACATCAAGAATGGAACCGTTTTCAGCTTTTGAACCCGTACTACGTAGCCACTGATGGGTACTGAATTTGTATACATGATCTTGTTTGGTACGGGCATATTGACCATAAACGGCTTGTTATTAATTATTTATTCATGTACTTTTATGTTCACAGCAGAAAATGTCCTCAAATTTCTATCAGGTTTCTGAATATCGTCGGAAACCTCAGCACCACCCGTCGCGAGGGTCTTAAACCTTCTTCGAATGATTTGATTTTAGTGTTATTCGTGTAAGTCCAAGCGAAACAACTCTTAAAGTTCGACACATTCTCTATTTTCCGACTTCCTCTATACTTAGGTTGGTCTGTGAGTCACTCGATGTGCGCATGCGCGTGTGTGCTTATGTGCGAGTATAAAGGGGGTGCTGAAATGTTTTCCTTCTAAACAAATTACCCAAACGTGACGAAATGACTAAACAGAAGAATTATTTTGGATTCCTTCTTAGTCGGGCCGTGAACTTTTCACCACCCTCTCGTATACATCTATACATACGAGGGGTGCTGAAAAGTTCGCGACCCGACCCACAGCCCAAAATCTAAAATCTAACCAAATGACCAAGCATCAGAGATTTCTTTGAGGGAGTCGGAGCTCCAAGAATATATATATATATATATACATATATATATATATATAATTTTTTTCAAATCGAAAAATTTACTTACTGTAAATTAATATCCGTTTCTTTAATTATTTTTCTCCTGAATACGCAGTTTCGTGGCACATGTCCACTCCTCAAGGGATAAATGTCTTTTAAATGTTCGTTTTTTTCTATATTTGCGTTTTTTCTTTGACTCTGTTAATGACGCGCGAATGTCGACGTTAGTTCGCGTGTCCATAAATCCGTTCCAAAAACTTGATTGAAACATGGATCACTGATACATACAAGTACTATGGGTCTAGGGCATCTAAATAAAATTTAGGAATCCCTCCACCCTAGATACTACTTTAACTTCGAATGGAAACAAGGACGTATTTTCATACCACATTTCCAAATATATATATATATATATATATATATATATATATATGTTTTGAACAATAAAAAATATTGGTTGTATATTAATATTTTTCGTTCCATTATTTCTTTGACTAGTTTCGTCCAGCATGGCCACCATCAGGAAAAAAATATGCTTGTTAGTTGCAGTGAACTACAGAAATGAATGACTTGATAGAGAAAATGAAATTTATCTGAAGTTTTCATTTGATTTTGATTTTTTGGGTTGGTCCTTGTGTTGGTCAAACGGCCTCTTTTAAGTTGTTATTTAAGATAAGAGCTGGATGGATTCATGCTGCTCTGAATTCCCTTGGTCAGTTTGACAGTTTTATTGGTTCCTGGAATGGGGATGTGTCCGTGTTAACTGTGTGTTATTTAGTTCTTAGGGAGTGAGTGAGTATGATGTGTATATTGGTATGGGTGTGTGTATAAGTGTGAGGACTCACCACCTCCGCAAGCATGTTTGTCTTGTGTGGATGAGAAATGTATATAATTATATGTCAGAAAGGAAACTTCCTGATGTTATCGGTCTGGAAGGGTCGGTCTCAACGCGCGGTACCTTTTCAAAAGTACCTGAAAACCATATCACGGTTGAACCCAAACCTTGTGAATGAAATTAGGTAGACGGAACACTTTGGGGTCGTCGATAACTGTGATCGCACGAAGTGACAAGTCCTCGTGACCGAAGGTTTGAGAGTGCTGGTCTTGTTCAGATTGTTGATCATGCTGGATAACACGCTCTCTCCCAGAAACTGTAACTAAGGTCTGCTCAGTATATATGCAGTATAAACCACAGGTGGGCTCTGTGGATGTTAAACAAACACAAATGTGCCTGTGCGAGCGTTGGAAATTGGGATTGTCTAGCCGCCCTAGTAGACGGGTATCCTCGAATACGAGTGGTCAGCTTTTATTTTAAACATATATATATATATATATATATATATATATATATATATATATATATATATATATATATATATATATATGGGGGGTTGTAAAAATTGTTATTGAAAGTGAAAAAACATTAATTGGTGATGAGACGGCAGAGTTTTATTATTTTACCTATTGGTAGGGAGAGATTTATGTTTGCTTTTGTTAAGTACATTTTTAAGAAATTTACGCATTTTTTAACTGGGGTATTAGTGTAAAGTGATTTTAGACTGGCCATATAAAAATTCAGGTAACCTTGTTGAAAAACTAAGGAAAATAAATATGAGTGACAAACTCATGGCCAGTCTAGATATAAAAAATCACCTTAGGCCAATATCCCGGTTGAAAAATTCTTAAATCTCTTAAAAAAGCATCTAACAAAAGGAAAGATATTAAGATTTAAGAAACAGTAGGTATTTTTACATATAGTGATTAAATTAATATTAAAAATACTGTTAATATTATATAAAAAGATTACTTAACTTAAATTATTAAAAATTATTAAATTAAATTAATTAAAATTGATATTTAAACGTTAAGTAATTTTTTAATGTAAAATTATATATATATATATATATATATATATATATATATATATCGTCAACGATGCCACGTCTATATGTCAATTTATCTCGACTTGAAGAAAAAATAACTCACCCACCTCCAACCTCTGACCTTATTTCTCAATTTAGCATAGATCTGACATTTAATTGGGTAATCCAGCCATACCCACTAGTCTATTTTTAAATTCTGACTTTATATCGACCCTTTATCTTTAAGAAAAGAGGTAACGATTTGTTTTTAAATTTCCCTAAGAAATCATTTTATGACCTACCATCACCTGAGGAGGTACAATGATAGTATTGAAACATGAATCATTTTGTGTAGCGATTTAAAAATGTTTTTATTATAATAATATTTTGGTCTACTTTTTATTGAACACTTTTTAAGACGTAAATGCTTCTAACCGTGGATTTTTAATCCATTTCTCTCATTTGTACATACATATATATATATATATATATACATATATATATATATATATATATATATATATATATATATATATATATATATATATATATATATATATATTCAGTTGCATGGAAATGTTAGTTCTATCGCTGATATTGAGCACTATCCAATAAGTACCGCGCATATATAATATATATAGAAATTATATATGTTTCTAATTCTAATTTCTATCATATGTATATCATTGCTTGATCCGGCTTCTAATGCTTCAGTTTGAGCGGCTTGGTGATAGTAGTCGCGGCTCCTGGGGGCACAGTTCTATGGTTACAGAGAATTTCCACGGAATATGAGAGCGAGCGGCGCTATATTGAGTCTGATTTTCTACCTCTTCGTCACCGAGGCCCGTTTGAACAGTTGGTATGACGTTTGCTTGATAACTCAACTGAAGGGTTTCAATTCTCGGTAGTGGATGCGCACTGCTGATGAGTCCCAAATATAGGACGAAACGGCCGTCCAGCTTTCTGCATTCTGTGGAGGTTTCTTTCAGAGTCAATGAATTACTTAATTATAATTATCAAATCCTCCTAACAATTGCTATCATATGTATATCATTGCTGGCTTCTAATGCTTCAGTTTGAGCGGCTTGGTGATAGTAGTCGTGGCTCCTGGGGGCACAGTTCTATGGTAACAGAGAATTTCAGTAGAGTTCCACCACGGAATATTTGAACGAGCGGCGCTATATTGAGTCTGATTTGCTACCTCTACGTCACCGAGTCCCATTGAAACAGGTATGACGTTTGCTTGATAACTCCACTGTCAGGGTTTCAATTCTCGGTAGTGGATGCGCACTGCTGATGAGTCCCAAATATAGTACGAAACGGCCGTCCAGTGCTTTCTGTATTCTGTTGAGGTTTCTTTCAAACTCAACTGGCCCAATCTCGTAGGGGAAGTGTTGGAATGTTTTGCCTTCTCTGGCTACCCTAGTCTTAGTTTATCACAATCACGTCCCATTCATTCATTACAATATAACCAATCACTACAAGAACTTATCCATCACATCCCAGTCCTACATATACCACAATACCACATGTTCACGGGGAACCTACAAAACAATCTAAGAGAGGATGACTGCTAAAAACGCCCCCCCCTGCCTAAAATTTATAGACAAATCCTACAGATGCATGCTGGTATTTCTTCCTACCCCCCACAAAAAATGGACCCTTTCTCGGTCTTATCTGCTATATTTTTGTATTTTTTGGCTTGAATTCAGAACTCTACAATCACTTGACTGTATCCTTTTTGCTTGTGAACACCATTCTTACTTTGTGAACATTTATTACTGTTGCTTTGTCTATTTTTGACTTGCATATATGGTGTTTGCATAGCATTACTTTGTCCTGTTCTTCTTCTTTCTTTTCTTATTGTTTATTGAGACCTTTGTTAATTCTGTTTGTTGGGCCTTTTGCCAATTACACTTAACCATGGCCAATGGGGCCACATTATCATTCTTCTTAATGGATTTACTGTTTTCTAATTGCTGCCACACTTATATTGTTCGACTCAGTACGAATGGTTGAAACTCCTATCATCAACTGCCGTATTCAGCTAACTAGAATTAGTTGATCCATGCCGTTCTAGTTGACTGTGTCGGATCATACACCTTCGAACATATCAAGTCAATGTATCTGCCTGTTGAAGCTTGCCTATTTTTGCAACTGGAGAAATCCAGCTCGATCCAGTTGTTAAATATATATATATATATATATATATATATATATATATATATATATATATATATATATATATATATAATTAAAGTTTACGACTTCAGGTGATTAAGGTTTTATCTGGCTCCTGCTTATTGATTTGTCTGGATAGAATGCGCCTGCTAGAAGATAACCTCATGCCAGAATAATTCTTTGGATCATCGAATCTCTCAAGCCATTCCATCAGATCAAGGCACTCAATATACTATTAAATATAATTCTGCAGATTAATTTTGTAAATAAAAAATGCGATATTGAATAGGACTGTTTTCATCATTCTCATACGTGTAGTTTACTTAAGAAGACAGAATGTATGATAATTTTTTTTGCGCAACTTAGGTGTGGTACACGGCCAGTGAAGATCGAACTCCCGATTCAGTCATAATTGACAGCAAGACAAGCTTGCTAACCATTACACCACGTTGTGTCGCCTAAGGTTGATTTCTAAGCGCAGCTCAGATGTGGCACAAAACAGAAGGTATGGGGCACCCAGTGAGGATCAAACTCATTACTCAGTTGTAATGGATCTAACGAGACAAGCTTGCTAACATTACATCACGTCGAGGTGCCCAAGAAGACTGAATTCATGGCTGTCAGCAAACTAAACAGCCCATCATGCCAATTCCAAATTGATGATAGCAAAATCAAACATGTACCAAAAATCTAAATATCCGGAGATGGTTTTAAGTGACAACGCTACGTGCGACACCGAAATTCGATGACGCATTGCGATAGCGAATGATGCTTTACAAAATGTAATCGAAGAATTAAGAAACAGGAGAATCACGTTTGAAATGGAGTTGGGTGTAGTTAACTGTTATGGAATATCAGTCCTACCGTTAAAACACTTTCAAAATAGTTATTTTTTGTTATTCATTTAGTTTGACAAACCATAGAACCACGTCCATCATAGCACCCATCCAATCCATAGTGCCCATTCAATTCATAGCCCATCCAATCCATATCGCCCATCCAATCCAAAGCGCGCTTCCAATTCATAGCACCCATCCATTCCATAGCACCCATCCAATTCATAGGCCATCCAATCCATAGCACCCATATAATCCATAGTGCCCATCAAATTCATAGCGCCCTTCCAATTTATAGCGTCCATCCAATTCAGAGCCTATCCAATGCATAACACCCATCCATCAATAGTGCCCTTCCAATTCACAGCGTCCTTCCAATTCATAGCACCCATCCAATCCATAGCGCCTTTCCAATTCATAGCACCCATCTAATTCATAGCACACATTCAATCCATTGCACCCATCCAATACCTAACGCCCTTTCAATTCATAAGTACCCATCGGATTCATAGAGCCCATCCATTCCATAGCTCCCTTTCAATTCACAGCGCTCGTCCCATTCATAGACCGACCAGTATATAGCCCCCATCCTATCCATAGGGACCATCCAATTCACAGCCCATCTATTCCATAGCGCCCTTCCAATTCATAGCGCCCGTCCAATTCAGAGCCTATCCAATCCATAGCACACATCCAATCCATAGGGCTCTTCCAATTCATAGCACCCATCCAATTCATAGAGTCCATCCATTCCATAGCGCCCGTCCAATTCATAGCTCGTCCAGTATATAGCACCCATCCAATCCATAGTGGCCATCCAATTCACAGCCCATCCAATCCATAGCGCCCTTCCAATTCATAGCGCACATCCAATTCAAAGTCCATCCATTCCATAGCGCCCTTCGAATTCATATTCCCCATCCTATTCATAGCCTATCCAATCCATAACACCTATCCAATCCATAGCGCCTTGCCAATTAATTGCGCCCTTCCAATTCATAGCACCCATCGAATTCATTGCACCCATCCAATTCAAAAAGCCCATCCTTTCCATAGGGACTTTCCAATTCACAGCGCCCGTCCAATTCAGAGCCTCTCCAATCCATAGCACCCATCCAATTCATAGCACACATTCAATCCATAGCATACATCCAATTCATAGCGCCCTTCCAATTCACAGCGCCCGTCCAATACATAGCCCATCCAATATCCAGCACCCATCCAATCGATAGTCCACATCCAATTAATACCGCCCATCCAATTCAGAGCCTATCCAATCCATAGCACCCATCCAATTCATACCACATATCCAATCCATAACACTCTTCCAATTCATAGCACTCATCCAATTCATAGCACCCTTCCAATTTATAGCAGCCATCCAATTCATAGCTCTCATCCAAATCATATCGTTCATCCAATTCATAGCACCTATCCAATCCATAGCGCCATTCCAATTCATTGCACCCATCCAATCCATGGCGCCTTTCGAATTCAGAGCACCCATTCAATCCATAGCAACCCTCCCGATCCAGAGCCCCCATCCCATTCATATCGCCCATGTCAGATTGTTCCCTTTGCTAACAACCATCCATTCCGTCTTTTTACACTTTGTGGTTACTCCTTCCGCCTTGCTGATTTATCTGCTTGGCTAGAAGGGACCTGCCAGGAGATACCCTCTTTCCAGCAAATACACCCATACGTACGAGGTGTATTGATATGTCATCGAAATATTCAAGCCACTCCCCACACGTCAAGGCACTAAATGCTGAACAATCTTCTCACAGATGAAAAAAGAGCATGAAGTGATAAAAATGTGGTTCTACAGAAGGATGCTGTGAATACCACGGGAAGAACATTTGAGCAATGACGGAGTTTTAGAGAAAATGGAAAGAAAATGACACATACGATAAGTATGTGTCATTTTCTTTCCATAAGAAGACAAAGAAAATTCTAAAGCACAGAAAGAGAAAGGGCTTAGAAAATCTGATACTCACAAGAGATATTGAAGGCAAGGCGGGCAGAAGAAAACAGAGCAGAACCTGCCTAACATTCTTGTTTAAATGATTGATAAAACAGGGTTTAGAAGAGACGCATCGCAAAAATACAATGTTCCCTAAGAGTTACAAAGTATAGGAACATGGCGCATAGAAGAATTTTAACTACAACATAGTGTGCGCAGATTATACAGTATTGACGACAGCCACGAAAAGAAACAGCAGGAGTTCCAAGACAGCGTAGGAAAGAATGGCGAGGAGGAGGAGGAAAATGAACTAACCATTAATTGTTCGTTGGTAAGAGGAGCAGCTCGAGATGTGCGCTATGAATTTGGGTGTCAAACTAAAGAACTGTTTAAACAGACGATGGACAACGTGTCAAAGAAATCCGAAAGAGCTTAAGAATAGCGAAATATGTCGTCCAAAAACTAAACAAAGTATTAAGAAAAAGGAAAATTTTGTCAGAAAGATAAGTGCTCAAAAGTCATGCCATAGCAGTCTTCCTGTATGACGGTGAATGCTAGACAATTTACTCAAAGATGAAGAAGAGACTCTAGCAATAGAGAAGTTTACTGAAGGCTACTGAGAATAGCATGGCCAGAACGTGCGAGCAACTAGGATTTTTTTTCAAAAATTGTAAAGAAAAGGACTCTGGTGCTTAGGATCAGAAAGCGACATGCTTCCTCTAGAGCCATATCTCTGTTGCGAGCAACAATGAAGTTTTTTGAAAACGGGAAATAAAAGGACTTTGATATTTAAGATCAGAAACTGACATGCCTCCTCTAGAGCCACATCACTGTTGCGAACAACAATGATTTTTTTTTTTCAAAACGGGAATTAAAAGAACTTTGATGTCTAGTATCAGAAAGTGGCATGCCTCCTTTAGGGCCACATCTCTGTTGAGACCAACAATGAAGTCTTTTGAAAATGGGAAAAAGGACTCTAGTGCTTAGGATCTAAAGGTGACTTCTAGCATTTCTGAGACACATAATGAGGAAAGTGGATTTGGAGAATTGGATACCCACAGAGACTAGTTGAACCCAGAGAGGCAGACGGAAATAACAAGTAAACTACATACGAATCTAGAGGTTAGTACATGGAGTAGAAGGGATAGTAAAGCGAAAAACATTGCTTCGAAATAAAAAGGATGGTAGGTTGTCGTAAGCTATGATCGTCTATGTTCTGATAGCATATGGCAAATAAAGGAAAATTTCCAAATCGCCTTCATCTGCGCATTTTCCAACAGTATTGATTTCTTAACAAAAACTAAACGTGTACTGGACTGCCACGCAACGTCTCATTCCATACACGGCCGTAAATGCTGGACAATTTCCTGACAGATGAGGTGAAGAGTTGAAGCGACACTGATATTGTTCTTCCGACGAACCATCTGAATAACATGGACAGAGTATTCGAGAAACGAGGAAGCTTTAAGAAGAAGAAGCACTACAAGAAAAACAAAACTGCGGACTATCAGGAAGAGATAAATGAAATTCTGGGAATACAGACAGGGTGCGATGGATAAATTGTCGTTTAAATAATACAAAATAAAATAAAATAAAATAAAATAAAAATAATAATGACATCTTATTTTATCAGATATATTTACCAAAATGACACAAAAACATCTTGAAATACTAAAGAGTAAATTCATTCACTAAAATAATAATTTATTCAATAAAATCGACATTGGTTTCAACCACGTCCTCCAGAAAACTTCGGAATTTCCTGCATCTCTTCTGGGCGGTCTTATTGTTTAAATTGCTGAATGCTGCCATAATCCTTGCCTGCAGTTCATCTTTGGTGTTACAATGAGTTTTGCTGGTCTCTCGCACAACTGCACTCCACGCATTATAATCAAGGTGTTGCAGTCTGGGGAGTTAGTTGCTCAGATGTAAGGGGTGATGTGGTTGCAGAAATTTGTCAGACAGCCATGATTGGGTTCTCCTGCTTGTATTGCATGGTGCAGAGTCCTGTTGCCAGACACAGGGACTTTCAGCAGCCACCCCCTTGACCCAGAACTTCACTACCTCCTCAAGGCACTTGGGAGCTTTTTTGTTTTATGGCATATCAACCTCAATGGGTTATTTAATGCCGACAAGATTTTTATTCCTGGTAATATTTTCTTTCAAAAATGTACTGCTAGTAATCTTTTAAAATATATAGGTGGTATTTTTTCCAAAAATATATAACAGATAATTTTTTTTCAAAAATGTATTGCTGGTAAAATATTTTTACAAAGAGTTTCTGCTATTAAAGCACACTTTTATACTTTCATAATGTTTTAACCCCAGTTTGGGGGTTAACTATTTAACCATAGCAGGGACCCTAACTGATGCTACCACCTCGGATCAGGGTGGACCTGGGAACACCAGAAATTAATAGATGGTTCCACGCTTCTCAAAGCCTCCTGATCAGATGGCTTGCTGTTGGACGCAGTTCATCGTCTTACCCAGGACGGTTAAAGGGAGGTATTAAAGAAACCAGAATTTAAGTGACAGTACAGAGGAAGTTGTGGAGAGACATAGCACAAAGACAGTGTTGATGATTTATCATTTTCTTTACACGATGTAATGAAACCTGTTACCAATGAATCAGATAGACTTACTTCCCAACACAACTTTTCCCATAATTCTGCCATTATTTAAATACCAACAATTTTTTTACAGTAAGGTTCACCCTGAACAAAGCCCAAGTGACACACGAGGTAGAAGGTTTCATTAGGAGGCAATTTATGCGGACAGCAGGTGAATATAACGGTTAACCCTAGACTCGAACAGGTTAAGACGATAGTTATCAGGAAAACGTCTTCTTTGGAGTCGGTTGCACAAGGTAGCAGTTCATGGGAAGCTGCCGTGTGGAACTTAGGTTTCATCGATAGAATATGAATGGAATAAGGATGATTCGCTAAAATGTGCATGGTATGGCAAGTCTTAGCTGTGAAGGTCAGAATTGGTGGTATTCAATAGAAATGACGATAGACGATTGCAATGTTTCGACTGTCGGTTGAAACTTGGAAAATTATTCATCACCTATAAGTTAGCGAAGATGCTTCAGAACTATCAAAACATGAAAGCAAAGATTGGGTAGCAGCATTTCATATATGGAAGTAATACTCGATTTCCGGCTGGAAAACGCTCTTGTAAAGGTTGAGCAATTGCAGGAGAAAGAGGGTACTTACTGACATTGAGAAACATGACCTGAAGATGACGTTCCCAGCATGAAATAGATTGTCGCCGCTCAGTGTTCACTTATCTGACAGTAGTGAGCGGGGGGGACATCCTCTTTAGACCAGGTTTAACAGAGCCGTGATTGGTGAATACTTGAAATGGCCAACGTCAATTGAGAAGCGCAGGCGGAAAACGTAAACAGAAATAGAATCATAATATTTGCGGAGATGGGGCAAGTATACTTATTATGATAAACTATTCAAGCTTTGACATTATTCTAATTAAGATACGAGATAAGAATGAATAAATAATAATTTACGCATTCTGCTATAAATAAAACCGACCGTGATATGTCCCACCGGTTCAATAAATCAGAGCTGACGTTTCTGGTTCACTTAAGAGAAAAATGATCCTCATAGAAAATAGTGCAGCGGTATAACGTTTTTCATTGTCATGAATTAGAACCATTATATCGTTTCAATTGCGAAGGCAACTGTTAGGAAAGTTGCTGGAGGATATTTCTCGTCACAATCTATCTTGCACCATTCTACGGTCTACGATATATTCGTGAATTTAATATTGTTTCTAAATTTGGTCTGGTGCTTTTATGTATCTGCAGCTTGTCGACAAAATCCAAATCCAAATCAGCAAGGTTATTCGTCCTGAGCAGGCATCACGGCTCCAATTATTTTACTAATGCCGAAACATAGGTTGCAGCATTCTCTTGGCTACGATGCGTTCACACATTGAATATTGTTTCCACATCTGGCATGGTGGTTTTATGTATCTAGAGCTTGTCGACAAAATGAAAATAAAAATCAGCAAGTTTATCCGTCCTTAGAAGAAATCATGGCTCCAATTATCTTACTACTGCAGAAAAATAACTTGCAGCATTCTCTTGGCTACGATTCGTTCACACATTGAATATTGTTTCCACATTTGGCATGGTGCTTTTATGTATCTAGAGCTTGTTGACAAAATCAAAATCAAAATCGGCAAGGTTATCCGTCCTGAGCAGGTATCATGGCTCCAATTTTCTGTACTACTGCAGAAACATAACTTGCAGCATTCTCTTGGCTACGATGCGTTCACACATTGAATATTGTTTCCACATCTGGTATGGTGCTTTTATGTGTCTAGAGCTTGTCAACAAAATCAAAATCAGCAAGGTTACCCGCTCTGAACAGGCATCATGGCTCCAGTTATCTTACTACTGCAGAAACATAACTTGTAGCATTCTCTTGGCTACGTTGCGTTCACACATTGAATATTGTTTCCATATCTGGCATGGTGCTTTCATGTATCTAGACCTTGTCGACAAAATCAAAACCAGCAAGGTTATCCGTCCTGAGAAGATATCATGGCTCCAAATTTCTGTACTACTGCCGAAACATAGCTTGCAGCATTCTCTTGCCTACCATTCGTTCACACATTGAATATTGTTTCCACATCTGGCATGGTGCTTTTATGTATCTGCAGCTTGTCGACAAAATCAGAATCAGCAAGGTTACCCGCTCTGAACAGGCATCATGGCTCCAATTATCTTACTACTGCCGAAACATAGCTTGCAGCATTCTCATGGCTACGTTGCGTTCACACATTGATTATTGTTTCCACATCTGGCATGGTGCTTTATGTATCTAGAGCTTGTTGACAAATTCAAAATCAAAATCGGCAAGGTTATCCGTCCTGAGCAGGTATCATGGCTCCAATTTTCTGTACTACTGCAGAAACGTACCTTGCAGCATTCACTTGGCTACGATGCGTTCACACATTGAATATTGTTTCCACATCTGGCATGGTGCTTTTATGTATCTAGCCCTTGTCGACAAAATCAAAATCAAAATCAGCACGTTTATTCGTCCTGAGCAGATATCATGGCTCCAATTTTCTGTACTACTGCAGAAACATATCTTGCAGCATTCTCTTGGCTACGATTTGTTCACACATTGATTATTGTTTCCACGTCTTGCATGGTGCTTTTATGTATGTAAAAATTCTCAAAAAAATACAAATAAAAACCTGCAACGTTTTCCATCCTGAGTAGGCATGACGACTTAAAGCACTTTCCCACTTGTAAGATAGCCTGTATATTTCTATGTCCCGCGATGCTTTCTTGCATTGAATTCTGTTGGCACATCTGGTCTTGTGCTGGAGCTTCTCGAAGAAAATCAAATTCAAATCCATGATATCCGTCCTGAACATGCCTCAACGGCTTCATCACTTACACACCGCTGTAAGTGAGCTTGGATATTTCCATGGTCTACCATCAAATATTGTTCGTCCATTAAATATTGTTCCCACATCTGGCCTAGTGTGTGTTTGTAGCTAGATCTTCTTGACAAAATCCAAATACAAATCTGCAACGTTATCCGTGTCGAGCAGGTATCACAGCTTCATTCATTTCCCACCGACGTAACAGAGCTTGCATATTTCTATGGTCTACGATATGGTCGCGCATTGAATATTGTTGTCATATTTGGTCTGGTGCTTTTAACTCTCTAGACCTTCTCGATAACTTCCAAACAAAATCTGCAATGTTATTCGTCCTGATCAGGCATCACGGCTTCAATCACTTTCCCAACGCCGTAACATAGTTTGTACATTTCTATGGTCTCAGTTCATGCATTGAATATTGTCATATCTGGTCTGGTGCTTTTATGTCTCTAGACCTTCTCGATGATATCCAAATAAAATCTGCATTGTTATCCGTCCTGATCAAGCATCACGGCTTCAATCACTTTCCCAACGCCGTAATATAGCTTGTACATTTGTATGGTCTACGTTCATGCATTGAATATTGTTGTCATATCTGGTCTGGTGCTTGTATAACTCGACAAAATCCAAATAAAAATCTGCAACGTTATCCGTACTGTTCATGCATCTCGGCTTCAATAGTTTTTCCGTCGCCGTATCATAGCTTCCTGTGTCTTTCTATAAATTATTTAATGACAATAATTCTAAATAAGTTTTACTCTTTTGGTGCCTAGACTTAAGGAATTTAAACGTAACACTCGATTGAAAATCTAGGCCTCATCATTTTACTGCTGAAATTGTTAGACATAACAGAAAGTTCTAAGCTAAAAATTTCTTCTGGGGCACCTCTCCAATGTGGGACTTACTTCTGCTTTCTCGGTTTCCTGAAAACTACGAGACTTCCAAAATTTAAATGTAACGGAAATCAACATCTTCTGTCAATTTGAATCAATTTGAATCCTGTTCGTTTATTTTCCTTCTTCCTGAATAAAGTATTCTCACTTTCATTGATTCAATTAACCACTACCTTCTTAGTCGCTTTATCGCCTTGCATGAGGTGAGATAATTAAAAAAAATTAACTGTAAGCGTTAGGAAGAAGTGAAGCCATCCAGACAATCAACAAGAACACGGAGATAATTTCGAGAGTAGTTTTTATACTAATTTTCACCCAAACAAGAGAGTGACAGTTTGCGTCTTCTCGGATTAACGTTTCCGCTGACATGAAGATTTGAATCAACTGCAACGTCTGCTGCAAGGAAAGTTGTTTCCCTGTGTCGTGATAGACAATGTTTCTCACCAGAATCTATCTTACATATTCATATGTCTATTATTCGTTCTTACTTTGAATACTGCTGCCATAGGAAACATTATCGGTCTTGACCTGGCATATCGGCTTCACTCACTTTCCCACCGCCGTAACGTCGCTTCCCTTTATCTTTCTCTGTAAATACTTCCAAGATAATGGTTCTGGTTAACTTTCCGCCATGGTACCTAGACTTTATGAATTTACGCGCAGTACTAGATTGGCAGCAAGATCTTCATCTTAGAGTTGAAATGGCGAGATGGAACCGCAGCGTTTTCTTCAATCGCACTTCTAGCTGGTGGAAATCTTAAGTTTCTCCTTAATAATATTTCTTTCTAGATATTCTATAACATTCGGTCACTGTTTGCGTCTTGATGGCTTTATTGCCTTGCTTGAGGTGAAATGATTAAAAAGATTATAAGGCAAGAGAATACCTCAAAGTAGAGTGCGGGAGCCGAAAATGAGGATAGTGAATATAGTGTGCAGTATGAATGAAAGAGAAGGTGATAAGAAATTAAAATTATTAGGGTTAGCAGTTAAGGTTGAATTGAAGAGGTCAACATTGAAGATTGGTTGTAGTGACTATTTTTCACTATTCTCTGGCCCTACTCATTATTATTAAGTACGATATATATATATATATATATATATATATATATATATATATATATATATATATATATATATATATATATATATATATATCATATGAAAAAATTACTTAACTTATAAATATCAATTTTATACCGACTTCGAAGTTTCCTGGTAAAGTTTCCAGTTTTAAGACGTTGTGGTTTTAAATTTTTAAAATTTAAAAATAATTTTTTTAATTGTTTTTAATTTTTTTTATTTTTAAAAATTTTATAAAATTTAAAAAAAAATAATCGAAATACCGTTTAAAAATACAACCCCTGAAGACTGGAAATTTTACCAAGAAACTTCGATGTTGGGATAAAATTGATATTGAAAAGTAATCTTTTCTTATAATATTATTAACGCTCTATTTTTAATATTATTTTAATATTTTTAATATTGACCACTATATATAAAAATATCTGCTGTTTCTTAAATATACATACATATATATATATATATATATATATATATATATATATATATATATATATTAGTCAAAAATACAGTGGTACTTCATGAAAATAATAATACGCAAAAACTCTGGAAGGAATTATAAGAGAATTGCGGCCACATTAAATAAAGTCAACTACGAGTATACCAATACAAATTTTAAATATTTGTTGCAACTAAATTAAAATATTATAGTTAAAAACTGAAAATCTTTTTTTCATTTTTTAAATATTAAAATAAAAATTTACGAAAGTTACCCTTTGTATCTTCGAATTTGGAACGCTGTAAATGAACAATGAGAAAATATTTTGAATTTAGGAACCTACTGTAGACACATGCATAGATATTTTAACCTCCTTGAAGATGGTCTCAGATCAGATTAAAAGTACTTGGAAAAATAAAAATTATTTTAAAGAAAATTTTGTAATTTTTCTTAATCACTTTTCTACAGCCACCAACAAATTATGGATTGAAACTAATATAAATCGACATAATACTTCTAAATTATTTAACCAAACCTGCATTAATATATATATATATATATATATATATATATATATATATATATATATATATATATATATATATATATGACATCCGCGTGTTGGACAAGACGCTAAACTACGTCCAACAGCAAAGGTCTCTCATCACGAGGTTTTGAGGAGCGGGGAACCACCTCTTCATTGCTGGTGATTTTAATACCAGAAATATTTTGTAACAAATAATTTGTTACAAAATATTTCTGGTATTAAAATAAAATTTTGAAGAAAAATTATTACCAGTAATACATTATTACCAGCAATACATTTTTGAAAACATTATTACCAGCAATTAAAATCTTGTCGGCATTAAATAACCAACGTAGTTTGATAAGCCATAAAACAAATCAAACCAAACCAAACCAAACCAAACCAAACCAAACCAAACCACGATTGTATCGTTTGTTTAGTGTCTTTGACTTTTTTCTAGTCATCTTACCTAGCATTTAAGATAACCGAAGTTAAGCAACGTCGAGCCAAGATGAGTGACCGTTTCAAAATGCATTATCTTGTAAGCTTGGGCATGCGAGTTGTGATAGGAATAACGGCCCCGAATTATTAACCGGATAGCGGAGTTCGAATTACGGTTGGGTTCGTTCTATTGACTTATGCGCCAATAGCCCTGGTAATGGTATGACTCTAAATCTTCTCCCCGACCAACTATGGGCTAATTAGTAAGACTTGCATCAGTAAATCATTATTATCTAAAAAAAATGCTTACAATCTCAAATATTTTCTGGCGTTAAATAACCTGAAAAGGGTTGATAAACCGTAAGAAAACAAATCAGTGAATCCATCGATCAAAAATCTTCCGTGTTCAAAGCGTGAAAAGAAGGTTTCACTTAGATGGCTATTTTTTTCTTCTCAAGAACTGTTACGGGGTATGTGAGCAACAATCACATTTTTTAGAAAATTAGAAGACATTGTTGAAATAGTAAATGAATGCATGGGCTGGGATAATTTGATACTTATATTTGAAGTTGATACTCAATACGACATATTGAAAACAAGGCATATGTAACCTATTTAACGAGCAGGATTGCAGAACAGTGGTTGAGAGAGATTGTAAAAAGAAACATCGCTAAGAGCTACAAAGGATAAGAAGTTGCGGAGAGCTATGATCGCCCACGCCCTGAAGAGGTACGTTATATAAAAGATGAAGAAATGGGTGAACTCTCTTTTAGACACTTATTTGCGAAAAGTTCGAGGACGCTGCCCAGAATGCAAAAGACACGAGAAAAGGGAATAAAGAGAAACATTAAGAAGAAACAAAAAAGAACTATGGTAAAAGGGGGGGAAACAGATACAAAAAAAGAACGGGTACATAAATGTGGATTTGTAGAACAGCCATAACAATAGGAAAGCTATGAATAATACAAAAGAGACCACCGACAAGGTTCCCCTGATTTGCGAAGGAGAGAAGGATCAACAGACGAATCCTTCTCTCGATCGCAATACTATTTGCATTTATTCAAGTCCTCTCATTCAATTCCTATTTCAACAGTCTCTTTTAATTTACTCGGTAAAGAAGAACGGCCCAGTTGTAATCCTATGTTAGTATCGTCTGTTAAAGATAAGAGACTGCATTTTTCTTACATAAAATAATTGTTTATTCACTTCTGGAATCAGTTAAATAAACTTCGGATCAAAGGTATGCGGTTTCGGGGCTTTCTTCAAAATTTCGATCTTCTTGTACGTATGTCAAGCATCCAGTTTCTCCCCAGACAGGTCACACATTTACATAACAAACTAAGTGATTGTATAATGTGTTAACCCTGTTTACAATGGTGCGCACACTGACATCATTCGAGTCACAATTCTGCGCCGGGTGGTTTAGATGATACCTTCTAGATCAATCCTCTTTTGTCTTAAATCTGTTGACATTTTGATGTGACATTTTATACAAAACTTACTTTACATTCTCTTAGGGTGAATCTAGTAAATACTTGTATCTCCACAGATCAACTCTTTTTAGAGTAATTTTCCTGATGCACATCGATTTCAAGCCTATGATATCTTCTGGACTAAATTTCATATTTACACAGTAAAATTGTTTTATGTAATATCAAATGTTCCCTTACTGCTGCCATATATGGTCTGGTACTCCCGCTATTCGTCTTAAGGTCCTCGACAAAATCCACAGACGGATATTCAATGTAATTGGCCCTGATCTGGCATCTCGTCTACAGTCGCTCTCTCACAGACGAGCCATCACCTCCCTCTGTCTTTTCTACAAATACTTTATCGGTAACTGCTCCGACGAGCTACTTTCGCTAGTTCTCAGACTGCATGAATTTAAACGTGCAACTAGATTGGCATCTAGATCATACCCTTTCACTGTCCAAACAGTTAAATGAGGCCGTCTCTTCTACTCAAATAGTTTCATGTCTCGCACCTCCCGTATGTGGAATTCCCTTCCTATTACTTGTTTCCCTGATAGCTATCATCTCCAACAATTCAAATGAAATGTCAATCGACATCTCCAGATGCTTTGGTTTATTCCCTATCCTCCTCTTCATCCTTTCATCTATCAAGCCCCTTTACTCTCGCTCCCACTCTCTGTAACGCCTTGCGTGCTAGTGGCACCCCGCCTTGCTTGGGGTGAAATGCTTTAAAAAAAGCTATTGGTTAAAATTTCAGTGTAGATTGAAATTTCTACCATCGTTTACAACCAGGGTAGGAGAAGGGCTATTTAAATTCAAATCATTGGAGACGGTAATGGTAAACTACCTCACTACCTTTCTAAAAAGTTATCATGCTATGTAGTAATCGAAAGGAAGTCGTGGAAAGCTATGATCGCCTACGTCTGGAAGTGATATGACATTTACGAGAAATTTTTATATTCCTATATAAAAGATCATATTATTTGCTGGTATTCGTTTTACAGGGTTGCCTGTAAGTGATCTTCCAAATTTGGTTCTCTGTGTCCCGCCAGAAGGTTTTTTTCTCTCCTGAGTCCATCCTTCAAATCTACAAATCTACCATTCGCCCTTGCATTGAATTCTGTTCCCATATATGGCCTGGTGCCCCCGCTGTTCATGCCGAGGTCCTCGGCAAAACAGAGACGGATCTGATCTGGCATCTCGTCTACTTTCACTTTCTCACAGACGTGCTGTAACTTCCCTCTGTCTTTTCTACAAATATTTTCGTAGCAACGACTTTGACCAGCTATTTTCACTGGTACCCCAACAGCATGAATTTAAGCGTGCTACTAGCTTGATATCTCGGTTCCACCTTTTCACTATCGAAACGGTTAAATGTAATCGCCTTTTCTACTCCAACAGCTTCTTTCGCGCTTCCCGACAGTGGAACTCCTTTCCCCTTACTTGCTTCCCTGATAGCTACAATCATCAAATATTCAAATGTAATGTCAATTGGCATCTTCTGATGCCTTGATACTGATCCCTGTCCTTCTCTATATCCTTTCCTCAAACACCCCTCTTTACTCTTGATCTAACTCTCTGTAACCCCTTTCATGTTAGTAGAACTACCGCCTTACTTGGGGTTAAATGCTTTGAAAAAAACATCCCATATGCGCACATACCTCTTAAAAATTTAGCAGCACATTCCTATGCTAGCAATGATAGCAACATCGAGAAAGATAAGACAATGAATAAGAAAATGTATATTTGACTGAAGGAAAAAAATAAAAAAACGTGGTAAACAATCTGAAAATGTGGATACTGCATATATATTATCGATCAGTGACTGCACGCGACTACAATCAATATTCAAAAGGAGAACGAAAACAACACCAAAGGATATTTCAAGCCATTTTCTTCTTCCGAATTCCATTAGGAAGTAACAAGCATGCATTTACATTTCAGCGGGAAGAATTGGCATCACCATCTTCCAGAAAATAACAGAGTACACCGTGAGAACCACAATCCTGACATCAGTAATTGTCCTAAGCGAAAGAATGAACGACGCATTACTATACGCAAGAGGCGACAGATACGTGTTTTTTTTGCATATCTGAGTAAGAGGGTGTAGCGTTGCAGCAGAGACCAGACATCAGGTTCGTTCTCAGGTACTAGCTTCTCATACTCAAACCCATGTGGCTTAAAAAATAACTCTTTGGCCAGATCGTTACCCACAAAATAAAACCATGAGCTGATTGTAGCAGGAGGCAACATTTATTCAGTTGTAACCTACTGCTGTAGACGAGCGAGACAGAGGAGGGGCGTATTGAAGATGGAGGCGAACACTCTAACAGGAATGTCTTCCTTTTCGCGTCCTTCCTCGTGCATTTCTGTTATTTTTGCTGTTAGGAACCACTGTCTTATAAAGAAGAGCATTCTTCTTCCTGCCAGTTCTGTCTTAAAAAATAATTCAACAAGAACTCGGAATTTGGCTTCAATAAGTGACCTTCTTTGTCAGGATCGTTGGATCTGATTCTTGGGAGCTTCACTTCATTAAGCTGGCTCTTGCCAAGGCAGTAACTGTCGAAACAATTTCTGTAATACCTTTCAGATATTTTACTTTCGGTTGAAACTGATATCGCTACCACAGACAGAGAGAACTTACATGTTTGTATATATACATACACCAGGTATATATATATATATATATATATATATATATATATATATATATATATATATATATATATATATATACCGGGTGTAACAGCAAATTTGTCTAAATCGTGTTACAGCATAATTTCTCATCCCACAAAATGTTTAATATCTAAAAAATCACTAAATTATTTCTTTTTTCCAGACTTTCAGATAAAGCGTGTAGCCATCTTGATATCATTTGTCCTAAGAATCACTGAAAAGCCCTTTGAGTTATTTAGACAATGAACAGTTTAAAATCGTTTTGTGTCAGACCCACTGTCTTCTCAATTGAGCAATGGTGAGAGAAAAAGGATCACTCTGATCTTCAGTAATGATACCAACATTCATACTCTGGTTTCCATCTTCAAAGTCCATTCAAGAACTATCGGTGAATGAGTTTATAAAAGAGGAAACAATACATAGAAAAACTCAATAAGGTGGTCACAACATCAAGGGAGATCATCACGTCAACGAGAGAGACAAAAAGGTGAATTAGAAAAGATCCAACTCAATCCATAAGACACTTATCATGTGAGAAGGGAATTTCAGGTATGAGAGCCCAAAGAGCAGTGAAAAAAACACTTGAAAATGTAATCGTACGTGAAACGTGTGAAGCACCTTGTTACTCCAGGACAAAAAGTTAGAAGGTTAGAGAAGGCGAAGATCATCGTGAGTAAGCTGGAAAATGATCCAGGAATAATATATATATATATATATATATATATATATATATATATATATATATATATGAACTTTAATTCAATCCTTCATGAGCTTCCGATCCTTAGCTGTGACTAATTAAGTATGAACATGTCATTTTCGTTTATGATCGATTTCATTACGATTCTTCTTTTAAGTTTGGAGAGTAATTATACATTCTTATTGCTCGATGTAGAGTCCAATAGTGTTTTAAAAAACAAGTAAGATATCGTTAATCATTTCTAAGGTACAACGGCTCAAATATTAATCTCACAAATGGACATTTTTGCTTTTACACGACTTGTACAATTTTGCTGTTACACATGGTATATATATATATATATATATATATATATATATATATATATATATATATATATATATGAAGAAATATAGTCTTAAAGTGTGCTATATTTATGGGATAAAGTGCTCAGTATCAGAGATAGAGCGTGTGTAAATATAAAAGTGGACATGGAAGTCAGCACTTAGAGGCGACAGTCTGTTTCATGCTAGATGCAATCGTCAGGCAACTAGTGCTGTTATTTTTCTCGGCTATTTATATATAAGGGTCAGTGGTGCATTATGGATAGTCTATTTTGGCGGTTACTTTTACCGGAAGTCGCTTACTTGTTTATTTATTTATGTCAAATTATTTTGCTTGTTTTTTTTGTTTTTTAATTTTATTTTTATTTTTATCTTATATATTTATTTTTTATTTTGATCGGTGTTTTTTATTAACGTAGTAAAAATTTGTTTATATAGCTTATTGTTGGTAGTCTATTATGGCGGCCATTTACCGGAAGTCGCTTGTTTGCTTATTTATTTGGGTCAAATTGATTTGCTTGTTTTTATTTATTTTTATTTTTTATCTTATATATTTGTTAATTTGTCATTGATTAAATCTATTTGTTGAATTTTGTGGTGGGATGTTGTGGTTTGTTCTTACTATTATTTTGGTCGGAACAGTTTTTAATTTATCTATTTGGGTTGATTATCTTTATCTGTTTTTTTCTAAACGGCTAGTTTATCGTTATCGGTTGTTAGTTTATTTATATATTTGGATGTATTTAGATCAATTTATTATACTTGTAATTTATTTGTTACACTGTATATTTTCTCTTTTTGGCTTTCGATTTTTAAGTAACGTAGTATATTATCTTTTATTAATTTTTTTATCGTTATATAGCAGTTATATATATATATATAACAGTTATATATATATATATATATATATATATATATATATATATATATATATATATATTATATGATGTGTCCTTTCAAGGCGTGGGCGATCATCGTTCTCCACAACTTTTCATCGTTTGTAGCTCTAATTATTGTTTGTCTACTTACCGACTTCCCTAGGGACTTTTTGTTGTTTATTTTCCTCCCTGATTTCTCTCCCCATTACCTTGTATCCTGTGAGTGTTATATTTCCAAGCAATCTTTCGTCATTATGCCCACTAGAAATTTCCATTGTCTCTTTCAGGTTTTATTTAAAAGTGTCACTTCTGTTTCCATTTTCTCTAAAAACTTCCTCGTTTCTCACATATTCGGTGTCCACAGCATAAATCTTTAGAACCAGATATCTGTTGCTTCACTTCTCTTCTTCATTTGTGATATACATATATATATATATATATATATATATATATATATATATATATATATATATATATATATCAAGGAGATGCCTACTTTGCTTGCAAGAAAAAGTTCCACTCGAGCAGCATATTCTCCCAAATGGCTGACGTGTGTAATCGGCTCTCAAGCGGATGCTTCCACGACCACCACAGTCTTAACCTGTTCAAATCTAGTTAATCGTTATCTTTCCCTCCTATCAGCATAAACTGTTTCTTAATGAAAACCTCGGGTTAACTGTTATCTTCCTCACACATGCCCGAACACTGTGCTTCTTATCCTGTAACACTCTACTTCGAGTGGCTCTTGGGCGTGTACATTACTTTAAAATATATTCGATGCACACTTTAATACGCTAACATTCAACATGAACACAGACGCCTTTATATATACACGTATCGTCCAAATGGTCGATTTGTCATGCAGCTGACTTATTGATAATAATGGCCTGGAAAGACAATTTCAGCGCGTGTCACTGTTGAGATGTGCCCGGAAACCATGCCAGGAGTTAATACATGTCTTGTGAGTGATCTTAGGTAAACAAAGTTGCTCGGAAGTTGACAATGGCTAGCCTAGCAATCACGTTATTGTAACTAGTTTCAGTCCTACTGGCTCAATGAGCTCTCCACCCTCAGAAATTGTCACTAAGTACTATTGAACGTCATTGCAGCATACACAGGGTCTATATTATATATTTGCATCTATCTATCTATCTATCTATCTATCTATCTATCTATCTATCTATCTATCTATCTCTTTCTCTCTCTCTCTCTCTCTAGAAAAATATGGCAAAATGTAAAGGTTTTTTGTGACGCGATTCATCTGTTGCCTGGATGCAAATTGACTGTGCGATCAAGGCACTTACAATATATCACCATTCTTGGTAGATTTTGGATTGTTACAGTGTGGGATAGTCAGGGACAAAGGTCATAGAAAAATAAAAATAATACAGATGGTTTCAGATAGATTGAAGACAAAAATTATTAAGAAAAAAATTATTCATTCAAAAATATACTATCAAATAATTTTGAAACTACATGCTTCTTTCGTTTTGTGGGCATGTGTAGACGTGGCAATATCAACAAAGCCCGGTCCGGTGAAATTCTAACGGATGAAACGCGTCAAAAAACAGTTTCCAGATTGTCATATTTTATATATATATATATATATATATATATATATATATATATATATATATATATATATATGGTTGGATTGATGTGAGTTTGTGACCCTGGGTTTCATGCTATTGCGATCGTTAGAGTTTGTCTGACTCACATCAATCCAACCAAATATGTTAGCTCTGTCTCTGATATTGAGCACTTTCTAATTACCGCGCATATAATATATAAATAATAATATATATAATATATTACACATATATATATTTATATACACACACTCTTCAAATCTATCTATATCTATATATATATATATATATCCATATATATATATATATATATATATATATATATATATATATATATATATATATACACACACAATTAAGGGAAAGAACAAATGGAGTAAAACACAGCTCGTAGCATTTATTTTAAAAAAGTGCTAAATACAAAGTAGAGCAAAATATTATTATTATTATATTTTTATTGTAAGAGATTATAATAAAAAACATTTTAAATCTCAATGTTTTATTATAATCTCTTATAATAAGAATATAATAATAATATCATATATATATATATATATATATATATATATATATATATATATATACTTGCATGTATATATATCTATATTTTTTTAATTTTGTTTAAACGTTATTTTTTATGGATACTCATATTTAAGTAGAAGCTCTGTTTTGTAATTAAATAGTATTTTTTATACAACTACATCTACTGCCCTGAATACTCGAGAAATCTTGTCAGAAAAATATGCGTCCTCCGACAGGATACGAACCTAGATCCCCTATGAGGAACAGTCTTTGGATCTAATGTTTTTAACTGATGCTGAAACTATTTATTACATTAAATGTTTATGTTCATATCAAGGTTTAACTGGTTTTCCAGGGTGTCCATCAAGTCTCTTTAAAATTTGATGAATTCCTTACAAAAGCAAATGAACAGACAAATATGTGGAAATCGTTAGAAAATTAGTAGACATTGAAGTTTTTTTGTTAACTAATTTAATGCACCTCTATATGGGCGCCATTAGTTGTACGAAGCACAACTAGACGGTACCTGATTTCTTACCATGCTCACTGTAGCATAGCCTCGGTGATTTAGATAAGTGGTTGAGTCCAACAGCGTAAATGGTATATACTCTGTTTATTTTCACATCCCATAAGATTTTGGCCAGTAGTATATATATATATATATATATATATATATACACTAAGAGAAATTATTTATCTTTTTCTCACCCTACGATACTACTTAATTTGCTAAGTACTTAGGTTGGTACTTAATAAAGATCCATGCACATAGCAAACGTAAGCTATTTCCTATATATAATGTGTGTGTGTGGATAGGGGTCAAATATAGAGCGGAATCTGACACTACCGAATGACAGGATAATGAAATTAGGATATAAGGATACAATTGATAAACGTTCTCTGTTTGTGTTGTGGATTCCGGGGATGGAATCCTGCACAAATAAATAAAAAACGCCAGTAATTGAAATAGGAAAATAAGTGTATTGAACGTAAGAATACAAACTTGAAATGAAGATTAGTAGTCCAGGAATACGGGTTAGTAGAAGGTATATGTACAAGTCTCTGTAAGTGAAGCCGTAATTATCTCTTTCTCCGTGGCCTCTACGTATCTCAACCTTGTCTCAACGTATCTCTCGGTGAATACCCTGTGTACTCCACGTATCTCCACTCCGTCAGAATAAGTATACTTTAGACGTGCCCCCAAAGGGGGAGAGCCCCACACACAGTTTATTTTCAAAATCTATCATATGAGGAGTAGATATTGAAGATTTTAATATTAGTTAAAAAGAAGCTTCAATATCTACTCCTCATTAAGGGCGCCATTATTTGCACGAAGCACGTCAAGACGGTACTCGATTTCTTATGATCGCTTTAGCAGTGGCAATGGCATCAGTGATCTTTTGATTTAGATCAGTGATAAACCGTATCAAGGACACATGACACAGTGGATAAAGACGTTGGTTAGATCCAGGTAATAGACAGAAAGAGTTGTAAGTTCAATATCAGGCCAAAGCAGTGATGAACCAACACTTGGAGAGTTGAGTTAAAGGGAAATATCTGAGATATCTGGAAGAGGCATGGCACGAGGAACGAGAAAAATCTACCCCGGTGGACGAAATAATGGGTTCCGTTCGAAATTCCAACGTACAACGGCTGAAACGTTGCAAATATTGCAATGAAGATGAGGATAACAGTCCGAATAATGTAAATAATGCAAGCCCGATATAAGATACCTTTAGCATAGAAAGAAGTCCAGGGGAGTGATATCTGGTGAACGAAGTGACCAGGCGATTGGGACAACTCTTCCAATCCACCAGTCTAGAAACGTTAGGGATTTCGTCAACAGGATACGAATGCAATGTGATTAAAAACATTGATAACTACTGAGTACATAGAAAGAAATCTCATTAAATATATCTCATCAATTGCTTTTGCAATGTATTTTTTAAATTGTAAAGCGGCTTTATGGATAGCTTGTATATCCGAGAAATCTTATTAAAGAAAAATACGTATCCGTCGATAAGTCCCACTTGGTAAAGTTGGTAGGTGAAAATAAATAAATATACTGTTTAATAAATAAACAGAGCGTCTACTCAAATAGGAGTAACCACTAAAATATTGTGTAAAGTGATAAAATCTGTCCGACTTAAAAAAAATAAAGCCTATTACTTCTATGTATAAGGTATAAATTAGTCTGAACTAATAAAATTATTAAACATATGGGAAAAATTCAAGAAAGACTTCATTAGTTTCTGAAATAAAATAATAGCCTTATTCATCTGCAAGTCACATTATTCTTGGTTAGTTATTTTTTAATATTAAACCGTGTCATCTTTATCTTCCTGTTCTTATATCGTATTTTTATAAATGTCTTATTGCAATTTGCTAAATAATTGCATCTTCACGGTTTTCGTTCGCATTTTGACATATATGTAAATTCGATTTAGTTTCCAGCACGTTATACTTGCAATATGGCTTCTTTGTCACGACTGTACGTATCAGGTTTCTCTGACCTAGAAAAATTGAAATTCCTCGAAGGAAAATAATTCTGTATTGAATCAGCACTTCTTTCTCTTCCAGAACACGATTCCGCTACCAAGCACACAACATATACTGACTAAAGCAACGAACTAATTACTTTTTTTTTTTTTTACGGCTATGCGCCTTATTCTCTTTGATTGTATGAACGACTATAAAGCTTTTCTACTACGGATCAGAGCGTAGTATCTGCCCGAACACCGGATCTTCTGAAGTAAAACAATTTACGCTTTCTGTCTGAAATCAAATGCGCAAAGGGACAAGAAAATGTGAGGATGAGGCAAAGGGGGGAAAAGAGGGAGTAAAGGAATGCAAGTGCGAATAAGAAATTATTTAGAACTCCTTCTTAGTCGGGACATCACCCAGCAGTTATGAAAGATAGAAGAAAATAAAGAGGAAACCCATTCATATATATATATATATATATATATATATATATATATATATATATATATATATATATATATATATATATATATATATATAATATCAAATCCGTAAGTGGTAAGGATAAATCAAGCAGGTCATTTTAATATAAAAAGATAGATCCATGAAGAGTATGGGATGTATATATATATATATATATATATATATATATATATATATATATATATAGCATAATGAGAAGCCACGTATACTTTCTTAATATGCATATAATATAGAAAAAACAACTGAAAAGTTGCAAATTAAAAAAACTTTCGGATAATAACTTTGACATTCCTCTATTTATTGAACAATTTAGTTCAGTCATAATTGTTCTAGTGAGACAAGCTTGCTAACCATTACACCACCTCGGGATGCCCATATATATATATATATATATATATATATATATATATATATATATATATATATATATATATATATATATATGATTGTTATTATATTGACATATATTAGATGATGACGGTATAAATTTTGATTTAATTTCAATATATTTCACTAGCTGTAACTTGTACTTCCCCACCTATACCTGCTCATTGTGGTGACACCTTGCTTTGCCTTCTTGTCCCACGTCTCCTCTCTTCCATAATGTAAATCCCCGGGAAAAATATTCTAGGTCAAATAATTTAGACAATTACTTCCTTTTCTCTTGTAATTTAATTTTATAATAATTTTTAATAAATTGTTTGGATAAATTTAAGCAATTTTGTTATTTTGGTCTGATGAGGCAGATATTAAAACTTATCTGTCGAAATAAAATAAAAAACAAATTTTTCCATGATGGCTTGAATTTTTTCCTTTTCTCATATATATATATATATATATATGTGTGTGTGTGTGTGTGTGTGTGTGTGTGTGTGTGTGTGTGTGTGTCTGTGTGTGTGTGTGCGTGTATGTGCACGCGCACGCGAGGGCGTCTGTGTGTGTATGTTATATAAATATAAGACAATTCAAACAGTCAAAATATGAAGAAAATCTAAGAAACCCCATAGCAAAATCCCATTGAAAATGTCTAAAGAAGTGGCCGAAAGCGCTTTGCACAATATGGAATTTTTGTATTCCCTTACTCCCATATATATATATATATATATATATATATATATATATATATATATATATATATGGGTATGTGTGAGTGTGAATATCTGTGTGCGTGTGTGAGTGTGTGTGTGTGTGTGTGTGGTGACTGACCGTCCGTATCCGACTATGCCTGTCTGATAGGTCGGCTAGACTATCCCTATTTCTAACGCCTGCTCAGGCACATTTATGTTTGCTCAAAACTCACAGAACCCACCGGTGGTTTATACTGTAACTATGCGGACCTTAGCTAGAGTTTATGAGGAAGAACGAATTTTCTGGCGTGGCCAACAGTCCGAACAAGGCTAGTATGCTCATACCATCAGTCACGATGACATCACTATTCTGATAAATCGATTACGATGATGTCTGGGCTAACATTCTAACTGCCTACATAGAGTAGCCAACCATGCGTCAAAATTGAAGGATAAAAATAAAAATGATCCGATTGTAAACTGGAAAATTTTTTAAAAAGTAAGCTAATCCTTATAACAATAACAGCAATATCTGCAACCTTTGTCAACAAGAGAAATTAGCTATAATAATATTTCCAGACCAAAAGAACCTTTTAAAACAGAGATCGGAAATTATGTCCCCCTGTATTCATGCTAAGAAGCTCCTTTTGGGTTCATTTGAAGTTGGATAAAAAGAATGTATGTATATTTCATTTAATCCCCCACTGATATATTTCCAAAATTTTCCCTCCCCCCGCTTCCTATCCTCGCCTTCTACCACATCTCACATCGAGCGCATATACCTTTATTTTTTTATTTTTTTAAATATAGCGTTCATAAATTTTCTTTTTAAAAAAAAATAAAGCATAGCGGAATCGGCTGATCTCATAATTTGTTATCCATTATCAAGGATGCTTTTTTTATATGTTATTTTTTAACATTCCCATCGCTCTAGAAACATCTATAAAAATCTACACATTCAACTAAAATGAAAAATAATTTTTTTTCAAAAATAATAATATTCAATAGATGATTCATCCATACTTATATATATATATATATATATATATATATATATGTGTGTGTGTGTGTGTGTGTGTGTGTGTGTGTGTGTGTGTTCGAAATACGGTTATTTATTTAAATAGAAAGGGAAAGGAAGCGAAATCAACCGAGGCGCTAATGCTTTTTTACATTGGCCAAAAGCTAGATTACATAATGACATCGACGATGAGATTAGATATCTGCAAATTTAGTCTCGTCTGTATTTGGGAAGAAACTCTAACAGTAGTTTTCTTCAGGAGACTGTAAAAGGCAAACTTTTAAAAATGGGGGAAGAAGAAGTAGCAGCAGCAGCAGTAGTAGTAGTAGTAGTAGTAGTAGAAGTTTGATGATGATGATGATGATGATGATGATGATGATGATGATGATGATGATGATGATGATGATATAATAAAGAGAGAACGGAAGTAAGTAGAAAAAGGAAAACAGGAAAGAACATATATAAGACGCATAAAGTTCATCCGAAAAGTGTGTTAAAAGAAAGAGAGAAACCAGCAAGTAAAGCCGAGAAAAAGTTCAGAAAAGCGAAAAAAAGAAAAAGTTAATCTATACGTAAGAAAAAAAGAGAGAAAGAAACAAACAAAAAATAACAGAGAAAAAACAATTTATCAGAAAGGGAAAGAAAAATGAAGAAACGAACAATAAAGTAAGAATTGTTCATGAAAAAGAAAGAAAGACACAAAGAAAAGACAAACAAACAAGCAAATCATCTAAAAAATAAGAAAGGAAAAAGAGTTAAGAAAGAAAGAAAGAAAGAAAGAAAGAAAGAAAGAAAGAAAGAAATCATCTAAAAAATAAGAAAGAAAGAAAAAATCATATATAAAAATAAGAAAGGAAGAAGTCTTAAGAAAGAAAGAAAGAAACAAAGAAATCATATAAAAATAAGAAAGGAAAATGTCTTAAGAAAGAAAGAAAGAAAGAAAGAAAGCAAGAAAGAAAGTGAGGGAGAAAGTGAGGGAGAAAGAAAGAAGTACAGTAATAAAATCATCAGAAAGGAAATATTAGAAAAGATAGAAGGAAATGTTTGACGGGAGAAGGAAAAATAGAATGATCTCAAGATTATCAGAAATGAAGGAATTAGAAAAGAAATTATATCTTCTGTCGACAAAAGCCGAATCGTTGCAAGTCAAAGACAGAGTAAGAAGAAAAAGAAGCCAGAAACAAAACCGAGTCGAACAAAAGAAGAAAATTCGATCAGCGAAAAAAAAATATTAGCGAAAATGGGGGAAAAATACCCAAATTCAAAGGAATAAAACAAAAAAGAAAATGTCGTGAGGATCTAAATGAAGGAAATCTACAGAACGTCCATCTTTTGTGCATTCAATTTGTCAAGCTCTCCGTTTGCCTCTCTCTTTCTTTTCCCCCCTCTCCTGTTTTTTTTCTCTCCCCATTCTTTTCCTCTCTCCTTTTCCCCTTCACTCTTTCCTCTGACACTCCCGAACCTCGACCTCTTGTTGCCTTCAATAGCAAAGGACTAGTTTCCATGCCAAAAGCTTCCTGATCCGGGTGAAGCACATCCGAACGGGACTGTATTTAACTCCTTCTATTGATATTCTTTGGGGAAATAAAAGAAAGAATAATTGGACCTGGGGAATTCCCTTCCCTACCGTTTTTATGAACAAAGCCGAACTGAAGTAGTTGGGGGAAAAAAAGGATAAAAAACGGAAATCCATCCAGTTTTCTGAAGGCAAATGCGAAAAAACAATACTGATTCAGTAGATTGACCAGGAGACAGGCGGCCAAAAACTGAGAGGTCTCGTCCTAGATGAACAGTATTTTATGGCTGACCAACAAGCAGTCATTTACATCTGGTTAAAAAAAAATCTGCTTTTGAATAAAATCGGACAGCCGCTTTTGCAAAGCATTCAGTCTTTTAAAAAGTTATATCCTGAATATCTCATCCAAGACTGACTTATATTTCTAGTGAAGAGTCACAGATAACTGATGTGGTCAATACAATTCATTCAGATTCTGCAAGAGTCCTGAGTACAATGAACATGTATCTGTCTATTCTTGTCAATAAAAGTTTTGCAGATTATTCTGTTCCAATGTTTTCCTTTCAAGGGTGACCGTTATCCATTGGTAATAGTCGATGGACTTACAACAGTGTAGTTCATCTTGAAAGAATTTAAAGAAGTAAGTGTCATCTTTGAAGACGTTTAGGAAAGAACGGTTTTTTGAGGCATAAAATCCTTCAAAAACTAAATATCTTCTTAGAGGTTTTAAATGTTTTTAAGTGGTTTAAGGAGGTAAAAGTCTTCTGTAAGGATTTTAAAAAAGAGTAGTTCTTCTTGGAGGAATTTAACTAAGAACATTTCCTTTTGGAGGATTTAAAGTAGCAAAGGTCATCTTTAAGGGACATTGGAAAGTCTTTTTGGAGGAGTTAATGTCTTTTTAAAGGTCTTTCCGGAAGCGTATATATTCTTGAAATCTTTTAAAGAAGGGAAGATTCTCTCGATTCTTGGAAGATTTAAGAACTGACCATTGTTAAGAGGCTTCAAGAAACAAGTCTTCCTGGAGGAATTTTAGGATGCGAAGGCCTTTTTGAAAATGAGAGAAGGAAAAGAAAGGGAGAATGTAAGAAAGAAATTCATGAATGAAGAATGAGAAAGAAAGCAGGAAGGACGTGTTCATTAAGAAAAGAAGAAACAAGGAAATGTATCAATAAAGAATGAAAAAGAAGGCAAGAAAGAAGTCTTCATTAAGAAAGAAAGAAAGAAAGAAAGAAAGAAAGAAAGAAAGAAAGAAAAAAGAAAGAATAAAGAAATAACACAAAAAACAAGGCTGATTTGGATATCTGTCTCAGACTTTTCGTTACTATAGTACTCAAATACCTGCTAGATCATGCCCCCGATACGTAACTAGCAACATGGCTTCCCCTTTTGCATACAACGTCGCGTTCTGTTTTATTACTGTTAATAGCTAGTCCTCTCTTTTTGCTTTCATCAACTACGGCGTTAAATAGTTCTTTCAATTTCATTTCTAAAGTTGTTATTGGAACAGGGTTTTCCGCCTGGTGTATTTTGCCTTTGTTATATCTATTGGTAATAATTCCAGGAATGTCTTGTAGTCCTGCTGAAATCATCTCGCTGTACAGGTTAAATAAATCCTCCTTTAAGACCACACACCCTTCCTGTATCCTTTCTATGTTTGTGTATTCACTTAAGTCGCTCGATGTCTGCATCTTATCTGTTTGTTTCCATTTCAGGTCATGCGTTATTTGAATTTATTTTCTGGTTAGATTACGCTTTGGTAATATTTCAAGGAGGTTGTCGTGTCGTACTTTATCGAATGTCTTTATGCAGTTTACGAGACATAAGCATTGTACTTCTATTAATAAGAAAAATGGGAAATAAAAGGACACTTATATTTAGAGTCAGAAATAAACAGGGAAAAGTTCTGAGAGAAAAGGAAAGATAGTCTGGTGAAAATAACACACTCAGAACCAATTGAAGACAAGAGGGCAGAGAGAAACATCGAGCAACCTACCTGACAAGCTCATATGAGTGGATAACAGAACAGAATCTGAATATTAATGGAACAAACCTTGCTCAGTGCTACAAAGGATAGGACGGTAAGGAGAGCCGTAACTGCCTATGTCTTGAAGGGAAGGGACACATAAAAGATCAAGAATTAATAACAAAAATGCGTGAGGATGAATGCTGAGGATAAAAACAAATGATGGGAAGTCGTGAAGAGCCATGATCATCCATGTTCAGAAAAGACATGGCGCTCTTAGAGCATTCTGATCATGAAAATTTGTTTTAATCATTTCACCCCAAGCAATAATGCCACTAAAACGCAAGGGGTTACTGAGTGTGAAAGAACATGAAAAAAAAAATGACGTTATAAAGGAGAGAGAATAAAAGAAGAAGAATTAAGGAGACAAGATGTCAGTTGACATTGCATTTAGATCTTTGAAGATCAAAGTTAACTGGAAAGTAAAAAAACCCGAGGAGAGTTCCATAAGTGAGAAGTGCAATAGAAGAACCTCTTTGCATAGAACTTACGGTTGGATGTAGCCATTTCAACTGAAAAATGATGAGACCTTGCCGCTAATCTAGTACCACGCTTAAATATCTGAAGGCTCAGTATGAAAGAAGCTCGTTAGAACAATTGACATGGAAATATTTACAGAAATGACACAGGGAAGTTAAGTTACGGCTGCAGTAAAGTGACTGAAGCTGATATGCCAGGTCAGGACCAATAACATTACAGATTGTTTTTTTTTTAGATTTTATCATGAATCTCTAAATGCATAGCAAAATCATCAGAATTGATATGGCTGTAGTATTCAATGCATTAATTATGTTCTTTTTCTTTCAATCCTTTGATAAAAATCCTATTTTTCTTGCCATATTTATGGTCTAATTCCTCTACAAAATTTATTAATCAGTATCCAAGTTATTTGCTTATGTGATTTTTGAAGAATTTTGTATTCTTACTACAATTCATATATATATATATATATATATATATATATATATATATATATACATATATATATATATATATATATATATATATATATATATATATATATATATATGACAGGCAGGATGTGTTTGTGTGTGAAACGAATGCACGGCCGCAATTATCGACGGATTTGCACCAAAATTTATATGCACATGCTCCAGGTTAGCGGGAAGGCCAAGACCGATTTTGCATTTCCCAACTCCCATCGATAGTGGAAATAATCGATTTCTTCATGCTTCTACGGCAATTTTCATGTAGTTTGCAGCCATTTTCTACTGGCCAGAGTGAGAGCCTATAGATGACTGCCACGAATAGGCAGGAAGATTCTATTGGCCAGCGTGAGAGCCAACAGCTGACTGACACGAATATTAAATAGCATGCTACCATGAAAAAAAAATCGATAGCTGCATTCGTCACAAGTGGGAAAAATTTAAATCTGCATGGTACTTTACTCCAATTGGCTCATTCGCTTCTTAAACTCAACGTTGATTCTGATTCCGCAGTACTGGTTTGGGTGTGAAAAAGTATTTGTTGTGAACATTCTTTTTTCATTCGTTTTTTCCAGTTACGAGTCATTTTTTTAAAGCTGATCGTTTTGTGTTCATTTTGTTCGTTTTTCGTAACTGATTTAATGTTTAGTATAGAGCTTAGAAAAAATTTGCAGGCAAGAAGTAAGGCATGTAGCAACGTCAGCACGGCAAAGGGCACTCCTTTAAAGGAAAGGAAGGGCAAAAATATTTTAAGTCAAGTGATAGCGATTGCTGTATGAGTCGTACGATTTTTGAATCAAGCACGGGCAACGCCGGGACATGCTGCTATTATATATATATAGGGCTTTATAAATGCAAATATTTTTCAGAAATCTTGTTAAAGAAAAATAAAGTCTTTCCGGCAGAATATCTTTTTCTTAAATAAGATTTCTCGCATACTCAGAGCGGTAGACGTAATTGAAGGAATGTAGCGCTTAATAAATAATCGGCACGATAACTCAAATATGTATATTAACTAAAAATAATGTTCAAGTTATAAAATCTGAACAAACGAGTAAATTAATATAAATTATAATATTGAATTATTCACCTCGACCTTCTATAATTACAAATAAACCTGTAATATCTCAAATTGTCATAGAAACTTTACGTGTATTATTTCACAAATGATAAAAAGTTTGATAGAAAGTGACTTGAAGCCCACAACAATTCTTTTTTTATTTTAATGTCGAACAATGATACAAAAAACAAAAACATTTAACATATGACAAAATTACTGGCCATCTTGTCTCAATAATCAAATATGTAACCTTTATTCTTGATTATTGTCTTTAATCATTTTTGATAGTTCTTTACAAGATCACTACACACAGAGATACGTATTTTGCTCCATTCTTCCTTGGCAATAGCTTCTAGTTCCTTCAAATTTAAAGGACATCTTCCTCTTCCTTTTTTCTTCAAATATGCACACAAATCTTCAATGGGGACTTTGTGCGGGGCACGCCAATAACTTAATTTTGCTGTCATCTAAATGTTTTGTAACAATCCATGCCGTGTGTTTCGGGTCATTGGCATGTTGGAACGTCCAGTGATGCCCCAAAGATAGCTTCTCACGCACTTTGCTTTATATTACTTTTATGAATAACTAAATACTGCTCTTTATCCATGATACCCTGTACTCTCACTAGTTCTCCTGGTCAAGAAGCAACAAAACTTCCCCAGGGTAGAATGCTCCCACCACCGATCTTAAGTGTAGGGTGTTTTTTGTTGTTGTTGTTTTGTTTTGTTTTTTGGTACGAGAGCTTCGTTCATTTTCCTCCATACGTAACGGGAGTTCATGTGATTATATAATTCTAGTTTTTGGTTTCATCTGGCCATAAAACAGAATTCCAATATATATTTCCATGTTCTAGATGGCTTATAGTATGCTAATTAAGCATTTTACACTTAAGCAAGGGAGTTTTCCTTGGGTGACACGTTTGAAGTCCTGCTCGATTAAAGCTTCTAATGACTGTCTTCGTCGATACATTCAACTCTGATGTTTTTACATCATTGACATTGTCCTTTGTCATCAAGTGAAGATTCTTTGAGACTAACAATTTTCCTCTCCATTCTCTCAGAACTTAACTGTTTTCTCCCAGTACTTAATTTATTCTTAAAACAATGAGTCTCGTTGTACCTCTTGATAATGCTAAGAATTGTCAATCCAGGACAATCTAAGCTTGGAAAGTGTTGTATATCCATCACCTTGTTTGTACGCATCAACTATCTTCATTCAAATCTTCTTGTCAAGTTCAGCCATCTTTGCCATGGTTGCAGAACGAATGATTTATCGCGGTACGTGGCACTTATATATTGTCTTCTTCATTACCTTTTAGAATGTTATAGAATTAGGTCAATACTAATCCATTTTCAAAATGTGTTTGTATTGAACGTCAAATTAAGAAAAAGTATTACAATTACCATAGAGCAATATTTCATAATTTCCATAAGGGGGCGAATAATTTTTGATTCGATCTATTTTTGAAAAAATTTATAACTATGAATAAATTAGAAATTTCTAAAAATTTCACGAATTATTAGATAAATACGGAATCAACTATTTATGGTAAATTCAGTAGGTTCTTTTCTTTCCCATTTCATTAGAAAATATGCAAAATATTCAGTGGAGTTGTCCACAATTCTCTCTCTCTCTCTCTCTCTCTCTCTCTATATATATATATATATATATATATATATATATATATATATATATATATATATATATGAAGTGGACATTGAAGTCAACACCCCAGAGGGGACAGTCTGTTTCACGCTAAACGCGCTTGTCATGGCTTGACTGTCGCCTCTGTGTGTTCAATGTCCTCTTTTATATTTACATACCCTCTATCTCTGATATTGAGCACTTTCGCCCATAAATATAACATACCTTAAAACTATATTTTATCATATATATATATATATATATATATATATATATATATATATATATATATATAATATACTATTTTTATCATATATTGTTGAAACTTGACTAATGCATGGAATAATAATGCAACACAAAATGTACTTAGAACAAAATGTATTGAAACAAGAAAGTGTACAAAATATTCACATATAGTCTTTTGTATATTCCTTGGAAGACCGTTCCTGGAGAATGTGTTGACTAAGTCGCAGTCGGGCAGAGTCTCTAGTTGAATCTCTTGATTCACCTCTCCGTCTTCCCGGTACCAACCATATTTATATCGTCGGTACTCCACTATGCAAATTAGGTGGATCCTACCACAACATATATATATATATGTATATATATATCAACATATATATAAATTATATTTTATCACACACACACACACACACACACACACACACACACACACATACATATATATATATATATATATATATATATATATATAAACACATATGTATGCTTATATTTATACATCTTGTTTTACCTGACAGTCGAAACATTATTAAATTTTGTAAGATACATGCCTTCAAAAAGTGAAGAACATTTGACAGTTCCAAAGTTGGAGCCTATCGGGTTATTTTGTTTATTTATTTTAGAAGAAATGAACAACCCTGAGTGGAAATTTAAGAACATGAAAAAACTGGATATTATGATATTAAATGGAAATAATTTATAGAAAGTCATGCATCTAAATAATGAAAAGCGTCAGCGTCAACTAAATCGACATACCCCACCCAAAATATCAAATGGAAATTAAAAGTCTCTCAAAATAAATGCACTGACTTAATGAAGTATTTCGTTTTCATTGGTTTTATCTTTCATTTGAGTTACAAATGTGGCAAATTCTACTTACCTTATATAGAATTATGCTTCATCGAAGAAAGTTGAAATTAATATTAGCTCAAGCTCTAGGGAAGCTTTCCCACGACAGTAACTCATCTACGGGAGGAAGTCCGGTGTCATTACCCGACGCCTGAGGTGTCTCAAAAAGGGGAAGTTCCCAGTGGTGGGGGACTTTAGCAATTTTCTTCCCACGGTTATGTCATATTCGGTTGCGAGGTGGACGCACTGATAAATACCTACATATTTTCACAAATACTTTGCGACAGAGATATAAAAACATAATGCTATTGTGCCGTAATAATTAGTACAATTGCATTCACATTTCACACAGAAAATGTAACAACATTTATGGGACAGAAGTAGCAAGGAAGTATTCATTCTCTCCCATAATATTTGGTAGAGTTGCATACATAATGTAAACACATTTATGGGACAGAGGTTGGAAAACGACACTAATTCTGTCCCAGAATATTTGGTACAGTTAATATATATTTCATACACAAAAAGTAATAAGATTTATGGGACAGTGGTTCCAAAAAATACTAATTCTGTCCCATAATATCTGGTGTAGTTACATTCATATTTTATACACAAAATATAACAAGATTTATGGGACAGAGGTTGGAAAACAACACTAATTCTGTCCCACAATATTTGGTACAGTTACATACATATTTCATACACAAAATATAACAAGATTTATGGGACAGAGGTTGGAAAACGACACTAATTCTGTCCCAGAATATTTGGTACAGTTAATATATATTTCATACACAAAAAGTAATAAGATTTATGGGACAGTGGTTCCAAAAAATACTAATTCTGTCCCATAATATCTGGTGTAGTTACATTCATATTTTATACACAAAATATAACAAGATTTATGGGACAGAGGTTGGAAAACAACACTAATTCTGTCACACAATATTTGGTACAGTTACATACATATTTCATACACAAAATATAACAAGATTTATGGGACAGAGGTTGGAAAACGACACTAATTCTGTCCCAGAATATTTGGTACAGTTAATATATATTTCATACACAAAAAGTAATAAGATTTATGCGACAGTGGCTCCAAAAAATACTAATTCTGTCCCATAATATCTGGTGTAGTTACATTCATATTTTATACACAAAATATAACAAGATTTACGGGACAGAGGTTGTAAAACAACACTAATTCTGTCCCACAATATTTGGTACAGTTACATACATATTTCATACACAAAATATAACAAGATTTATGGGACAGAGGTTGGAAAACAACACTAATTCTGTCCCATAATATTTGATACAGTTACATACATATTTCATACACAAAATATAACAAGATTTATGGGACAGAGGTTTGAAAACAACACTAATTCTGTCCCATAATATTTGATACAGTTACATACATATTTCATACACAAAATATAACAAGATTTATGGGACAGAGGTTTGAAAACAACACTAATTCTGTCCCATAATATTTGATACAGTTACATACATATTTCATACACAAAATATAACAAGATTTATGGGACAGAGGTTGGAAAACGACACTAATTCTGTCCCAGAATATTTGGTACAGTTATATACATATTTCATACACAAAATATAACAAGATTTATGGGACAGAGGTTGGAAAACAACACTAATTCTGTCCCATAATATTTGGTACATTTATATACATATTTCATACACAAAATATAACAAGATTTATGGGACAGAGGTTGGAAAACGACACTAATTCTGTCCCAGAATATTTGGTACAGTTATATACATATTTCATACACAAAATATAACAAGATTTATGGGACAGAGGTTGGAAAACAACACTAATTCTGTCCCATAATATTTGGTACATTTATATACATATTTCATACACAAAATATAACAAGATTTATGGGACAGAGGTTGGAAAACGACACTAATTCTGTCCCAGAATATTTGGTACAGTTATATACATATTTCATACACAAAATATAACAAGATTTATGGGACAGATGTTGGAAAACAACACTAATTCTGTCCCATAATATTTGGTACTGTTACATACATATTTCTTACACAAAATATAGCAAGATTTATGGGACAGAGCCTGGAAAACAATACTAATTCTGCCCATATAATATTTAATAGAGTAACATTTACATTTCATACACTAATAACTATTACGTGATACACATTGTAATGTTACCTACCAAACAACCCACCATCTTCTGTGTACCTTCATACGTCTGTCTAGCTTAGCAATACTAGTTTTTGTGTGTTGTTACACAGTCTTATCCAGTTATAAATTGGTCCTTTCGTAATACTTCAGCCTACATGTGTAGTATGGTTCACGTACATTGCATTCGATCGGTTTGTTTGACTCCCGTCTGTTTAATCTATTTTCTGTGCTCAATGGTTAGCGAAAAGTTATGAAAGAAAGAGTAAATAATATCGATTGATGTCCCCTGACACTTCTCGTTTTATGTTTTTTAAAACGTGATTTGTTTTCCCTTCATGCTCAATTGGCTGTGCAAAGCGATGACTTGAATAGACGAGGAAAATGTTGGACGGATTTTCTTGACGTCTCCACACCTGAGATAGGACCAGATGACAGAACCAAATGACACAAGTCACATTCGGACGCGACTAAAAACAGGGGGGAAAAAAACGACATTCGTAAATTCTCCCGGTTATAATTTTATTTCCGAAATTTCCTTATTAGGTTGTCTCTTCCGGATCCATTCTGAACTGTCAGTCTATTTCTTTCTATTCACTTTTTTGTCTGTATCTCGAAAAAGCATTTTTATTCTAAAAAAAAAAGACCTTTTAATGCAATATTCAACCGCAAATAGCATTATCCTCTGTAAACTAAAATGTTTCGATTTTAAATAGCCCAGAAGTGACTGATAAGCTGAAAAAATCAGATCAACAAAAAACCTTCCGGTCTGATCTTTGTCCCCAATCATATGAACTTACATAGGGTTCCAGTAATACATCCTATTACCAAATATGATTTTATATGATTTTTACTCAATCTAAAAACGGTGTTCTTAGGTTCTTCAGTCACTTTCATATAAAGGAATAACTTTGATCAATCATAAACTCTATGCGGAATTCCAATATATATATATTTATATATCTATCGTTTATTTACCTGTGTATTTACATGTCGGTCGATATGTCTACCATTTCTATAAAAAAAAGAAGTTAATTTTTAACTACGTCTAAAAAAAAGTCCACAACTATGTTTCGTGTGTCTTCATGGCGTAGGCAATCATGGCTCTCTATAACTTCCTATTCTTCGAAGCTCAAAGTAATGTTTGTCTACATTACTAACCGTTCCATTCCCAGTTATTTCGTCTACTTGCACAAGATCGTTAGGCATACTACTCGAAATTTACCTCTGTACCTACTTTCCTCCGTATATCTTGTGAGTGTTAAATTCTCCAAGCCCTATTTCCTCGTGATGTATCCCAGAAATTTTCAACTTTTTTCTGATTATAAGTACAATTATTTGTTTCCGCTTTCCTGAAAACGTCCTTGTTGCTCACAGTTTATCGCCCGGCATTCTTTTTAGAATTATTAGACTGTTCGGAAAATAATGTCAGATTTTAGAATAAACATTTGTGTTCTAATATATTATTATAAGAAATGCACAAAATGTATCACTCATTCCTAATGATTATAGTATCCTCTTTAGTTTCACTCACGTGCTAATACCGTCGGGAAAGGTATGAATCCTCTTCTTCTCACCCGCCCTAGCTATGGGTAAATAGCAGGACAGACCGGGTTCTGTAGCCTTGGATGGCAACTGAACTACCACAGAAAGAAATGGCAACCTAGAGCGGGAAAAAAATCTGCCTCGTCAGTCTTGTATCGAAAGATGCATGATCGCCTAAGCGTGTATCACGCATGGCAGTGAACTGATTGACTTTCTTAATTTTATATAATTCTCATTCAAAATGTTTTTCTCAAATACTTGACACACGCTGACTTTCTTAATTTTATATAATTCTCATTCAAAATGTTTTTCTCAAATACTTGACACACGCTGACTTTCTTAATTTTATATAATTCTCATTCAAAATGTTTTTCTCAAATACTTGACACACGCTGACTTTCTTAATTTTATATAATTCTCATTCAAAATTTTTTTCTCAAATACTTGACACACGCTGACTTTCTTAATTTTATATAATTCTCATTCAAAATGTTTTTCTCAAATACTTGACACACGCTGACTTTCTTAATTTTATATAATTCTCATTCAAAATGTTTTTCTCAAATACTTGACACACGCTGACTTTCTTAATTTTATATAATTCTCATTCAAAATGTTTTTCTCAAATACTTGACACACGCTGACTTTCTTAATTTTATATAATTCTCATTCAAAATGTTTTTCTCAAATACTTGACACACGCTGACTTTCTTAATTTTATATAATTCTCATTCAAAATGTTTTTCTCAAATACTTGACACACGCTGACTTTCTTAATTTTATATAATTCTCATTCAAAATGTTTTTCTCAAATACTTGACACACGCTGACTTTCTTAATTTTATATAATTCTCATTCAAAATGTTTTTCTCAAATACTTGACACACGCTGACTTTCTTAATTTTATATAATTCTCATTCAAAATGTTTTTCTCAAATACTTGACACACGCTGACTTTCTTAATTTTATATAATTCTCATTCAAAATGTTTTTCTCAAATACTTGACACACGCTGACTTTCTTAATTTTATATAATTCTCATTCAAAATGTTTTTCTCAAATACTTGACACACGCTGACTTTCTTAATTTTATATAATTCTCATTCAAAATGTTTTTCTCAAATACTTGACACACGCTGACTTTCTTAATTTTATATAATTCTCATTCAAAATGTTTTTCTCAAATACTTGACACACGCTGACTTTCTTAATTTTATATAATTCTCATTCAAAATGTTTTTCTCAAATACTTGACACACGCTGACTTTCTTAATTTTATATAATTCTCATTCAAAATGTTTTTCTCAAATACTTGACACACGCTGACTTTCTTAATTTTATATAATTCTCATTCAAAATGTTTTTCTCAAATACTTGACACACGCTGACTTTCTTAATTTTATATAATTCTCATTCAAAATGTTTTTCTCAAATACTTGACACACGCTGACTTTCTTAATTTTATATAATTCTCATTCAAAATGTTTTTCTCAAATACTTGACACACGCTGACTTTCTTAATTTTATATAATTCTCATTCAAAATGTTTTTCTCAAATACTTGACACACGCTGACTTTCTTAATTTTATATAATTCTCATTCAAAATGTTTTTCTCAAATACTTGACACACGCTGACTTTCTTAATTTTATATAATTCTCATTCAAAATGTTTTTCTCAAATACTTGACGGACGCTGTGTATACACGGGAAAATAGTATTAAGTTGCTCGAAAAACAATGTTCAATTTTGGAATAAATGTTTTAATTGTGTTCTAATGTATTTATTATAATGGTTTCCCTAAAATATATTACTCCTTTCTAATGATGAATGTGTCCTCTTTGTTACTTATATATCAGCCTCTTTCAGAATTTAACTTAAAACCTTGAACATGAAAAAACAAGTGATGCATTAAGTGATTAATTTTTTTTTTTGCATGTCTTCTAGTTTGGTCAGAATGCTTCTCAAATTGCTGACAACATTAACAGAGCATAGGGTGAAGAATACACTTGCGATTGGACAGTACAGCGGTCGTTTCTGAAGTTCTACAGTCGTGACACGAATCTTGAAGATCAAAGTGGTAAAGAACGTTCATCTGCAATTGTCAATCAACATCTGAAAATACTAATCGAACAAAACCGACGTCAAAATGTCAGAGAAAAATCTCAGATACTGGTTATCAGTATTTCAATAATACCGGACCATCTGAAGAAATTTCGCAATGTGAATAAATTCGATGAAGGCGTTCCACATAAACCCAGTAAAAGTTAAATCTTCGAATTATCGAAGTATGTTCGATGCTGTATCTGCGAAATGATCTATTACTTAACTTGTGATGAGAAATCGATCCTTTATGATAATCGTAAACCATCGGTCCAATGGATATAAAAAGTATTAAGGGTCCAAAACACTTTCCAAAACCGAAATTGCACCAACAGAAATTATGGTAACTGTCTGCTGGTGTCCCATCGGTTTTATACATTACCGCTTTCTGGAATCTCTACAGAGCTTCACCATCAGTACTTGAAACAAATGCGCATTTAGTTAAGCATAATGCGACCAGAACTGGTTAATTGATGAGGTTCAAATCTGCTTCTTGCTCGGCCACATGTTGCAAGGTTGACACTACATAACCTCACTGACTTGGGATACGAGACTTTCTCGCCCGCCTCCACCCAAAGTCACCTGATCTCTCGCTCTCTGACTACCACTTTTTCATGCATCTTGACAATTTATTAATCCAAAAGACATTCCGTGGCGTTCAAAGATTCCTTGGCGTCCCAAATTTTAGAGTTTTATCGTAATGGCATAAATAAACCTGTAACTCGATGTCAGAAATGTATTGTTGTTCAGGGATTCTATTTTTACTGAATTAAACACTGTTTAAATACAATAATTCAGCACTAAATGCTGAATCTAAAATCGGACAATTTCCCGATAAACCAAATATATCTGCGTTGCGTCAAGTCTCCTCTTAAACTGTGAGGAACTTCTCCACCATTCCCAAGCATATAAGATTATTGGCATTTGGGTAGAACTAAATTTCTATTGCTTCAAGTCACTTCATTTCTTAGGTGATTGTCAAGCATTCACTGCCATATTGGAGGACTGTTCTTACATAACAGTTCAGCACTCTTCTGTTTGATTCTAACGATTTTTTTCTGTTTTGTAATGCTTTGCTTATGTTTTGGAAGTCATCTTTCGCTATTCTAATCTCGCTTCGGATTTCTGTGTCATATTTTCATATTTTTAATTTGCTTGTAAAATCCTACTATAGAAGAGCTTTATCTTCATTCCTTTTCTTCTTCTATGTGCCTTGTTCCATCAGGATGTGGGTGATCATGTCTCTCCACATTTTCCAATCTGACGCTCTTAGTAAATTTTGTCTTTTCGCTATCACTCCTAATCTCTAGTCTGCCAACGATTTACACAAACTCGTTAGGTAGGTTATGGTCTGCTATCCTCTGCCCCTCAGGCCTTCAATAAGCCCTCTTGCTTCATTATGTGTCCTATAATCTGTGTCCTATCGCTTTTTGACGTTAAGTATAAGTGGCAATTTTGCTTCCATTTTCTCTAAAACTTTGTCACATGTTCAGTTATTGGTATTCTCAGTATCCTTCTGTAGAACAAGATTCCTTTAACCTCAATTATTTTCTTCATCTATGATCAGATTTTTTACTGCCATATTAGTCAGTTATTTGCCATGCGTGATACACGTTTAGGCGGTCATGTATCTTTCGATATATGACTGACGAGGCAGATTTTTTTCACGCAGCAGGTTGCTATTTCTTTCTGCGGTAGACCAGTTGCCATCCAAGGCTATAGATCCCAGTCTGTCCTGCTATTTGCCCATACCTGGGGTGGGAAGAAGAAAAGGATTCATACCTTTCCTAATGGTATTAGCACGTAAGTGAATGTAATGGATTCGACTGGAATTCAAATTCGGCTCTCCGATTCCTCAATCCTACTGTAGAAGAGCTTCATCTTCCTTCCTTTTCTTCTTCTATGTGCCTTGTTGTTATGGGTCCTTACCTATAACTGCAGGATGAACTCTTCCTAGCACTATGTATACTACGCCTCTCAAGAGAGAGAGGGAGACGAATCGAGTCGAGCCGATAGTAGTTCACTCCAAACCAGACTGACAGTCATACTAACACCTTCCACCTCTTGTATTATTATTCCGTGTAATATATCTTCGTTATTTCTACTCTTGTGTTCGTGTTGTTCTTCCTTGGTCTTAACCTGGACCATAACACTTGTCCTTCATATGTGACCGATCATGTCTGTCCACAATTTCCAATCTGACGCTCTTAGTAAATTTTGTCTTTTCACTATCACTCCTAATCCTTACGCTGCCAACGATTTGCACAAACTCGGCTCTCCCAGCCGCTATCCATTACTCCACCATACCTCCTTTTATATTATATACTCCCTCCGTTCCGAAATAGTTGTACCAAAAAAATTTTCATGTTCTTCCAAAACAATTGTTCCAGTAGATAAAAAAACACCAAAAAGAACAAAAAATATCATTTATTCCCATACTCAACAGTAAATGAGTAATATTAGTGAATTGTCATATAAATAAGTGTGAAATATATCGAAACTGATATACATAAACAGTTAAATTAATAACAAAAATAACTGGGGAAGGTTTACTTTAACAAAAGCAGTTTTTGTTGCAACTCGTCAGAAATAGAAATGGATACTTCAAGTTTTCCTTCTCTTTCAAGCTTCTCTTTAGACATGTGCCGGAGTTTATAGTTGTTATCGCCGTCAACAGAAATAACTTGTTCCATTACTAACTGCAAACTTAGAAAAGTATTGTTAAGCTTCGACTTCTGAAGTTTATTGAAGCTTTCTTCCCCTGCTTCAATCAGCTGGTCAACATTATTTAGAGCTTGCTGGTGCTGAATTGATTGAATTGCATTAAAATAACCCAGATCAAGGACATTGAGATCAGGACTATTTGGAGGCTGGCAAACTAATTCAATTTGCAAACACAGACGTTCTGCAGCTACGTTTAATTCATCTGCAACCTGTTTTATTGCACCACGCTTCAGGACAGGATCTGTGGATCTTTCCAGCAGTGCTTGCAACACAGCACTACGTTCATTATTTGTCAATTCGTGCTTCTTGCAATTTCGTTTAGCATTTCTGCCAATTGGCTTCTCTTCTCCGATCATAATCTCTTGCCAGCGGGTGGTCTGAAAAAAAAAATACAATTTTAATGTGATGAAAAAGTGATATAATTTGCGCTTCAAATTATTCTACCTGAATAAGCTAATATAAATACTTGAGGAACATCAATGCTAACCTGTTAATGTAAACGGCAAACAATTCGACTAAGAATTAGTATATTCCACATGAGATTTCCGGCTATGGAACAACTATTTCGGAACAGAGGGAGTAACAGTTAATACTTTTTTTTATTTTTATCCGACAACATTTTCCTGCTTCTTAATACTTTGCTTAGTTTTTGGAAGGCATCATCCGCTAAGCCAATGCACCTTCTAATTTCCGTGTCGTACTTCCTCGAGATTTCAATTGTTGTAATTTTTTGATTTTGGCATCTCTAGTTTGTTATTCGGAGGCAAGATGGAGTAATGGATATCAGCGCGGATTGAGGTAATCGGAGATCCGAGTTCGAATTCGAGTCGAATCCCTCATATTCACTTACGTACTAATACACCCTTCTTATCCCCCAATAGCAGGACAGACCGGGTTCTGTAGCCTTGGATGGCAACTGGTGTACCGTAGAAGAAATGGCATCCTACTGCGGAAAAAATATCTGCCTCATCAGTCAGGTATCGAAAGATACATGATCGTCTAAGCGTGGTCTACGCATGGCACATAAGTAACTAATTTTGTTATTCGCATGTTGGGCTCCTCTTTTTGATGGAAACCATACATTCCGTCTTCTTACAATTGATGTTTAGTTATTGGTTTTCGTTTACTACTATCTGTATATGTTCATGTAGTTCCCTTTCTGTGTCCGCTATTAACACCGTATCTGATGAATCCTGGTAAGAATTCTAATTCTTCCAGAATCACCTTATTGTAAAACTTGAATAAATCCAGCGAGAAGACACATCCTTGTCTTACACCAATTTTTATTTTTGTATATTTACTGGATTCATTTTTTTAAAACGTAATTTAGTTTGGTTTGTTTTGTTTTACGACATAGCATTTAATGCCGACAACGTTTTTTTTTTCTGGTAATATTTTTGTTTTGTTAAAAATCCATTTCTGTTAATATTTTTTTCTCAAAAACGTATAGCTGGTAATATTTTTTTTTTCAAAAACGTATAGCTGGTAATATTTTTTTTTTCAAAAACGTATAGCTGGTAATATTTTTTTTTTCAAAAACGTATAGCTGGCAATAGTTTTTTTTTTCTTCAAAAATTTATTTCTGGTAATAATTTTTTTACAAAGTATTGCTGGTATTAAAACCTATTTTTACACTTTTATAATGCATTTTACCTCAGTTTCTGGGTTAACTATCTGCCCATAGTTGGGACCCCAACAGGTTGCACCACCCCGGGGCAGGGTGGACCCGGGAACACCAGCAACCAAGAGGAGGCTCCACGCTCCTCAAAGCCTCCTGATTACTCTGGACGCGGGTGTAGTTTATCGTCATATCCAGGACGCCGTAATTTAGTGTTTCAACATCAGATTTAATATGCAGTAAACAATCCCAGTGGTAACTGTCAAGGACGTCAGTCAAAGTTTAAGAATTGATTCGTTATTTTCCTTAACGTTTTCCTTTCAATTTCTTCCTCTTAAATGTTCTCGGGGCTTCAAATCGGAAATCTATCGTGGTTATAACGAAACCCTGGCAGCTGTCATCAGCACAATGTCAGATGTGCTTGTTTGATTTGGGAGCATTTAGTTGTTTCCGAGGTTTCTTTATTGTTGCCTCGAAACATTCTCAGTGTGATACAAGAGATGCATATTGCCGTTATGACAGACAACTTGACATTTTGACATTTGGTCCGATTTTCACGTTAAATATCTAGCAGGTTTCATTTTATGGCATTGTTTGTCGCATAAACCTGTTCCGCCACTAATGCTTGCACTAATTCCAGACCACTGACAATCCCTTTCTTCTTAATTTTTAAATGTACATTTATAATAAAATATTAGCAATGAATATGCTTTATACATATTCACGCTTTATATTTTAGTATACCCTGACTACTGACAATCACTTTTTTCTTGATTTTAGTACATTTCTATTGTAAAACCAATAGCAATGCATTTACATTATACATATTGTAGCTTTGTACTCTTTCCATGGCGTGGCCATTTGACAATAAATTTCTTGCTAATTTTTCAGTGTAATTCTATAGTAAAACCATTGGCAAGGCATCTAAATTACGCATTAAAACGCTTCATTCTTTTACTATAACTTGACCACTGGCATTCCCTTTTTTACCAATTTTAAATGCATTTCTATAGTAAAACGTAAAACAATTTACAAGGCATTTAATTATATATATATATATATATATGTGTGTGTGTGTGTGTGTGTGTGTGTGTGTGTGTGTGTGTGTGTGTGTGTAACGAATGCACGGCCGCAATTTTCGAAGGATTTGCACCAGAATTTACATGCACATGCTCCAAGGTAGTAGAGGCCGACTTTGCATTTCTCAACTCCCATTGATAGTGGAAATAATCGGTTTTTCATGCTTCTACAGCAGTTTTCATGTAGTTTGTGGCCATTTTCTACTGTCCAGAGAGAGAGCCTATAGCTGGCTACCACGAATAGGCAGGAAGATTCTATTGGCATGCGTGAGAGCCAACAGATGATTGACACGAATGTTAACTAGCATGCTAGCATGCAAAAAAATCGATAGCTGCACTCGTCACAAGTCAGAAAAATTTAAATATATATATATATATATATATATATATATATATATATATATACTAGCAGCATTGCCCTGCGTTGCCCGTACTTGATTTAAAAATCGTAAGACTCATACAGCAATCGCTATCACTTGACTTAAAATATTTTTGCTCTTACTTGCCTTTAAAGGAGTGCCCTTTGCCGTGCTGATGTTGCTACATGCCTTACTTCTTGCCTATCTCACACTGCGAATTTTTTCTAAGCTCTATACTAAACATTAAATCTGTTACGAAAAAAGAACTAAACAAAATGAACACAAAACGATCAGCTTTAAAAAAGGACTCGTAACTGTAAAAACCGAATGAAAAAAGAATGTTAACAACAAATACTTTTTCACTCCCAACCCAGTTCTGCGGAATCAGAATCAACGTTGAGTTTAAGCAAGCGAATGAGCCAATTGGAGTAAAGTACCATGCAGATTTAAATTTTTCCCATTTGTGACGAATGCAGCTATCGATTTTTTTTGCATGCTAGTTAACATTCGTGTCAGTCAGCTGTTGGCTCTCACGCTGGCCAATAGTATCTTCCTGCCTATTCGTGGAAGCCAACTATAGGCTCTCACTCTGGCCAGTAGAAAATGGCCGCAAACTACATGAAAACTGCCGTAGAAGTTGGGAAATGCAAAGTCGGTCTTTGCCTTCCCGCTAACTTGGAGTATGTGCATGTAAATTTTGGTGCAAACCCTGCCTTTTATAGATAGAGATAAAGTATAGAGGGAGGACGTAGTAAAAAATCAACTGCAAATATATAAAATGATAGAAGTATAACTTGTCATCTTTTAAATCCAAATTTCGGAAACTGTGGTGGCATCCTACCGGGTCGCTCGAACCGAGTCGAAAAATTATCAAAGTTTAGCGAACCAGTTGTTGGATTCTTAGAATATTGAAGAAGTTGTATTTCCCTGGAAAGATGCTGAAGAGAAATTACCGGACTTTTATAAATTATGTCTTCTTTGATAATGGTGTAACGAGAATTTGCCATAAACACGTTGTACCCAAAACTATCTAAATATATAATTAATAAAATGCTGTAAGTTCTACGGTGGTTGAAAAAGGTTTTTCTTCGATTAATATAATTTATTCTGACAAAATAAATCGTCTTGAAGTTAATAAATTGAGAAATCTTATAGTCATACATTTGATAGATCTTCCATTGGATCTTTGGGATCTTAAGAAGCCATAACGCAGCTGATGACACTAGAGTCAAAAAGCATTATACTTCTGAACAGAAATATGATGAGAACAGAATTTCAATCTGGATTAAATATTAAATAATCAAAATGGTTTAATTCCTTTTGATTCTATAAAGTGATTTGTTTCCATACTCAGATTGAAAAGAAAATAAGCAGAATAGGTTCCTAAAGATTACCTGCCTTTATAGAACCGGTTCCTGGAAATTTTGGATGCCATTATATATATATATATATATATATATATATATATATATATATATATATATATATATATATATATTAAAAGGAAAATATTTAATCTTTTTTCTTCGTTTTCACTTACTGCAATAAATATGTTTTAATACAAGAGTGTTTAAAAAGCAGTGGTAGCATCCTACCACTTCTCGCGAACCGATTCTTAAAATTATAAAGGTTTAGCGAAACGCTTGTTGGAATATGCAAACATAGCCTTAAATATTAATAGCCGATATATAATAGTTAAATATATAATTAATGCCATTGCTGTAAGTTCTACGGAGGCTGAAAGACGGTTTTTATCAGATTAATATAATTTATTCTGACGTCTTGAAGTTAAAAACCGGCAAATCTTCTAGTCATAAATATGATAGATCTTCCATTGGATCTTTGGGACTGGTGCGATTCAGTTCGAACGTGGCTAAGAAGCCATAATACAGCTGATGACACTAGAGTCAAAAAGCTTCATACTTCTGAACAGAAATATGATGAGAACAGAATTTCAATTTGGAAATATCTTAATAAATAAATGTTTTCTATGTAATTATCAAAATGATTTAATTCTTTTTGATTCTATAAAGTAATTTGTTTCCTTTCTCAGATTGAACAGAAAATAAGCAGAATAGGTTCCTAAAAATCACCTGCCTTTATAGAACCGGTTCCTGGAAATGTCGGATGCCATTATTGGTTATAACCAAAGTGGGGAATAGAAATTCAGCTACGGTGGATTATATTATGTCAAGAGAGAGAATAGTCCCCGTTACCTTCCGCAGAATGAGGCCCAAATCCTTGAAATGGGGGGGTCTCTACAGAATGTTGAGACTCGGATAAATCACAAACACAATCCTGTTGAAGTCTGAAGAAATAGTTGCAAGCGTTTTTCTTTATGATCGTCAGTCTCCATCGAATAAAAGGTTATTTCGGACGCATTTTTTCCCCGACGTTAACTTAATGGAGATTTCACAAACCTTGAAGTTTTATCTATCATAAGATCTGTATCTATCAAGCTATGGACGTGTTGTATTATTTGCATACTTTGCTTTGTAAGTGCGTCTTATTTGCCAGTAAATACGATACACTTATATGATTTTATCTTTATTAAGCTTCGTCTTTAAGTAGCGGATCGAAGACATTCCATCACTACAAGATTTCTTCTCCAAATACAACTAAGCTTGGATTAATAAACGAAAGAAAAAAAAAGAATCAAACCTCAGGTCGGGTTTTTACTTAAGAGCGTGTCTCGATGCGTTTTTGTTTGTTACGTTGAGATTTGTTTAGAATGCTATCTAAAGTTCAGAATCCATCATTTTGCAAACACCCACCCACACGGCCGCCTCCAGTCAATGCACCAGCTTTACCTATAGCTGAGTTATCACTCTGTTCTGCCGATTCATCCTTGTCAAGATTAATTCGAGCTAATGATTGGCTTATCTTTCGTATGATGCTGCTCCTAGGACTGCCGGCATCGACAAAGAGAGCTTTGGACGAGTCCACCGAAGTTATCGAGAAAGGAATGGAAATTCGTTTGCAAGCCAAAGAAATCAAATAACACAAGGAGTTTAATAGCAGTTCGCTAATTAATGATGACAAACTCTAATCAGCGGTGAGACTTTGAAAATACCGTAATTTCATTGTATCTTCACCGGCCAATTAACGTCAGCGAGCCAGCAGAGGAACAATAACCACTTATATACCATCACTCGACTGAAAGAGTCCTCTTAATGCGCGCAGGATGACGCACTTTCAATAATCCGTTATAACGAGAGATGTTGCGAGGTATTTATTAAAGCCAGGCTTAGTTCGACACAGGCTAATGAAAAGTATCAAAGAAAATCAAATTTCTGCAGTGACCTTGGAGATTGTCGGGGTACCTAGCCAAATACTTTATGATATTTCTCAAGGTAATGACTATTATTTGGAGGCGAATCATTCGACTTCATGTACTAGGAGTAGATAGATTCGCTTATCGCCCGAGGATCACACAACCCCCAGTTTTTTTTGTTTTTTTTTTAACAGGTGTACAGATTTATCCCTTGTTTCCTGTTTAGGATTGGGTTTCTGGTTCCTTCTAAAGTCTACTTCAACTCTATACTTTTAATATCTCTGCCTAAACTCTGAAATTTTATTTACTATTTTTTTCTTTTCTTTCCCCAATAGGAGTAGATAGGTTCGCTTATCGCCCGGTTTACACCACTTTCCGGTCTTTTGAACAGGAATAGAGTTTTATCCCTTGTTTCCTGTTTAGGATTGGGTTTCCGGTTCCTTCTAAAGTCTACTTCAACTTCTAACGTCTCCGCCTGATCTCTGAAATTTTATTTACTATATATTTTTTTTACTTTTTCCTCAGTAGAACTTGATTGGTCCGCCTATCGCTCACCTTACACTTCTCCACGATTTTTTGCACAGAAATAGAGATTTATCTTTCATTTTTTTATTTTTTTAGGATTAGGTTTCCGGTTCCTTCTAAACTCTGCTTCAAATCTATACTCCCAACGTCTACAGCTAAAGTCTGAAATTTTATTTTATTTACTTTTTTTTTCCTAAATAGGAATTGATAAGTTCGCTTATTTTCACTCCCAGTAACCCCGAGCGCTTTGCTTGGGATGTATTGATTTAAAAAATGGTTAGATTCTAACACCAATAGAAATTAATGATCTGATTTTCTGTGAGGTGTAGATTTTATGCTTAACATAAGGATACCGATGTGAAAGGAACACACGTCGCCATGGACAAAATTTGAAATCGGTTCCCTGATTAGATTGTCCGTGTTGTTACCGGTGAATTCAGCTGTACATATTTATGTAAAAATATAAACTAATCTTTAAAAAAAATCTAAAAATAAAAAAACTACCTTGACGCTTAGAAATTGTCGACTGCAGCGCCTGGAGTCAAGTAAGACCACCGACCAAAGGGACCATCTTCCAGGAAGACACTTGCGCATTCGAGTATATTCCTGACCAATGTATACTTTCTTTTCTTTATTCTAACGCAAATAGAAACTGTACCTACATTTCGTAACTCTAGTATAATCAGTAACTGTGTCTATCTTATTTTGATTTATTATTTGCGTGTCTGTTTTATTTTAATTCTATATAAATTATTATTATTGGACTTAAGTCAAGTTTATATAAACGTAAAAAAACACAGGCAAATTACAAATTGGAGATACCAAAATCAAGCAATTCCAATAATTTAAATATCTGGAAAGCATTTTAACAGAGGACTAAAAGCGAGACACAAAAATCCAAAAGTGTATTGGGATAACGAAAGATGCCCTTCAAAAGCTAAGCAAAGTATTAAGAAACAGGGGAGTTTCGTTAAACGAGAGAAATGAAGAAAGGACTACTGCGTAATATCTATCCTCCTATAAGGCTGTGAATACTGGGCAATCTCCTCAGAGATGAAGAAGAGACTTTAAGCAACAGAAATGTGGTTCTACAGAAGGATGCTGAGAATATGGACCGAACGACGACGAAGTTTCAGAGAAAATGCAAACAAAATAGTCACTTTTACTTAACATCAGGAAGAATTTCTAGGGCACAGAAAGAGGGTTTGGAAAAATTGACACTCACAGGACATAAGACAGTGGATAAGAGCGTATAACCTACCAAACGAGTTTGTGGAAATGGATAACGGAACAGGATTTAGAAGAGATAGCAGACAAATAAAACTTACTTAGACAGGAAATAGGGGAGCCATGATCGCCAATGTCCTGAACCGAAGGGACACGCCACATAGAAGAAGACTTATGTCTAACTTTTTTTACTCTAATATAAACCGGACCTATCTATGTCTTCGAATCTAGCACAAACCAAACCTGTGTCTACCTTTTTGAGTCTAATGAAACCTGGATCTCTGTCTACCTTTTTTAGTCTAATTAAAACTGGACGTCTCTCTATCTTGTTGAGTCTAATGAAAATTGTATCTGTATCTTCCTTTTTTGGTCTAATGAAAATTGGACCTGTATCTTCCTTTTTTTGGTCTAATGAAAATTGGACCTGTATCTTCCTTTTTTTGGTCTAATGAAAATTGGACCTGTATCTTCCTTTTTTGGTCTAATGAAAATTGGACCTGTATCTTCCTTTTTTGGTCTAATGAAAATTGGACCTGTATCTACCTTTTTGAGTCTCACGAAAACTGGACCTCTGTCAAACTTTTCTGTCTCTTGCTTTCATTCATTGAGATGTTTCACCTATAAAATTTATATTCGACATTATATTACGCAACAAGCGCTGATATGTTGCTAACTTAGCCAAACTAACTGAACTAAAAAGATTACATAGAAATGCTCCTTCGCTATTTTGGATCAGAACTGCTTCATTTGAATATACAATCTTTTCTATGTGCAATTATTCATATTTGTAATTAACTTTTTCTTAGATTAAACGTGTATCCTTTGGGTTTTTATAGTACTTTCTACTCATGCATGCTCATAGTTGTGGATACTTGATCGAAGTTTGATCTTGATGACGCCATTTTTCTTGCCATTACAGTGTAATCATGTCGCTCCGTTAGCAGTGTGCTCCAAAGAAGAAAAAAAGAACAGTGATCCTATTTCTCTGTTCGGAAGTTGTGTCAGGGGCCGAAATCCATCAGTGGCTTTTAACACAATATGGCAACAAGGCGGTTGAAGCGTGTATGAGTGGATCGAGAAGTTTAAGAATGGCCGGACAAGCGTGACGTATGAAGAAGTAGCAGGACGACCATCAACTTACATCACTGACGAGAAGATTCAGCAAACTCGAGCGATGGTAATGGCCCACCGGCGAGTTGCCATTGATGACGTAGCATGTTCTCTGCTGATTCGGATGACTGCTCTTTGTTCTTCTTTAGTGCACACTACTAGCGCAGCGGTCATGTTGGCACTGTAACATCAGTAAGTTTATTGGCGCGATAAGGCTCAAAATTGGATCAGTTTATCATAATAGTACCACCTATAAGTAGAAGGCAATGTAACAAAACTAAAGAGATGTTTTTGCTTACCCTCGTACATCGTACGAGATCTAAGTCTAATTATTTAAAAACCTAAGTATATTTATGCTAATTTACAAGTATCTTTATTAAACTCTAAATGCTTTCATTCATATTTTAAGTACAATTTATTTAAAGTATTTGTGATTTTATTCAAGGTTATAATTATTTTTATTCAAAACCTAATTAGATATATTTAAAAGTTTAAGTAGGTTTATTAAAATCCAAGTGCTTATATTTTTAAATTCATTTATTCAAAAGAGAAGTGATTTTATTCATTTGTATGAGCACATCTTTTAAGCGACCTAAGTCTTTTATTATGTGTCTTGTCCCTTCGGGACGTTGGTGATCATAGCTCTTAACAATTTCCTATCTTTTACAGATATTAGTAAAGTTTTGCTTTTTGTTATCTCTCCTAATCCCTGTTCTGCCAATCATTTACACAAGCCTGTAAAATAAGTTATGTGCTGTTTTCCTGTATCCATCTGGCCTCCAGTATGTCCTGTGGGTGTCAAATTTTCCAAGCTCTCTTTCCTCATTATGTGGCTTAATATTTCAATTGTTGTTTTTTTTTGTTTGTTATTTTTACACTGTACAATGGCCAACAGGAGAGGATAACAGCTAACCCTAAACATGGACATGTTAAGATTGTAGTGATTGGGAAAACGTCCTCTTAGAAGTCGGTCCCACGGAGCAGTTATTCGCGGGAAGAAGCTGTGGATCTTACTTTTCACCGATGGGATATGGAGGGAATATGCGTTGTTTGCTACAATGTGACATGGCGGATTATTGCCGTGAAAGTTAGACTTGGGGGAGAATGTCTCTCGTCCGAGCACTTTCCGTGAAAGTAGCGATAGAGCAGCGAGAGATTTGCTACATCCCGCCTTCTGTTTCCATTTTCTCTAAAACTTCGTAGTTAGTCACATGCGCAGTCCGTGGTATAATCAGTATCTTTCTGTAGAACAACATTCCTGCTGTTCCAAGACTTATCTTCATCTGTGAAGAGATTGTCCAGCAACCACTATCATATAGAAGAAACCCACATTACATAACATTCAATACCTTTTTCTTTGTTCGTAACGAAATCTTCCCGTTTCTTAATACTTTGCTTAGATTTTGAAAAGCGTCTTTCGCTATCCCAATGCGTCTTCAAATTTCGGTGTCGCACTTTTCGTCCTCTGTAAACACTTCCTAGATATTTAAATTGTTCGACTTGCTTGATGAGGTTTCCCCATTTGCAATTTATATGTTGAGATGTTCCTTTTTCTGACAACTATATATTCTGTATTTTTGTAACTGATAATTACTCCTTTCTTCTCGCTTTACTACACTACCTTCTGTAGTTTCCTTTCTGTGTCTGCTATCAACACTGTGTCGTCTGAATATCTAATGATGTTAAGATTGTGACAACCAATAATGAATCCTGTTAGGATGTCTAATTCTCTCAGGATTCCCTCACTCTATCGGTTGAATAAGTCTGGCGAGAAGACACAACCTTGTCTCATATCTGTTTCTATTGTTGTATATTTACTGAATTCATTTTTCTACCAGAGTGCTCCCATCGTAGGTTCTCGATTATTCTAATATATTTCTATAAAAAAAAACCTAACATTCCTTATTTACCGTCCGTCTTGTCTTCTTATATTTTGTCATTGGCTGTTGTAACCTGATGTCTTCTTCAGGTGTCTTTCGATACGGGTAACCTACAGGGGATTTCTAGTTAAACTTTAAAGTTAATCTACAGAAAGATATTGTTCTTATCTCATTGTCTATATCTAGATATATTTCGTTTTGTTTTTTTGTTTGTTTTTTTTTTCTTTCTTTCTTGAATTTAGTGATGGTCAGTTATGTCACATCGTGTTTCCACCGAGTTCTACTGTGTTACTTTGACTAGAGATTGATTACAAAGCCAATAATTTCACCAACCAATCCTTTTGAATTTTGAACTCTGGTGGGGGAGCCTGAAGCTGCAATACGTCCATTACTACTGCTAAGTAAAAATAATCAAGAAAACAAGACGAAAGAAATACTAGACAAGAATTAATAACAATTAAGAATTCTTTATCTTTAAAACCACAAAAAAAAACTTTGAATTTCACACAGCTATGTCAATAAAAAAAAACAGGAAAATACTGTAGTGACATGTACATTAAGTAATTAACATATCCGGAATACCCAGGATATATAATGACTCTGATTAGGAGGAAGAGGAGGAAGGGCTATTTAAGAGCATTGAGTAGTTACACAAAGGACTCAGAGCTTTATAACTATGACGTTGCCGATAGGATACACTTGATCATTAGAGAATCCTGATTTCATGGATGCATGGATAAGAGCATTTGTAACTAAACAGAGGAAGACCAGTCGATGTACAAATACGCGGTCATGAGAATGAGAGAAAACGAGATGGATCAGATCTGCTAAAGAAAGAAATACCTTAAGATCCTGAGCGAAAGAAAGAAACCCTGAAAATGAAAAGATAGAAAAATCACAAGAAAAACACGGGGTACAAAACCCCGTCATTACAGGAATATGTTGATTAACTAATTGCCGTAACTGGAATACCCAAATTATATAATGACATCAATTAGGCGAAGCATTGAGTAGTAACACGGAGGACTTAGGACTTTACAACAGTTTTATATTGAAAATAATATTTTTCAAATGAAATAGTTCTAAACATGAAACTGGAACAAGTGTCAGAAAAATTAGTGTATGGAATGCTAAAATCAACACTCTGCACCATTCTCAAAAATACAAATGAATTAAAAAGTTTTTAGGTGACTAAGGGACTAACCAAACTTAGTCACATTTTATTGAAGAGATTCAAAATTTACAATTTCTTTTTTTGATTAAGAGAAAATAAATTGCTGTTGATTGTATAAGTGAATCAATAATTTATGCAAAGGTTAAACAATTGTTTGATGCACTTTGAGTTAATACTCTCAGTCGTACAACAGTGCCAGATTTTCTTGCCTTGATTTATTTCTGTATTTATGCATTTCTTAATTATTTATGCATATATTTTTATATACATTAGAATCCCTGACAACCAGACTAAAAAGGCCTTCCGGAGATGTAGTGATATGTTGATTAACTAATTAACATATCCGGAATACCCAGGCTATATAATGACTCTGGTTAGGAGGAGGAGGTTGGTTGGTTGGTTTTGTTTTACGGCATATCAGCCTCAATGCGTTATTTAATGCCGACATTTTTTATTGCTGGTAATTTTTTTTTTTTAATGTATTGCTGGTAATAATTTTTTTACAAGGTATTTCTGGCATTAAAACCTATTTTTACACTTTCATAGTGTTTTCACTCCAGTTTGAGGGTTGACTATTTGCCCATAGCTGGGACCCTAACAAGTGCTACCACCCCGGGTCAGAGTGCACCTGGGAACACCAGCAATTAAGAAGTGGTTCCACACTCCTCAAAACCTCCTGATCACAGGCCTTGCTGTAGGACGTAGTTTATCGTCTTACCTAGGACACAGAGGTAGTTTATCGTCATACCCAGAACGGTGAGGAGGAGGAGGAGGGACTACACAAGTGAACAGAATAGTAAGACGAAGGACTTCACAACAATAAATGCTTTGATAGATTTATTACGCTAGATAAGTATGCCCTATGGGATAAAGACGGCAAGTGCTATTTTTCAAAAGGCCATTGAACAAGTCCTAGGGAACGACATAAAAAAAATTTGTGTTTCTTATCATCTCGAAATATGCATAAGCGCTATCAATGAACGAGAATTAAAAAGGAAAACAGGCCTCGTTTTAAATAGGTTGAAGAATGGTGGAATGAAATGACTGAAGACGGACATAGTGATGACAGAGAGGGATAATATGATTCGGAAACTGAAGGAAGACCAGTCGATACACGAAAAGGGGTATGAAAACGAGAGAAAATGAGATAGATCAAGATCTCCCAGAGAAATACCTTGAGATCCGGGGAGAAAGAAAGAAACCCTGAAAACGATAGCTAAAAGAAGCACATTTCTTTTTTTTAACTATCATTTCGTTTACACAAAACTCCTTCGTTACAGCGACATCTAGTGATATGTAGATTAACTAATTAACGTATCCGGAATATCCAGGCTACATAATGACTCCGATTAGGAAGATGGCGACTACGGATGAGTATTGACAAGTAACACAAAAATGTAATGAAAGAAAACTTTTATGAAAGAAAAAATATAAGTGTTTGGTTAGAGAAAATATTTTTATGCCTCGAACTTCGATTGTCCAGAACAATGGCCTATTCGTATTCACTAATAAATAGGACTAACGCTGACTCTGAATTCTTCCTGATGTAGGATTCCCCACAGAATTACGGAAGGCATAAATCTTGATGCTATTAAATCCTAAAGGAAGGAAATAACGCTAAGTAGTTAAAAGCGTTCTACGGTGTGGCTGGGGAGCTTTGATTGATGAAATGGTTTTAGTCGTGCAATAATCTGCCCGCCTCGATCTGAAAACTCCCCGGTGAGCTTTAACCCCTAACTTTTCGAAAGCATTCATTTTCGCTTGGCGTTTATTTTATTCGGGAAGACGTCAGTGATTCTTCCGAGGTGGAATCATGTCAGGCGGATAATGCGGAAAAATGTATTTTGGCCAACTAAAAGAAGAACGGCGATAGTCGTAAAGTGGAATCGTTTTCTTCTCGCGGGAAATGCAATTGATTCAGCTGGATTCTTCCAGTGGATTAGTCGCCTTGTCTCGCAAGCTGTTAATAGTGAACTGCATTCGTTTCATACTACTAATGCAGGCCTGTTCCGTAGCTGGGTGCGTAGGGATAACATTATTCCGGTGTAAGATATTTTTATTCTTTAATCCTTTATCCCGAACAAGGCAATAAAGCCACTAAGACGCAAGGCGTTACTGAGTGTGAATTACCATGAGAAAAAGAAAACGTTATTGAGGAACAAGAAAAATAAAAGTACAGGAATTAAGAATAGAGAAGATAACAATAGACATTGCATTTAATTTTTTGAAGACCGATGTTGACTTGAATGAAAAAAGCCAGAAAAAGTATAAATTGATATAAGCATGTTAGTTTGAATAATATAGACATATTATGTCTGTTTATTTTCATTTTAATCCTCTCAAGGACGCGGATTAATTAAGCTACAATTAAAACAATATTTTAAAATGCGTAATTACAATTTTAATAAGAATTTATATAAATTGAGTTACCTCCCTTACATAACGGTAACACTTTTCGAATTTTACGGCTTTCATGCTCGCATATTCATAACTTACATTAATATTTTGTCTTAGCAAAGATGATTTGGATGAGATTGAAAAGTACTTGGGAAAATAAATACCATATGGATAATTACAGCGTGTTTCTTGATCAGTTTTGTACTAACAGTAAGAAATTAATCCGTTAATCTGAGATGATTAAAATAAAAATGCATATAAAATGTGTAGATTATTCAACCAAACATCCTTGAATGAAGATATGCTGCCAGTATATACATATAAGATAAACTAAAGAAAAAATAAGAAACGTTTAACAATCTAACATGTTTCGCTTTTATTAAAGCTTCATCAGAGAATGAGATATTAAGATTTAATAATCGAGTTTTTCTTCATATTCATACACACACGCACATGCACACACACACACATATAGGAAGGGAGAGATTTTTATATACCTGTACATACATATACATATAGGTATATGTAAACGAACATATGTATATATATACATGTATATATATATATATATATATATATATATATACATGTGTATGTATATATATATACATGTGTATGTATATATATACATGTGTATGTATATATATATATATATACATGTGTATGTATATATATATATATATATATATATATATATATATATATATATATATATGAAGAAATATAGTCTTAAGATGTGCTATATTTATGAAATAAAGTGCTCAATATCAGAGATTGAGCGTGTGTAAATATAAAAGTGAATATAGAAGTCAACACTTAGAGGCGACAGTTATATATATATATATATATATATATATATATGAATATTTATATATATATTTATATATATATATTCGTCTCTCTCTCCCTCTCTCTCTCTCTCTCTCCATGTATATATATATATATATATATATATATATATATATATATATATATATATATATATATGGCGTATAAAAATACGTTTACAAACTTTGGGGGCGCCTTCCTCGCACCAAAACAAGGACAAAAGACCATATAAACATATGTCCGCAAATCCTTCGTTTTTGAGTTATCAAGTCTAAGGAAAGTTTACAGTAGATGGCGCTATGTTAACATGAAGACTAGGTTATATTTGTCGTTCGTGTATATTTGTGACTAGTCTTTCTTCAATGTTTAACGTGTGTAGTAGTAAATTAACTGAGAAGTGTTACGTTTAAAAATGGAAAGATATGATTTTTCATACGGACGTGCGAATGGTAATGGACGCGTGGTTGCACAGCGGTATCAGATTGTATTTCAAGACCGAAAACAGCCGAGTCATCTAACTTTTGCTGCTGTTTAACGTCGCATTGCTGAGACAGGATCCGTGGCACCACAACTTATGGATCGAGGAAGACCTACATCGACTCATAAACCTGCCCACGAAGAAGAGATTCTACAGATAGACGCAGACGATCCAGTTATTAACACACATCAAGAGGCCCTAGCATGTTGTACATCTCATAGTAGCGCATAGAGGTTACTTCAAGAGCAGCTCCTGTATCCGTATCATTTGCAACGTGTATCTTGGATTGTAGATTTAACAGCATCTACCGTAAACTTTAAACTTAATAATGAAAAATGAAGGATTTTTGGACATATGTTGATATAGATTCAGACCGGCCTGAATGTACGAGAAATTTCATAGAAAATATGTGTCCTCCGACAGGAATCGAACTTTTATCCTACATGGATCAGAGCATTTACTTAAATATTTGTATCTATAAAAATAACGTATAAACAGAAAATATATATGTCGGATTCAGTCCATTTTATAACATATGATGTTTTTCTTTACGTTAATATACGCTTCGAGCAGATATGAGCGTTCGATAAAAATCGTGGGAAATCTGCTGCTTAAAAATAGTAATTCAACTTTGCTAACCAGACGCTTCCTCTGTAGCTAAATGGTATAGCTACATGACTGTTCTGTGTAGGATACAAGTTTGCTTCATGTCGGAGGACACATATTTTATATGAATTTTCTCGGACATTCAGGCCGGTAAATGATACTGTTTATTATAAACACAGCCTTTACCTAAATATTTGAATCTATAAAAATAATGTATAAACATAAAATATATTAAAATAATTGTCAGACTCAGTCCATTTCATAATATATATATATATATATATATATATATATATATATATATATATATATATATATAATAAATTCTTAAGAGACAGGAACAACCGACCTGAAGATCCGTTTAGGTGAAACCTAGGTAGGTTTTCCAGGCTCTTTCGGATTTATTTTATTTATCCCTGCTCTACTTAGCATATTGAGCACTCTACATTTTAGCGTTATTTTTTTCTTTGGACTAAAAACTTAAGGCACTGGACCATTTATTTCGCCCTGTTCGAATGTTTCTAGTTCTTTCTTTTATTTTCCAGTTTTTTAATTCGGGGCCCAATTTGTTTTGCTATACTTGCAAGTTGTGCTATCCGAGTTTTTTTTTTACCAACCGAGTATTACTATTGGTATATATATATATATATATATATATATATATATATATATATATATATATATATATATATATATATATATATATATCATATTACACACATTTGTCATTCTGTCTCTTTTCATATACCTATCTTCTTTCTTCTGTCTCTCTTTATATATATATATATATATATATATATATATATATATGTATATATATATATATATATATATATATACATATATATATATATATATATATATAGAGAGAGAGAGAGAGAGAGAGAGTCGGTCGGTCGGACAGACAGATAGGCAGACAGAATGAAAGAGGTGAGAAGATATGTATATGAAGAGAGATAGATTGACAAACAGAAATTAAAAAATTAAAACCGATAGATAATGACACATGGTAACGTACGCACACGCACACACACACACACAGTCACACACACACACACACACACACACACACACTTATATGTATGTGTCAAAAGAGACCGACAGAATGATACTACAGAAATTAACTGATAAATATCTAGATAGATAGATAAATAGGAACTGCGATAGATTTATACATACTGGGCCATGTGATCTTATCATTAGTTTAATTATGTTTTCCTTCTATTAAAATTCTCGCGAGCGCTAAGCACTTGAGCCAAGAGAACTTGATAAAAGCGACCAACTTTCTTTCACTCTACATCCCAAACACAATCGCTCTGACTAGCGAAGCGAATAATTAATTAAATAATTGCTAATTTAATTGTAATGAACCACTCATCCTCCCTACGCTCTTCGTGTTCCTGTCGTTGTCTTTTCTGCGTCTGAGATCTTTCGATTCTCGATGTAATTGACCTATTCATTCTGAAAGTACTTCTCTTCCTCCGGGAGTGGAAAAAACAGATTCACATCTCAGCATGGCCGATGAGAAGAAATCGAGTAATGGATAGCGGCTCGGAGTGAGGAATCGGAGAGCCACGTTCGAATTCCAGTTGAATCCATTGCATTCACTTTACGTGCTAATACACTTAGGAAAGGTATGAATCCTCTTCTTCTTCCCCCAGCTATGGGTAAACAGCATGACAGACCGGGTTCTATAGACTTGGATGGCAACTGGTCTACCGCTGAAAGAAATGGCAACCTGCTGCAGGAAAAAATCTGCCTCGTCAGTTATGTATTGAAAGATACAGGATCGTCTAAGCGTGCATCACACATGGCACATAACTGACTGACATATATAGACGGATAAACGTCTTTTCCCTGTTTGTTTCTTTCATTTATTTACTTATTTTTGCGATTTCGAAAATGTGTTTGATATTGCGTATGTGCTGTGCACTTGTGCGCATTTGAGAGGTCAAATGCGCATGCGCACTGCTCTTTTCTTGCCTGCAGGTCGTTCTCAATGGCTGCATTCATATTTGTTTGTGTAGGGATGGGGAGTTCGCATGTGCGCCTAGGCGCCCCTCATTGATTGACGAAATTTGACAAATAGCGAATCGACTGAACATCTAACGGTCCGGTTTGGTTTATTTGGTTTTTACGGTTATTGAATGCCGACAAGAATTTCAAGATTGGTTCCTATGCATAGTATATATATTCTTTGTAAGAAATCAGTTTGTGCATAAAGTTTCTTTGCCGAAGTTTTGTAAAGAGGGTTTTATTTTATCGTGAGTCATATGCTTTTATGTTAATCGTCTTTTTTTTTTCAAAAATATATTCTTGGTAATTTCTTTTTCAAAAAAGTATTGCTGGTATTTTTGCTATAAAAATTTATTTTTATACTTTCAAAGTGCTTTGACCCCGGAACCTCAAACGAATCAATTATTATTTCGTATTCTATATATAAGTATTATTTAACACACACACACACGCGCGCGCGCGCAAATATATATATATATATATATATATATATATATATATATATATATATTAGTGTATTTTTAGGAAGCTATACTACATGCTGATTGTCAGTTTCACGCCTTTAGCGATCTTATGACTACTCGTTTTCGAGGCTCACTCGTCTGTTAGGCCAGACTCCAGTCCCTACAGCGCAGACGACCGTTCAGGCACATTTGCTTTTTTTTATTCAACTCCGCGGTGACGACCTCTGGTTTACATTAAAACTATGCTGAGCAGACGTTATTTACAATTTCTGTGTAATATGGCATGATCTGGATGGATCAACAAGTTTTTTTTATTTTAACAAGGCCAATACGCTCAAAACCCCAATCATCATGACTTGTGAATTCGTGTTAGCGCAAACAACAACGGCTTTGGAACGCTTCCGTCCACCCAATTTCACCCACAAGACTTGGGCCAACACTGTCGTATGGTTTCCAGCCACTTTCTAAATTTGCCAAGCGCTAGGATCACCGATAAAATCAAGGGGCCACATTTCTGACAAATCAACAATGCTGTGATCCGAATCCAAGTGAGCTTTCTAACTATTCAGTCATGTTTTCATATGCAATTACAAATTTAACGGCGAAACAAAAGTGCCGAAAAACATTTTGTCTTTGATAAAGACCAGACGACATGCATTTAACGCGTCATCATTCGTTGAAAAACGCACCCCTACCCTACCTTAACTTAACCTCTTTTCGAAAGAAACTCATATTTTGATATAATAGTTGTCAGTGAAAATAAATATCCTACCACTCCTTCTCAAAATGATTGAATTTCCCGGATCCTTAGAAACTAAATATTAAGAATATATGTGCTTATTAAATTCGCTTGAAAATGAAACAGGACTAGCGACTTTAACTTAATTCTATAACTGAATTTGAAGATTTAGTTTCTGTTTTTGAAACATGGTAATTCCTCTGTAGCGATGGAACTATATTTTTAAATTAGTAAATTTATAATATTTATGCATTGAGCACTGCTTTGTAAAAATAAAAGTAATTAATAAGAACACCGGATTATATATTATACAGTTCTTTCTCTTTATTATAATATGCGCCTGAAAAATGTATTTCGGTTGAGCTCTCTGAGGAGGAAGTGTGCGTTTGTAAACAGTGACTATTACGGCTAATAATGCAAGACTCTTCGGTAAATCGAATCGAGTTCTCTCGGTCACTGTGAGTTTATCTAAAAATAAATACGCTTAAATTCACCTTCATCCTGCCGTGCGCCAATTTAGTGGTAGAATCCCCGACTGACGCCAATTCAGTCGGGTTTCGATCCTAGCTAGAGGCAACCGGACGTCTAACATACTGATGAGCTGTGATAGAGCGAAACAGTCTGCCTGTAGATTAATATATATATACATATATATATATATATATATATATATATATATATATATATATACTTATAAAAAAAGAAAATAACTCACTCAGAAGGAAAATTCTTGAGAGTGCCGCAATCGAACAATACCCAAATATTAATCTACGCCCAGGTTTTTCCCTATTTCACCTTTTCTAACAAAATTACTGCTCTCACAAACAAATGTACACAAAAACATATTAAAATCAAAAGAAAATGGTTGAATCCATCAACACAGATTAATGAAATATTCTCCACACGTGACATTAACTGATGTCATTTTCAGTTAACAATATGAAAATAGCGTTTCCTACATTCCCGTTGCTAAGAACACTCTGTTTTTTGTTTTTATTAATTTTCTTTGTTTGATTAAATTCATTTCGTTTCTTGCTTTGAGAAAGTCCGCATTGGACGAAACGCGTCAGCAATTACTGTTTTCTTATTGTCATTTATTTACAAATATATATATATATATATATATATATATATATATATATATATAAGGTATGTTGATGATACTTTTTCCGTTTTTGAATGTTCTGGTGATGCTGACAATTTCTTGGCGGGTTTAAATTCCCTTCATCCTTCCCTCAGGTTCACTATGGAAATGGAGAAAGGGGAGTCTCTGCCCTTTTTGGATGTCTTGGTTAAACGTAGGGATGGGGTTTTCGATACTTCCGTTTTTCGCAAACTCACTTTCACTGGTTTATATACCAGTTGGAATTCCTTTGTCCCCAAGTCCCGTAAGACAGGTCTGATTGAAACACGGGTTCACCGCGCTTTGATGATTTGTTCCCCCAATTTATTGGACTGAGAAATTGAGAAGTTACACAGTATTTTTGTAAATAATGGGTATCCTTCCAACATAATCAAGCGTGTTATCGCTAGAAAGGTTAGACGATTTAAGGAAATAGCTGTTTTAGGACCAAGTCGTTGTCCCATTTGCTTAAAGTTACCCTAGCTTGGCAGGAACGGAAAGCTTATCGGTGATAAGGTTTCGTCTTGCATTTCTTCATGTTACTTTGCTGTGAAATTGCGGACCATTTTTAAGACCAGAAATGTGTTCCCCTCCTTTATGAAGGATAGACTGTCCTATCTAAGTAAAAATTCAGTGATTTATCAATTTAAGTGCCGATAGGACGGACTGGTCTTCGTTTGGAAACGCGCGTTTCTCAGCATGTTCCCTCACATCTACGTAATCCAGAACACAGGAATAGAGTTTCTCAGTCTGTCCAGGAGTCGGCTATTGGCCAACATTTGATGGACAACCAGGACTGTGCCTCTGCTTATCAGGACACTTGGTTTTCTGTCCTGCACAGCGTCCAAACCGAATTTCATTTACGTGTTTTGGAAGCTGTATATTTCAAATTACATCGCCCAAATTTATGCAGGCAGGAAGACCATTTCACAAGATCATTAAAACCCTTGGAAGGATTGTGAGTTAAAATTTTTTCCCTTTTATTAACTCTTTCTGAGCTGAGATTTACACCCCCCCTTACGTTTTAATTATATTTCCAATAAATTTAATTTTAAACGAGCTCGGACTTTTCTTCCATTTTAGTAAATACTTCACTATATGTGTCCACTTTATACTAATAAATAATGTGCCAATGCCTTACCTATGAATAAGTGTTGGCCGAAAGATATCTCAGGTGTTTATGTCTATAAAAAAAAAAAAAATAAATAAATAAAAATAGTTTGATTAATAAAATGGCGTCTCTGTGGTTTAAATCTATTCTGAGGTTCTGTAGGTACAAATCTTTATTCATATATATATATATATATATATATATATATATATATATATATATATTAGCTCCTGAAAAATTAATTTCGGTTGAGCCCTCTGGTTTGAGGTGTGAATTTGTAAACAGTGACTATTTAAGCTAATACTGCACGACTCTTCGACAGAATTGAGTCACTCTCAGTCACTGTGTGTTTATCTTAATCTAAAAAAAATAATCACGCTAAAATTCACCCTCATCCCGTACCGTACGCTGACGGCTTAGTAGGAGAAGTTCGGACTGACGCAAATTCAGTCGGGTTTCGATCCTAGCTAGAGGCAACCGGACGTCTAGCCACACTGATGAGCTGCGAAACAGTCTGTCTGTGGATGACAAAAAATATATATATGCCTTCATATACTGGACTGTCTCGTCGTTTTCAATGCATGAGGGTACAACTTATTACTTACAACCGAACAGCCAGTACTATCAATGCATATAATTTGATTACAGTGATGAATGCTTGAATAGAAACAAATACACTTTTTGGAAGAGCCGAATATAGAGAACTGGTGCACTTAAGAAGCTCTCTCTCTCTCTCTCTCCATATATATATATATATATATATATATATATATATATATATATATATATATATATATATATATATATATATATATATATTAAACATGTAGTATTGAATGTTAAAGACAACATAGTCTTGCATATTTTCTTTTGAATTTTCTCATATTCTCTAATGAGACTTTTTATTTGAAAATGATTTCGAAATAAGTATTTAAATCATTTTCAAATAAAAAGTCTCATTAGAGAATATGAGAAAATTCAAAAGAATATGTGCAAGACTATGTTGTCTTTAACATTCAATACTACATGTTTAAAAGAAAAGTTGCTGCCAAATTACACACAATGTGATTGGCCCTGATCTGTCATCTCGTCTGCAGTCGCTCTCTCACAGACGCGATGTTGCATCGCTCTGCCTTTTCTACAAGTACTTCCACGGTAATTGCTCCGAGGTGTTGCTTTCGCTTGTCCCTAAGCCTCGTGAATTTAAACGTCCTACGAGGCTGGCATCCCGTTCCCACCCCTTCACCGTTGAAACTGTTAGATATAGACGTCTCTTCTACTCCAATAGCTTCATGTCTCGCACATCTCGCCTATGGAACTCCCTTCCCTATTACTGTTTCCTTGACAAATACAATCTCCAACGGTTTAAGTGTAGCGTCAATCGTCATCTCCAGTTGCCTTGATCTATCCACTTCCCTTCTCCACTTCCTTTCATCTTTCATTCCTATCTGCTCTCGCTCTATATCTTCCGTAACCCCCCTGCCTTGATGGACCCTCCGTCCTTCTCTTTCTCCACATCCCTTCCTTTACCACTCCTATCTGCTCTTCCTCCAACCCTTCTGTAACCCCATGCGTGATAGTGGCCACCAGCCTTGCTTGGGGTGATACGCTTAAAAAAAAAAAAAAAAAAAATATATATATATATATATATATATATATATATATATATATATATATCTATATATATATATATATATATATATATATATATATATATATATATATATATATATATATAAAGTGAGAGAGAAGGAGGGGTTAATAATGAGATAGGGTAACACATTGGAATAGATACGTGAGAACATTCTATGATAGAAAGAAGGAAGAAAAATATAGTAGATAGTCTGAGATATCAATGATATAATTAGATATGTAAATACTAGTATATATATATATATATATATATATATATATTACCTAGTTTAACCCCACAAATAACGTGGAAGTTCATCTCGAGAGCCAGAACTCCAATAAATTTCAGAGACAGATGCGATCTGTGTCTAAAAGAAAAGATCTTCATTATAAGGCATAAAGATCCGGATCTATTACTGAACAGTCATAGTGAATTAATTTTTAAATGTCGGCATAAGAACAATCTAAACCTAACAAAATATATTACCTGATCTTTATTTTTGCTCTTCAAATATTGTTATTCACATGTGAATATGAACACATAACTGTATGCATGCCGAAATATGTTTTTTGGACTGAAACAGTCATACGTTTTTTACATGTATATGTATATTTGTTTATATAGAAAAATAGGAATACATCTGTATAGTTGTGGGTTGTGAAAAAATATATTTGTGTTTCGCCAATATGAAGATTGATATGTATGTATAGATACGGGTAGGTATATAGATAGGATATATAGGTGTATATGTGTATGTATATGTGTATATATGTGTGTGTACATGTGTATATGTATGTATGTGTAGAGATATATGTATAAATGTGGGCATGTGGGGATACAGATATGTATGTATATATATATATACATGTGTATATATATATATATATATATATGGATAGATAGATGTATAGGTGTGTGTATATGTGTATGAGGGGATGTGTGTGTGTGTGTGTGTGTGTGTGTGTGTGTGTGTGTGTGTGTGTGTGTGTGTGTGTGTGTGTGTGTGTGTGTAAATATGTGCCTATGTGTGCATATATATGTGTGTATATGTGTTGGACGTATGTAAAAATGTTTAAAAGAAAAAAGACTTACAAGTATTTATTGATTTTTTACCCCACTTACAATATTGTTTTCTTAAATGAATTATGTTTTAATAATCATTATTAATGATAAAATATTTAGATTTTTGATGATTAAATACTAAAGTCATCACCTAATTTCTTCCGTAGAGAAGTTTCTTTAGGAAATTCTAGTTGCGCCCCTATATATATATACACATATATGTGAGTATACGGAAACATCTAAGAAGATATATGAAATTACCCATGTATATCAGTACACGTGTACATGTATAAGTGACTGCAGATGTGAAAGATCGTATGTGTATGAAATTCACATAGATGTGTTTACAATATATGATGGAGCATGATCTCTAATATTGCGTTAAAATGCCACTCCATATTAAATTAATACTAAATTTTAAGTAATAGAATTTACCAATGTAAAAGTAGTCCCTAATCAATCTCATAAATAAAATTCAAACTGATAAAGATATCATCTTAATAATCACTTACTACTAGATGTAAACTTATATTTGAGAAAAGATTTCTAGTGTTTTAATGTAAACTCTACATACATATATATTTATAATGTAAACTCTACATACATATATATATATATATATATATATATATATATATATATATATATATTACCTAGTTTTTCCTAAACTAACTATATATATATATATATATATATATATATATATATATATATATATATATATATATTTAGTTTACGAAAAACTAGGTAATCCGGATGGGTAGACCCAAGGAGGATAAAATACAGAGAGCTCAATGTAAATCAGAGCTAATAATAAAAATAAAAACAGACCACTTTAAGGTTCAATGTAATAACTTATTTCACCACGGTCCTTTAAAAGGGCTGTGGTGAAATAATTTATTACATGGAACCTTAAAGTGGTCTGTTTTTATTTTTATTTAATATATATATATATATATATATATATATATATATATATATATATATATATATATATATATCTATTCATATCTATCTATCTATCTATCTATCTATCTCTGTTCATATCTATTTCTATTCATATGTATCTATCTCAACCCACATCTATCTATCTATCTATCTATCTATCTATCTATCTATCTATCTATCTGTTGTACGCCTTCATCTTCTTTAGGCTATTAAACTAGAAGAAGTTGTCTGATGTAACACCTGCAGCTTGACAGTATCCAAACATGTCGACGGGTTCTTTATAGTGGGGTGGGACTCCATGGTGTTGTTGATCAGAAAGAGAAATTTACCCAAGGAACCATATCCCACCATTTTAAAAAGATTATGAACGCGAATTGTTTGGTTTCTTTATTACTTACTGAATGGCTAAATCTGTCCGGAAAAGGCTACCAGAACTCGACATTTAATATAACTCATGACAAAAAACATATATCTTAAATTTGTGCCAGGGCAAAAACATAAACGTGCATGCGCAAAATTAAAAAAAACAACAACATTGCAACGAATTACCTATCTATCTATGCATCTACATACATTCTAGTCTATCTAGTTTTATACATATATATATATATATATATATATATATATATATATATATATACATACATATATATATATACCAGTGTGGGATTGGTATATACGGAGTAAATTCCAATAACCAACAATATTCTACATCATCACTTAATAAGACACCAGAAGTGTTGAAACAAAATGGCTATTTTTGTAGTGATTTTATAACATATTATAATATTCAAATAAATGATTATATATATATATATATATATATATATATATATATTACAAAGAGTTAATCATACCTTTAATCAATTAGCAATATTAATGCAATTATTGGAGAAATCCCTTCGCTAGTAGACATAATTATAAGCATTATACTACTAATAATCCACTGAATGATGAGATCCTTATGTATAAAATGGATATGGTGTATTTGTTTTAATTCAGCTAGTACTTTCGAATGCATCATGCATTCATCATCGGGCTGTATTTTTTCCTTTAGAATCAAATTGGAAGACGAAATAATTGTGTTTTTCCGACCGAAAGATGTTTTTAAGAATGAGCTATTTATTAACGGCTATGTAGTGTTGGAGCGTGCAAATTGCAACGCTAAAGTTCAAATATTACAAGTGAGAATTTTTTGAATTTTGTAATTTGGTAATTCCACGAATTCTTTTTTTTTATAAGTGTTTCGGTTAAAATGACATGAACTAAGTAGAAAGTTCAGTTAACAGAGTAATATGTCTTAGTATTTTTTTCTCTGAAATTAATGCCTTCGCTAGTAGCCAATTTTATTATGTTCATATATATATATATATATATATATTAAATAAAAATAAAAACAGACCACTTTAAGGTTCCATGTAATAAATTATTTCACCACAGCCCTTTTAAAGGACCGTGGTGAAATAAGTTATTACATTGAACCTTAAAGTGGTCTGTTTTTATTTTTATTATTAGCTCTGATTTACATTGAGCTCTCTGTATTTTATCCTCCTTGGGTCTACCCATCCGGATTACCTAGTTTTTCGTAAACTAAATATATATATATATATATAGTTAGTTTAGGAAAAACTAGGTAATATATATATATATATATATATATATATATATATATATATATATATATATATATATATATATATATATATATATATATATATATGTATGTAGAGTTTACATTATAAATATATATGTATGTAGAGTTTACATTAAAACACTAGAAATCTTTTCTCAAATATAAGTTTACATCTAGTAGTAAGTGATTATTAAGATGATATCTTTATCAGTTTGAATTTTATTTATGAGATTGATTAGGGACTACTTTTACATTGGTAAATTCTATTACTTAAAATTTAGTATTAATTTAATATGGAGTGGCATTTTAACGCAATATTAGAGATCATGCTCCATCATATATTGTAAACACATCTATGTGAATTTCATACACATACGATCTTTCACATCTGCAGTCACTTATACATGTACACGTGTACTGATATACATGGGTAATTTCATATATCTTCTTAGATGTTTCCGTATACTCACATATATGTGTATATATATATAGGGGCGCAACTAGAATTTCCTAAAGAAACTTCTCTACGGAAGAAATTAGGTGATGACTTTAGTATTTAATCATCAAAAATCTAAATATTTTATCATTAATAATGATTATTAAAACATAATTCATTTAAGAAAACAATATTGTAAGTGGGGTAAAAAATCAATAAATACTTGTAAGTCTTTTTTCTTTTAAACATTTTTACATACGTCCAACACATATACACACATATATATGCACACATAGGCACATATTTACACACACACACACACACACACACACACACACACACATCCCCTCATACACATATACACACACCTATACATCTATCTATCCATATATATATATATATATATATATATATACACATGTATATATATATATACATACATATCTGTATCCCCACATGCCCACATTTATACATATATCTCTACACATACATACATATACACATGTACACACACATATATACACATATACATACACATATACACCTATATATCCTATCTATATACCTACCCGTATCTATACATACATATCAATCTTCATATTGGCGAAACACAAATATATTTTTTCACAACCCACAACTATACAGATGTATTCCTATTTTTCTATATAAACAAATATACATATACATGTAAAAAACGTATGACTGTTTCAGTCCAAAAAACATATTTCGGCATGCATACAGTTATGTGTTCATATTCACATGTGAATAACAATATTTGAAGAGCAAAAATAAAGATCAGGTAATATATTTTGTTAGGTTTAGATTGTTCTTATGCCGACATTTAAAAATTAATTCACTATGACTGTTCAGTAATAGATCCGGATCTTTATGCCTTATAATGAAGATCTTTTCTTTTAGACACAGATCGCATCTGTCTCTGAAATTTATTGGAGTTCTGGCTCTCGAGATGAACTTCCACGTTATTTGTGGGGTTAAACTAGGTAATATATATATATATATATATATATATATATATATATATATATATATATATATATATATATATACTAGTATTTACATATCTAATTATATCATTGATATCTCAGACTATCTACTATATTTTTCTTCCTTCTTTCTATCATAGAATGTTCTCACGTATCTATTCCAATGTGTTACCCTATCTCATTATTAACCCCTCCTTCTCTCTCACTTTATATATATATATATATATATATATATAGATAGATAGATAGATAGATAGATAGATAGATAGATAGATAGATAGATAGATAGATAGATAGATAGATAGATCATATTAATAGTTGTAGCAATAGTAGTTAAAATGTGTTTTTCTTGAAACTTTATTCAACCAAATAGTAACGTATACTTATTCGATTTAATGAACATATATCACTAAAAAGAGGAAGAAATGCCAAAAGATAGATAGATAGATAGATAGATAGATAGATAGATAGATAGATAGATAGATAGATAGATATGAACAGACTGGTATATATTTCTTTCTCAGGTGTCATAAAAGCAGTGCTCAATCTTATATAACATAACTATTAGTATATATTAGTGAATATTCATAATATCCCCCGTCGATAGCACGACTCGGAGTTTTATGCGTATGCGCAATCTTCAGCTGCAGAATATTCAATGACTATTTAATTTTCGCTGACGAAATTTTATTTCGACGAAGAATAAAAATAAGTATTTATCGATGCTTCACTTCTTAGAAATTACCTGACCATCCTGATTATAGCATATCAACCTATACGCAAGATCATTCAAAATATTTAAGTTTAAAAATCAAACCAACCCCGAATGCCCTCTACGAGTACAAAAGCCTCCATTCTCTGCGTAGAATATCAATGATTGTTTAAGATAAGCCTTCCACGTTCGAGGCTACATTTGTGCGATGTTTACGTATCTAGTCACATGATTTGCAAAGTATACTAGGTCATAAGGTTGGTGACCTGTAATGGCCTCATTCAATCAAGTCATCTCACCGAATATGAGAGAGATGTTATTTTGATCACGCTAGATTTGACCTTCTCGTCTCAAGCCACGTTACTTAAAATACCAGGTATTACGTACGGTTCTCAGGCAACACTCCTTATACTGTCGACTGAATACATGACGATAAACAGCGCGAAGATTGGCAGAAACAAAGAAGTTGATTGTCAAGGAGAAACCAGAAAGAGAAGTAGCGGTAAAGTGATTGCACAGAGCTGCAATTATTTTTATGGCACACATTGGCAGGAATTTTACGACCAAAGAACATCTCCTGCCGTTGATATGAGGCTTGTAATAATGTCATAAGGCTTTGCGAGGATCAATTGATCTTCCTTTTCGCAAAGACAATTATCACATATGTTTATAGCTTCAAATACCTGTAGTAATATCTATCCAGACATCTATTTATTTCTATCTATATATCTGTCGATTTCCAGAATTTTCATTGTATTATATATCTATCAGTCTCCTCATATCTATCTATCTATCTATCTATCTATCTATCTATCTATCTATCTATCTATCTATCTATCTATCCCAGTCCATTGATATCTACCTCATTCTGTTCCCATCTATCTATCTATCTATCTATCTATCTATCTATCTATCTATCTATCTATCTATCTATCTATCTCAGTCCGTTAATATTTCTCTCTCTTTCTCTCTCTCTCTCTCTCTCTATCTATCTATCTATGTGATTATCGTGATATCTTTTTATCTGCCTTCTGGTGTGTATCTATTTTGTTATCTTGTCAAGCTTGTGCATATCTGTTGTGGTAGGATCCACCTAATCTGCATAGGTGACTACCAACTATATAAATAGTGGTTGGTACCGGAAGACGGGGGAGGAGGAATCACGAGATCCAACTAGAGACTCTGATCGACTGCGACTAGTCAACACATTCTCCAGGAACGTCTTCCCAGAAATATACAGAAATACTATATGTACTTATTGTGTACACTTTCTTGTTATAATACATTCTTGTTCTAAGTACATTTTGTGTTGCATTATTATTCCATGCAATAGGCGTGATTCAACAATATCTATATATTTTAATCTCCTCATATCTATCTATCTATCTATATATATCTATCTATCTATCTATCTACCTATCTATCTATCTATCTATCTACGAGAGTGGGCTGAAAAAACAGAGGTTGTCTATGAAGGAGCGATGATATATCTGGGAAATCTTGCAAACATTAATTTCATCTCTTCTCATAAATAACTTGCTTTTTTTATCTCCCGCTAAACAGACATAGGTCTGTTCAGAGAAGACATCAAGATTAATTTGGAGCGATTCCTCGAGGAAATTTCGCATCCTTATATCTATCTATCTATATATATATATATATATATATATATATATATATATATATATATATAGAGAGAGAGAGAGAGAGAGAGAGAGAGAGATCTATATATATATATATATATATATAGAGAGAGAGAGAGAGATATAGATAGATAGATAGATAGATAGATAGATATCCTCCAAAATGAAACTGGTCCACTTTGCCCACCGCAGAGAACACTTCCTACCCCTATTAGAATGACTGATTCCCAACTCCTTGAGAGCGCCTCGCTACGCGTGCTTGGTTTCACGCTGTCCACTGACATGAGGTGGAATAAATACATTGAATCAACAGCTTCATCTACCACAAGGAAAGTTGGCTCTCTATGTGTTGCCTGAAAGTTTTTCTCGTCTGAGTCCATCTTTCAAATCTATAAATCAACCATCCGTCCTTGCATTGAATATTGCTGTCATATATGGTCTGGTGCTCCCGATATACGTCTCGACGTCATTGACAAAATCCAGAGACGAATATGCAAGATGGTAGGTCCTGATCTGGCATCTACTCTACAATCGCTATACTGCAGGCTTGCTCTGACATCCCTCTGTGTCTTCTACAAATATTTTCACAACTGTTCCGAAGAACTATTTTCGCCCCTTTACTCTTGTTCTCAATCCCCTTTAACCTCTTGCGTTATAAAAGTTATAAACAAATATTATATGAACACAAAAGGTACATTTTACAAAACAATACGTCAAATGCTTTGGTTGCCCACCGTATCGATACTGACCACAATTTTGACATAAAAATGCTGCTCTGATCAAAAGAGAAAACAGTTCACTACTACGTAAATGATCGCAAAGTCTTCTCCAGTAAATGTGCGCCGTAGCTCTTACAAAATTTCACCATTCCTGGCAGAACTTCTATTATCACAGTGCAAGATATCTAATAACAAAAGTGATGAAAAAAAAGGAATCTAAATGAAATTAAAAATAAAATCCCACTATCTAAGGTTCGTGCGCATGTGTACTCACATCAACATAACAAATTTAGTCCGACGGAGTCCTAAAAGACGAAACACATCGCAAGAAATCTTTTCTACTTTGTCATACATTTTCTCCCAACATATATATATATATATATATATATATATATATATATATATATATATATATATATATAGTCATCCACGGACAGATTATTTTGGTGTATCACACCTCTTCAGTATGAGTAGACATCCGATTGCTTCAAGCCGGGATCGAAACCCGACCAATTTGGAATCATTTAGAGATCCTACCCCTAGACAGAAAATGAAATTTCAATGTTTTTTTCTATATGAAATACGCCAGTGGCTCAGAGAGCTCAATTCAGTTGAAGAGCAATGTGTCAATAGCAGTAGAAGCCACTATATATATATATATATATATATATATATATATATATATATATATATATATATATATATATATATATATATATATATATATATATAAATCCAGGTAAAATGAGAACAGTTAAGTATCTAACAAGAAAGTCACTCTTTCTAGTTACCATTCTTGGTAGGTAGGTCACTTATTCCCAAGTACGCATTTACGCGGACGACACTACAATTTACTCCTGCCTCAAAAACAAATCTAGTATCGCTGACAAAACTAACCTGGCCATTCGTCTCGAAAAGGACCTCCAATCGGTTGTGAACTGGGGGCAGGAATTGGCTGGTTAACTTTAACGCTTCAAAAACAAAACTGCTCTCTATTAATCACCACAGAGATCCATCTCTGTCCCTTCCCCATTAGAATGTCTGACGCTCAACTTCCCGAGAGCGCCTCTTTGAGGCTGCTCGGTCTCACATTGACTGCTGACCTGAGATGGAACAAATACATTGAGTCAATTGCTTCGCCCACCGCAAGGAAAGTTGGCTCCCTGTGCCGCGCCAGGAAATTTTTCATCTCGGAATCGATCCTTCAAATCTATAAATCAACCATTCGCCCTTGCATGGAGTATTTCTGCCATATATGGTCTGGAGCCACTTCTGTTTGCCTCGGAGTTCTTGATAAGATCCAGAGAGGGATATGCAATGTAATTGGCCCTGATATGGCATCTCGTCTGCAACCGCTCTCTCACAGACGTGCCGTCGTCTCTTTCTGTCTATTTTACAAATACTTTCATGGTAATTGCTCCGATGAGCTGCTTTCGCTGGTTCCCAGACTTCATGAATTCAAGCGTCCTACGAGGCTGGAATCCCGCTCTCGCCATTTCACTGTTGAAACTGTTAAATGTAGCCGTCTCTTCTACTCCAATAGCTTCATATATCGGACCTCTCGCCTGTGGAAATCCCTTCCCTTTTCCTGTTTCCCTGATAGTTATAATCTCCAACTATTCAAATGTAATGTCAATCGACATCTTCAGTTGCCTTGATCTATCCACTATCCTTCTCCTCAACCTTTCCTCTAGCACTCCTATCTGCTCTCGCTCCAAATCTTCTGTAACTCCTTGCATGCTAGTGGCTTCCCGCCTTGCTTGGGGTGAAATGCTTAATATATATATATATATATATATATATATATATATATATATATATATATATATATATATATATATGTCATTCCCAGACAGTACTGTTTCGCTGTATCACAGCGCCTCAGTGCGACTAGACTTCCGAATGCCTCAAGCCAGGATTGAAACACAAATAATTTGGTGTCAGCCAGAGCTATCTTCACTCGGTAGAGTTACACAACTAAATCTAGCGTATTGTTTTTACAAATGTAAACAAATGCCAATCAGCCAAAGTGCTCCATTCATTTTACTGATGAGCTTTGCATTAGTGCATGTGGTTGTTGTTTATAGAATTAGCTTATCACTCAACAGTGCTCAATTGAAATGTATTTTCAAGAGTTATATATATATATATATATATATATATATATTCCGTCCAATATGTATACACACTTCAAGAAAGGAAAAACGTATATAGATATTGTAATACTCAATTTATTCAAACATCACGAGAATAAAACAAGTTACCTTTGGATTCGAGAGAAGCTTATACTAACCTTAGATCCTACTAAACAAGGGTGCTGCAACTGTTAAACCATTATAGTATAACATCCAATTTTATAGAGTCAAATTTAAAATTCGCTAACCCTATGATCTAACTTTACTCAGCAAGGTAGATTAGGCAAAAAGAACTAAAATTAAAAACGTAGCTGTGATCCTGAATAATAGTTACACAGAACTACAAAACGTTTTTTTTAATGGTTCGTGGTATGTTTTGGCTGAATTTGAACAATTTGGTGTTTTGAAATAAAAAAAACACCCATTTTACACCATTAGCTTTACTTTACCTGCTCCATAACGTCATATTCCAGATAAAGAATCGCCATAATTGGGTTAGGTCACTGTAAAGGCGAGAAAAAAACTCAGTGCTCATTGGAAGCTTAAACACAATGTTAGTGTGAAATAAAACACAACTTCTGAAATATAAAATGCATATAACACAATAATTGGATAAAAATGAATACTTCACATGATGCACGTAAGGCGTCTTCGCAAATTATGTCCCGAATAAGCCCCAAGAAAGAAATCACACTAAAACAGATCTTCGAAAAAAAATTCATGCCCTCTGAGAATTGACAACCACAGTTCACAAAACACAAGCACACATCCACATATTTATCTCCTTCGTAAAATGAATTGAACCTTTCTGCATTTCATAGAAACGAATTAAACTTTTAAGAATTTTATAGAAATGAAGTGAACCTTCATGAATTTTGTAGAAATTTAAGCTTAATAGTGGACTTATATAATTCTGAGAATCATGACAAAATCGTTGACATTTACCCCCTATTCAATTAAATTTCGAAAGCCGAGGAAAGCGAGGAAGAAATATGTAAAACGGTTAATTAAGCTCCCCATATGTACTCACTTGACAATTAAATTATATTGCTAACAAACAAAAGTTTCTCTCACAAATATTTGATGTAGCCTATGTAAAGTGATATAAGTACATTATATCTGTTCTAAAGGCCAGTACCTCGATGGTTGACCGCTTGGGAATATGAGGTGCTGTAAGCTTGGATGTGTAGTTTGTGTAATGGATAATGGGTTCGTTATATTTACTTATTCGAAAATACCACTGGGAAAGGTATGAATTGACCGTTTTCTCCCCCATCTATAGGTTAATTAGTAAAAGTTGTATCGTTAAACCATTATCATCTGTAAAATAATTCTTGCAATATAAAAATATTTTCTGGCTTTAAATAACATGCAAATGGTAGATATGTCGTACAAAACGAAACAATCGATCAAGCAATCAAAGGTTGTCATGGTCGAGGATGATAATGGGGATAAGCTCCCACTGTCTATAAAATACTTCCGTGGCATACGTCTAAAATAGCTTCTGACAACTAAGTCCAGCTCCAAGCCCGAAAATGGACGAAGGCGGACAACAGGCGCCTCATAACCAGCTGTTTCGTGTACATGGAGCTCGATCATCCAGGTAATAAAATCCAGACAGAAAACTCGGAGTGGGGCCCCGATGGTTGTTGGCGCTCAACACTGACACTCTTCTAGCAACTCCTGCAGCCAACCCTAAACTAAATTTAGTGCACTGTATTTCTCTGAATTTTAGCGGTGCGACCGAGAGAGGTGATTCATATAGACTGGGCATGGTACGGCTTCCATATACCTGCACCCTAGAGAGATCACTCCAGACTGACCCCCAACAGACGCTACCTTTATCTCACGAGATAAACAGATGCTTGCTCCGTAAAGTGATTATATCTAAATGCCCATGTTCTTTAGAACAAAAGCTGTAAAAATATACTTAATTACTGATGGATGCCATTCATAGACCGTTGGGGAAGAGTTAGTGTGGCTTCTGCATTCGGATCCGCCCTACGATTACAAAAGTCAAAGGGATTATGATATATATATATATATATATATATATATATATATATATATATATATATATATATATATATATATAATGAAAAAAGATTCTGGTTTATAACACTAACTCAGCTTCCTAAATTTGATTTGCACCAAAATATGTGTACGTTAGTGTTATAAACCACAATCTTTTTTCATTATATATATATCTATATATATATATATATATATATATATATATATATATCATCATAATCCCTTTGACTTTTGTGATCGTAGAGCGGTTCAGAATGCAGAAGCCACACTAACTCTTCCCCAACGGTCTATCAATGGCATCCATCAGTAATTCTGATACAGTCATACCTGTTCATTGTTTGACATTGTCCAACCAGTTTTTGCATTGGCGTCCTTTCCTAAATCCACTTTCAACGGTTCTTTGCATGATGGTCTTGCACAGGCTGTCGTGACTTAATGTGTCCAAATCACGACATTTTTCACCGTTTGACAGCGGCGAGAAGAGTTTCCTGGTTTCCCACCAAACTTTCAACCCTTTTCCGCACAAACTCATTGATGTTTGTTTCCCAACAGAAAATGCCAAGGAGTTTTCTCATGCATTTGTTCTCAAACGCTTAGATCCTTCTCTCTGTATCTGGAAATAGTGTTCAAGTTTCACATCCGTATAGGAGAATGGAGACTACCAGCGATTTTTACAGTCTGTTCTTTGAAAGCTGATTTTCTCCTTCATATTCTTGTCAATTTGGCCATCAATTGCGGCAATCTGTGTGTAGATTTCCGAGTTGCAGCTACCATCTTTAGACAAGATTGCTCCTAAGTATTTAAACCTGGACAATTCCTCCCGTGAATTCCCATTCATGATAATATTGACACAGGTGCTACTGATTGTACTATTTACCATTTCTCGGAGATGACCCCCATTCCATATGCCCCTGCTGTTTCAAAAAGTTTGTTGGTCAGGTCCTGGAGCTCACTCTGACTACCTGTTATGAAGTCAATGTAATCTGCAAAACGTAAGTTACAGACGGGTCTGCCACCGATAGTGATTGAAGGATCATGGTCGTTAAAGTATTCCTGTCTGATTCTCTCTCGAAATAGGTTGAACAATGTGGGTGAAAGTACGCATCTCAATATATATATATATATATATATATATATATATATATATATATATATGCACACTTCATTAAAAACGACTGACAAGGTACGTTTATTTAGTTTTTTATACAATTTCTCATGCGATCTAATAATGTTTTTCTTTCAGATGATAAATTATATAAAAACTGTCCGAATGTTCTTTTTATCCGAGCACTTTCGGCTATGCATTTAGCCATTTTCAAGGATTATATTTCCACTGTTAGAATATAATCCTTGAAAATGGCTAAATGTATAGCCGAAAGCGCTCGGATAAAAAGAACATTCGGACAGTTTTTATATAATTTATCATCTGAAAAGAATAACATATATTAGATCGCACGAGAAATTATATAAAAAACTAAATAAAAGCCCCTTGCCAGTCGTTTTTAATGATATGTGCATGAAAGAAGGATTTCTGCCTAAATACATATATATATACATATATATATATATATATATATATATATATATATATATATATATATATATCAGACCAAAGTGCTATAAAAAACATCTATCAACCCATAATTTACAAAAATCCTTACGAAAAATTCCGGTCGAGAACACAGAAATTCTATATAAATCCCATTATCAGAAACATCTCGCTACTCGAGAGGTCCTGTATATATATTTCTTTCCTAATATCAACCTCAGATTATTTAACAGTAGAAATGGAATGTTAAAAGGTTTTTCAAAATAAAAAGATGCTCACGCGAATTTGGGCAGCAATCTTTCTTTCAAACAACTTTATTTTAACAAGATTCAACAAGATTTAATTAATGCATTAAATTTTGCATTATCGGATATTTTTTTCGAAACATTATATTTTTATCATCTTTCTTAATGTATAATTCTACCGGGATCATTTACCCAAATTCTTAGCATATTGTCCACATGGATAAGGCATAGATAAAAATAAACAATTCTTTCGTTTATTTTCTACCCATTCTGATGGAGTGAAGCCGCTTGGCACACTTTGACTTTGAATGCTGTCACGCACACACATTACATTCTAAGGTTCTGGCCCACGTCCGTTGTTTATGGCAGTACTTGGAAGGAAAGTGTGTAGTGTGTGTAGACTCTGATGAATATGTTAACATATCTAAATTACTGGATGGGAAGAAGGATGAAATACTGAGATAGATAGATAGATAGATAGATAGATAGATAGATATGAAAAGACAGACAGACAGATAGATAGATAGATAGATAGATAGATAGATAGATAGTAAGGAGTATACCTGGGGAGATATTAATAGGATTAGCTAGACAGGCATGAAGATAGATAGATAGATAGATAGATAGATAGATAGATAGATAGATAGATATGAAAATATATATATATAGATAGAGAGAGAGAGGGAGAGAGGGAGAGAGGGAGAGAGAGAGAAATGTTTTAGATAGATAGATAGATAGATAGATAGATAGATAGATAGATAGATAGATGAGGCAACTGAATGAGATTTTCAGCTTGTTGGAAGCCCTCCTCTCTAGTTTCTGTTTTTAAGGACTCTACAAAACGATCTGACTCCTCAAATTATCGCCCTATTAATCTCTTTCTGATTTTGCTGATGTGGTTAAGCAACATACTTCACACGACCTCCTTTCGGACAAACAATATGGCTTCCGTTTCGCCAGGTCTACCGACGATGTGTTAAAGTCTATCACTGAATTTGTCTATCAAGCTCTAGGTAAGAATGGCAATGCTCGAGCTGGGTCTCTAGATATCTCGAAGGCGCTTGACAGAGTTTGGCATGCTGTCCTTCTGCGCAAGCTCCAGGCGGACGGTGTCATAGGAGGTATATTTGGTTTAATCCAATCGTGAATTAAACGTCGTGTTAAACGGGCTCGCTCTCAGATCGTTTTATACGAACGCAGGTGTCCTCCCTAAGGCTCTATCCTGGGGCCCTACTCTGTTTCAGATCTTCATCAACGTTCTCCCCGATGTCATCAGTTTCAACTAGGTTTTACTATTGAAATAATTAAATGCAACCGCCACTTCTACTCCAACAGTTACTTTTCTCGCACTTTCTACCTGTGGAATTCATTTCTGTTTACTTGTTTCCCTGTTAAAGAAAATCTTCAAAGATTTCACTGCAACGTTCATCGCCATCTTCTATTTTCTTGAACCCTGTTTCTTTTTTTTATTATTTTTGGTCTTTCCTCAATTCTCCCCATTCTCTTTCAGGTTCACTATCTCTCATTCTCTTTCACACCCTCTCATTCTCTTTCAGGTTCACCCCCTCTCATTCTCTTTCAGGTTCACTCCCTCTCATTCTCTTTCACTCCCTCTCATTCTCTTTCAGGTTCACTCCCTCTCATTCTCTTTCACTCACTCTCATTCACTTTTAGGTTCACTCCCTCTCATTCTCTTTCACACCCTCTCATTCTCTTTCAGGTTCACTCCCTCTCATTCTCTTTCACTCCCTCTCATTCTCTTTCAGGTTCACTCCCTCTCATTCTCTTTCAGGTTCACTCCCTCTCATTCTCTTTCACTCCCTCTCATTCTCTTTCAGGTTCACTCCCTCTCATTCTCTTTCACTCCCTCTCATTCTCTTTCAGGTTCACTCCCTCTCATTCTCTTTCACACCCTCTCATTCTCTTTCATGTTCACTCCCTCTCATTCTCTTTCACAGCCTCACGTTCTCTTTCAGGTTCACTCCTTCTCATTCTCTTTCACTCCCTCTCATTCTCTTTCAGGTTCACTCCCTCTCATTCTCTTTCACATCTTCTCATTCTCTTTCAGGTTCACTCCCTCTCATTCTCTTTCAGGTTCACTCTCTCTCATTCTCTTTCAGGTTCACCTCCTCTCATTCTCTTTCAGGTTCACTCCCTCTCATTCTCTTTCACTCCTTCTCATTCTCTTTCAGGTTCACTCCCTCTCATTTCTTTCACTCCTTCTCATTCTCTTTCAGGTTCACTCCCTCTCATTCTCTTTCACACCCTCTCATTCTCTTTCAGGTTCACTCCCTCTCATTCTCTTTCAGGTTCACCCCCTCTCATTCTCTTTCAGGATGACTCCCTCTCATTCTCTTTCACTCCCTCTCATTCTCTTTCAGGTTCACTCCCTCTCATTCTCTTTCACACCCTCTCATTCTCTTTCATGTTCACTCCCTCTCATTCTCTTTCACACCCTCACGTTCTCTTTCAGGTTCACTCCTTCTCATTCTCTTTCACTCCTTCTCATTCTCTTTCAGGTTCACTCCCTCTCATTCTCTTTCACATCCTCTCGTTCTCTTTCAGGTTCACTCCCTCTCATTCTCTTTCACATCCTCTCATTCTCTTTCAGGTTCACTCCTTCTCATTCTCTTTCACTCCTTCTCATTCTCTTTCAGGTTCACTCCCTCTCATTCTCTTTCAGTTTCACTCCCTCTCATTCTCTTTCAGGTTCACTCCCTCTCATTCTCTTTCACTCCCTCTCATTCTCTTTCAGGTTCACTCCCTCTCATTCTCTTTCACTCCCTCTCTCTCTCTCTTTCAGGTTCACTCCCTCTCATTCTATTTCACTCCTTCTCATTCTCTTTCAGGTTCACTCCCTCTCATTCTCTTTCACATCCTCTCATTCTCTTTCAGTTTCACTCCCTCTCATTCTCTTTCAGGTTCACTCCCTCTCATTCTCTTTCAGGTTCACTTCCTCTCATTCTCTTTCACTCCCTCTCATTCTCTTTCAGGTTCACTCCCTCTCATTCTCTTTCACTCCCTCTCATTCTCTTTCAGGTTCACTCCCTCTCATTCTCTTTCACTCCCTCTCATTCTCTTTCAGGTTCACTCTCTCTCATTCTCTTTCACTCCCTCTCATTCTCTTTCAGGTTCACTCCCTCTCATTCTCTTTCACACCCTCTCATTCTCTTTCAAGTTCACTCCCTCTCATTCTCTTTCACACCCTCACGTTCTCTTTCAGGTTCACTCTCTCTCATTCTCTTTCACTCCTTCTCATTCTCTTTCAGGTTCACTCCCTCTCATTCTCTTTCACATCCTCTCATTCTCTTTCAGGTTCACTCCCTCTCATTCTCTTTCAGGTTCACTCCCTCTCATTCTCTTTCAGGTTCACCTCCTCTCATTCTCTTTCAGGTTCACTCCCTCTCATTCTCTTTCACTCCCTCTCATTCTCTTTCAGGTTCACTCCCTCTCATTCTCTTTCACTCCCTCTCTCTCTCTTTCAGGTTCACTCCCTCTCATTCTATTTCACTCCTTCTCATTCTCTTTCAGGTTCAACCCCTCTCATTCTCTAGCACACCCTCTCATTCTCTTTCAGGTTCACTCCCTCTCATTCTCTTTTACTCCCTCTCATTCTCTTTCAGGTTCAATCCCTCTCCTTGTATTTCTGGTTCACACCCTCTAATTCACTTCTCATTCTCTTTCACTCCCTCTCATTCTCCTTCACTTCTTCTCATTCTCTTTCACTCCTTCTCATTCTCTTTCACTCCTTATAACACCGTACGTTCTAGTGGCATTATCGATTTGCTTGGGGTGAATAGACTAAAAGAAAAATAGATAGATAGATAGATAGATAGATAGATAGATAGATAGATAGATAGATAGATAGATAGATAGATGTAGCCAAGTGGTAGGACTAACAGCTGGACATAGATATCTATGATAAGCTAAATGTAGATGAACCGTACAAGATCCGTACAAAGACTGATGCGAAAATACGTAGACAGAAAGAAAGAAACCAGATTGTCATAGATAGATAGATAGATAGATAGATAGATAGATAGATAGATAGATAGATAGATAGATCATACGTTTATGCCTGCATTCATCCATTATGAATGAAGTAAGGAAACCTGACAGGGGAAAAATCCATCTGTGATTTTCTCTCCCCGGAGAAAAAATAATTGGCATTTGTTTCAAAATCGGTTAGATCATCGGAGAACCAATTCGAGATTCGTGCCGAGAGTGTAATCGGTAGGGAAAGGAATCCGTGCCAGAAGGCAGCGAGAACCGAAAGGGCAGAGAAAGTATCGGAGAAAATGTCGGTAGAGACTGGAAGGTGTTGATATTTGATGGAATGATCGCCAAAATGTGCTGCATGTTCGTTAGATTGTAAAACTTACCATTTACACAGCATCCTTGTATATATATACTTATATTTTTTGTGAGGCTGGATGTTTGACTTATCACACACATAGATGGACAGATGGAAACCAGATTGAGATAGATAGATAGATAGATAGATAGATAGATAGATAGATAGATAGATAGATAGATAGATAGATAGAAAGAAAGAAAGAAAGAAAGAAAGAATGCAGGTTGTCATAGATACATATATAGAATCATGGAAATCAGATTGTCGTGTATTTTTCTATAAAAGAACGTATAAACATAAAAATGTCTTTACATATATATATATATATATATATATATATATATATATATATATATATATATACCACATTTAATATACATTTGATGTCACTAATGAAACTATGAAGGCTGTGTCTTGGGGCCTGTTTTGTTTGCACTGTTCTTCTCAGTGATGTTGAGGTAGGCTTTTCAGGATACAAAAACTAGCGTTAAATTTCATTTTCGAACTAATGGAAGACTGTTTAAACATGAACGGTTTAAGTCCAAAACACATCTACATCCCAGTATTATACGCGATGTACTTTTTGCAGAGGAGGCTGCCTTTGTAGCTAATTCTTTACAGGAAGTTCAAGATTTACTCAACCAGTTTACTGCGGCATACAAGGCATTCGGACTTACTATCAGCATCAAGAAAACTGAAGTTGTTCATCAACCTTTTCCGACACCGAAGCAAATTAGAGGTGTAAAGCAGAGACCCCCTGTTCGTAAGTTTTTTGAGGTCTCTTTGCAAGTTGATGGAAAGAATCTCAAGTATGTGGAATCTTTCAAATACCTCAGGAACATGGTAAATTCAAGTGTTCATGGTAAATTCAAGGGTCCTTGGTAAATTTAAGTTCATCAACTTGATGACGAGATTGTTAATCGCATTGCAAAAGCCAGCGCTTCTTTTGTTTCGTTATGTCATAGGTTGTGGGACGAAAAGGGAATAAAGATTTGCACTAAAGTCTAAAAAGATGTCTAAAAAGATGTCGTTTTGTCAACTCTTTTGTATGGCTCTGAAACTTGGACACTTTATAGATGGCACATTAAAAGGTTGTCTCCGTACAATCTGTGGCCTAACGTTTGATGATCGAGTGTCAAATGCCGACCTTTTTGAGAATATGCAAGATTGGTACCATCGAAACCTTCATAATGCAATCGCAACTACGTTGGGCTGGTCATGTGGCAAGGATGAGTGATGATCGCATACCAAAAGTTTTTTTTTTTTAGTGAACTACTTATTGGCCATAGAAATGTTGGTTAGACCTTGGCTCAGGTATAAAGGTAAACTGAAAAGCAACCTTTCTTGCGTCAACATTCCATTCAAGAACGTTGAAGAGGTAGCTATAAAGAGACCAGAGTATCGTTCTCGCTGCCATTCAGGAATAATACACCATCAAGAAGTAAGTATCAGTCGACAAGCATGAAACACAAAAAAATCCTTTTTTCAATATCTGTTTAAATTAATCAATTAAAAGCTTAAAATGTTAACTTGCCTGTTGATAAATTACATAGAAATGTTTCGCAAATATATTTTGATTAAAGAAAACAGTATTTTATATGTTTTTAACCCTTTTGTATCTGGTTTAAAAATTTTGAGAAAGAGATACATACATACATACATATATATATATATATATATATATATATATATATATATATATATATATATATATATATATATTTAGTTGGATGTATGTGAGTTTGTGACCATATGTTTCACGCTATTTGCGATCGTCAGACTAATTCATTTTTAAATTTTGATCGCAAATGGCGTGAAACCCAAGGTCACAAATCGATATTGAGCGCTTTCCAATAAGTAATAATATTTATAAAAATTGCATATATATATATATATATATATATATATATATATATATATATATATATATATATATATGCAATATATATGTATTTATATTTATATTCATATACATACACATTCTACACACACACATATATATATATGTATATATATATATATGAAATGCTTAAACTTTATTTTTTGTGGATACACGTATTTCAGTAGACGCTCCGTCTATTTATTAAACAGTATATCAATTTATATTTGTTTACCGGACAGACTATTCGAAATATCTTCTCAGAGAAAAATATGTACTCACCGTTCGAATCATCAACAATTTGTCAGTCGTTATCTTCCGTCTTCTTAATTCCAGTTCTCTCTCCCTAATAATATTTTACCATCTCTGACATTCTTTCACACTCTGTTTATTGCATTGCTTGGGATGAAATGTTTATATATATATATATATATATATATATATATATATATATATATATATATATATATATATATATATATATATATATATATATATATATGTAGAGAGAGAGAGAGAGCTAGAGAGAGACAGAGTGACAGACAGGGAGAGAGAGATAATAAAAGAAACAAAGAAAACTAAAAAGAAGGAAACAAAGAAGAAAAAGAAAAGAGAAAGAAAGAAAACTAAAAAGAAGGAAACAAAGAAGAGAAAAAGTACCATAGAGAAACAAAGAACAATAAAAATTTTAAAAAAAGATGACAAAAAGGAAAAAGAAGAAAACATGTAAGTGCATGAAGTAAATATAAAACTTAATTTTAGAGAGATGGAAAAAGGAAAGAATTTGAAAGAAATAAACTGAGAAAGAATTAATCTGATATCAAATATAAAAAAATACTTTAAAAATGAAATTAACAAAGAAAAAAGAAAGAAGAACGCGAGGAATAAGAAAAAAAAGATAGTGGAAATGCTTAACTCATTGCATGAAAGAAATATAAGAATGAATTTTAGAAAGTAGGAAAGGGGAAACTGCAAGAGATAGATAGATAGATAGATAGATAGATAGATAGATAGATAGATAGATATTAGGTTGGGGCAAAAATAATGTCGGTTTCTCACATGAAGTTGAATTATTTTTGCACCAACCTAATAGATAGATAGATAGATAGATAGATAGATAGATAGATAGATAGATAGATAGATAGATAGATAGATAGATAGATGTAGGTAGAGATAGATACATATGAATAGAAATAGATATGAACATAGATAGATAGATAGATAGATAGATAGATAGATAGATAGATAGATAGATAGATAGATAGATAGAGTGGGGAGATAGATTGAAGAAAGAAAGAAAGAAAGAAAGAAAGAAAGAAAGAAAGAAAGAAAGAAAATACGAGTACACAGAAAAATAATATTTAAAGATTGAAAGAAACTACAGGAATCAACTGTAAAAATGAAAAAAGAGAAAGTCGAAAAGAAAGAAAGACTGAGACAGAAAAATAAGGGATAAAAAGTAATGATAAGAAAGAAAGAAAGAAAAAAAGAAAGAAAAAAAGAAAGAAAGAAAGGAAGAGGGAAAAGGAAGAACGAAAGCAAAAAATAATATGTAAAAGCCGAAAGAAAATGTAGGAAGGAACACTAAAAAGCAAGAAAATGAAGACTGACACCCAAAAAAGCAGATATAAAAATTAAAACAAAGAAAGGGAAATCTAAAAAGAAAGAAAGAAAGAAGAAAAGAAAGAAAAGGAAAGAAAAGAAAAGAAAAGAAGGAACTTTTTTTCTTTAGAATAACGCAATTTAAACGGTAACATTTTAAAAAGACTGTTAAAAAATATGACAGATGTTTTATTTGAATAAATTTTTAGACGAAAAATGAAATGGAAATAAAATAAAAAATATTATTGAAAAAAGAAAGATCACTTTCTACTGAAAAAAATAACTGAGAAAAATATGCTTCCAAGGGCCTATGAAATGGGTTTAGAGATAATCGCTTACATATGCACTTAACGAGACAAAAATAAACACTCCTAACTCTGACAATGAGACACCATTCGCAAGTACACGTAGATATTTTTCTTTTAGAGCTGAGGAAAAAAATGTATAAAATATGCAACCGAAATCGACTTAGCATATATTTTTGATTATCGTTGTATCTATCCAGTTTAATTTTTTTCTATGCAAGACTTTATTTATCAGTCTATCTATCTATCTATCTATCTATCTATCTATCTATCTATCTATCTATCTATCTATCTATTCCAGTCTGTTCATATCTATCTATCTATCTATCTCCATATATAGGTATACATATATATGTCAACCTCTTTATATCTATTTTAGCTTGTTCCTCTCCCTCTCTCTCTCTCTCTCTCTCTCTCTCTCTCTATATATATATATATATATATATATATATATATATATATATATATATATATATATAGTAACATGTTTATATCTATTTTAGTCTGGTCCTATCTCTATCTATCGCAACTTTTTCGTATCTATCAAATCTGTCTGTTTATTTATCTATCTACTGCAACTCTTCTGGACGGTCTGGTAAATGTGTAGCGAACCGTGTGTTTGTACGCGTTCTGAGATGAACACGTGTATCTTCTGAAACAACAACAAATATGGCAGACTCGGAATGAGTCCACCCAAAAGAAATGTAAAAGAAAATGTGAAGAAAACAAGACCTGTATATATATATATATATATATATATATATATATATATATATATATATATATATATATATATATATATATATGTATATATACACGCACACATATATATATATATACATACATATATATATATATACATATATATATACATATATATATATATATATATATATAAATATATATATACATATATATATATACATATATATATAAATATATATATATATATTTATATATATATATATATATATATATATATATATATATATAGTATGTACAAACAGTTATATGTGTATTAACAAACAATGAGGGTTACAATTGACGCAGGCGGTAATGAGTGTATATGAATGAACGTAGAAAGTTTGTGGTCAAAGTATGCGTAAGTGAATGTACGTGCGGTGTGTGTGTGTGCGTATGTATGTTTCATGGCGTTTCCCCGGAAGGGGAAAACGCAAATTCTCCACAGAGCTTTAATTGGTGTCATCAGCTGAAAATTGATGGAAGAAAAGAGGGCGATGGACGTAATCGACAATTATTTATAAAACTGGAGATTGTCCCCAAGTAACGGTTCGGAAAAATAGGAAATTAAGGAGGATTTAACTCCGACAAATTCTGCTATAGTCCTTGCCTTCAGTTCCTCTTTAGTATTAAAATGAGTTTTGTTGGTTTCTTGCTCAACTGCGCCACGCACACATAATCAAAGGGCTTGCAGTCTGTGGAGTTAGTTGGCCAGATATTTGGGGTGATGTGGTCGCAGACATTGTCTGACAGCCATGACTGGGTTCTCTTGCTTATGTGGCGTAGTGCAGAGTCCGGTTTCCAACATAGGGTTTTCTAGCAACCACCCTCCTGGTCCAGGGCTGCACCCCGTCCTCAAGGCAATTGATTTAGGCCCCTTTGTTGATTTTGTGTCTATGTGGGAAGCTGAATGGAGGCATAACCTCATCATCACTAGTGATCACTACAAACACACCTTCGTAATCACTATTAGACTCATCCAACTCTTTCTGGATCATCTGTACTGTCCTCAGATTAACACGCAAACAGTCTGAATGCCAAGCAGTAGAGCAGGCCGTTTATGAATTTTGGGCGAAGGGAATTGCCTCATGGTGCTCTTTTCCTCACAAACTGACTCTACTATATTGTGCAGACGACAAAAATAAAACCACCTGCTCGAAATTAAAAATCTAAAATAGCGACAATTTAGCCATTGCTCTCTTCTGTTGGCTTGACTTTGCGAACGAAGATTTATGAAGTGGGCTGTCCACGCCGACTGCAGGCACGGGACAGGCAAGTCTGGCCGCAGCGACTGCAATTAAATATCTGGTCTGGTATAGCTGCTGAGGCTTCCCGGTCCTTCCTCTTACGGCGTTTCTCCTTCAAGTTGGCCCTGTGATAGTCCTCAAAGGTGGAGACGGCCTGGTGGACGGTCAGCAGCAAGTGTCGACCACTGGTGATGGTCAATGTGACAGGTACCGAGGGACTTGTTGAGGGATCCTTATGCCCCCTGTCACGGTGACAAGTGGAGAGTACGCCATAGCGGGTTATCTTGGGCAGGCGATGGTCCAGTCCAGTGTAGTTGTGACTTGGCTTCGGTGCTGGTGATTTCTGCCTGTTCGAGGACCTTAACGTTGGTGATGTAGTCACGTCAGTGAATGTTCAGGATGGTAGGGAGACAGTGCTGATGGAAGCGTAGTTGATGGCGGTAGATGGCAACAGAGGGTGGTGAGTACGACAGCTTGGTGCCCTATATATATATATATATATATATATATATATATATATATATATATATATATATATATATCATAATTAAGTAATTCATCGAGTTTTAGAAGAAACCTCAACAGAATGCAGAAAGCACTGGACGGCCGTTTCGTCCTATATCAGCAGTGCGCATCCTCTACCAGGAAGTGAAACCCGGACAGTTACGTTATTAAGCAAACGTCATACCAACTGTACCACGGGCCCCGGTGACGAAGAGGTAACAAATTATAATCGACACAGCGCCGCTCATTCACATATTCTGTGCTGGAACTCATCCAAGTTCCTTTAACCAAGGATTGTGCCCCCGAGAGCCACGACTACTATATATATATATATATATATATATATATATATATATATATATATATATATATATATATATATTCTTCTTTCTTTCTATCTCTCTATCTTTCTTTACTTCAATCAATTCTTCTTGGTTTTTCAATGGCTGCTTCTTGTCTCACTTTACCTATTCTTCCTCGGTTCAGTCTCTTCAAGCTTACCTATCGATCGATGTCAGTGTACTGATATCTTTAAAAGGCGATTAGCGCTATATCTCCGTTTTCTGTTTATACTTATTGGTAAGATACACAGTCACTATTGAGGAAGGCAAGAATCGATCTATTTCAAAATGTAATCGATTTTCTTTTCACTTTTACAAATGATATTTTTGAAGCTATCGATCTATGCAAGGACATAACAATGATAATTCTTCTAATACGACTTCACTATTTTTCTCATCAATGTGTCGTGATGGGTGTTGGCACCATTCACGGAATTGCCTAATCGAATTCTAATTTCGGCTTAAGATGATTTCGTTTAAAAAAATGCTCTCAGAAAAGACATGAGGTCACTTCTCCCTGCGCACTGTCCTGTCCCCAGGTGTCTTGGTAGAAATGCTTCGCGTCTGACAAAGTAAAGATTCGATGAATAAACACGTGTGAAAATCACTTTCCTGGTTGGTTTGCTTTGTTTTCTTTTACGGCATATCAACCTCAATGGGTTATTTAATGCCGACAAGTTAGTTATTTTATTGCTCGTAATATTTTTCCAAAAATCTATTGTTGGTAATATTTTTTCCAAAAGAGTATTGCTGGTATTTTTTTATTTCCGAAAATGTATTGCTGGTAATAATTTTCTTTTTCAAAAATGTACTGCTGGTAATAATTTTTCCAAAAAAGTATTGATGGTATTAAAACCTATTTTTATGCTTCCATAGTGTTTTAACCCCTTTTGGGGGTTCACTATTTGCCCATAGCTGGGACCCTGGAAGGTGCTACCACCCCGGGTCAAGCTAGACCTAGGAACACCAGCAATTAAGATGTGGTTTCATGCTCCTCAAAACCTTCTGATCAAAGGTCTTGCTGTTGGATGTAGTTTATCCTTTTATCCAGAACGCTGATGTAGTTTATCGTCTTACCTAGGTCGCAGATGTAGTTTATCGTCTTACCCAGGATGCGGATGTAGTTTATCGTCTTATCTATGTCGCGGATGTAGTTTATCGTCTTACCCAGGACGCGGATGTAGTTTATCGTCTTACCTAGGTCACGGATGTAGTTTATCGTCTTACCCAGGACGTGGATGTAGATTATCGTCTTACCTAGGTCGCGGATGTAGTTTATCGTCTTACACGGGACGCGGATGTAGTTTATTGTCTTACACGGGACGCGGATGTAGTTTATCCTCTTACCCAGGATGCGGATGTAGTTTATCGTCTTACCTATGTCGCGGATGTAGTTTATCGTCATACGCAGTCACTTTCCTGTAAAAAATAAATATTTTTGCGATAATATAAATACTTTTTTTCATGCCGAAAGGGAGGATTTTGTTGTATGTTTGATGTTGCTGAAGTACCTACTTGACACGAGTGGTCCGGTTTCAAACGCAAGTCAAATCCATTATACTGAATGCGGATTTTCAAAAGCAACTTCTGTCTTGATGATTGGCATAACGCAATCTTTAATTCCTTACCATTTGTCACGGTGGCAATCTATTAATAGTAAAGGTACATTTGGATTAGTGTAATGGTTAACAAGATTAGTAGTTCGATTTTGTTTTCGAATTATTCCTTCATTCCTACGCAGCTGAGCCCCTGCAACCTCCACATGTCTCAGCTACGTGCAAATGACTGAATCTCCGTGGAGGTGGTTTAATGGATAGCGACTTGGAATAAAAAAAAATCGGCCAGCTAAGTTCGAAATCCAGTCGACTTCGTTGTGTCCCCTTACGTGCAAATACCCTTGGGAAAGGTATGAATCCACCTCTTCTTTCGCCCCCTTCAGGTATGGGTTAATAGTAGGCCTTATATCTGGAAAAACCGATACCATGTCCTAAAACACTTTTAATGCGATATTCATTCGCAAAAAAATAAAATAATATTCTTACAATCCAAAATATTTTTCGGCTTTAAATAATCCACTGTCCTGGGTATGATGATAAACTACATCCGGCAGCGAGACTTCTGATCGGATGGTTTTGAGGAGCGTGAAAATACCTTTTAATTGCTGTTGTTCCCAGGTTCACACTAACCCGGCGTGGTAGCACTTGTTAGGGTCCCACCTATAGGCAAATAGTGAAGCGGCAAACTGGGACAAAAAGAATAATTATAAAAATAAGTTTTCATAGTAGAAAAATACCAGCAATAAATTTAAAAAAAGTAAAAGCAATAAAAGAAATACCCAAGCTTCCAAGATAATTAAATTTCGGCATTAAAGGACCCATAGGGAGTTGATATGCCGTTAAACAAACAAATGACCCACAAAAGCGTTGATAAGCCGTAAAAACATAATAAATTATGACAGTGAGTGATCTTCCAGTCCACTTAGTAACGTTGTCAGCCTATTTTTCCCTGTCTGTCTCTTCTTCATTTGCCTAAGTGGGTAGCTTGTCGGAAGACAGTGAAATGATTATGACGGGACCATAGCATTTCAGTTTTTTCTTCTTGACATTTGGATATGAGGTCTTCCAATGGGCCTGTTTCTTTCCTGATGTTGTCTCGCACTGCGTTATGTGTGATGTCCCACACGTAGAAGATGCCTAGGATGTTACAGTATCATTTAATTTCTAATACTTGGAGGATGGCTCAGTTGTATCTAATTTTTAATGCCTGAATTCATCGTCGTAATTACCTATAAGCGACACGCAAAAACGCCAGGAGCAGTTGAGCAGTCATTTTGCGCGCGCGTGCGTGTGTGTGTGTGTGTGTATGTGTGCGTGAGTGCGCATGCGCGCTCGTGCGTTCTTCTAACAAGATAAATTTCTTCATCAAAATGTACTGGACAGGAGCAATCTAGCTTTGGGCCCGAAAGCATCTCTCACTCGAGGAAACGAGCAAAGGTTGCCAAATGCACGGCTAATCGAGGTCGAGTGTCAAAGGCAATTTATAACCCGACAGTAATTGGCCTAATTTCTGATATCACCAGGTGAAAGCGTTAGCCAAAGACAGGTAAATGGAGAAAAACTTAAACTCCGAAAGCGTTGATTGATTTAAGGGTGATCACTAAAATGAATAAATAAACTCTACCGTTGAAAATTAAAATACGTTTTTAAATAAATGGAATGGAAAATATATAGTTTCTATAATCTTAAATTTGATTTGTATTTTTCAGGAGTATAAGTGAAGAAATTGAGCCTATCGGGAAATATAAACAACGGTATTTTTAAGGGTAAGTATTCAGCCATATTATTCAAGAGATTAAACAATGATTTCGTAGAAAAGACATGTCCTCTCTTATTATCAGTTTTCCGCCATTTTGATTACTATTCCCACAATCTGGTTCGATACACTCTTCTTCAATATTACTATTATTTTATCACTAGTTTTATTCCAGTTTATTATTGTTACATTTTTATGAAAACACTCTAAATAAATATAAAAGCATACGGCCATATAGCGTTGAAACACCGTTTCCCGTACGATCACCGAAGTTAAATAAATTCGATACTGGTTTGTACGTAGTTGGGTGACCACTTGGATGTGCGGTTGGTGTAATGGATAATGGCTTGTTAATTGGAGAGTCGAGTTCTAACTCTAGTTTGGGTTTGTTATATTCGCTTACATGCAAATACTCTTGGGAAAAGTTTAAACCCTCTTCTTCTCCCCCCAGTTATGGATTAATTAGTAAGACTCGTATCACTAAATCATTATTATTTTTTAAAAAAATGTTTACAATCTAAAAATATTTTCTGTCTTTAAATAACCTGCAATTTATTGATAAGCCCTAGAAAACGAATCAATCAATCTGGATCAATACACTCTTCATCATTGCTATCATTTTGTTACTAACTTGTTATTACTGCAAGGGAACAGGCACAGTAGAGTAATGGATAAGGGCTCGGATTGACGAGTCGGAGTTTCGAATTCCAAGGCGATTTCGTTACATTCAGTTGTATGCAAATTCTTTGCAAAGTATGAATCCAAAAAACCACCGCCAGCTATGTGTAAATAGCAGGACAGATTGCTTCTTGTAGGTATAGGCTTGGGTGGTAACTGTTCTGTGAGGACAACTCTAAATTCGAAAGCTCCTCACCAATCAGCAAGTGTAGTGGGCACTGTTACACTCCTAAAAAGACGGGCAATCGAGTAGGAGTTCCTTCAACAAGAGTGAGAATGATTTGGATATTATTGTAGCTGAATCAATAAATATTTCCTAATTGCTAGTTTTAATCCCTCTTGTTACTGTTACTTTTTTCTCCCAACCCCTCTTTACAATATATTCCTCATTATTATTATTGTTGTTGTTAGTTTTAATCACTTGTAATGTTGCATTTATCACACCACAATCTGTTGTAACGGCTCGGAACGTTCCAATATGTCGTTATATTCACTTTAGCGTAAATAGTAAATAGTACTGGTAAATGGATTTTTTGTTTCTTAAGTCGTTTTACCCCAATCAAGGCGATAATAGCCACTGAGATGCATGAGGTTACTTAGAGTGAAAGAAACACAGAGTGCAATAAAAGAACACCATTCAAGGAGCAAAGATTTACGTTGCACGTAAACTTTTGAAGATCACAGTTGACAAGAGAGCAAGAACGCAGGAGATCCACTAGCGAGAAGTACGGAGAAGAAACTATTAGCATCGAACTTATGGTTACAACTAGGAAGTTCAACACTGAAATGATGCGACCGAACTGCCAATCTAGTACTGCGCTTAAATTCGCGAAGTCGCCGTACCAACAAGGAGAGCTCATCTTCAACAATTTCTGTGAAAATATTTATAGAAGAGGCAAAGAAAAGCTACGCGGTGGGAAAGTGCCTGAAACCGAAAGGCAAGATCAGGACATATATCATTGCAGATTATTGTTTGGATTTTTGTCATGAATCTCTAGACAGATAGCAGAAGCAATTAGGCCATATGTGGCAACAATAGTCTATACACGGACGAATGGTAGATTTATAAATGTGTAAGTGGTTTATCGCTTGTTTCTTGTTTAGGATTCGGTTTCCGGTTACTTCTAAAGTATGCTTGTTCTTTTTCTACGCTAATATAACTCCACAGAGTGACCCTCTATCTTGAGTGGCTCTTGGGTCTCTTGGTTAAACATCAGTAAAGAATAGATTCTGTCGAGGAAAAATTGTCTAGCACGACGTAGTGAACAAACATCCTGGCAGTAATTGATTCTCTATAAGCATTCCACTTCATGTCAATGAAAAACGTGAGACCAACATGGCGCGCTGAGTTATTCTCCTGAGATTTAGCACCTGTCATATTGCTGGAAAGCAAAAAAAAGTTCTTTTCGAAGATAAATGAAGACCAGTTTCGTTTTAAAGGCGTTAAAATTGACAAAAAAATTTTTACTTGCATTATTTACATTCGGACTTTTATCCTCATCTTCATTGTCATATTCACAATGTTTTTGCAATGAGGATAACATTCTGTATAATGTAAATAATGCAAGTAATCATAATACCTCATCTCAGAGATATAGACAGATAAGGCATTTTTTGCTTCAATTCACAACAGATTGTAAAAGATTATACTCTCTGCTACATTCTACTACTGTCTATTATAGTTTTTTTTATTAGTACCGTATATGCTGGCGTACAAGTCAATTGGGCGTATAAGACGACCACCAAATTTTCAAGTTTAAATATAGGTTTCAGGCTATATTCGCCGTACAAGACGACCCTATTGTATTTTAAAATATATTGAATTTATTAAATAAATTCAGGAAGAATATACTTTCTTTTCAGTCAAAGTCTAATGGGAAATTAACTACCGCAGTATACAATACCTCTTGATTTTTTTTTTTTTTTGTTAGGTTCTTACGGTAGCCTGAATGACTTTTCTCCGCTAATCATCCACTCGTTCCACTGTTCTCGAATGCGATCTTTAAGCAGCTCGTTGGGGCACACATCTAGTTATGGTTTTGTTCAACATCTTCAAAGAAAAGGAGGCGAGATATTGTCAATTAACTATCAGAGGATTTATACTTATTTTGTGGCATATTTCTTAAGGTTAAAAGGTCGCTTTTCACACTGACATATATGCTATCTTTAATCAATATTATTATTATTGTTGCCTTTTATCAGAAGACTCTGAGTCAAAACACTCTTCATCATTGCCGTTATTTTGATATTAGTTTTAATCTCTTTTACGCTTGCGCTTTATTGCAACACTTTGGATTAATACACTTTTCATTCTTATGTATCGTTATCGTTAATCCGTCGTTAATCCGTCTCTCATTATTTGTATCTTTTATTCGAATGCCCTCGCTCCAGAAAACAGCATGAAATTAAATTCGTATGCTCACCTCGAGAGGTAGCCTATCATGGACGTTGTCATAACCACTTCAGCCACGAGAATAATGGAATAAATTAAAGCACAACAAAGTTTAAGTCTCGTCTGGAACCACATATATGGTCTGGGGCCCCTCCTGTTTGCCTCAGGGTTCTTGATAAGATCCA